>OX465282.1:116631736-117231736 GCA_949987705.1 Thereva unica | reverse complement strand
ACTATTCTTTTCAATTTATTAATAGATTAATTTTAAATTATCTGTTTTAAAACAATTAAAAAAGTTTCTTGTATTTTCATAAATATTTCTTGTTTCTGCATATATTACTTCCTTTTCAGATTGTAATTGCAATTTTTTCATTTGTCTATGGAAATCCTCTACGTTTAATTAATGGCTATGATTCCTTTGGCAATACATGTGGTGTAAAACATAATGAACGTTATTCGAAATTTCCACTTTCCGGCATGAATACCATAGACAAGCCGCATTTATTTTTCCTGGATGTAAGAGAACTACGACAAACTATAAAAATTTGCGTGAAACAGTGCCCAAAGAAAGAAATAACAAATCCCAATGAATTGTACAGATATTATGTTGATACAAATACGCAATTATGCCGCTATGACTTTAATATGAGCTTACTACTGGAACCGGAACAGAGGGATGTGAAATATTTTGACTTCTTAGGACCATGCCCACCTTTTCCTGTATACGAAAGGTAAATATATTTTGATAATGTGTAATAACTTAAGTTTACATTGGAAATGTACATATTTCTAGCACACCAGTTCTGCACAGATGTGTTCCGACCGGTAAAAATGCTCCTGGCAAACAAGTCAAAGAACTATACGCACTTCTAAATTCCTGGGATATTGCACAACAATTTATAAGTGATATTTACACAACATGGCACATTATGGCACTTTTAGCCTTATTGGCATTAGGTAAGATCGGTCTTGGATTATTACGAATTTATCTGAACGATTTCTTTTTAGTATTATCGATTATTCTTATTTCCATGATGCACTGGCTGACAAAGATTGTCTCTTGGGTGATTTGTATTTTAGTAGTTGTAGCTAGCATTGCACTTACAGCTATTTTGTGGATGACATACTATAAAATCAAATATAAGAGCGATGCAAATGAAAAACTATCTTTGTTGGAAGAATTTGTTAGGAATGAAACTGCTGTTTACGCACTCGCAATAGTTGCTACTATTGTTATGGTAATTTTATATTTGTTAACTTTTACATTAACTAACTAATTAAATTCGTTTAAGATTATGGTTATATTGATTATATATCTGATCCGGTCCAAAATTGGCGGCTTAGCAGCTTTGTTTGAAGAAGCTGGAAATTGTATGTTAAGCTTACCGGGCTTAATTGGACCACCAATTTTAGCATTTATAGCTTTGATAATATTCTTAAGCTTTTGGGTGTTTGTTATTATCTGCATAACAACAGCAAATTATCCAGGCATGTCTACCCTGGAAACATCAGAAGCTTCCACGAGCGTTGTAAAACATGATACAGCACTACCAGGCGTTTTTAAAAATAAGTCAACGGCTGATTACAAATGTAAAAGGATTTCGTTGAACTAATGGCCGAACCATCGGCCATTTCTTTATATAATTTACTTATTTATGTTTTATTTCCAGCACTTTTAAGGGTTGAATATTTAGATGCAAAATGGATCCGTGGAATGCTTTGGGTGTATTTTATTGGTCTAATATGGACATCAGAATTCATATTCGCCTGTCAACAATTAGCTTTAGCTGGTGCTGTTGCATATTGGTACTTCCGTAAGCCCACTGATTCCCCAGTTTGTTACGCACTTGGAAAATTATTTAAATACCATCTTGGATCTGTAGCTAAAGGGTCTTTGGTTATAACTTTATTTAAAATACCAAGATTAATTTTAACATATTTATATACCAAGTAAATCTAATAATTTTCATAATTTTTTTTCATAATATTAAAACTATTTAACCATAGATTAAAGAAAAGCGAAGATAAAGGTTCGCAATGCGCTAAATGCTGCTTAAGCTGCTGCATTTGCTCCTTTTGGTTATTGGAAAAATTCATAAGATATTTGAATCATAATGCATATACCGTTATTGCAATTGAATCGATTAACTTTTGTCCAGCTGCCGGAATTGTTAGTAGTCATGTTGTATATTTATGTTGGCATACATTTTTTTTTAAATTTTCTTTTATTATAGGCTTGGAATGCAATGGCTTCAAATGCTCTTCAAGTTGCTACAATAAATAGTGTTGGAGATTTCATTCTTTTCCTGGGGAAAATAGTTGTTGCTGCTGTGTGTGGTCTTGTGGCTCTTCTTGTGTTGAGGGATAGAGAGGATATTAATTTTTATATTGCTCCAGTTATTTTCACTACAGTTTTTGCATTTTTCATTGCTCATGTTTTATTGTCATTGTTTGAGGTAAGTTAAATTTTTTTAAATTAATATATTTTTGTTAATTGATTTCTCATATAAACTAGGTATATGTTTATTTGGCTATTAGAAACAATACATCATATTTTTTCCTAGGTTTAATATTAAAGTTATGTCCACTGCCAACCACGAGTATATTCGCATCGGCGTTAAACAGCGTGTTACGCATTACCAGCACGAGTTTTTTATGTGTTTAGGAAAGTCAAATGATTACTTGATGACAGGATGATGCATCCCTCATTTCTGCTTTCTTTCTTTGGGTGTGGTACTGCGTCCCAGGAGGACCGCGCCCGTGTCGTGGGCCTACTGTAGAGTAACCAGCCTCATTCCTTCAAAACCAGGCCGCTTGAACGTGTTCAGAAGTTTGACACGTGATCAGATCTTCTCAAATGAAAAATGAACCTAAGACAGTCATTAAATGCCACTTTAAGACCCTGACGGCAGGATGTGTCGAAGGAAATATACACCAGCGAGCCGTACAGGAAGGGGGAACAACAAGATATTTGATAATCGGGTACGAAGTTGTTATCGTCATATCGAACTACGAGTCGTCCATCGAATACTTCACGCATAATCGCGTCGATCACGACGTTGAAGAGAAGTGGCGAAGTGACGTCTCCCTGTCGGACACCCCCTTGAATCGGGCTCGGATAAGTACGCTTTGAATACGATCGCTGCTGGTTGAGCTATTGCAAGGCCTTTGGAGAAGTTGGATGATTTTCAGTGCCACGTGTTCGGTTTTCAAGACTTTTTACAAGCCGTTCCAATTGACGCAATCGAAAGCGGATTTGAAATCGATGAAAACGACGACAGTTCGTTTGCCGCAACGAATTCTTTCTTCCATGAGCTGACGAAATGCGAATATTTGATCAATACATCCTCGATGTGGTCTAAATCCAGCTCGTTCTTTCCGGCTCGTTTGCTCTCGATATTTCTGTAGCCTCGATTGTATGATTTTCGTAAATACTTTGCCTACGATCGAAAGGAGGCTAATTTATTTTATGCTCCTTTAATCCCTCATGGGACATAGGCGGAAGAAAGGAGGCTAATACCGCGACAATTCTTGCATTCCCGACTGTTGCCTTTTTCCAAAATTGAGACATGATCCGAATGCCATATGTGTGTTATGAGGACATGGAGTTGTTGTGATAAGACATCACCTCCGGCTTTGATCATCTCGGCGGTTACTTGGTCTACTCCTTTGGCTTCCTTGGCTTTTCCATTTTTCAGCGATTTTATTGCTGTCTTCACCTCGATAATTGTTGGTTCGGTATCGAGAAACTGATTCGTCGGCTGTTCGATAAACGGCAGTTTGGGTGCTGGACGGGATCGTTTTGTACAGCTGGTGGAAGAATTCTCTTCACCGCTGCAGGCGCCCATGGGGGCAGTCACGAAAGTTCCATCCGATTTTTGATGTTGTCGTTTGTTGACATGGTTTTGCCGCCTAACCGTCGACACTTCTTCTTCCATGTCGGCCGCAACGTTATTTCAGTACGCTTCTCGTTCCGATTTCATTTTCTGTTGAACTTCTTTGTTCAATCGTCGATATTGCTCAAAGTCTAGGTGTTTCATTCGTTTCCGCTGATCGACGAGATCCAGACAGCTTTCCGAGATTCATGGTGGACACAACTCCTTAGCTTTCTCTTTTCTCTTCTTCTTTCCAACAATAGTATGTTTAGTTTGTAAGCTTAGGTTAGGTATTTTTGTTTTTGCCTTGTTTCAATTAAAATTATTATTGTTCTCTAAAAGATGTAAGTCTTGTATACCTCCGTTTTCTTATGTACAATAAAAAAAACTCCATTGCACACCCCACAATAGACCAGTATGGCGAGCGCCGCGAATTTGTTGGATAATGCCATTTGAACTCTCCCTCGATGGCCAGGTTCCGTAGGCGCGCCCGATTCTTCTTGCCTGTTATATGGAACCGGTATGGCGAGCGCCGCGAATTTGTTGGATAATGCCATTTGAACTCTCCCTCGATGGCCAGGTTCTGTAGGCGCGCCCGATTCTTCTTGCCTGTTAGTGACGCCGTTTTCTTCGCTCTTTGTAATCGCATCTGTAATTTCGCTCGAACAAGATTATGAGAATGTGCAAGTTCCCCGCGAATATTATTAATTCGGTTCGAGATAATAATATCCAGCGTGTGTTGAAGTAGATCGTAAAATTCGTCCTTGTTCGCGTGCGTGCTGGTTTCTGTTGGCGCATAGACGGATACGATATGGGTCTTGATAGTTCCACCGATGGTTAAAACCGCGAAACGCTTGGATATCGCTTGGAATGGGATAACGCTACTGGCAGCCCGTCGATCGACTATAAATCTGACGCCGGCCTCTCATTACCGGAATAGTAAAGTGTCATCGTTTCGTTGATTGTTGTCGAGACAATCGTCAATGTCCCGAATCCGGTAAGTCGAAGTTCCGATAGCGCAGCAACTGATATTTTGCATTTCAATAATTTCATTGCTATGATTTCCTTTTGACCGACGTGATGTCCTGTTCGTTCATTCCACGCGGCGAATTGAATTTCCATTTCAGTGTGACTAATTTGGGTGTTTGGCTAGTAACCCACTTTTCACCAGCAACCCTGATCCCCAGTGCTGGCGCATCGGCTGCCCCGGATGTAGTAGCATTATTTCGTGAATAGTAAGTTCGTGTATCCATGCGTTTTCTTGCCTAGTTTCTTCGGTTTCCCGATTCTGGCCAATTCGGCCGCTCGACCACCCTCCTCCTTTCACACCCTGGACTGGGGACCAGACGACGGCGGAGGCACCAAACGTCGGCTAACCAAACGTTACTTTCTAAATCCTAATGTGACCTGGAAATAATACTAGACTCAGCAAACCCTATAGGTACAGTGTTCACGGGATTTCTCGGTTCCATCAATTCCGGACAGCAAACTTGAAACCTCTGTTAGTTATTTAAGCAATTTTCGTCCAACACGATATGCTGATTTCGGTTATCGGGTAGGAATAGTACTGATAGTGTTTTGCTAGAGTAAGACGAAAAGTAAAACCTTTCTTAAGTAGTAGTAAACGTAGTGGTAAGCAAAAATAGTCTTTGAGATAGTAGCCGCGCAGTTTACTGTTTATGAGCGATTTCCATATGACTTACTGTGTGGGAAAAAATATAATTTAACTTCATATATAATTTCAGATTGTTGTTGATACGCTCTTCCTCTGTGTTTGTGAAGATAAGACTATAAATGGTCCAGCTGGCCGGTGGAAACAAAGCAACTTAGCTAAACTAGTCGGGGAAGATCCTGTCCCAGTTGAAGAAGCTGCAATACAAGCAGTGGAAATGACTCCAATAAATAAGCAGCCTTTTAGTAGTAATAACGCAGCATAAAATTTAACACAAAACAAATCTTCATAAACCATCGAATACTACGTAATTTGCATTTTTCTACATTATTAATTTTCATTGCTTTCGGACTGATTGATTTTCATAAGATCAAATATTACAAGTGTCCCCGTCGTCCACCATGCTACTTAAGTGGGACTAAAGTATTAACATAGGTTGCAAGGTAGCAAGTTGCGAAAATTTAAATTATTTTTAGTTGCATAAAAGTTTCGCGCAATATTTATTTAACATATAAAGTTTATAATGTTATATAAATCGATCTAGATGTTTTTAAGCTCAAAACTTTTTTATATTAGAGTTGTGAAATATTTACACTACTATTTATATGTATACAATAAAATATAAAAATATTTTTTTCTAATTTAAATTTAATTTTGTTTTTTCCATAATTAAAAACTATTTTCTTTTAGATTTTTTTCTAGAAGATAATTCGAAAGTGGTCGTCCATTAATGTGGGGGATCGGCCAGAATCTTACCCAATCTCACGTGGGGAGAGGGGGTTCTCGGCAAATAAATATCACGTAATTTTTTTCCGCTTAGCTTTCAAGCTTAGGAGTCACACTTTGTACTACCAGTTTGTCTTGTCGTTAAGGTCTTGGTGCAAAGTCTAGTAGTAAGCTTAGTTTGGGGGGAAACTCGAACCGTCACCTCCTCGTGGTGCCCCATGAATTATCAACTAACGACGGTAGTAGAGAGCAGAGCTTTGAAAGGCTACTAAACCAAGATGTAAATGTCATCATGTCGTGGTCTGCGATGCAATGGGTAGGGTCGCACTGTCCCGAACGATCTCTTCTGGACACCGTGTGCACCCAATTGTATATAGCCTTATCCTGATATGAAGGCTCTGTTAGCATGAACCTTTCCTTTCCTACCATACTCGTGGTACTTTCATGGACCAAAATTTTAAATCAGACGAAGAAGGAGGTTGTGGGTCTGATGCAATAAGCATCAGCTCAGAGCTGGAGAGGGATCTCCTTAGAGGTACCTCGTCCAGCACAGAAGCTTCTCTAGCAAGAAAAAATCTGGTGCTGCCAATAGGAGGAGGGCCAAGTCAAAGAAAGCTGCAGCGGAATCGGGAGCTCCACGGAGCACACCCGAGTCCTACACTTGTAACTTCCTTCCCAACAAACCAAAGGCAGGACAGTGGTCAGGACATTGGGAGGTTCCAAAGAGCGGACCCGGACTGCCGCTGTACCGCCAGAAGTTTCTGGACCCACCAGGAAATTGGTAGCACCAACTCCTACATCTTCTAGGGGGATATGTCGCATGCCGGACCCGACTAACTCACTGCCAAAACGGCAGCAGTCAATGGATTCTCCGACCTGGCAGGGATCCCAGAAGAAAAAAAGGGGGCCGCAAGAACCCTCATACCGGGACAAGTTGGCTGCGATCACCATGGCAGTAGGAGCAATCCTCCTCTACTTGCGATCCCATTTTGACTGTGGTGGTCAAAAGTCTTAAAGACGAATGCCCGCCTCAGTTTTCAGGTGCAAAGGCGGCAGGGGGTCTCATTAAGATCACCTGCGCCGACGAAGCTACCAGCCAATGGCTGACACATGCTTTCGCCAGGCTGCAGGTTTGGGAAGGCTCCAATCTCAAAGTAATCAAGGAAAAGGATCTTCCCAAATTCAAATCGCACTCTGGGTTCCTAATTATGTTAGGGAACCGGATCAGGTGGTCCGCAGGCTGGAAGAATATTACGCAAGGAACGAGCCCGTCAACAGATGCTGTATGGTTTTTAATAGCCATAGCTCCTCTTTCTCCCCTTCCCTCAACAAGGCATCCTATAAAAAAATACTCAAATCCCTACTAACATAACCCCCTCTCTGACAGATAGTAGGTTTTTAGTAGCTGTCAGTAGTCATAGCAATATATTATAAAAGACTACACTATGTTTTTAATCTAAGAATTTGTAAACCTATTTTAAGTGTGCCTTGTTTGGCGAATAATAAATAAATAAATAAATTCTCCTCTTAGCAAGTGATAGGTGGGAAGGTGGATCAGAACGAGCAAACTCTTACCCTTAGCATTGACGAGAGGTCGCTCATGCAGCTTAAATAGCAGGACATGTCCCTATTCTACAGCTTCGGCAGCAGGGCATGATTATCTTATGCTCGGCAAACCTCCCCTACGACTCCAAATGGGCGTAAACCCATCATGGTGCCTGGGGCAGTAGTGGAGTGAACAAGAGGGGTGAATACCTTTTTGATTGCCTCTTAACTACTAACCTAGACATATCAAATCGGATCCTACCTTCAACAACGGGAGGAGACGTGAAGTTATAGAGTGACTGGCGGGTCTCAGATGGGCCATTGTGCTCAGACCATAGGCACATTTACTTTATGGTAGGAAAGAGTGAGTGCATATAACAATCCTAGATATACGAACTGGGCAAACTTTCGGGGTGAACTCAGTAGCGTATTGAAGGGTTCCATGAACTCAATCAAATCTACGATGGATGTAGAACTATCCGCTCCGCGGGCTTCCGTACGGAGGCGGTTACTGTTGCTTACAACAATAACTGTCCCGTTCTGATGAGGATCGATGGCTCTTTCACACAGTCTAGGGAAGAAACCTTGATAATATTGTTCCAAGTACAACCATTTCATCGCTCTCTCTACTGTTCTACCTCAAAAACGCTCCCAGATTTCCGTCTGTGAATTGTCTTTTCTCAGATTCAAGCCTGTTCCGCGGATACAAAGCTTATCAATGCTCTCTTGGGCCAAAATACCAAAAAGATTGTGGTCGGAGTACCCAACCAACAAAAGACAAAGAACAAATTAATTGTCAATAACCATTTTATCAATTTTATTTAAATAAAAGAAACATTAATCTTCAACCTCCGTCGACTTCCATTCACCTTTCTTCTTCCGCTTCTCGATAATTTCTTTAACTTTTTTCAATTGCTTCTCCTTAATTTTAGTTTCCAAATTTGCTTTCCTCTTCCTTGTCTTAGTTTCAGTTTCCTTCTTATTTTCTTTTTCTAAAAGAATAAAATAAAACTCAACATGTACAAAAAATAAATAATTTACAATAAATACCAGCAAGAATCTTCGCACTTTCTACGGGGTCAGAATGTTCAAATATTTCGTCAAATTCATTAAATTGGTACGCATTTTGGGGTTGATTGGCTTCAGCCGTCACTTTTTGTTCGAGTCTATTCAAGTACCTATCCTTTGCGCTCTTTCTAACCATTTGCCTATGTTTAGCAGGACTAATATAGCCGGGATTTTCCCAGAGTGGATTGCCAGTAAAGGAGCCCTCAAAGATTTTTACAGGATTCAACACGAATCGTGGCCCAATCTCGGCCAAACCACCATCTTCCGATAGTATCTGGAAATTCCTAAACCATATCCTGTTGTCTAGATATGTAAAGCTATAAACATGATCAAAAAACGGTTGACTCTTTGGATGATGATACGGAACACCAAATATTTGCTTTAACAGTTCCCGCAACAACACTAAATGTGGAACTTCTTCAAACTTAGAGTCAAACGAAAGCAACGGCCGAGAACCTCTCAAACAATTTCCAGTCATTTTCAGTTCGCCCATGGTGTGAATGTTTTCCACTAAAAACTTCGCGCTTGGTCCATTAGGGATATTTGACATCCACATGTACAAATCACGCTTCCGTCTGCCCTCGAACAAAACAGCCTTATTGCAGTGCCTCATTTCACAAACTTGGTTTATCACCGAGAGTGTTTTCGAGCGCTCCATTTTTGACTCCGGCCTGTGGTGTGGCATTAATGTTTTGATATCTTTCATTAAGTGCCGATCTCTATGATTTATACCTCGAGCAGCAAATACTAAAACGCGTTGTTTATTTGTCCATTTTTCCTGATTAAGTTTATTTATAACATTAGATTAAAAATAAAATTAATTAATTACGAATTACCTTTCTGGGTATTGGATCATCGGACACTCTAACCGGCGGAAGTGGAGGATTTTCATCCATCGGTACTATTTCAATACCTTTGGGTTTATTTTTGATGAATTTCTTTTTCGTCATTTCAATTCTATAAGGTGAAAATTATAATAAATTTTATTTAACAACCTGGAGGCCGTTTGAAAACAACACACGCACGTGTTTATAATCTTCTTCTTTATGAAAATTGACATTTGATTTTTTCTGCAGTACTATAGGAAACAGTTTTCTTTAGGAGTGGTTACTGACCTTCCGAATGTACTTATAAATTTTAATTCGTGCAAAATGTAAATCAAATTAAGTAAATATTCAAGTATTCCCTTTTTTTTAATTTTTTACTATTTTAGTACTCTTTATTTTATTGCATAGTAGTGTTTTACGTGCATGTGTGCAGATTGTATATTGGTTTGCCGTTTTGTATAACATAAAGCAAGTGCCATCTACATTTGAAAGCAATGTTTACTGAGATGAGTGGTGTTTTGGCCGGGACCAATTTGGAGTTGATTTCCATGTTAGAGCCGGCATAAACGGCAACAAAGTGGTTTTGCTTTTTAGCCCGTTGGAACGGTCGAAATATTCTAAACTTCTTGTCGTAGTAACTGAAATAATGCAAGAACTAAAGTTCATTAAATCCCAAAGCTGTTGCAAAGGACCACATCTTTCCGGTTCTCCATTGGAGGTGTTATCAATCCTGCTGCCATTATTTCGGGTATGTTGGCCCATATTCCGAGGTGCTCAAGGGAGGTTAGGATAGTCTTTACCCCATAGAAATATAAACTAACTACTAATACAGCCGTTCCTGTGTCATGTAAAAACCCTGTACATGAGCGACCACACTAAAGGTAGCTTATTTAATAGGACAGTAGTAGCAAAAATTACTCAGAAAGATACGACAATGTAATCCTTTCTGTGCGAAGAAAAAGGGAAGTAAAAATCTATGATCTTCTGTCTATTCATATACGCGCTCCGGAATGGCGAGAGGGCGGAGCAACGGCAAACTACACAAACACATGCAGAGCAGGAAGTACACGAAGATGGTACCAAAGTCTAGTAATAACAAGTCTTTCATCTTCATACAAAAATTTCCGACCGTTGATTGTGTGCGTGCATATATGAACATCACTGCGGAGCAAAACTCAACGCACACTTCGTGAACTCAGCCAGACAAAGCCAGATTCTCTCTCTTCGATCAAGTATGCAGACCAGAAAAGGAAAGAACTATCCCATAAAAAAAAATCAAAACAAACGAGCAAATATGCACCAATACATCCCCATATAAACTCATAAAATTTTCCGACTTATGGTTGTATTCCAGCGCGTATAAAAATGTTGCATTCTCTCTCTGATAGCCTGACATCGTCATTTGAAAAACTTGTGCATGCAGCTGTTCGCCTTTCACTCATTAACCATATGAAGATGAGCAGCTGTTCGCCTTTCACTCATTAACCATATGAAAATGAAAGACTTGTTAATTTCTAGACTTTGGACAAGACCCTCTCAACTACAGGCCTCGTAGATGTATTTTTCGTGGTGGTGGTAATGGTCCCAAAAGTCACCACACACCGGAGTAACATGGCGCGGAAGCCGTACGCGCAGAATTTTTGTGTTTATTTTGCAGTAAAAAGTGATAAAATATTGTATTTTAACACTTTTAACTGCACTTGGATTTATCAGTGAATAGTTTTTTAGTGATTTCATTAAAAAAAATAAAACAAATTTGGTGATTAAGTGTGTTTAAGTGTTCAAATTGTTAAGGCGATCAACTTTTTTTTCACATTCACGGTGTTTTTTCATGTTTATTTACGAAAAAAATGTTGAATATTTAATGTTTTGTGTAGTTATGGAATTAAAAGTGATTTTAAAGTGATTAATACATATATTATGATATTATTATTAAAAATATAGGTGCCGAAAAACACTTCTCTTATTCACTTTTCCATTCGCACTTTTCTGTACTTATATGTTTAGTAATAATTGCAAAATAAATTAATTAATGACTTTAAAATCACTTTTAATTAAATATTCAGCATATTTTCCCTTAATATACACGAAATAAACACCGCGAATGTAAAATAAATTGATCACCTCAACAATTAAGACACCAAAAATACACTAAATCACTATTTTTTTATATATTTTTTTATTAAATCACTAAAGAAATAATCACTGATAATCCTTGTATGGTTTAAAGCGATAAATTTCAATAATTTACCACTTTTTACCACAAAACTATGACGAAAACACTCGCGAACGTACTCTGCGCCATTAAATTCTCAGCAACTGTCAAATTTTGGGACCATTCTCAGCAATTGTTGTATTAGTGCCCAATAAAACTGCATGGCCTTTTGGATCCCACAAGGAAAATTGAGAATGCTTCCTATCGGTAGGAATAAGGAAGCCTTCCTGTTCGTTGCCCAGAGAAGGTATAGAGAATTTTTTGAATTTTATTTCCGCAAAAGCTTCATTCTTAGTCTTCCATCCAATGACATGGATGGATAAAAAGAATATGAACTAGAGCACGGAAGGGAATGCTTCCAAACTCGAGAATGCTTCCTCGGAAGGTTTCCATCATTCATGATTGTATGTTTCCTTTTCCTTGTGGGATGGTACATGAATTCACACAAGCAAAATAAAAGTCCAGACGGCACAAAGAATTGCGGAGAAGAGAAATCAGTGCGTCTCTTTCGCACTTCGTGAAATAACATTTCTTTATTTACCCTCTCTTCGATTTTTGTTTTTAAATTGAATTTTGTCTCGCTTGCACCTTGTCGATTGATATATTCACTCGCAAGGGAGCTTATGGGAAATTTTGAGAGCGTCGTATCTTTGTGGGTAATTTTTTGTAGTAGTGTGGAAGGACACAAATTGCCGAATTGGCATTCCGCCAAAGACCGGTTCTACACATTCAACTTTGCATTCCACTTTTTGACGTTCAACTTTTTTTTCTCTTTCACTCCAATGCAAAGTTTGAAACAGACTAGAGTTGAAAGGAAACTGGAAAGCAGCTCAGAATGGAATGGAAATTTGCGTTCAACTTTTGTGTTTTCGTTCAACATTTTTATGAGTGTGCGAATATGTATGAATATGAGTGTACACGGATAACAAAGCAGCCGAAATTTTCGATCTGCTTCTTGAATAGTTGAAAATGTGTAGACGCGAGAGACAGAATTGAACGTCAAAAAGTGGAAAGCAAAGTTGAATGTGTAGAACCGGTCAAAAGCAGGGCAGCTTATTGAGTAAATGGTGGCGTACCAAGCCAAGAATTTTAAAAATTACGTCTTTACTTACACATCGACGCCTGCACTGCCTGACCACTGCTAGCCCAGTAAAATCAAACATATCAGGAATTGTGGTACGCTCAATCTGGCTTACAATCATTCGGTGGTTAGTTTATGTTTCAATGCCTTACCCTACCCCCAAATCGGGGAGAGGATCGTATAGGAAAGCAAAATCGATGAAGAAGGTTTAGGAGGCATACTAGAGAGAGTCTTATAGCAAACCCGCCTTCGTCTGGTCCCAAGCCCAGAGTGTGAAAGGAGGAGGGTGGTCAATTTGCCGAATTGACCAGAGAAACTAGGCAAGGAACCGCATGGATACACGAACTAACTGGCCTCGATTCCCAAATCCGGCGGATCGGAAGTGAGTGTGGATTTGACACTGCGATTCTCAAATCCGCAGTCGCGGATTCAATTAAATCAAAAATTCGGAGTGAAGACTGGCCAGGTTCATGTTTGCAGAACTGATTTAGATCTAAGTAGCAACAAAGCGTTCATGAACATCGCAGTTAAATTGTCGAAGGCTACTAAGCATTAAATTTAAAACTGCAAAAACTTACACTGCGCAGTCAGAACTGCAAACATGAACCCTGCCACTCCCGCGATGTCGGCTTAGGCGCATCTGCCGTTCAAATCCGCAGAAAATTTGTTGCGGATCACACTTTTACAGCGCGGAAAATGTCAAAGAGAGATTTGCAAAGTGTCAAATCCGCACTCACTTCCGATCCGCCGGATCTGGAAATAGAGGCCGCTATTCATCAAATAATGCTATTGGCCTCGATTCCCAGATCCGGCGGCGCGGAAGTGAGTGCGGATTTGGCACTTTGCGATTCTCAAATCCGCAGTCGCGGATTCAATTAAATCAAAAATTCGGAGTGAAGACTCACACGATAATGAAATACCTGATGTCGGATTATCTTAGGTGCATTTGTGATTTCAAATCCGCAGAAAATTTGTTGCGGATCACACTTTTAAAGCGCGGAAAATGTCAAAGAGAAATCCGCGGTTGCGGATTTGAGAATCGCAAAGATTGTACCGGGGCAGCACTGTGGAAAAGGGATGCTGGTTTCGAAACCGGTTTTCAAGACAAAAGAAGAGAGATAGTGAACAGAAATTTTTGGCGTGACCAAGCACAAATGTATTTTCTTATTTTTTGGGTCTTAGATTTGTTTGTTATTCGCATTCGAGGTGTGCACACATTGATATCCCGTGTAAGGTTAATAAAGTTACTCACGGTGAAGAGAATACCCATGTACGCCGAGAGCATAATAGAAACCGATTTTTTAGTGTTGACGTTGTGATATGCCCTGCGTCATAGTCCAAGTCTCGCTAGAGTGAGAGTTTCGTTTTCGTGTGCATAAATCCTGAGTACAGTATTTGATTTTGGGCATAAAAGGCTCTATTAGCCAGTAGTATTCGTCTGGTTATTTCTACTTTTTCTTCGTTTGTTTTTGTACTTCTAGACCCAAGGTAGAATATTTGATGCACTACTTCTAGGTTATGTTCGTCGATAGTTATATTTCGTTCCATTTTAAATCTTCCTGCTCTGGATTCTCTGCTCACTATTGTTTTTTCTTCGTTTTGTCTTCTCTGGAGTGAAGTCTGTGCGTCCGTCACCCATTCTAGGACGAGGCTGCAGAGCGTTGGGGCCAGCCCCCTTGTCTAAGTCCTTGTTGTACTGAGGAGTGAGATGCCTCTGTAAGTTTTACAGGTTAATCTATCTCCTTTCTTGTATATTGGGCATATAATGGCCTTCTTTCAGTCATCTGGTATAACTTCGTATAACTTCTTTCTCTCAGATGCTGCATATAATTTCGTGTCTTCTTCTTTTCTTCTTCTTTGATCCGTTAGCTGGCGGTCCGAGCGGGACGTCCCCGCAACGGATACGCTGCTGTCGGTGCCGCTGGGTCCCGAACTCTATTCACGATTCGCTTCCATTCTTCTCGGTTTTTGGCGGTGTCTCGAGCCTCGGTAACTGATAATCGTTGATTCTTTAAGTCACCCTCGATATTCTTCAACCAGGTTTTCTTCGGTGCCGATCGCTGTATTCTCCAGTCTGCAGGACGGTCTCGCCAGAGAAGTTTACGTGGCAAGCGGTTATCATCCATTCGGCAAACATGTCCAAACCACCGTAGTCGACGTTTTTGCATTTCTTCTTCGATCAGTGTTTGCTGATCGCATCTTTGTCTGACAACCTCGTTTCGAAGGCGATCACGGAGTGAGACACGGAGGATCTGCCTCAAACATCGCATTTGGAAGACCTCGAGCTTCTTAACGTCCGGTTTGAGCAGTGTCCACGTTTCAGATCCATAAAGAAGAATCGGAAGAATCAACGTTCGGTAAAGACGTAGTTTTGTTTTGATGGAGATATTTGCTCGTTTCCATATGCACCACTTGAGCGAGGCGAATGTTGCTGTTGCCTGGCCGATACGGCTGTGAACGTCGGCCGTCGATGCTACTTTCGTTTCCTCAACCAATGATCCCAAATATTTGAACCTTGGAACCTGTTCGATTTGGGTTCCATCGAGGTGAACACTGGCTCTTGATCCATCCGTTGTGAGCACTTTGGTCTTTTCAGCATTGATTTTTAACCCGTATGATTGGGCAATGCGGGAAATATCGTATAAGATGTCCGTTGCTTCGGCATCCGTGTCGGCGAAAACAGCGCTATCGTCGGCGAACATTAAGTCTGTTACGAAGTTGTTGTCGTCGTATTGAACTCCGAGTCGTCCATCGAATGCTTCACGCATAATCGCGTCGATCACAACGTTGAAGAGAAGTGGCGAAGCGACGTTTCCCTGTCGGACACCCGTCTGAATCGGGAACTCCTCGGATAAGTCGTTTCGAATACGAACGCTGCTGGTTGAGCCATCGTACGACGCTTGGAGAAGTTGGATGATTCTCAATGGCACGTGTTCGGTTACCAAGACTCTCCACAAGCTGTTCCAATCGATGCAGTCGAAAGCGGATTTGAAATCGATGAAAACGACGACAATTCGTTTGCCGCAACGAATTCTTTCTTCCATTAACTGACGGAGGGCGAATATTTGATCAATGCATCCTCGATGTGGTCTAAATCCCGCTTGTTCCTCTCGGCTCGTTTGCTCTCGATGTTTCTGTAGCCTCGATTGACGATCGAAAGAAGGCTAATACCGCGATAATTCTTGCATTCCCGACTGTCGCCTTTCTTCAAAATTGGGACAACGATCGCTTTCTTCCATACCGAAGGGACACGATCCGAATGCCATATGTGTGTTATGAGGACATGAAGTCGTTGTGATAAGACATCACCTCCAGCTTTGATCATCTCGGCGGTTACTTGGTCTATTCCCGGCGCTTTTCCATTTTTCAGCGATTTTATTGCTGTCTTCACCTCGATAATTGTTGGTTCGGTATCGAGAAACTGATTCATCGGCTGTTCGATAATCGGTGGTTCGGGTGCTGGACCTTGCGGCGGATCGTGGTTATACAGCTGGTGGAAGAATGCTCTCCACCGCTCCAGGCGTTCATGGGCAGAAGTCACAAAAGTTCCATCCGATTTTTTGATGTTGTCGTTTGTTGATGTTGTTTTGCCGCCTAACCGGCGGATTGTCTGGTACAGCGTCCGGTACTCGTGCCTCGACGCCGCTTTTTCCATGTCGGCCGCAACGTTATTCCAGTACGCTTCTCGTTCCAATTTCATTTTCTGCCGAACTTCTTTGTTCAATCTTCGGTATTCCTCAAAGTCGACGTGTTTCATGCGCTTCCGCTGATCGACGAGGTCCAGACAGCTGTCCGAGATCCATGGCTGCGTCCGTTTACGGATAGTTGGACACAACTCCATTGCACACTCCACAATAGACTCCGACAATTGCCTTTCTTCTACATCGATATCGTCCGGTATTGCGAGCGCCGCGAATTTGTTGGATAATGCCATTTGAAACTCTCCCCCGATGGCCGGGTCCCGTAGGCACGCCCAATTTTTCTTGGCTGGTGGTGGCTCCGTTTTCTTCGCTCTTTGCAATCGCATCTGCAATTTCGCTCGAACAAGATAATGGTCCGATCCGCAATCGGGTCCACGCATTGCACGTACGTCTTTAAGCGTCGATCGGAATCTTGTGTTGATCAAAACGTAGTCTAACATCGCCGAGTCTTTGCCGAATGGATTTCGCCAGGTGAGTTGGTGTTTGAGTGGATGGCGGAAAATGCTGTTGCCAACGATCAAGTTGTTTGACGATGCGAATGAAAGCAGGCGTAAGCCGTTGTCATTAATTACTCCGTGTCCGAATTTGCCCATGGTTTCTTCCCAGCCGGTTCGATCTACTCCTGAATGTGCATTGAAATCCCCCGCGAGAATTATTAATTCGGTTTGAGGTATCATATCCAGCGTCTGTTGAAGCTGATCGTAAAATTCGTCCTTGTTCGTGTCCGTGCTGGTCTCGGTTGGCGCATAAACGGATATGATATGGGTCTTGATCGTTCCACTGATTGTTATAACCGCCAAACGCTCGGATATCGGTTGGAATGCGATAACGCTGCTGGCAGTCCGTCGGTCGACCATAAAGCCGACGCCGGCCTCTCTTTTCTCACCACCGGAATAGTAAAGCATCATCGTTTCGTCGATTGTTGGCGGGACGATTGTCAATATCCCGGATCCGGTAAGCCGTAGTTCCGATAGCGCAGCAATTGATATTTTGCATTTCAACAATTCCATTGCTATGATTTCCTTTTGACCAACGTGATGTCCTGTTCGTACATTCCACGCAGCGAATTTTAATTCCCTTTTCGGTGTGACTAATTTGGGTGTTCGGCCAGTAACCCACTTCTCACCAGCGTCCCTGGTCCCCAGTGCTGGCGCATCGGCTGCCCCGGATGCAGTAGCATTATTTCGGCCAGTAACCCACTTCTCACCAGCATCCCTGGTCCCCAGCGCTGGCGCATCGGCTGCCCCGGATGCAGTAGCATTATTTCGTGAATGGTTAGTTCGTGTATCCATGCGGTTTCTTGCCTAGTTTTTACGATCGACTCGGCAGGTCGACAACCCTCCTCCTTTCACACTCTGGGCTTGGGACCAGACGAAGGCGGAGTTAATTTCGTGTGAGGTTCGTAATAGTTGTGGTGCTTCTTCCTTTAGCTACTCAGCTACTATACCATCGGCGCCTGGCGATTTGTTGCTTTTTCCCTCTTTACAGCTTCACGTACCTCATCCAGTGTTGGTAGTTCTATTGAGATATTATCTTGAGTAGTTACCAATGACTGTCTGTGGATCCTCGTTCAGTATGGGAGTAGGAAGAGGAGTTCTGGAAATTTTCTCTCTTCCCTTCTTTTATCCTATCAGGGTCTGCTAATAGATTCCCAACTATGTCTTAGCAAATGTCTGTTCTTGGCTGAAACTTATTGGTGATCTGACGAGTTCCCTTATACGATTGTATAATTCTCCCTTCATTGAAGTCTTCCGGTATCTGTTTAGATATTCTCTCTTCTTCTTTCTGCAAAGCTTGTCTGCGATTTTTCTTTTTTGCTTGAAGACTTTCATCCTTGATATGGTTGGCCTTGCGGTGGCGCTGGTTTCTTTTTTCAATTGCGGATCCACAGTCCTGATCAAGCCAGTTAATTCTAGTGTGTCTGGGGCCCAACCTAATACTTCTTCTGCTTCCCCCTTTATGCTGCTTTTAATTTGCTCCCATTTTTCGTTGATGTTGGGCTGTTCTTCTGCCTCTCTGAAGTTATGAACGACAGCATACTGGTAGGCATTTCTTCTTACTTCCAGTTATAGCTTATCTACATATATCGTATTTTGGTTGAGTTTGCTCTCGATGCGTTTTGGTTGCTATCCGGGTTCTTCACAGCACTCTCCTCTCGTTCAGTATACTCGTGGGCATGACATCTCTTCTCTTAATTAGGACGTGGTCAATTTGATTATTAGTTCAATTTTTATGGATATTATAAAGGCAAATAGGACAAATGAGATGAGTTCGATGAAGGGATTGTTGTGTTTGCCCCCCGCTTGCCGTGCACACTCTGCACGCCCGCTTCTATCGGGCCTGTAAGGTGAGAAACACGGCAGTCTTTCGATGACATTTCTCAGAAGCTTAATACGAGAAATATCAAATATTGGATCGTGTCGCTACCTAAATAGTAAAAAGACCGCCACAATATAATCAAATAAAATATCAAGTAACGTAATTGTAATATTTTTTATAGTTATTTGCAAAGTTTTTTTTTTAATAATTAAGCAGCAGTTATACAATAAAAATAAAATCTACTTTATACTTAAACATTTTAATATACACTATTAAATAAAATTGTACATGCGATATCATTTTTTTATACAATGCAAACAAACACATTTCCAATGCGAGAATGCAAATTCGTAGAATTTCTTTTGTTTTGTTTTTATAGGAAAAATAAAATTAAAAAAAAAAGACGCAAAAAGGCCTGCCTCCTTTCACATTATTTCGATCCTCCATGTCCAGATTAGTTGACTGATATCCAGTATTAGTCACTTCTGCAGCGTGTTAAATGATATTAACTTTATTTTGGAATCTCACGTCTGTCGAATTTCTTTTCATTTTCATTCATTTTTAATGTATGATAGATATTTTACAACGTACACAACATCCGTTAGGCATCAACAGAGTTGTATACAGTTCCTTGTTGTCATTGGCGAGGTGCGGGTACTTGTTCTCTGTAGGCTTTCAGTTTTGATTCCATTGACTGAAAAAGTTTCATTTTAAAAAAACCGTATGCATTTTGTATAATAAAGTCATAGTATAAACCATACATTTAACGAAAGTAAATAAATGGGAAGAAAATTAGTTAGCAGCAAAATAAATTTAAAAACAAATTTTTTTTTAAAAAAGAAAAATAACTTTCAATTGTACTATTAGAAAATAAAGAGGAAGAAATCAAATACGTATTTCCTGCATTGTTTTTTTTTTTCTTTAGAAATTTTGCACCGTTATTAGTATTAAGTTTTCTTTTGCCACAATGTGTAAGTGAGAGTTAATGTGAAGAGAAAGTAAAGGTATTTACATTTTTGGAATTTTCCGGTGTGATACCGCTTACTTTCTGTGTCAATCTTTTAAAAACATTTGACCCAAAATTACTGCCTGTATCATTGTTACTGCTACTGGGCGCTGATGTCACGGAACTGGTACTAGTAGATAATTTGTTTTGTAGAGGAGGACGTTCACAAATACAACGAAATTTATCACAGCGCGAACATAAAAGTGTTTTATCCAACTGAAAAAACGGACATAAGCGTGCAACAGTAACAAAAATTAAAATCATAATAGTAAAAACAAAACAAAAAACAAACAAAAAAAGTAGACATTAATTTGAAGGCATACTCAGAAACACACAACCCAGAAAATAAATCCAGGAAAATTATTTATAAAAGCTACCTCTATCCCTACTGGGGGGAATGGTTTTAAAAGCCATCAACATATAGATTTACTTATAGTTTTTTTGTGTTTTTTTTTCTAGATGCTTACATTGAGCTTTCGCAGCATATCAGCAACGATGTTAAGTGCTGTTGTTCTGGAACTTGCTGTCATTGCATTTCCGTTAAGCATGTTTTCCGGATCTGAAATTAAAATGTTTGTGTCGTAGAAATTGCTTTCGTTAAATATATTTTAATTAGTTATTTTTTAAGAAGCACAGATATATCAATGCCTCTAACAATATTAGTAGTATACATTGGCTATTTTTTAATCCTACCAAAAATAATGAAAGTTTTCACAATATGTCAATAACGATTGAAATTTGAAACCACATAAATAGTTTAGTTCGATTCTGTTTGCACAGCGATATGAAAGAGCTCTACACATTAACGCTTTTTTTTATGTGATAGTCTAAGCTTAGGTGTCATCCTTTGTACTACTAGTCCGTCATGTCGTACACGTCATGGTGCAATGTCTAGTAGTAAGCTTAGCTCGAAGGATAGAGAGAAAGATAGGATAGATTAGGGGGAGTCGGTGGGTGTTGGAGGAGATGGTGGTGAACCTTGCGCTTGAACTCTTGGGTGTTGTATGAGTTCGGGAATATTGACTGAGGTAAGTTGTTCCACAGTCGCGTTGTTCTTGTTATAAACGAATTTCTAAATCGGAGTGTGCGCGAAGATAAGGGCTGTAGACTATAAGGGTGAGCCGAGCGGGCAAGTCTAGTGTTGCGGGAGATAAGTTGCCATGGAGGCATGAGGTTACTTATTTCAGAAGAGCAATCGTTGTGGTAAAATCGGTAAAATTTTGCAAGGGCTGCTACATTCCTACGGTGGCTTAATGAGTCAATTGAGGAGCAAATGGCGCTATCGCCAATAAGTTTGAGAGCGCGACTTTGCACCTTGTCCAGCCAGGCTAAGGTGGTTCTCGGGGCCCCAGCCCAAATATGCGAGTTGTATTCGAGGCGGGGACGAATGTAGGACTTGTATATTGTAGCCCTGGCCGACGGCTGAAGTAGGAATTTGCATCTTTTCAGGAATCCCAGGCATTGCGATGCTTGTTTAGCGATTTGGAATATGTGGTTATTCCACCGCAGATCTTCGGATAGTGTTATGCCTAGGATGTTTAAAGACGGTTCTGCCGTTAGGTTTTTATTGTCCACTGAAATTATTTATAATAGAAACAATGTGGCAAAAGGGAAAACTTCATTGCCAAACTGAGATTTTTTATACATTAAAAAAGCAAACCCTAGAAAAATTGTATTATTTCAAATGTTTACCCAATTTTGGGTATCGATTTTTTAAGTCATACCCCGTAAATAAGGCCACTTCAGGTGTTTTCCCAAGTACGATCATACAAAAGATGTAATTAAAGAGTATAGTTTTAGTAAATTTCAAGCCTCGGTAAATAAAGACGTAAGAATTCTTTATTAGTGTTGACTTCAAATTCTTCAAAACGTAGTACTGACTAGTAAACTCTGAACCAATATTTATTTCATCTCTGGGAACAGAGTGGACGAAACAGCTGATAAGATTTGCAATGGAGTGATCACATTTATTAAATCGCATACTAAGCATTCCCATGTCTTAAGATTTCGGATCTCACTTTCAGATGTGGGGTGTAATCAACAAATAATACTAAATTTGAACAAGGTGGTGAACCGAGCTCGATTATCAGTTCAGAGGTTACAAAGAACTTCCAGGGAACTAAAACTGAACATTGATAATTTAAAAATTCCAGAAACATAATAACGGAACAGAGAGTAACACAAACAAGAATGATCTCTTAAAAAATGTCCAACCATATTGACGGCATGTGGACATTTATTAAGGCGATCTTGAAAGTGGCTACTGAACAGGTAATAGGGGTAGAAGCAAGAAGAGGGAAAAATGATTTGTTTGGTGTAGATTGGACAGGACAGCTAAGGCAGGGAGAATTTGAAGCCTTCGCGAATACTTATCGAGACTAACAAGAGCGAAACTAGAAGCACACAGAATAAAAAGACGTAGACGCAGATAAAGCATGCAGAAAAAAGGAAAGATAAAAAATATCTAATATGTAAATTCAAGATATTTATGAAAATTTTCAAAACAATAATATCAGGCAGGCTTACCGCGAAGTTAAGACAATCAATAATGACTTCAAACGAAGGACAACCCAATGCAAGGATAATAATGGCGGCATTATAGCATCTTCTTTTTCTTTGATCCGGCCTTGATCAACATAGCCCGCAGTAATTGAAACAATTTGGAAAAATCAATTTGAGCGGCTTCTCAATGATAATACTGATACCACGTATACCAACGAACGTGCGGACATACCAGATGATGGTAATATCATGAGCCCCTGACGTTTGAAGAAATAAAAGGCATAATAGAAAATAGAAACCACTATGCTTCTATTTTCTATTACGCAGTAGAACTGAACTGATCACCAGAATATGGAAGGAGGAATACCTACCAAACGACTGGAAGGAAGTCTTAATTTCCCCATCCAAGAACTATAAGAGGAAATCGTGACTAATGACCTTGATTCCCAGATACGGCAAATCGGACACTCCCACTGTAGCTGAGACTCCCTTCACGGCTGTTTAGTGATTTTCAGATCCGCCGGCAGTACTGTCATATTAAACTGCGGATTTAACACTCCTTATTTTAACACTTTTCTTGACTGAACTGTCTGATAACCGTATCCACCCAAGCTGAATTTGTTTTTAGAACCTTTCTGCACACTGTTGCTACAACTTTTTATTTATTAAAATCATTTAACTACACTCTTACTTCCTTTTTTTAAATCTTCCCACTAAACTTCAAATACCAACTTTGACATTTTCCGGACTGTGATCCGCAACAATTTTCCGCGGATTTGAAACGTAAAATTCACTTAAGCAAATCTGACATCGCGTATTTCATAATCGCGTGAGTCTGCACTCGGAGTTTTTTCGGTAATCAAATCCGCATTCTATCCGCGACTGCGGATTTGTGAATCGTAAAGTGTCAATTCCGCACTCACTCACGTCTGATATAATATGCGTCAAAATCGCTATTTTCCTGCGCAGCGACAGTCTCTAGTTGCGCAGTAAGAGTTTCATATTCCCACCACGAAAGTAGATTCGAAAAAAAGCTGTCACCTTTATTTTTATCTTTATTGGTTCGTTTAAAAACCCAAACCATCCGCTCATTTATATACTCAATTAATCTCACTGCGACTCTTGTCGTAGACAGATGGTATGGAGGAGTGTCGTTGCTCGGTAATCTAGGGGCGCCTGGCTACCATCCCAAAGGTCCTGGGTTCGAATCCCGGCAGAACTACGGTCCTCCGCTTTTCCCACTTTCTGCACCTACATAACTTTGCTTCTTTCTTCCTGATTCTTCCTGTCATAGCCTTTCCTAACCCTTCCCCGCTCCACCATCAAAGCATGTCGGTTGGGATGAGTTTCAACTCACCTCAGGAGGCATAAGACTCTAGCAAGTTATTTCTCGATACCCCGATGTCAGAGTCGAATCGTAGGGGTTGGGAGTAGGTGGAGCAAAATATCGCGGCTGGTTGTGGCAGTTCCTTTCTTCACGTCTCTCTCTCTTCACTATCTCCCGACTAGAGCTGCTGTTCGACATTGGACTCTATATAAACAAAAAAATATACACTGTTGACGGTATAAAGTGTCTTTTCCTGAGCCTCTAGTCTTTCACACATGAAAAATAAAGGAAATTCGAAGGAAGGGAAATGAAAAATGATAACAGTGAGTTATACGACATAGATCATACCAATAGATTTCGCTGGGCTGGACATGTCAAGCGCATGCCAGAAGACCCAGCAGCAAAGAGAGGCTTCACTGGCATTATCGAAGGATTAAGATTCGTAGGCAGGCCGAGGTAAAGATGGAAGGATGCGGTTGTAGTAATTGCGGAGACACTACTCCACATATCGAACTGGAGAACTTCGACCAGAGATCTAGAACACTGGTTGAAATAATAAGAGGATGCCAAGGCTCGAGTGGCCATTGGAAGAAGATAGAGCAACACATAAGAAAATAACACGTCTTAGGCAAGGATGGAGTATTTTCACCTGACAACTAATGAAATTTAAAAGCACATAAGACAAAATAGTTTTGCGAATGCCAATTAAAAATTAAGTCAGACAAACATCTGCCATTCATGTACTATAATAAAGTGTACAATGAAGTCTATTGCGTTTCATCGCGATATTGCAGTTTTCTACCAATTATATTTGTTAATTCTAATTTCTATTTAACAGAAATACAGAGATAAGTTTTATAATTATCATTTAGAATTGCGATGTATAACTTTTGTGAAATATAGTACTTAATGAAGTAAACTCAGTCCGTTAATATCTTTATCAGATTGTATTTGTCCTACGCGGGTAAGAATTGTTCCCTTTTATATTTAAATTAGACTTAATTAAATCGTCGCACTTTAAGTTATAATGGCACTAAACACAATTTATCATTCTAATTTAAGCATTAAGCTTAACATAAATTAAAAATCTAGCAAGTATTTAAAAACATTTATACAATGACACCAAGTTGTCTTGCAAATTGCATTTATTACAACTTTGAAAATATATCTTTGTGTTAAATCTATTAAAATCTATCCAAACCTACTAAAAAAAATCAATATAACTAATTAACAAGCTTTATGGCAAATTATAAAAAAAAACTCGGGATTGCCAATCAAAATTCAAACGTTTTTTTAAACATATACCTAGGAAAATGGTCCAAGGGTCCTGCTAAATAAAACAAAACGAATAAATAAATTACCTAGACGTGATTAATGATTATTTTTGAACTGAACATGCTTGGACTAAACTAAAATAAACATTTAAACAAAAAAGACAAGACGTGCTCTTATACGATCACAACACAGAAAAGTAAAATAAAATATATATAGATGTTATAAAAATGAATGATTTTATTATAATTTCATGACAGTATGAAAATGAAACATGTTATATAAAATATACTTAAATGCAAGTATTAAAAAATAAATTTTATACTAAATATTAAAATGCAGTAAATGACTTGGAAAGCTTAAGGGCACGTTTTGTTTTTCGAAAATTCAAAATAATCTTACGTTTCAGTGAATGCTGCGCAATATCAGTTGATGATGTGTTCACCGTTTCTGTTTGAGGCTCCTCACGGCTTGTATTTTCAATGTTATTTTCAGCTATGCCATTCATATTGGCTGGCAAATGTCTATTTTTAACATTAAGTTCTTGTTTGAGATCTAAAAAAAATATTGCAATAATAATATGATCTGAAATAATAATAAACAGATTATTATTACCTCTTGTCTCATCCATTAACCTTTGTAGCTTCTCTTGAAGAGCCTCTTTTTCGTCAACTTCCATTTCTAATAGGGCGTTTTTTTCGTATGCTTTATCTAGCATTGTTTCAAAGCCTGTTATACTTTCGCTTAGAATTCTATGTGCTCTTTCTAAGTCGTCATTTTTCTGTTCAAGCTGTCTGAGATATGATTTCATATTGTCTTTTTCACGTTGTACGGTTGTTAGCTGCCTTTCTACATTACTAAATTCTATACCAAATGAATCTAATTTTATCTGAAATTACAAAAAAAGGATATATTTACTGTTGGAGCTAATAGAAGTTGACTTCGTTATATGTGCTTAAGAAAATTGAAAGGACTGTAATATTATTTTGATGATAAATAAATGGTTAGCGGTCACCCGATCTCTTTACGGAAACGTTCTACAAATATTTCGTACTAAAATTAGATATACTATATAAATAGGTTTTGATCTTTAGTTCTTTTGTTCAAATAATGCTAGTTTTCTTAGTAGAAAGTTATTTTATGGTAGGAGAGAGGCACCCCGCCTTCACAACATGATTTGTGATATCTCGCGTTCGGGTATGACGCCCCCCGGATGAGAGGATTGTCGCTCTCCATCGCTCTAGCAATATGACCTCGAATCAACTTGATTATAAAATTGTCGATCCATTGACAAACGCCTTATCGTAAAGAATTTTGTTGGCGTGAAACTTCGTGAAGCCAGATTCGGATGTCCGATACAACCTTCAAAGTACGCCCTTAACAGTCTTTCGAAAACCCGAACCTTTTCGATATATGTTGAACCATACTGGGCAGCCATAAGTTAAAATAGATCTGACCAAGGCTTGATAGCAGAAAACTTTGACCCGTGGGCTCAGGTGTCTGCTATAAAAAAGTCTCTTGGTCATGTGAAACGCCCTGTTTGCCTTGGCAAGAGCTGCACTTATATTTCTAGTGAAATATAAGTATTGTTTCAGCCAAAGCCTAAGATATTCCAATTTCTTTTCTAATGCCTGCCCAGCATTATTCGGAATTTCGAGGGTGTTTCGCTCATCGCAAGAGGCTCTGCTTAGAGGAGTCCGGAAAAAGATCGAATCGCATTTTCTAAAATTGATTTTCAACTGCCAATCATCTTCATATAGTGTTCGATTGTCTCGAAGTCGCGTTCCAGGAGCCTCTGGAATCACTGCAATCTGCGGCTCCGTCCTGTGTATGAACCCTGCGTTTGAAATTTTGGATTTGATAGCGATTAGGAAATATCTGTAAAGTTGTTCCACAACCAGGTTGTTCTATTGTAAACGAATTCTAGTTTGTAGAGTGCGAGGAAAAGAGGGCTATATCGTCGATCATGATGCGAATTCGCATCTTTTAAAGAGCGGAGAAGCGCCGTTTGACGATTTGGAACTAATTTGCAATTAAGATGGATGGACCAGCCATAAGAAGTACACCATTCACTGACACACATACAGGGTTGTACGCTTTATTGAAAATAAGACAGTATGTACTTCGTTTTGAAACATTGAAATCGCTACGATTTTGAAAGTCCCAGTCGTCAACGACCCTGTTGATTGAATCAGACATAAGTCCTCGTAGAGTTCCGTTATCAGCAAAACTTATGTTGGCAGTTGAATCATGTCTCGCTACAAGTCGTTTGAGTTTAAGAAAGTGAATTTTCAGTCGAGTTATGACTTTTAACACAGAGGCATAGAATGGAAAAGCTAAGTTGAGTTTAGGCTCTTGTACTGAAAGTCGTGATTCTACTAAAATGTCACTTTCTTCAACTCAAATGATTTGTTGTGTCGTGGCGACTCGACTTTCAGCACAGGACTTTCAGCAATTGGAGTTCAGGTAAAAAAGCAGGGTACCAAACTCTATGAAAAAGTGGGATCGTAAGCGACCAAGGCGAACTCACTTATTCGATGCTACCTTTGGTTGAGGTGTTCTGTCAGACACACTAAAAAGTCCCAAGAAAGGCGCCTGGCTACCATCCCCGAGTTCCCGGGTTCAAATCCCGACAGCACCACGGTCTTTCGCCCACTTTCCCCACCTACATAACTTTTCTTCTTTCTTCTTCCCTCTTGACATACCTGATTCCTCCTGTAATAGCCTTCACTGCTCCACCAACCGCATGTTATCGGTTGGTCGATGAGAATCAACACGTTTTAGTAGGCATAGAATTCCAGCGAATTGTTTCTCGATGCCCCGATGTCAGAGTCGCGATTGTAATGGTTGGGAGTAAGTGAAATAAAATATCGCGGCTTGGCTGTGGCAATTGTTTCCTTCCATCACTTCTTTCTCTTTGCAGTATCTTCCGACTAGAGCTGCTGTTCGACGTTGCACTTTATACAAAAAAAATAGATTGCCGACAATACAAAGGGGCTTTTCCTGAGCCTCTAGTGCTTTACATAAAAGACAAAGAGGGGAATCTGATCGCTAATCTAAAGGTCTTGGAGCGATGGGAAGAGCATTTTCAAGAATGGCTAAGTGGCGAGCTTCCACCATCACGTTTCACCAATATCTTATATTAATCCTACGCTGCCCCCACCAGAAGAACAAAGATTCATGATTTACTTGCGCAACTACGGAAGCGATGGCAGAAAATTGAAAACATCCTCTGCGCGGAACATAAAAAAAGAAATATCGGCCCCTGTGCTAAAAGTCGTATTTTCTGTCATATGAAGTGAAGCTAATAAAGCGGTGTGCTGATAGTCGACTCTTATCGTGTTTGTGTCGTTTAAAATCAGCTGGCTAAATGACAGCTTATTTAGTGTGCTGACAGTCGTTTTTATTGTAGTTTTATTTATATAACTTTTAGTCGGTATTGTGCTTTAGTGAGAAAGATGTCGTAATTTGATTGAAACGTCACTTTTTTCAACGCAGACGACTTGTCATGCCAGACGACTTTCAGCACACCAACTAAAAAATAATTCGACACCGACATCTACAACCGGCTGTCACACGACTCGTCTTGCAGCACAGGAACCTTCACAACGTGCAACAATTATCGCAGTATAACGTGGTTGATTGTCAGATATATATTAGAAAAGTGCCAGTAAAACGCTGATGTGACAATAAGATAAAAACTGAAAAATCCGTAGGTGGAAAGTATGCGTACCCAGGATTTCCTTCATTTTCAATATAGTTTCACATTATAGAGCATACAAGAATGGGTATATAGCGACCGTAGATACTTAGGAATAGCATGTCATGTCACGCCGTATGCTACATGGTTTTTTGTGTACATAGTCTGCTACATGGGGTATTTCGTTTCCTTGTATGTTTTAGGGTACTAAAAATGCTTTAAAAAATCTAACAAAATTTGGGTTTGCTCTTTTAAGTGTTAACTTTAATTTTTATTTGTTTTAATAGCCAAAGAATAACTTTCAATATTTTTAATTTAATTAAATTAGCAGCGCCCATTTAGAAAATATACAGATTTTAAAAAGGACTGGGGTATTGAAATACCCCAGTAGCAGACGGCGGGTTAATTATTAAAAGTAAATTTAAAAAAAATGCGTAGTTGCAAGAAATGTCAGCTCAAGAAATACGTGTCCAGAATTATTAATCGATAAATAATTTTGACCCCAATAATTAAGAAATTATAGCGAATGTAACAATTATTAAGGACTCGCAATGAAGATATGTAGAAGCAATCACTTCAAATCGTGACAAATAACTAACTGAAAATGTTAATATCACAATGAAAAACCTCACAAAAATTATCCAAATGAAGTTGAGTTACGCAACGCAAAAATATAAGATCAAACAAGTCCCTATGCCTCACGTCAACATAAATGATCAACATGTATGATTGCAATTTTATCCTTTTGAAGCCTGCTACTGTACTTGTGCAGGAACCTAAGTAAGGTTTTATGTGTTTACATGGGACAATAGGTGCATAAAGTTCGACGTCACCCTAATAAATGTAAATTATTCAAACTTGTAGCTATCAAATTCTTACCCTTAAAGATTCATTTTCCTTTTCCAATTGTACAACTTGCTTCCTAAGATCCCTGATAACATTTTCTCTCTGTTCTATGGTTGCTTCCATTTCAGCTTCAAGTTGCTTTGAATCCTCAAGGAATTCATCAAATTCCTGTTTTGCATCTGTCCATCTATGATTTATAAATTTTCATTATATTATTTCTATTATATTCATAAAATTATTGCATATTTTCATTACTCTTTATGAAAAAATTTCGCTCTTTCTTTCCAATAACGACATTCGTCCTCGACGCTACTAAATAAAGGTGGCGTCTCCATTATACTTTTTGCGTATTTAAACCACTTGCCTCTAAAAATTCTATATATTAACTGAGAAGTTTTTATTTATACATTTATCTAGAAATTAAAAAAATATATTAAAAAATTTTGTATTAAACAAAGAAACTAGATTTTAGTATTTTTAGTAAATTTTTGAAAAAGCTTTCACAGGTGATTTTCGTACGTAAAAAATGACAGATGGAAGAAAAGTTTCTCAAATAAATATGAAATCATCAAAAATGTAAGAAATTCATTTTAATATTTATTTCTATTGTGATATAATTTATGTTTATTTTATTTATGATTTATTAATTAAATGAAATATACTCACTTTTAAGAGAAATAGGAAAAACTTCCCGATAAAATGAAAAAATCGAACCTACGGCTACGACAAATGTTTTCTCCACACAGTTGTTTAGGTGATGATGCACTTGCGATTGCCAGATTTGAAAATGTTTTGCGTTGATAAATTATTAAGTCTGTTTTTAATTTATTTTAAAATTGCGAAAATATCTCAAAATTAAATTAAATATGTAGATAATTTAATATACAATAATATATCTAAATTAAATAAATTTATATTTAAAGAAATAAAGTAATTTTTTAATATTTTTAAATATAAATAAAATTGAAGTGAATTGCAGTTGAGGCTTCTTAATTTCCATAAATAGGTGGCAGCAAAAGTATTCATTGTGCTTTTTGACGTTTTGTCTCGGCTTGAAGCAAAAACTGCGAAAACCGATTGGCGACGATAAGTATTTTCGCATAAGTAGACCAATTTAAAAGTAATAAAATATTAATATTATACTGTTTACCATTAGTTAACTATTTTATATATAATATAGAATTGTTTGAAATAAAATCCGGTCTTTATTAAACAAACATATAAATGTCACTCTGACATATCTCTTGTTCCAGGACAAAGCCACAAAAGACGGAATTTTATATCCCAACAATAGTTCGCAGTTCACGGTTTTCGTTTTGCCCACTCGTGCTGAGAACAATTAATAATTATTTTACGGATATATATTCCTTATTTGTGACATTATAAATTTGTTAATACAGTGATGGGTGATGCAGAAGCGCAACCTCTACTACAAAGTGAAGGTCCACCATCTTACACTACTAATGAAGATGAAGCAACTGGACAAAATGCAGGTAAGTCCTATTAAAAATGTGTCACCATAAAGCTTCCTACATTCATTCTTTGTTTTAATTGGCTTTCAAAGTTGCATATTATTTGCCGTATTTTTTTTTTATTATTATTGTTTGTTGTATTGTTAAAGAAGAGGTGAAGAAACTTAAGATGAAAAATCGTTAAAACAATCTAGGTGCGGGTGTTGAACATTTTCTAGTCTCAATAATTGCAATCGGATACCCTTTTACGTATCGGTATAATCTGCATATTAGCTGGAGCATATGAAACCTTTTCAATGCACCCCGTATCGCCTTGGCGTATCTCATTGGTTTGACCGCTTCATTAGCAGAAGAAAATAAAACTACTAGTGTGATGAAAAATATATTTTTTGCACAGCCTTGATTCATTTCTACAAATTACTTGTAGATACATGCATAAAATAAAAATTTCTCTAGCTTTGATTGTTATTAATCTTCGGGCAGTCATGATGTAAACAAGATAGCTGCAGCCCCAGTATTGATGACTCATGGCATTCACGCCGCCTTTTATCTGTCATTCTTCTCATATTCCTTGTGTTAAAAACGAATATTTCTGGTAGCACATGAAAGAAAACAAATCGGATTTTAGATAGCTCGTCTTACATTAGCATTATAAATAGTTTCGCCTTTAGATTTTGACATGACGGCTTTTGCTGGAGGCGCGCGGCGGTAATGGGAGCAATTTCCCGCCTGTGAAGAGTATTGATCTCGTACTAATGTTGAATCAGCCATGTACTGATACCGATTTTCTTTCTTGGCTTGGCTATATTGTGGGAAATTTTTATTATTGTTATCATTTGTTTAAATTGATTAGATTATTGGATGAATTCATTCAATTTATCCGTTCAATATTTGGAAGAAAATGTCATTAGTTGCAGGGTTAATATTTTTTATTAGAAATATATGTTTTTACATTTATTATCTAAATGAAATATTAGCCTCAGCATCTGCATTGGCAGTCGTCTATGTGGGCAGTTTATATATTTCGAATCGAGAGCTAGCTGCTAGATATTGTTAACTATTATTTTACCATTATGCCAAGGGTTGCTTGTCGTTTAACGGCTCTACAACTAGGATCCGGTCTTGGCTTCTCCCAACCATTCTCTCCACTCCGAATTCAGAGCTAATAGCACACCTAAGTCCTGATCGTCCTAGTCAATACCATTGTTCCAGAGGAGGGTGTGTCTCTTCCGCTGTCACATCCCATAGATCTTATCGGAGCAGACTTTTCGAGCAGGTTAGAGGTTAGGTTTTTTTTATGTGGAAGACTGGTGGCTCATAAAAAGCCCTTTATATACTGTCGACAATCTATTTACTTCGTATAGAATGCAATGTTGTAACAGCAGCAGCAGAACTAGTCGGGAAGGAAAGAACTGCCACAACCTAGCCGCCACATTACTATCGCGACTCTGACATCGGGCCATCAAGAAACAACTCGCTGAAGTGTTATGCCTTCTGAAAAGAGTTGGATCTCATCAACCAACCTATGGCATGCGGTTTGGTGGAGCGGAGAAGGGCTAGGAAGGACATGACAGGAGAAATCAGGAGTGTAAACATGGAAGAAGAAAGAAGGAAAGTTATGTAGGTGGGAAAGTGTAAAAGCCAAAGGACCATGGCGCTGCTGGGATTCGAACCTGGGACCTCTGGGTTGATAGCCAGACGCCTTACTCCCTAGCTACCATGCTTGTTTAAAGTCGATGAAAAGTTGATACACGTCGATTGTTGTATTCCCAGCATTTTCGCAGGATTTGCCTTATTGAAAAAAGTTGATCCATTGTTGACCTATTTATTCTGAATCCAGCTTGCTATTCACTTATTACGGCTTCTGCATATGGTTCCACCCTTTATTGTGTATTGGGCATATAGATGCAACATAGTAGTTCATGTATGTCTGCTGAAAGCGACTCCCCTCCTTGTTTGATCAACTCTGCTTTGATTCATGGAGATTTGTTATTTTTTTAAGGATTTTATGACGCTCTGTAATTCTTCTGGGGTTGGTATAATTGTTTCTCTGGTATCATAGTTATGTTGTAGACGGGGTTCTGGTACATGTTTGAAGCTCTCCTTTCGTTCAGCATTCAGCAGCTCGCTAAAAAATTCCTTCCATCTTTTCTTTACTTCTTCGCTGCCTGTGACTATTGTGCCTTCCTTTGTTCTTTATATACCGGAGGAGGGGTTGAAGCGAAGTTTACTTCCTTGAATTCTTCCCGTGAGTTCTTTTGTGTAAAGTTTTTCTCTGCCCTCAGGATGAAATTGTTGAGGAGTTGCCTTTTCTTCTTCCTGCAAATGTTTTATGCGGTTCTTATTGCTTCCTCGTATTTCAGTTTGTTGCTTGTCATCGGTCTCTCTATGTATATTTTCCTATTTTTATTTCTGGCTTCTATAGCTGCTTTGCATTCCTCGTCATATCAAGGAGGTGCACCGACCAGACCCGACCTAGCGGAAATTTGGTACCCTGTTAATAACCAGTTAACCCGGCGGGATGCCTTATTAGTGTGAAGAATTTCGTTCCGAGTCGTATTGAACATTGTGGTACACTGATTGGCTTGAGCTCGATCACATTATCTATAATTGACTTGTGTATTACGGAGCCTACTCCTAGGTGATGCCCCCTTCCGCAGTTATAGAATATCCTGTAGTTGCTAAGATCCATTGAGCCCTATCCATCTGGGGCGGTAGCACACGTGCTACCATCCCTGATCTCTTGTAATGCGACTAATTTTATTTTATATCTGCTCACTTCGTCTAATATTGACTTAACTGCTGCAGATGTACAGAACTGCACGCGTATTCCATGTTCCGAAAATCACTTCCAGGTGTTCTGTTTAAGCCACATTCGTCACATGCTACCACGAACACACGTTTACTCAACACGACAGAGCAGGCGAACTAAACAAGCTAGAGCGATGGCAAATATATCAATGGAGAGGGGAAGGATGCCGAGAGAAGGGAAAGGGAGTTTCAAGGTCGCAGGGTTACCACAATCGCGGCAGTATAATCAGTCTCATTACTTAATTGTCACACCTCGTATGTATGTTCCCTTGCAGTTCCCCTGTATGTTCTCCTTGATTAGCCTGTTAAGCCCATTTCCATTTTCTATATTATCTACCTTATTAATTAATTCTTTGGGGAGGCCTATAAATCGGTTTTTAATAGAATATTTTCCTTCCGTTAACGCGCAACAATCTCATTATCATTGGCCTATCTGAAAACTAACTATCACCTATTAAGGGGCCCTATTCTCTATTACAATATTCAAATGCTTTTTACTCGAAGCTGTTATCCGAAACTAAAATGCTTCTGTATTCCCTATTACAATATTGCTTCCTCTAGTAGAAATGACTCCAAAGGAAAAGAAATTGAGTACACGAGGTTTCAATTAGGGATGGGTAACTCAACTCTGAGTCAGCTCAAAAATCCGCATCTTTGAAATGAGTCAATGAATCGGTTCGCGATTTTGAGCTGAGTCGGTTGTTAAAGAGTCACGGCTCTTTCATGAACGACCGGATCTTATACTTCTTTCTGCTCTTTCAGCTCTTTTAGCTCAACTTGCTGTTATGCTGTTGTGCTTTTGAATTTCAGGAAACTTTAAGAACTTTTTTGTTGAAATATGTGGGGTGTAAAATGAGCACAAATGGAATGAAATAAGTTGAAAAACATGTAAAATAATGGTATCTTTAAGAATTTGTATAGCGTTCTGAATGCAGTTGAGCTGAGAGAACCGAATCGCAAGTTTATGTATGCATCCGGTATTCTGAAGATTCGATAGAACTTTTTTTGACATGACTTTTGAATCGGCTCTGGGAGTCGGATCTTTTGAAAATTGCAGATCCGATGAGTCAGCTCTCGTAAAAGATCCGTTTTGCCCATCTCTAGTTTAATTGTGTCGCCCATGCCTAAAATTTTACAAAGTGCTCCGTTACCCTTGAGCTTTCGAGGAAATATATTGTTACAGTTTCGAGTAGAATATAGTCAGTTGTGTCAATAGAGAATACCATTTTGGCAGTTTCGGGAGAAATGCGCACAATATTGTAATAGAGAATAAGGCCCCAGATGGTTGCAACATTTGATAGGTACATGGTTGATTTATAGATATAGGTTGATGGCACTGAAGCAATGAAGATAAAATCAGTCCACCTCTGAAGTCAAGCAATTGTCGCAGTGGTATTGAAAGGAGACCGCTTCGCAAACTGCATCACAGGGTTAGCATCTTCCAACTCATCTGGCATTTCTTTTTCAGTGGGTTCAGTTCGGTTGAAGAAATTGATTGAAAAATGGCTTTTATTGTTATTTTGTACCTATATAAAAAGAATTCACATTATTATTATTTATAGCTTTAAGCAAAGCAAACGCTTATTCTTTTATTTCTGTTGTCTCTAACCTGCATTAATTGGTGCTCTTGAAATTATAACTTAAAATCGACATTTTTTTTTCATTTAGTACACAATTTTTTCGTTAAATATTTTTATTTTTATGTAAATTACAAGATTACATTCAGTTAAACATTTTGTTTCGATTTTAAGTTATTAATTTTATGTTTTAACAACAATTAATTTTTATGATTTATATTCATATAAAAGGCGGAGTTACACAGGCTACGGTATCTTCTATAGGTCCGGATGAATTGCCACCGCCTTATCAGCAAGGGACTGGAGGTGGTGCACCGATGGTTACCTGCCGTGTCTGTCAAGCTATGATTGATATAACTTATAAGAGAGAACAGCATGTCGTCAAGTGTAATCAATGTAATGAGGCTACTGTAAGGACACTGTTTTATATGTAGAATTTTTTAGCTCAATTCTCATTTAATTTATTTTGTTTTAGCCAATTAGAAACGCTCCACCAGGAAAAAAATATGTACGTTGCCCCTGTAACTGTTTGTTAATTTGCAAGAGCTCTTCCCAGAGGATTGCATGTCCTAGACCGAATTGCAAAAGGATAATAAACTTGGCTCCAAGTCCAGTAACGCCACCAGTACCATCAATGCCGGGCATGTGCCGAGTGACATGTGGGCACTGTTCAGATACATTTTTGGTAATTATATTTAAATGAACAAAAAAAACCAATGCTAATGACTTCTTCTTGCAGTTTAATACATTCCATAACTCATTGGCTCGGTGCCCACATTGCCGAAAAGTTTCATCAGTTGGGCCAAAGTTTGCCCGTGGTAGAGGAATTATGTATCTTATTCTAGGTATTTTGTTTTTATTAATTGGAATCGGTATTACTGTTGGAACTGTTGGGTATGCCAAAGTAAGTATACTTATTTGTTAACTCATTTTAGTGTAATTCAATTATTATGGAGCCCTCCTACATATTCAGAATATTTTTAACCTTACAAACACAGAAATTATACAACGAAAAATTAGAGAATTGAATTGAATAAAGAGTAGAGTAGCAAATGAATAAGGTAAAACAAGCAGCAAAGAAGATTATCGGATAGACGTATAATAAGATTTTCCGTATCTGTGAATGCCAACTATGTTTTGTTCAATGTGTTTCAGCAAAACTTATTAGCGATCCCCATATGTGGCTTTGAATTTGGTGAATTACTATGTACAAGTACGATTAACTTTATTGCAACCATGCAAGCAGCATTTTATATTAGGTCTGAATAATGTTAGCTAGCTATGTATCTTTTCAAGAACATGTTTTATTCAAGCATAAAAATTGCCCGAGTACAATTAATATGCCCTAAGATGATTTTAATTATTTTAAAAATATCCTTACGACCTTACACAAGACCCCATTCTGAATCGATTTCATCCAGTGGCATCCCTAAGCTCTGGATGTCCTCGTCTACGCTATCTTTCCAGTGGAGACTAGGTCTCCCTCTCTGTGGCTCATACGAGCTAGAAGCGGCCAACAATAATCCTAGGGCTTTGCTCTCGAACATTGCTAAGTGAATAAAGTGCTCTTTGCTAAGCTGCCCAGTCTCGGATGCATATGTGAGTACCGGTAAGACCATCGTCTTATATAACAGCAGCTTTGATGTTATGGTCAGATGATGGCATTTGAAGAGCTCTAGTATTCTTTTTTGTGCCATTGCTGTTACCCCCGAATCTCGAATTACTTTTTCTAACGCCCGGTTGAAAAGAAGGCAAGCCAGACCGTCTCTTTATCGGAATCCACTATAGATGTTAATTGGCCTGGACAGAGTTCCGGATATCTTTACTTGGCTTATCATATTGGCCATGGGCAATTTTCATAATCGTGTCAGTTTATTGGGGATGCCGAATTTTGTAAAGTTCTAGAAATGTTAAAAATGTTTTAAAATTCTTGAATATTTTCATTGAGTGACTCAGGATGAAAATCTGATCAATTATTGATTTGGCTGGGCTAAAATCACTCTGCTATTGACCTATGATGTTTTTAGCGTATGGAACCCATCCTCTGTTGTAGGCTAGCGGTACTCAACAACGTTATACCGCGCTAATTGGTGCATGCTGTTATATCTCTTTTTTTACGTATCGGGCACAGCATGCCATTTTCCAGCTTTCTGTTATTGCTCCCTGCTCCTATACTTGCACAATTGATATTGCTAATGAATATTTATCCAGCTCCGAAGGGAAGCCATCTGCATCTGAGGCCTTGTTTTTAAGCCCTACGAACTTCTTCCCATCGCTGCAATATGGCTTCTGGGTCGATGGTTAGATTACCCTCTTTTCTCTTGCAGTATGTACTTGTACAGTGACGTGTAAATTGAATCATCTCAAAAACTCTTTGGTACAACTCCTGCGCCTGGTGCGAGACTGTTGTACTTTATAAACGATATTTTTCTCACAGGCTTCCTTTTTTCGTCTGTGAACTCTCTTTTCTGCTCTTGTGAGCTCTTTGTATTTTTCTTCGCATACCCGTGTTCACGTTTTGTCATGGTTTCCTGTAATATACGAGTTCGTGCTTTTTTGAAAATGTATAAACGTGCCTTCGAGGCGTTCAAAAGCTGCATATGTAACTTAAGTAAAATTCAAACAATAACCTGCCTTTCGATCAGCGGAGTCCATCCGCATTTCACCGACGGCGGCAGCGCCAGAGACTCTTCTCAGTTTGGACCACTCCAATTTGATGTATTGAAATCTGCCATAAACGCGACGACGAGGCCGAAAAACAATTGATTACCTGGACCTTGGTCTTGGGCTAGGATATTTTATAATTGTCTAAATTATAGAAGAGATCCCGGAACCTATAATGTTATTGGACCATATGCCTTTCAAGATCTCAAAATTTGAGTCACCTTCTGTGCACATACACGATAGGCTTCTTCTTCTTCGATGGCTCTACAGCCCATCAGCTTCTTCATCCAGACGTCGCTCTGCTTCGCATCTTGTCTCCAGTTTCTTGTGTTGAATAGTTTTGCTGCATCGACCTTAACATTGTCTGCTACTTTGACCGTGGTTTACCAACTGGTTTTTTGCCATCTGGTAGTAGATGCAGGGCTTTTTTTGGTATCATTGAGCCATCCATCAATGAATCGAAGTCGATCGAGTAAATCTCAAGCCAGCGAGTAAATGTAGAGAATGTTCGGCAACCCTTGGGTTGGACTAAGAAATAAGTTTTTAAAAACCCAATAAGTTTTGTAGACGTACGGATTTGATCTTAAATTATTCTCTGTCAATATCTTGAATTGCTTAGTTGAGGTTACATTCATCATCTTCGACAACTAATATTATTACTGGCCATTTTCCGCCAAGTTCGCATGCTGCTAGAACTTTTTGCCAATTTCATCAAGCTATAAGTTGTCATAAAAAAGGGAATCACAAAATCGCGGTTTCCTGGGGATGATATCCTCCAGTCCCCACAATAGATCAAGGCCGCTTTGTTTGTTTCCACAATTCCACATGAGTGCTCTTTCCCTTATTTTATGGTGCGGGCTCTACTCTACCTAATGAAGAAAGCATCCTTGCCAGGTATTGTTCACACAAGTGTTTTGAACCATTTAGCCAAAGCTGGATTCAAAAAGAATCTCGATGTATAGATTCCTTATAAGTTGAACACGAAATTACCTAACTGCTCTGGTTCCAAAAGCAAGGGTCGTCATTGTGTTGTCCATCCTGTTCCGAGGCATTGTTTGCCGATTCTTAACAAAGGTGTTTTTATGGGAGCGGGTTCCTAACCCTCAGACCAGCCGACTTAAAACTCTGTTTTATGGCGCAAAGAGGTCGCCATTCGACCGTGTTCTGTTAGCTCCTTCCGAAGAAGTACTCCAAGGAATACCTCGCGAAGGTGAGACTAGGACTTGCTAATAGAGCAACTAGGTGATCGTCTGCAGAGACTCTTCTTGGGCTTTGATAAAAGTGAAAAATCGGGTGCCACGCCCTTCCGAGGTCTTTGTTAGCCGTACGCCCCCTCTGCCTCACCAAAAGAAAGAAAGAAATAGAAAGAAGTTAGTGTAGGTTATAAATAGCTGCATTCCATTGGGCTGGCATACACGGATCGTAATATCAACGCCAAAAAACCGGTTTTTTATGATACTCTCGGCGTACATGGGTATTTATTTTACCGAGAGTAACTTTATTATCCCTACACGGAATATCTATGTGTGCACAACCCGAACGCGAATAACAAAGAGATATGTCTATATCAGAGCCAAAGAAGAAGAAGATAAGAAGAAACATTTGTGCATGTGTTAGTTTTCACGCCAAAAATTTTTGTTCAAAAAGTTGCAACAACTTTCTCTCTTCCTTTTGCCCCTCTGTCCTGGAAACCGGTTTTTTAGTCTTGACGTTATGATCCGTGTATGCCACCCCATTGGGCGATATCTTCTACTCCCGAGTACTCCGGAGTACTCGCCACTACCCTTGCACTTATTATTGATATTTATCTGATATCAAAAATCGCGTTCCATTGGCGATGTTCTCCAGAGTACTCCGGATCGCCCACTGTACTAATGGGATAAGCCGATGTTTCTCATTTATCCTGATTCCCTATACACATTAATACAAATTAATTTTTATATTGCATGTTTTTTTTTGTTAAATATAAATTTATTTTACTTTTCAGGAACATGGTGGAATATTTGTTGTTTACGTTGGGGCGTTTTTAATTGCTATATTCTTGTTTGCACGCACGCTGTATTATTGTCGACTAAAAGTGAGTGCCATCGATGGACCGATGTAAATGTGTTTCTTTTTTTTATCATTCCTTTTTTTGATATTGCGTTATATTGTCAAGCTAAAAAGTTTTTTTTTTGATTAAAATATATTAGTCAGAATTATGCAATATTTTGTACGGTTAATGCCAGATAATAACAAATAATAAAAAAAAGCAGAAATGGTGAGAAATATTCATAATAAAAAAGGCTTAAAGAGAACACACAATATAATCAGGTATTTAGTTCTTATTGGTTTTCATTTTGTCAATTTGAGACATCATTATTATTATAAGGGAAAAAAATGTTATTAAAAACAACAACAAAATGTAAATTACAACATACTCAATATAAACGTAAAAAAAGGAACGAAGCATAGCATTGACTTCATATAGACTGAACAAAATTAATCAATAGTTAATTCAGTTTTTTTTATATTATCATTGTTTTTCTGTGGTTTCTTCTTCTTAGACAGTGTTTTATATAAAAATTAAACAACAACAAAAAAACGCAAAATGAACTTGCAAAAAATACATATAAAAAAAAATTGGTTTTATATTATTTGTATATTACTCTTTTTTTTGTGGTAGAAATATAATATTGTTTTTTTGGTTTAAGCTGAATTACAGATAAATAAATAAATCACTGTTGTGTTTAGTCATTTGCAGGTTTTTGTGAAAATAAGAGAAAGTTTGTTGGTTTAAAAAAAATTTGCTACAAAAAATGGCGTTTTTATTATTATTATTATTATATTATTTTTTTTTTATCATTTGCATGTAATTTTAAATTCTCTTAGTTTAATTATTTTATGTATATATAAATACGACTGTAATGAAAAGAAAGATGATTAAAATAATATGAAATTGTAGATTTTACAAAAAAAGTATTTTTTTTTTCTATTTAAGAAAAAATTCGAGAAAAAATTGAAGAAGTTGAAAAGGACTTATAAATTATAGAGTATCTTGCATATGTTTTAAACTTTGTTTTTGATTAGTTTTATTTAGTCTTAAAAATGTGAGAAATTGAGATTTCGAAGAAAAATTTAAAGGAAAATATAAAGCATTATTTCACAACTCGTTTGTGAGCTCTTAAAAGGTTTCTCGTTGATTTGTACTACAGTACTTTTATGCGATTGAGTATGATCTCTTTTTATAATTGCGCGCCTTGAAGGTTTTTTATAATATGCTATGTTGTAGTGTGCAATAAGTTTTATCCATAATTACAGTCATCGATTGCTGTTATATACATTGCCGGTCATTTGAATAGGGATAAGCGATTCAGAAATTATTTTACCTACGTTTTCGACTTCGGATCATAAGACTTAAAATATCCGAAATGAAAGAGTATGGGTGTTTTCACTAATGCATACTTGCCTGCGCAACATGCGTACTTGATTGTCAACTTCACAAATTTACTTCCGCATGCATACAAACTTGCATTTATAAACATGATCCACCATTTATGGAAATATGATTATCATTTGAGTCAAAATTTGTACTGCCACTGTTATTTTAACATCCCATAACACATTTTTTTCCTCTCCGTCCATCCTCCTCCATGTGGTGATAGTACTCGTAGAACTCGCCCTCTCATATTGTTTCCGTAGTCCGGCGTATTTTAAATAATTGTGGATAAGGGGGCGTTCAAGTATTACGTAACGCAATTTTTGAAAATTTTTGACCCTCCCCCTCCCCGTTTGGCAAGCACCGTAACGTTTACGGCACCTCCCCCCCCCCCCCTAAACGTTACGTAACAGCCAAGTGACCACTTTTACCTAAAAGTGACAATTATATGGCGCAAAGTACCGCTAAAATAGCTTTTTTATTGTTTATTTAAATAAAAATTTTTATTTAAAAAAAACAATGTTACGTAACGTGTTGTTCGAACCCCCCTCCCGCCCTTGTAACGCATCGTAACGTTTTACAACCCCCCTCCCCCAAATTGCGTTACGTATTACTTGAATGCTCCCTAACTGACTTAAGGGGGTAGAGCACAGTAACGGGCATTGTTTGTGGGTCATTTTCATTAATTTATTGCTAACTAACTAATAATGTTACACTAATAAATTTTTTTTATTATCTTCCGTACATATTAAAAAACGTTTAAAAATTTTTTTGTTATGAAAAAAAAAACTTTTCGATATATGTTGCTTCGCACATCCCTATGATTTTAACGCATTGTTGGATGGTGTACATGATTCTGCGAAAACCAATCGTCTGAAACAAAAAAACCAAATATTCTCATCATCTATATGGTATTGTCTATCGCGTCACGTAGCCTTTTTTTTAGCATTTTTTGGCAACGAGAAAGAAAATCCTGAATTATACATACGTTTTTTCGGCACAAATTTCATGTTATGATTGTTAATAATTATTGAACAAAACAAGATATATTGACAAAATCCTACGTGACGCCAGAGGCACTCACCCATAAAAGAAGTGTGTCAAATTTCAAGTCAATTCGTTAATTAGATCTTGAGATATCATGTACACCGTTTTGAAAAACATCGTTTCGAGAAAAACGCGTTTGAACATTGCACTGTGGGACAGAGTCCCAAATTTCTGGCCAAAACGTGAAATCTTGATTATTTTGTGATGAAATTTCTAACTCGGTGGTTTTCGAGGTTGCTGATTTCAAATTTAAAGCAAAAAAAAAATGAATTTTTTGAAAATTTTACTGTACTACCCCCTTAAGGCTCAAACAGAACCAATCCGTTTCGTCCGTTTTTAAAAGTTGGAAATTTGATATTTCCATAAACGTTCCATGAGACAAACGGAGCGGTGGCCACAATCAAGCGGAAGGCGGAAGGAATGTCAAAAACGACAAAGGAAAAACGTGCGGAGCGGACGGAACGGATTGGTTCTGTTTGAGCCTTTACTTACGCCATTTTTTCGGCTATTATTAGAATACTGTGACCATCTTCTTTTAAAAGCATCGATTTTTGCTTTTTCGATAGCATTTAGTGCTTTTCCTCTACTCATTTTATCATCAATTTAGCAAGAAAGAAGAATTAACCAAAGTATAGTAATATAAGTATAGTCTTTCATTTTCATACAAAATTTCCTCCCCGTTAGTTGTCGGCGAGTCAAAGCCAGATTCTCTCTAAACTATGCAGAACAGAAGAGGAAGGTAAATTGAATCAGCTGTTTTTTCAAACATCGAGAAAATATGCACCAATGCATCAAGTTTATCCCCTTATAAACTTATAAAATTTTCCGCTGTATAGTTGTGTGCGAGCGCGTATAAAATGTTGCATTCTTTCTCTGGTAGCCTGACATCGTCATTTGAAGAACTTGTGCTTATAGCTATTCGCCTTTCAGTCATTAACCATAGGAAGATGAAGGAGTTGTTAATTTTTAGACTTTAAAATTAACCACCCAAAAAACTACAAATAAGCTCTAAAGTGAATTGTAGGCTGCAATCGAAAATTCAGCCAGCTGCGCAGAATTAGCAGTATCACAGTATCGGCTGTAGGGGTTATATGCCCGGCTGCAGGGGTTTGATTTTTTGAATGACGTGGTGCCAATTCTGCGCAGCTGACTAATTTTCGAATGCAGCCGTATTTTGACTTGGTTTTCGAAGCGTTCAGAATCGGATTATATTGCAACTGCTCCTTATTGACCTAATTTAACAGCTAGATATTGTCATTGCATCCAAATAAAGCAAGTGAAAAATAACGGTACATTTTCAGGGCGATGAATGCGTATACTCTTTCGTTTCGGATATTAAGGCTTATGATCCGAAGTCGAAAACGAAAGAAATTAGGTAAAATAATTTCTGAATCGACTGTACCTAGTCAAATGACCAGCAGTGTATTACCTACCCTTATTCAGTTTTTTAGAACATTTTCAAGCCCCTGTCGCAAAACAACGAGTTCGGATTGTGATATATTTTTGTGGACAGTAGCTAGCGGTACTCGTACCTTTATCATTATCATTGCATTGCAACTCGAATAATAGTTAGTTTTCTTCTCTCTTCTTCTTTGATCCGCCGGCAGTTCGAGCGGGACGTCCCCGCAACGGATACGCTGCCATCGGTGCTGCTGGGTCTCGAACTCCATTCACTATTAGTTTCCATTCTCGATGATATTTGACAAGGTCTCCAGCTCGGTAACTGTAATAATCGTTGATTCTTTAGGTCGCCCTCGATATTCTTTAGCCAGGTTTTCTTCGGTGCGATCGTTGAATTCTCCAGTCTGCGAGACGGTCTCGCCAGAGAAGTTTACATGGCAAGCGGTTGTCATCCATTCGGCAAACATGTCCAAACCACCGTATACAACGTTTTTGTATTTCTTCTTCGATCAGTATCTGCTGATCGCACCTTTGTCTAACTGTTTCCTCAACCAAATATTTGAACCTCGGAACCTGTTCGATTTGGGTTCCATCGAGGTGAACACTGGCCCTCGATCCGTCCGTCGTGAGCACTTTGGTCTTTTCCGCATTGATTTTTAACCCGTATGATTGCGCGATGCGGGAAATGTCGTATAAGATGTGCGTTGCTTCGGCATTCGTGTCGGCGAAGACAGCGCTATCATCGGCGAACATTAAGTCGGTTATGAAGTTGTCATATCGAACTCCCAGTCATCCATCGAATGCTTTACATATAATCGCGTCGATCACGACGTTGAAGAGAAGTGGCGAAGCGACGTCTCCCAGTAGGACACCTGTTTGTATCGGGAACTCCTCGGATAAGTCGCTTCGAATACGAACGCTGCTGGTTGAGGCAAAGTACGACGCTTTGAGAAGTTAGATGATTCTCAATGGCACGTGTTCGATTTCCAAGACTCTCCACAAGCTGCTCCAATCGATGCAATCGAAAGCGGATTTGAAATCGATGAAAACGACGACAGGTCGTTTGCCGCAACGAATTCTTTCTTCCAATAGCTGACGGAGTGCGAATATTTGATCAATACATCCTCGATGTGGTCTAAATCCAGCTTGTTCCTTCCGGCTCGTTTGATCTCGATTGTAAAATTGGGACAACGAACGCTTTTTTCCACGCCGAAGGGACACGATCCGAATACTATATGTGTGTTATGAGCACATGAAGTCGTTGTGATAAGACATCACCTCCGGCATTGCTAATCTCGGCGGTTACTTAGCCTATTCCCTGCGCTTTTCCATTTTTAAGCCATTTTATTGCTGTTTTCACCTCGAAAATTTTCGGTTCTGTATTGAGAAACTGATTCGTCGGCTGTTGATAATCGGCGGTTCGGGTGCTGGCCTTGTGGACAGCTGATGGAAGAATTCTCTCCACCGCTGCAGGATTGTCTGTTACAGCGGCCGATTCTCGTACCTCGACGCGCTTTTTCCATGTCGGCCGCAACGTTATTCCAGTACGTTTCTCGTTCCAATTTCATTTTCTGTTGAACTTCTTTGTTCAATTTTCGGTATTGCTCAAAGTTGACATGTTTCATTCGCTTTCGCAAATCGACGAGGTCCAGACAGCTGTCGAAGATCCATGGCTGCGCCGGTTACGGATTGGTGGACATAACTCCATTGCACACTTCGCAATAGACTACGACAATTGCCTTTCTTCTACATCGATATTGTCCGGTATCGCGGGCGCTGCGAATTTATTAGATAATGCCATTTGAAACTCTCGCCCGATAGCCGGGTCCCGTAGGCACGCCCAATTCTGCTTAGCTGGTGGTGGCGCCGTTTTCTTCGTTCTTTGTAATCGCATCTGTAATTTCGCTAGAACAAGATAATGGTCCGATCTACATACAATCTGGTCTCGTTTGAGGCCTAACATACGGATACGATAAATTATTGCCATGGGACTGTAAAGATGTCCTTAATTTCCGCTTGCAATTTCCTAGTTGAAGTTGGTCCGAGCTTTTGGAAAATAAATTTTTCGCTGATGCCATATTTTTGCTCACATAATATATAGTATATTCAAACTATGTATATTTTTATTTGTGACATGTTACCACTTATTTTGTTATTTATCAAAATCCTGCATTTAGCATAACAATAAGTTAAAAAACTGTAGTAGAAACTTTAATATTCTGGGCGATTCTTACGGGATTTTACTTATAAAGCCTTTGAGTCCTTCTTTGTGGAAGTCTCCTCAAGCCCCATTATGAACGGGTTTGTATAAAACCAGGAAATGTGTATAATAAATATAGAATGTAAAAAATCAAAAATTTTATTTGATATTCTGAAAATGTTTCTTTTCATTTTATTGTTGATAAAGTTCAGCTCTTACTTACTTATTCTGTTTGGTGAACTTCATAGACTCCTCCATAGTCTCCATTGTTAACTGCGTTTCTTCTTCTGTTGTCAATAATCCAATGTTTTTACTTAAAACCCTTTTAACCAGTACAAAATATGGAGTTTGCTTCTTATCCCAAAAAAAATATGTGGGCAGTCACTGTCCCAAAATCAAGGATATTGTTTACGCTGTGGATACTAATATTTTATAACGTAATAAATAAATAAAATTATCAAGCAAACATCTTTCTTTCAATAACTATTCATAATCTATATAAATTGTTAACACATTATTGTACTAAATAATTTTATCATTATATTTAACACTTCAAAATATTTTATTTCTTAAATAGTAAGCATTACCGATCAAAACGTGATCTTTTTTTGTAACAATTTTATACTTGGTTTATCTAAAAAAAACAAAAATATAAAATTATATTTATAGAGAGATTACAAGAAAAAAATGTGAATATAAAAAAATGATTGGCTTTAAATAAAATAAAAAGAAATATTCCAGAAATTGTTAAATGTAGGGAAACAAAACTTGCATAAAATTGATATATAATTTAATTTACCGTGTCCTCTAAATACTTTGTAAATAAAATGTTTAAAAGTGACATAAAATTCTTGATTTTGTAAAATTAATATTCTGTTTTCTTTGAATCCATATTTTAGTATTTTATAGGGGTGATCCAGCTTGCATTAAGGATTTTTTGGTTGCTTCCAAGTCTAAATTTTTCGTAGCGCATAAATTTTCTAAGAATATCAAAAATTCGTCATAGTCAAGGCGGTGCTTTCTGAAAAGGAATTTTTTACATTATTACAAAAAGCTTAAACTAATATATTGGATTTGCTGCAGTTATTCTAAACTATGTTTTAGGTGTCGATTAAATTCAAGTCGATCAGAAAGGCTATTCGACTTTATCAGTACTGGCGTAGCGTGTAGAAACTACCTGCGTAGGCAGACAAACACCTTCTTCCTCCGAATCTGTTATTAGGTATTTTTCCAAAACAGTGAATCGGAAGATCGGCCGATGGTCTACAACATAGCATGCATAGTTCAGTTGGGATCCGCCCTGGGCCTTCACCTGTGAGTCAAAGTGTATAATTATGCGTTGAGACTACCCCTCTAAAAAGAGCAGTTGCGATAGGATTCGTGGTTGACATCGGGGTAATGGTTGTAGGGCGACGTATCGGTGAGACCGAATTATGAGTGGAAGAATACGATATGGAAGATTAGAGCGTGGCTTGAAAGCCAAATGGTAGTAACGAGCTCAGGGAACTTTGCCGGTGCCGGTACACCAAAGAGACAAGTCTTGAGAAACGCCATCTGCGATCTAAGGTGTACGCGATCTAAGATCTTCCAATATGCTACCAGATCCTACCTCCACTTCCACAAAAATTTTAACTTTACGTCGGGTGACCCCTGGATACTCTTGTATATACTCGTACTCTTGTATAGGACAAGAGTATCCAGGAGGCCGGTGAAAGGCGAGTGTTTCGCGCCTCAAAACATAACAATTACCGGACCGAACTGGTCAAAAGGTTGGGGGTTGGGCGGCAGGCTGACAACCTTTCTCCGGAAATATCCACCCGCCACGAATTCTCAAGGCAGGCCTCGGATGGGACCCAAAGGCAACGACCCAGGCAACGAAATATGGAATTTGATATTGGAACTTTTTTTTATGTGAGCTCAAGTATCACCCTTTGTACTACTAGTTCGTCATGTCGTATAAGTCATATTGCAATGTCCAGTAAAAGAAGGATAAAACAGGTTAGGGTGAGTGGTGTTGGAGAAAATGGCGATGAACCTTGCGTTTGAGCAAAAGTATCAAAACCTGATGTACTCGCGTAGAGAATATTTGTACTCTCTGTAGGCGGCTTCTTTGGATTTAATTGCGTTCATACACTCTCGATTAAACTATCAATGTTGCCTAGGCTTTATGGATTTGGAGGAATGAGGAATGAATTCCAGCCAATATAATATAATTTTGATAATTGGCAAAATTGGCATCGCGGTTCTGAAAACACAAATCCCAGTCAGCAGCTGGGAAAAATCGAATCAGCCCCCACCAGTTGGCTTTGCCATAATGCCAAACAATTCTCTTAGGAGCTGGCGTGGTTGGGGTTGAAAATTGATAAGCGCTGACTAGACAGTGACCCCAGTTGCTTATAGGCAGCCTCGATCGACCTCGGAGTAACGTGTTGGGTGAGAAGTAAGAAAAGATCAAGGAAGTGGGCCCCTTGTCCTGCAGTGTCAGGAACATGCGTATGATGTTTCACCATTTAGTTATTGGTTTCAGCAAAGAGCTGGGCATCCATTCGAGTAATTCAGCCAATTTGCGTTGTGAACGTTGAAATCACCTGCAACAATGATTTCGCACTCCGGATGGGAGGGTAAAAATTCAGAGAACGTTGGAAGCCATACTCGCAATCGACGCGATGCGCCTTGCTGGAGTATTATGCCTCCTAAAGCAAGGAGAATCCCGTCACCTGGCCGACGCTGGCTCCGACGCCCAGTGGCGTAGCGTGGATTTCTGCCGCCCGGGGGCGAACCATAAATTTGCTGCCTCCTACTTTCGTATTGAATTGGTAAAAGTCTGCGATGTTGAAAATTCAATATGTAGATTTTCAATAATTTTTAATCAATGAATCGAAAACCCAACTTGAATTTCAAGTAATTTTCAATCCAAGAATTCAAGGCATCATGTAAACGCAATGAATTATATGTAACTAATGAATGTTCGGTATAGTGTGCGCTAAAATAAATGGGAATTTTACGCGCAGGCGAGGAAATGACAACTCCACATACATTAACATTCCGTGTATGGATAAAACTCAAGCGGACATGCATTTTAATTTCCCTTTTGAAACTCGTTTACCGGGAACAATACTCCACCATAGCATCTGACTAGGACAAGAGTCGTAATGAGACGGATTGAATTGTGATTGAAAATATAAATGAGCGGGTGATTTGGGGTTTTAAACGAACGTAATGATGAGGTGCACTTTTCTTTTCGAATCTACTTTCGTGGTGAGGATTTGAGACTTTCACTGCTCATAAAAAAAAAACAATTTTGAGATTTCCAATTGTTTTGGCGCAGGCTATATCCGTGCTTCAAGGTTAACCTAAATTATAAACTTTAACAAACCCAGAGAGCTTGAATCAGTAATTTCTCTCTGTAACTTATTTTAGTCTGTCTTTAGATAGAAAGCCTCGTAGACGCAGGAGCATAAGCTTAAACTCTTCTCTGTCCAATATCTGGACGTTTCATTTCCCCATCATCGTAACCCAATACTATTACAGGGAATTTTAACGAAAAATGCGGCAGCTGTTGGAGTCTTTCTCAAGCTTCAGCATTTACAGTCCGCGTCATAAAAGAAGGGAATCTTAAAATCGCTGTTTCCATGCACATTGAGAATCTCATAAAAGAGAGCAACGTCACTCTGTTTGTATAGAAATAAGTAACGCAGAAGTAAAGTAGACGTAACTTCCACTGAAGTAGATGTAACATCCACTTACTGCCATATTGGTCACTCTCATTACAGAGCCGGCGTTTGGCTTTTTTGCGCCCGGTGCAGCATGCCATATACATATTGTGCCCCCTTCATTTTTATTCATGTTTTGATGGCAGTAATGGAAAATGAAAGAAGACACAAAAACTCATTGAAAATGAAGGCACGGAATTTTTCTTTCATTTTTTTTGAAATTGCGCCCAGTGCAAATACACCAGTTGCACCTATGAAAGCGCGCCCCTGCCTTTGTCCAATCAGGATTTGCTTCGGGATCTTGCTTTTGTGCTGAGTTTACTTACGCTTTAAGTTCACAAAACTCTCCCGTTAATGCTGATTAATGCTCTCCGATGATTTTCATTGTAAGCTGCACTTCCTTAACTATTTCCAGCACTAATAATACTATAAACTCGAATCTCCATAAAGGAGGTCTCTATGTCGTTCTCCAATCCTTTATATTTCGAAGGATAATAGGTGGTAACTGCACTGCATATATTGGTTTCTACGGTAGAGTCTTGCATAACAAAGCAGTCCACTTAACAGCCTTACTGGAAATAGAAGCCGCTTTCAAAAACTTCAGAACATAGGCGATCTAGATGTTTCTCGCCGAAGTAGTGATCTATAATAGTACGACTAATTTGAATTACAAATCATGACCTATGGCACCGTGCCAGCCAAGAAAGGATAGACGACAAAATCAGGCGAACTAAATGAAATTGCATTGGCCACACCTTGCAGAAGACAATGGTAAAAAGCACAGAAGGTGCATTTCGTGTATGACAATGGGATCACTTTTTCAATTTTTAAAATTTTTTTTTAAATCTTAATTTCTGAAATTGCGCCCGGTGCAAGTGCTTTATTGAAGAGGCCAAGTACATGAAATACGTACTATACGAAAAAAAAGTTTTCTTCGTTAAAATAAACTAGAAAAATCGAATATTTTAGTCGCCATCTTGAATCCGCCATCTTGGATTTTAAAAAAACAATTTTTTGATGTCGAATTCGGATTCAGCGACCCCGAAAACCCTTAAAAACCAAGTTTCTAAGACGGTCAACGGCATTCTACAGTTTTGGCCGCTTTTCATTAGATTCCGACCACTGTGCGCCGCCCCCAACATCTACGCCGCCCGGGGCCATGGCCCCCTCTGCACCCCCCACGCTACGCTACTGCCGACGCCGGCAGTGCAGTAATCGGGAATGAACTTACTTGTACTGTCTGTCTGCCGGGACAGGCGCTCTGCGTTCGCTTTTATTATTACTGGAAAAGTACGACATAGCGATCATCGTTCTATAAGAAACCAACTGAACTCACAGTGGCATAAGTGATATCAGAACCTACGATACCTGTCAGTGGTTCATCGAATATAAGAAGAGAGTTCGAATTGTCTTCGTAGTGGAAAAGAAAATGAAAATAATTTCTTATTGAAACGTCGGATTTTAGGCCTACCAACAGCTGGGTTAGTAAGTTCGGCAACTTCCAGGGCTATAATAGAGATGGTCTTGCCATTGTCCTTCAATACGATCAAAAAAGCGAAAGAAGTCTTCATGGCGGACAAATGACGTGAATACGGAAATTCCAATTGCGGGGATTTAACAAGTATGTATTAATGTTTTTTAATATGTTTTGTTTTCAAAAACTTGGTCAGTTGAGGAGAAAGGCAATAAAAATCTGAAAGTCCCAGAATGGGAGCAGCTTTGGTGCTGGCCGCCATCTTGAACTTGGAATGAAGCCACATATCAACAACTCAAAACTGTAATGCTATAATTTCGTTGTTTTTTTTTTGTCATGGAAACAAATTTACAGACGTATTCGTCAAAAATGAACAACTGGGGCACAATATGGGATACTCTAGCCCGGTAGACTAACCACTGGCTCAGTTGGTGGGTCAAACTTCTCTTGGCGATTAAGCCGCCTACGCGCTGCACATGCAATGAACGCTGGCCAGGCATGGCACTAACCACTGGTTCTACATGTCGTTCGTCACGTCATTCCGCAATGTCTAGTAGTAAGCTTAGTTCGAAGGATAGAAGAGGTTTCAGGTTAAGAGGAGTCAGGAGAGTGTTGAAGAAGATGAACATGATCCTTGCCTTTAAACTCTTGGATGTTTGTAGGAGTTCGGAAATACAAACTGTGTAAGATCGTTCCGCAGCCAATTTGCTTTATTTATGAATGAATTCTTTGCCTGTAGTATGTGTGAAAAGGGAATGAGCAGCGCGGACGCTGTTCGATGAGCGGAGCGGGTTAATCAGGTGTTGAAGATATAAGATTGCCGTGGAAGCAGGAGAACACTTATGACTTCGGCTATGATAGTTTTTTTCAAGACGCTGACTCAAAAATTCGATCGTAAAGCAAACGGTGCCTGTCGGCTCTGAAAAGTTTTGTTAAAATGTCAAATTAACAGCTGTCATCTTTATAGAAATTCAGCCTTTGCTGAATTAGACATTTGCATGTATAAGCTTAAGTCACTGAACCTGTATAACTTTTGATATGTCAATAAAACGTTCTTCTTTTCTTGGATCTCGAAGCGTAAGGTGTTTTCTTTTAAGCTCCTAAGTTTTTCCCATCAGGTTATAATACAACAACAGGTTATGGACCCAGGAATTTTTCTATAAATAAATAATTAAAAAAATAAATGCAATAGCATAATAGTGATGTGGAGAAAGAAAATTCTTGGTTAAAACTAACGTAAAAAGTTTATCTAAAATTTTGTTTCAGCATTAAAAAACAAAATGGCCGGTTCGTTCGTTCCTGCATTAGAGAAATTGACAGGTAGAGAAAATTACAATACCTGGGCTTTTGCCATGAGAAATTTCCTTGAACATGAAGATTTATGGAAATGTGTCGAAGGAACTGACACAACAGCAGATGCTGCAGAAAGAAATAGAAAAGACACAAAAGCCAGAACCAGGTTAATAATGTTAATCGAACCCAGTAATTTTATACATGTAAGAAATGCTACAACTGCAAAACAAGTATGGGACAGATTGAAAGCAGCTTTTGAAGATTCGGGTTTATCCAGAAAAGTAAGCCTAATGAGAAGTCTAATTACCACCAAGCTGGAAGACTGCACTGATGTGGAGAATTACATCAATTTGATTTTATCTACTGCCCAAAAATTGAATGATATTAATTTTGAAATCAGTCAAGAATGGATAGGAACAATTCTGCTAGCGGGTCTGCCGGATGTGTATAAGCCAATGATAATGGGAATCGAAAGTTCGGGCGTAACAATAAATGCCGATTTTATCAAAACGAAACTACTACAAGAAGTCAACAAACCCACGTCCAATAGTGAAAATGCTGCATTATACAGCAAAACTGATTCAAAATACGTAAAAAAGGGAAAACATCACATTCGTTGCTTCAATTGCAACAAAAATGGTCATTTTGCATCAGAATGCAGAAAACCCAACAAAAGATTTAACCACAAAAAGGTAGAAAATTCGCTGTTCACCGTATTCACCGTTGCTTCTACGAAAAGCACAGATTGGTACATAGATTCTGGAGCTTCTTCTCATATGTCACCACATGGAAATGGATTAAATGACATAAGAACACTACCAGACAAAAGTGAGGTTATGATGGCAGATGGCAGAAAAATCCCGACAAATATGGTAGGAAATCGCAAAGTAAATTTGTCAATTAATGGCACAGAATTTCTCACAACCATTAAAGATGTTCTACACGTACCAGATCTTTCAACAAACCTACTCTCGATCAGTCAGCTTGCGAAAACTGGAAAAAAAATCATATTTTATAAAAACTACTGCAAAATTTTACACGGTAAAGAAGTTATTGCAACAGCAACTTTAAATGATGGGATGTATAAATTAGATCTACCACAGCCAAAATCCTTCTTCGTTGAGCACAAAACAGAACTTTGGCATCGACGTTTAGGACACTTAAATGAAACTTATATGAAAGCGCTGGAGAAAATAACAGGTGAAAAGTTAATAGATAAAAGCCTATCAAAACCATGTGCAGTATGTTTGAAAGGGAAACAGGCAAAATTACCATTCAAACTTTCACATTCAGAAACAACAGAAAAATTACAAATCATCCACAGTGATCTTTGTGGCCCATTGGAAGAAAAGTCAATTGGAGGCTCTCGATATTTTCTCACATTCATTGACGACTACACGCGCAAAGTTTTCATATATTTCTTACAAAAAAAGAGTGAAGTATATGAAATATTTAAAGAGTTTAAAACGTTAATTGAAAAACAAACAGAAAAAAGCATCAAAATATTACGATCAGACAATGGAGGAGAATACGTCAACGAACAGTTAATTACCTATCTCAAATCCTGCGGAATCATTCATCAAACTACCGTTCCCTACAATCCTCAACAAAACGGAGTTGCCGAAAGGATGAACAGGACAATAGTTGAAAGGGCAAGATGTTTACTGACAGACGGAAATTTGGAAAAGAAATTCTGGGCAGAAGCGGCAAACACCGCAGTATATCTAATAAATCGATCACCCTGTGCAGCTTTGAAGGATGTCACACCAGAAGAAAAATGGACAGGCAAAAAATTAAGTTTAGCAGAGTTAAGAATATTTGGTTCAGAAGTGATGGTGAAAATTCCAAGTGAGAAACGAAGGAAATTAGACAACAAAGCAGAGCAATGCATCTTTGTCGGATACGGTATCAATCAGAAAGGCTATCGAGTCTACAGTCCACGCAGAAAAGGGGTCTTCATCACCAGAGACGCTATATTCATGGAAAAACCAGCGGTAATTATTAATAGTATAAATAATAATTCTAATAGTATTCCTTTAATTCTCGGAAATAAACAAGCCGCAGTCGAAAGATACTCGAAGAAAAATTTCGTCATCCTAGACATGTTGCCAGAAGACATCAATCGTAACTGCACAAAAGAACATGAAAATTGCATACAAGAGACTGAATCTACAGATCATCAAAACTTGCATACAGATACATCAAGTCAACAAGACTCTTTCAGTTCACTGAACTCCTTTCATGGTTTTCCTACAAGTCCGCAAAGTGAACTACAACAGCCTACGAGCCCTGAAGTCAGAGTCGAGAACACACCAATCAGACGCACAGAAAGAAAATTAAAACCGAATACTCATCCTGATTATGTATACAACGTCAAAACTAGTTCGTCAGAATTACAAGATTCACCAGTTCCAACGTCCATTGAGGAAGCACTTAATACCGATGAAGCAATTTTTTGGAAAAAGGCAATGGAAGAAGAGATAAGCTCCCTAGAGAAAAGTAACACATGGATACTTACCGAACTACCGGAAAATAAAAAGGCGCTGAAATGCAAATGGGTATATAAAAGGAAAAAAAACCCTGACCAGTCAACCAGATTTAAAGCACGTCTAGTGATAAAAGGATGCGCTCAGAAAAAAGGGTTGGATTATGAAGAAACATTTTCTCCGGTTGTAAGGTACAGCTCTCTCCGATACTTATTTTCATTAGCGGTTCATTACAATTTAGTTATCGATCAAATGGATGCAGTAACCGCATTTCTACAAGGTGAAATAAATGAAGAAATTTACATGGAACTACCTCCTGGTCAAGAACAGAACTCGAAGGTCTGCAGATTAAGAAAATCTATCTATGGATTAAAACAGGCAAGTCGCGTTTGGAATGAAAAATTAAACTACGTACTACATGACCTAGGACTAAAAAATTCGGAAGTTGACAATTGCGTATACTACATGAAAGAAGGAAATAATAAAATCTTCGTCGCTATTTATGTAGACGATCTGATAGTAATGAGTAATAATATACAGATGAAAAACAATCTAAAGAAGAGCCTGAAAGAAAGGTTAAACATCAAAGACCTGGGACCTATAAAAAACTTCCTTGGATTCAGGATAACTCATGATTTGGAAAAACAAGTAATACACCTCGATCAGGAAGAATACATCAAAGAAATTCTTCATCGATTCAACATGTCCGACTGTAATCCAGCACTTACACCAATGGAACCTAATCTGAATTTATCCAAATCACCGAAACCGGAAACAGATGTGAAAATATCCGACATACCGTATCAAGAAGCAATAGGCAGTCTATTGTATCTGGCTCAGTGTACGCGGCCAGACATCAATTTCGCAGTTAATCTACTTAGTCGTTTCAGCAACAGACCATCCAGGGATCACTGGACAGCAGTAAAAAGGGTCATGAGATATCTGAAAGCAACTTCGCAGTGGAAGCTAACATACAGAAGATCAGAACAACATCTAATCAAAGGATATGCAGATGCAGACTTTGCAGGCGATTTACAAGACAGAAAATCAACAACTGGATATCTTTTCTTTAACGGAAACTGTGTCATCACCTGGAATACAAAGAAACAACAAACCACAGCGATCTCAACTACGGAAGCCGAGTACATGGCTCTCTCCGCAGCTACGCAAGAAGCTACCTGGTTAAGAAATCTCGAGAAAGAATTACTATCTTCAGAAAATGTAATAGTTCCTATATACTGTGATAATAGGAGTGCGATTAATTTGTCAAGCAATAGTGTTCATCATCCTCGTACGAAACACATAGATGTAAAACACCATTTCATCAGGGAAAAGGTACATCTAAAGGAGATACAAATTATACCGACATCGTCCTCATCCATGATTGCAGACATTCTCACCAAAGCCTTGCCTAGAGATAAGCATAATGAACATTGTAGTAACATGAATTTAACTTTCAAATGATTCATGATGAAGTTGTTAATTTAGTGGAAGTGTTAAAATGTCAAATTAACAGCTGTCATCTTTATAGAAATTCAGCCTTTGCTGAATTAGACATTTGCATGTATAAGCTTAAGTCACTGAACCTGTATAACTTTTGATATGTCAATAAAACGTTCTTCTTTTCTTGGATCTCGAAGCGTAAGGTGTTTTCTTTTAAGCTCCTAAGTTTTTCCCATCAGGTTATAATACAACAACAAGTTTTAGGTACCTTTTTTGCATGTTATCTAACCACGCCAAGGCGAGTTTCGAAGCCCCGTCCCAAATAAGGGAGTTTCAATAAATAAAAGGCTGAACGTAGGACCTGCCCCCTCTTAAGAAATCTCGAGCACTGGAGTGTTTGTTTGGCGATTCGGAATATGTGGTCTTTCCATAGTAGGTCTTTGGATAATGTCACGCCTCAGATGTTAGGGGTGGATTAACCATTAGTTCTATACCGTCCACGCAGGCAGATGGAGGTTGCACGTTTTATTAAAAATAATATAGTACACTTTAACTCAACTGCCGATCCCTCCTGCAAGAAGAGGGAAAGAACTAAAGAAAGTTCATTTTGAACACTAAATACCAACTTTGTGATTTCTCTATATGTACTAGGAATTATTTGAACCATCAATATGCTTACTTAAATTTATTGAACTCCACTCCTGTATCTGTTAGTCTAATATTATTTTTATTAATCAACTTTGCTTTTGTGAACCACATATCGATCTGGGATAGACAGATCTTTTCCAGCTTCGTTTCTTTATCATTTAGAATAATGTCCCGCTCTGTACTTTGGTTAGCGTACTGCGAAAACAAAGTTTGTAAACTTACTAATTTTCGCGCCATTCACAAATAATTTTTTACTTAAAATTTGGAATTTAGTGAAATTATTTAATGAATCCTTAATTTATGATGAAACTTGAAATTTTTATTGAATGAGAAACACCATATTTTAGTCAATGGTTGCCTAAAAATTATTTGATTGTAGTTAGTTTCTTTTGACAATTTATGATTGTTTTTTTTTGTATCCTAGAGTTTCCTAGGCATATCCGTTTCCATGCCGATTTTTTAGTGTGCGATCAGAAATTTTGTCGATAACAGACATAAATGCTAATACATGCAAAATGACGACGGAAGTGCGTAAAAGGATCAGATCTGCAACAAGGAGATGCTTTGATCTTTTTAACATTGCTTTGGAAACAATAATGAGAAAAGCAGGACTTAATAAGGAGGAAATAGCAACGACGATTTTCCTCCCAATCCTTCAGGAGCATCCTGGCACTGCTCTTTACTGTCGCGATGGCGGATGGCATTAGGGCCGCGTGAAGCTTATCGCTTGTGCCGATCAGAGATTTGTCGATCTCTATAAGATAGCCATATCCAGAATTGAGAAAGCATGGCGAGGCGCCAAACTTAAAGTCGTTATGAGGGAGGAAATCTCGAGTCGGCCAAGAGCGCATTCCTGGATCCCAGCAAAACTAGCCGAGCCTCAGGCTATTCTGGATATAATTCAGTTGAGTGGAAGATTACGAAACTGGATGACGGCCGAGCGGTTAAATTCGTAATTAGGGAGGAGTCGCTGGGACCTTAGAATACAAAACTTCTCTATTCCAAGGCTGGTAGTTAGGTAGTTCTCTATTCCAAGGCTGGGACCTTTAGCGAAAACTGGAGGCGTCATAAGCTACGGCTTCTCTTCCATTAGGCCTTACAAAAATATTGGTTATTCGAGTGGAACGGTTTCAACTGTCTGCGGCTTCAGATGGTGAGCCCTCGGGCACTAGGTATATTACAGGTACAGAAGTTGCTGAAACCAACGTACGACGCAGTTACGCAAGTAGCTGAACCCAATGTGTATTGCCGGTGTTACAGGAACAGAAGTAGCTGATCCTAAGGCGCCTGAGAATACTCACCTACCAACCCTGGGTTAAAATGACTCTCTTTTCTTATCCTCTGAGGATTCCAACATCTCAGGCATTGCTTCGCCGTCAAGGATGGAGGACGAACTGGGGGACCTCGGCCAGCTTCTGTTTCTTGTGGAAAACAAATTACGTGATATGTATTTGCCGAGACCCCCCGCTCCCCACGTGAGATTGGCTGATATTCGGTTCGACCCCCTCCCCCTAAAGCCTCACGTAATTAATGGACGACCCCTAATTCTGTAACAGAATGACGTTTCATATTACGTTACATCATGATTGTCATGCAGGATTCCCTTTAAATAAATTAGTCTAAAGAAAGTTTTTGGACACTACAAAATTACTTGTCGATTTTTATTTTTTTAAATTGGTTGACGTTTTTTAGTCAAGTAAAATGATCCTTCACAAAATATTAATGTGTTAAATCAGCTGTAGACAGAAGCGTTCGTTTAAATTTTAAACAATTTTTGAAAATATTTGGGAAAATCACAAGGTCAAAATTATAAGTAAAATGTCACTAGGAGAAACTTTTAACAAGCAACTGGAAAGTGAGGGAGTTTCGCCAATCACCAGTATCCAGTTAAATCAGGCTTTGAAATGGATAGAACAGGCGGGACTATTTGATGCCAATTTAACACAAGCAGAAGTAGAAGAAAGCCTGCAAAAAGAGGGGTAAGGATGTTCATATTCAAATTCTTTTCTACAAATACAGCTTCCAATGCAATCCACTTATTGTACAAAAAATGTAAAAAGAAGTCTTCCATCCATCCAATGGCGCTACAGCCCAAATCGAGGCTTGGCCTCCTCTAGAGCATTTCTCCAAGTTTGACGGTTCCTTGCAGCAGTTCTCCAGTTCCGAATGTTGAGCATTGTCTCTGCATCAGCCGTCGTCACAGAGTCCATCTATCTCCTCCGGGGTTTACCTACTGGTCTATTTCTGCCACCATAAGCGGTTTTGGAATACGGTTATAGTCCATCCTGATTACGTGGACGGCTAGTCTTAGTTTGTTGATTTTTATAAACGTTGAGAGTTCTGGGTCGTTAAAAATTTAATACAATTCGTTATATCTCCTTCGCCATATTCCATCCTCTCTCGTTGGGCCTATTATGCATCTGAGAATTTTCCTCTCAAACCTGTTGACTCGTTCCTCTATGTCCTGGGTTATAGTCCAAGTCTCTCTGCCCTAGCACAGTACTGGTCGTGTTACTGTTTTGTAGAGTGAAAGTTTCATTTTTCTATGCACAAATCTTGAAAGCAGGATTTGTTTTGGGCATAAAAGTCTCGATTAGCCAGTTGTATTCGTCTAGTTACTTCTTACTTTTCATCGTTTCTTTTTGTAACTGTAGACCCAAGGTAGACTGACTTTAAGATTGTGTTCGTCGATGGTTATATTTCTTCCCATTCTAAACCTTCCAGCTCTGGATTGTTGCATCACCTTTGTTTTGTCTTCGCTGATGTTCAGCCCTATGTCCTTGGCTGCCTCTCTTAATTCGCCATAGACTTCTTTTGCTGCCAAGAAGGACCTTCCTACGATGATCACGTCATCCGTATATCCAAGTAGTTGTACAGACTGCGTTGCTATGGATGCACTTCTCTGTACTGACGTTTTTCTTATCAACCATTCCAGGGCCACGTTGAAAAGCATGGGGGCTAGTCCATCTCCTTGTCTAAGACCTTGTCGCACTACAAACTCTTCTGTTACTGCATTTTGGATCCTTACTTTCACTAGGGAGCTATTCATTCCACATTTTATCAGTCGTACCAGCTTGGGGGGGGACTCCTAATTCCAATAGGATCCTGTACAGCCTCCTTCTGTTTATCGAGTCATACGCCTGGTATATGTCTATGTATATTACTTTCCCAGGTTTTCTCCAAAATATGTTTTAAGGTCAGCAGTTGGTCCGATGTTGACATGTTTGTCCTAAAACCAGCTTGATATAGGCCTTCCGCTATAGGTTCTAGTTGTTGTTTAACAAGGATTATGAAGGTTTTGTAGCTGGTGCTGAGGAGTGAGATGCCTCTGTAGTTTTTACAGGTTAATTTATTTCCTTACTTGTAAATTGGACATATAATCGCTTTCTTTCAGTCATCTGGTATAACTTCTTCCTCCCAGATGTTGCATATGAGTTCGTGTAAGTTCATTAAGAGTTGCGGTCCTCCTTCCTTTAGTAGCTCAGTTACGATTCCATCGATGCCTGGGGATTTGTTGCTTTTTGGCTTTTCACAGCTTCCCGTAACTCATCCAGTGTTGGTGGTTCTATTGGAATACTAACTTGAGGGATTACCATTGCCTCCGCCTTAGTCTTCGCTTATTCCTTGGGTTGGATTCAATAGATTTTGGAAATATTGTTTCTATCTTTCCTTTCTCCTATCAGGGTCTGCTAATAGGTTCCCATCTATCTCTCTGCACAGCGCCGGCCCTAGCCTTTGTTGAGGGTGGAGCGAGATTGTCTTTCGGCACTCTTTGGTCGACGCTTTCACTTCACATAAATTGTATTTCCAGTTATCCTAGATACAAGTTTTTTCGAGCACTGCCTACCTGCCATTTCCTTCGAGATTTTATCTCCCCTTTTGCAAGCCTTTATGGGCTGGGGGCCCCATAAGGAGTTCGAGAGTAGTTTTAAGGTCACAGGCCCCTGTAGCGGAAATAACGAAAGCATGTCTTCTCAGAGCTACTTCCCAGACTTTTCGCCAAAATCACCCCCTTCTTTGGAGGCTATTTGGTTGTTTTTATTGCATGGTTGGGCATTAGGGCTTACCCCAGCCACTAAGGTTGAGATGGTGGAGTCACCTTCTCGTTAAAAGAGGCTTCTCCTGCCATCAGCCCAAAATTGCAGTGTTGACCATCCTGACGTCATGTCTGAGAATTTTATGCGGTGCACTTTGTGGAGTATTCTCCACTCCTACACCATTAGGGTCGTTTTTTGGACCCCTATCCTTTTCAACATAATGCTAGTGAGGTCTTCTGTTGCCACCGGGTGCTTCCCGGATTACAAAAAGGCTGCGCGACAGCTTGTTTCCGTCTACAGCAACAAGACTTGCTCCTTCTAGGGCTTAAGGCGGCCCATCATAGAAGGCTGACCTCTAGGGACCTGGGCTGTTCTGAATCCTGGGCCAATTCGGCTATCGCCTCCAGAAAAGTTCCGGGCTTGGTAACTAGTTGTTTCGTGGTCAGAAGAGTCTCTGAATTGTTAGTCGCACGCCCATTCTGACACTTTCTGCTATTTGACAGAAGGTCTGAAGGCTTCTCAAACCGTATGGCCAAAGCCTTCGCCCTTTTCGCCGGGTTATTATGCCCTGGAGAACAACGCGTTTCTAACCCTCTTCTTATCGGTATCGGTATCCCTTTCTTCCTCGGGGCCATGCAGACCTTACCAGCTTCTTCACGGGAGTAGTCAGCTTCCAGGAATCGCGTAAAACGTTTTCGGGCTGCACTCTTATGAAAGGGGTCGTTTTTTCGAGTCCCCTCTTCGATTAGGTGCCCTTACTTCCGCAAGAGATTTCCCAATGAAGGGGTGATCTCAACGTACTCCATCCCTGGGTTTACCGACTCAGACTGCCTTCTCTGAAAAAGAATCTTGAAAACTCATTCACTGGGACCATGGATCCAAAAATATCTAACTGGCCTTGTAGGTCGTCGTTTTGGGAGCTGTGGGAACCACAGAAATGTTTGGAGCGTTAATACGTGCTCTATCTTCAAAGTTTTTTTTAAGGTATTTCTATATTGATACCACAAGCTGGACGAGAAAGGACGGTCGCCCATGGCAGAGCTCCGTATCATCAATAGAAGGCTCACAGTCCACAGTCCATCGTTAGTAGTACATTCACGCAGGTCCATTCATAACTTCAGCACGAATGTTTACACATTAGGATTGCGGTTTCTATCGAGTTTAGATCCGCGTATTCAGTCTGCTTCATGGATCCACGAGCAGGATGTGGCCTAAGGCTATGTACAATCGGTCTTGGAGTTAGTGCTCCTTGCTCTGCCGTGTTCGAGTCATATTGATGAGTACATAGACTTGGATAGCTACAAACAGCGTCCTCAAAATGTGCCATCAAAATTTTATTTTTTACTCGAAATTGTTTTTCGCATTCATTTTGGCGCCCCTTACCAGGGTCGGCGCTGTCTCTGCAGATATCCGTTCTTGGCTGAAACTTATTGCTGATCTGGCGTGTTCCTTTGTAGGCTTGCCTAATTCTCCCTTCGTTGAAGTCTTCCTGTATCTGTAGAATCCTCCTGTTTAGATGCTCTCTTTTATTTCTGCACAGCTTGTCTGCAGTTCTTCTTTTTAGCTTAAAGACTTCCATACTTGCTCTTGTGGGGCTTGCGATGTACTCCAAGGCTCTGGTGTCGTTCCTCTATTGCAGCTGTACAATTCTAGTGTGTCTGGGGGCCCAGCCTAGGGCCTTTCCTTTAGGCTGTTTTCCAGTTTTCCCATTTGTTGTTGAAAAGAAGTCCTAAAAACATTAATTTTTTATTGTGTCCATAGTGGCGAAATGGATTTAGAAACATTTGAAAATTTCTTGGAAACTCTCTGTAGACAACATGACCTTCCAGTTAATGAGGTTAAAAAGGCCATGGGCGATGTTATGCATACGGAAGCGGAAATGATAACACGAACTGCGGCCCGCGTTGTGCCGCCAGAAATGTTTAACATGGCTTTCAAAGAATTCGCTAAATTTGGTGATGAGAAATCGACCGGCAAATTGATTACTTTGGATAAAATTAACATGTGGTTAGAACAAGCTCAGCTTCTAGGAGCTGGGCGTCCCATAAACGACGATGAAACGGCTAGGATATTTACAACTTACAGGTAAACTTGTTTCATATTTCAAATTAATCATTCCCCATCACATTATTTTAGAGCAGAGGCAATCGATATAAAAACTTTTGAGCTATTTTTGCGTCGATTATGCATGGAAAACCAGCTTGGCTTCAATGAAACTAAAACAAAGTTGGCCATTGCTTACTTACCGCAAGAGGAACAAGATCCATTCAAGGCCGTCTTTGGCAAGGTTGCGAAATTAAAAGCTGGATATACCGATGGAACCAAAGTATCTCTTGTCCAATCTGATAAATGGATGGAATTGGCAGGGCTGTTTGGTGTTCATTTAAAAAAAGCTGAAACTACAACGTATTTCAGAAAATACCGGTTAAATTGCCATTTGTAAATTAGCAAATATTTTGAATTTATCCATTGTAAAATTTGTAGTGTGAAAAGCATGAATTTTGATACATATCAGAATTTCCTTCGTGAGCTCTGTGATAAGAAACAAATGAGGTTCGAAGATGTTAGGAATAAATTAGCTGCTGTTACGATATAAGAACTAAAATAAAACAATGTAAGATATGGAAGGTAATTTACATAGGTTGCAATGAAGCATTTTAATTCATTTATTTTTCAGGGACAGCTAGCTGCGAGTGCGAGAGCTAAATCTACAAGTACATGTTCTACAATTCTAAGCGAGTTCCATCATTTCTGCGAAAACTTGATATGTATATGCCTTAGTTTTTATTTATTGTAAAATCTACAGATATGTTGCTGAAAAGTCTTACAATATATTCATTCGGAAATCTTAATAGTAATTTTGTTAAATTAATAAACTCGTTTTTCATGTAGCACTTCTAAGCTTAAGAATCATCCTTATAGTCCATTATCACCGAGCAATAATTGTTGTTGTTGTTGTATTTTGGGATTTACTAGCCAGAGGCTAGTGTACCCTAGAAAGGTCTTTTAATGGTCTCGGCCTTGCAAATATATAGACCGGAATCTTTGATATAATAACAACTTTATAGGACTTAAAAACTCTCTCTCTCTAATCGTCAATCCCAAGCTGGTAGGCCAGAGCAGCATGGATGTCATCGTCGTTCAATAGTTATGAAAGTCGTCAAGCGTCAAGAAAAACACTAGCTAAACAAGTTTGATCAATAGGAGCTTTACTACGGCAACGTGGACTTCTCAAATGCAAAATTCTTCACAATGGAAAATTGTCCGACAGCTTTGAGGTGAGTTCAGGAGTACGACAAGGATGCCTACTTTCGCCATTACTATTTCTTATAGTAGTAATAAACGACGTCCTTGTCAGCGCTCTAGATAGTAACGCTAGACCGCCTTAAGGATGTCGTTTACGCGGATGATATCTGCTTGCTGGCCCACAGACATCAGGACCTCAAAAAAATGTTAAACAATTTGGCAACAGGCTGAATCGGAATAAAACCAAATAAATGCGGATAAATGCAAACACCCTTGAACGATCTGCGCTGAATAACGGTAACGGAACTGGTAGATAAATTCTGCTACGTCGCACATACGTCAATATTCCACATTTACGCGGCCAAAATTGAATTTTAAAAACTTACGGTAAACACATAAAATAGCACATGCAGAGCTAGAAGACAGTTCCAAGAATCCTAACTGACCCCCAACACCTACCTACGATACACCCCGACCGCATTCAGGTAGTCGGTACTTGACCGTCAACCCGTGCGCTCGTTTTTGCTGCTTAAAGTTACAAACACAACAAAAGTGACAACATTAATTTTTTTTTTCTGTGTCAGTTTTTGAAGTGAAAGTGATGGATTCCAATAACACAGGTATGGATCTTTATTTTTATTATTATTTACTTACCCAAAATGCTCAATTCGAATAATTTGGGGGTTTCAAACACATGGGTTGTTTTAAGACAAATTTTGAAGTAATTTTGAACTTCAAAGGTCAATTTGTTGTATTTCTCGATGAGATACGATCATCATTCTTTTTTTATTTGAAACTACAATCCTTTGACTAAAAGAAAATACAAAAACCAGTTGCGGAAGAGTGCGGATGACAAAACGGGGGACCTTTTATACCATTAAGATTTTATATGAAAAAATAACCATTTTTTTTATTTTGTGTGTATTTATTTTAATTGAATACATTTTTTACCTTAATTTATGTTTTTTTTACCTTAATTTATGATTTTTTACCTTAATTTACAAAATAATTTAACTAAATAAAAACAAATAGTCTTATGAGATATTTAATATCATGTAGACGTGATATACGTAAACAAATAATTTTGGCCGCGTAAATGTAGAATATTGACGTATGTGCGTCGGTAGTATTATTACCGAAAATGGCGGGGCAGAAGAAGACGTCAGTTCCAGAATAAAAAAAAAGCACGAGGCGCATATGCATGCCTGTTCCGCATATGGAGATCAACGGAGATCTCCACTAACACCAAATAGCAGCTGTTCAACTCCCACGTTAAGGCAGTTCTTTTGTACGGTTGTGAAACATGGATAGTCACCCAATTCATCATAGGGCGCCTACAAGTCTTCATCAACAGATGCCTGGTCGTATCCTATCCGCTGGCAAAATAGAATTCCTAATGAAGAGTTATGGCACCGTGCCGGCCAAGCCGAACAAATCCGGCGAAGGAAACGGATTTGGGTTGGCCACACCTTGCGACGCGAAAACGAGACCTAGAACAAAGCGGAGGAGGACCCTACTAACAGAGGGCGCAACAACTGAGAGATCCTGGTCGGAGCTGAGAGCTGTCGCGCAAAACAGAGTCCCCTGGAGGGCAAATGTTTCCGCCCTATGTCCCATGAGGGATTAAAATAGCGTAAAGAAAAGAAAGAACGACTCGGCGATGTTAGACTACATTTTGACCAAGGTTCAAAAACGTACGTGCAATGCGTGGGCCCGATTGTGGTTCAGACCATTATCTTATTCGAACGAAATTACAGATGCGATCACGAAGAGTGAAGAAAATGGCGCCACCATCACCGGCATTATCCAAGAAATTCGCGGCGCTCGCAATACCGGACGATATCGATGTAGAAGACAGGAAATTGTCAGAGTCCATTGTGGGGTGTGCAATGGAGTTATGTTCACCTATCCTTAAACGGACGCAGCCATGGACTTCGAGGATCAGCGGGTTTCGAGCAATACCGACGATTGAACAAAGAAGTTCGACGGAGAGCGAAACCGGAACGGGAGCGTACTGGAACAACCTTTCGGCCGACATGGCAGAATCAGCGTCGATACACGAGTGCCGGATGTTGTACCTCACAATTCGACGGTCACGCAGCAAAACAACATCAACACACAACATCAAAGCGTCGGATGGAGCTTTCGTGACCTCTCCCTGCAGCGGTGGAGAGAATTCTTCCAACAGTTTCTCGATACCGACCCGACAATTAGGGTGAGGTGAAGATGAGAATAAAATCGCTTAAAAATGGAAGTGCCGGGAATTAAACTAATAATCGCCGAGATGATCACGTCTTATCACAACAACTCTATGTCCTCATAACACACATATGGCATTTGGATCGTGTTGCGTCGGCGTGTAAGAAAGTCATACAATCGAGACTACAGAAACATTGAGAGCAAACGAGCCGGAAAGAACAAGCGAGATTTAAACCATATCGAGGATGTATTGATCAAATATTCACTCTCCGTAAGCTAATTCGTTGCGGCAAACGAACTGTCGTCGTTTTCATCGATCTCAAATCCGCTTTCGATTGGAACAGCTTATGGATTGCCTTGGAAATCGAACAAGTGCCATTGAAAATCATCCAACTTCTCCAAGTGCGTAGTACCTTGGCTCAGCCAGCAACGTTCTTAGCGAGTAATCCGAGGAATTCCAGATTCAAATAGATGCCCGACAAGCAGACGTCGCTTCGCCACTTCTCTTCAACCTTGTGATCGGCGCGATTATGCGTGAAGCATTCGATGGACGAGTCGGAATTCGATACGATGACAACAAATTCGTAGCCGACTTAATGTTCGCCGATACGGATGCCGAAGTAACGGACATCTTATACGACATTTCCTGCATCGCCCAGTCATACGGGTTAAAAATCAATGCGGAAAAGACCAAAGTGCTCACAACGGACGGATCTAGGGCCAGTGTTCACCTCAATGGAACCCAAATCGAACAGGCTCCGATGTTCGAATATTTGGGATCATTGGTTGAGGAAACGAAAGTAGCGTCGACGGCCGACGTTCCCAGCAGCATCGGCCAGACAACAGCAACCTTCGCTTCGCTCAAGTGGTGCATATGGGAACGAACAAATATTTCCATCCAATCAAAAACACGCCTTTACCGAACGTTGATCCTTCCGATTCTTCTTTATGGATCGGAAACGTACTGCCGCGTATCCGACCATATGGTTAGTCAACTGCGATTCCAAAGGAAATTCAAAGCAATTATCCCGGATCGCTCTGAGTGGGAGGAAATTATTCTTCCTAGGGATCCAAACCATCTCCACTGGTTTACTGACGGGTCAAAGATGGAACATGGTACAGGGGCTGGTGTCGCAGGACCCAACTCCAAGGTCTCGATTGCAATGGGTAAGTGGCCCTCTGTTTTCCAGACTGAAATACATGCCATTGCGACCTGCGCTAGGCTCAACCTTGAGAAAGGTCTGAAAGGCGCCAACATTAAAATCTTTTCTGACAGCCAAGCTGCCATCAAGGCACTCTCAACGTGGAAGTTTTCTTCCAAAATAGTAGCAGGGTGTTTTGACGCACTCCAGAGCCTGACCAGAAGAAACGAGGTCTCGCTATGCTGGGTCCCCGGACACTGGGGTATCGAGGGAAATGAGGCTGCAGACAGCCTCGCGAGGGAGGGGTCTGAGACGTTGTTCCAGGGCCCAGAACCCTTCTGTGGCATCGCTTGGTCCACCTCCAAGTCCTTGATAGAAGAGTGGATCAAGAAAATAAACCTAGCCTATTGGGAGTCAGTCCCAGGTCTTAGACAGGCTAAAGATCTTATAAGACCCTTTGCCTTAAGGGGCACTATTACTCTAAACAGAGCGGACCTAAGGCTGCTGGTGGGCTATCTCACTGGCCATGTAGGACTGCGGTACCACCTCCACAACCTAGGACTGTCTCAAGAGACAGAGTGCCGACTCTGCTTGGAAGGCGATGAAACTTCCACACATATTCTTTGTGAATGTCCTGCTCTGATCTGGCTTAGAAGAAGAACGTTTATCAGAGAGTTCTTGAGCCCTGCCCAAGTCCGGTCTTCATCAACTAAAGACCTTCTTGCCTTCATTCGGAAGGCCGATAGTCTGTTCCGCTAGTGGGGTACGTACACAATAGGCCTAACTTGGCCGCAGTGTTCACCATATGGGTTGCCCCCTCATTCCTTAATATATATATATATATATCGGAAACGTGCTCAAGCCGGACGCCAACAAGATTGAGGTCTTCCAAATGGAATGCTTGAAGCAGATTCTCCGTGTCTCACTCTGCGATCGCCTTCGAAACGAGACAGAGATGCGATCAACAGACACTAATCGAAGAAGAAACACAAAAACGTCGACTGCGGTGGTTTGGACATGTTTGCCGAATGGATGACAACTGCTTGCCACGTAAACTTCTCTGGCGAGACCGTCAGGTAGACTGGAGAACTCAGAAATCGGCACCGAAGAAAACCTGGCTAAAGAATATCGAGGACGATTTAAAGAATCAACGATTAGATGTAGATTATTGGAGTCGGCAAGAGCACGCCTTTGCTAGAAGCACTGGTGCCATTTCAGGAACTCAGCCAGTTTAGAAAGGAATGCAAATCTTTAATTTATCAAAGGTAATCATTGATGGATGAAAAATTCATTTGGCTGGAGTAGTCATTGGATAAGCAAAGCATGTAATTGTAATTTGACCAAAGTGGAAAAGAAAGCAGTGATAAAACCTCATTATATACCTTTTTTGTGATATTACAAAGGGAAAAGATATCTCAAAACACCATTATTTAATACAAATTTATTTAATTTTAATTCCCTTCTTTACAGTAGATTTAATACCAGAAATTTCACCATCGTATCTCTTGATTTCTTTTCTTGTAGTTCTGACAGCACCTTTGCGACGAATAAGAGCCTTTCTGTACTTATTTCTATGTTTAACACGTGGATTACGTAGCTCCTTCTTCCGATGTGGGGTGAGACCTTTATTTTTAACAATTTGATATGTAGCAGCACGTCTTCCATCATCGTCAGCTTCTTCATCCTCCTCCAAATCCATTTCATCAGTGTCTTCCATATTCTCCTTCAGGCTTGATTGTACTTGGCGATTTTCTAGATCTGCATTTAACTTCGACTTTATATTAGATTCTGTTCTTATATTTTCAGCATCACCGGATTTTATAGCATCAAGGAGTGTTTCTAAATGTGTTTCGATTACAGCATACTTTTCATCGAGCTGTTGAAGAAGACGTTTTAGCTGTATAACACGAGCTATTACTGGGTGATGCTTAATTGGTAAACGTTTTGCCTTTAAAAGTAAATAAAACGATATATTAGCACAATATGTTAAAATCAAGTTGTTTTTGATTTTTGCAAACTCTACAGCTGGTATTTGTAAGTCATTTTCTTTAGCATAGGTTATAATGGGTGCTAGCAAATGTTCACTTTGTTGAAGATTTTCTTTAAAATCACTGATTAGACCTGAAAATTCTGGGGAATCTTTCAAGAAGAGATTTTTCTTTTGCCTTGCAGATAAATTACTTATATCAGATTTCAATTTATCTACACTTTGATCTTGTTTTGCCTTTTCAGCTGTAGAAGAATCTAAAAGGATGTCGAGACTGAAATCGGCATCATTTAGTTGATTTGCTAATCTCTGCTGAATTGCTTTAGCTTCTTCCTCTTCTTGTAGTGCAGTTTCTTCATCTTTTTCATTATATGTGCTATAATCTTCGTCAACAAAATCAGTATGGTAGTATGAGCCTCGCTTCTTACCCCAAGCTTTGGCATCAGGTATATCCGAATGATCACTACCGATAACACTATCTTCTTCGTCGGCAGACTCATCAAATGCCATTAATTCGACATTTTTCTCAACGTTTCTTCTATTTCCTTGTAATTTTTGTTTCAGGAATCTTTCTTCCTCATCATCTTCAGATCCAGACACTTCAGCATCGAGACTGTATTGCTCCAATCCTTTTTTAGACATCCTGGATGTTGGTTTTCCTAGTTTTTTAGTTGAGTGCAATTTTGTTTTAACTCGTTAATCATTAAATTAAATACACGTTAACTAAAAGTTAAAATTGTTTAACCAATACCGCGAACATGTGGGGCTGCAATGCTGAGCCCCGACTTACCATCTGTCAACTGATATAAAGTTTGACGTTTATTCAAATAAAACGGAAATTTTTTTAAATTGCGTTACCACGCAGCAAATAAAACAAAAATGATCCGAATATATTTATTTTTAATAATAAATAAAATTTTATATTTGTTTTGTTAACTTTATTAAATTAAAATATGAAAAATAAATTATCCATATAAATAGAATTCGTTGAATTTGACTCCATTAACGCACAGCTGTTTTTGACAAATAAGAATTTTGCTTTTTTTGTCCTGTGGTATGTCGAGGATCCAAATGGTGTTTACAAAAATAAAATACTAATTTCCACAATGAAAAAAACAAAAAATCTGGACAATATTCGTCCATTTAAACTATAAGTATTAATATTTTTCAAAATGCTCATAGCTAATAGAAAAATTCTTTACAGCCCATCAAATTTTGAGCTTAACCGGAATAAGCTTCGAAAGGCGGAGTATTATTGTAAGAATTATATTATTGCGATTCATTTTCCTTTAATAAGATTACTTATAGGGTTTTGTTGAGCTAACAATCGTTCCAACACGAGATAATGTAAGAATTATCCGGCTAAGTGCTAAACAGTCCAGGATTTATCGAGTTGTATTGAACGATGTTTGCGAAGCACCTTTTCACTATTTTGACCCATTTCTTGATATCTGTCAGACAGAACCAAAAACGTAAGAGTCCTTTAAGCGATTTAATGATATCCGAATATAAAATATTTTTTTCCAGGCGTGCTCTTGAATCATTTTCAAAGCAACACTTAGCGGCAGCTCAAAAAACCGATCCCGATATGAACGGTGGGGAGCTAGTTATTCAAATACCACCTGATGGATTTCATTTAATTGGTGAAGGCCGCGGCTTACGAATTGGTATCGAATTTTCCCTTGAAACCCCAGAAGGTGGTATTCATTTTGTAATACCACCAGAAGTTGAAGGACAACCATTACCAAATTCTGCTCATATGTTTACATACGGCCACGAGAACTCATCACGTTTATGGTTTCCTTGTCTAGATAGTTACGCTGAGCCGTGCACATGGAAACTTGAATTTACAGTTGATAAGCACTTGACTGCAGTTTCTTGCGGGGAACTTGCTGAAGTTGTAATGACGCCCGATTTACGTCGAAAAACTTTTCATTATGTTGTGTCAACACCTGTTTGCGCTCCTAATATTGCGTTAGCTGTTGGTCCGTTTGAAATTTACGTAGATCCACATATGCATGAGGTTACACATTTTTGTTTGCCTCAATTAATGCCACTATTGAAGAATACCGTGCGTTATATGCATGAAGCGTTTGAATTCTATGAAGAAACACTATCGACGCGATATCCGTTCTCTTGCTATAAGCAAGTTTTTGTGGATGAATGTGATGCCGATGTGCACGCTTACTCAACAATGAGTATAGTATCAACTCATTTGCTTCATACAATAGCTATAATAGATCAGACCTACGTCACTAGAAAAGCTATTTCAAAGGCAATCGCTGAACAATTTTTTGGTTGTTTCATAACTATGCAGAACTGGTCTGATACTTGGCTGGCTAAAGGTATCGCTGAGTACTTGTGTGGCTTATATTCAAAGAAATGTTTTGGTAATAATGAATATCGAGAATGGGTTCAGTCTGAATTGGGAGAAGTTGTAAAATATGAAGAACAATATGGAGGTGTGATTTTAGATTGCAGCCAGCCACCTGCACCACTTCCAGTATCGAAGAATGCGCCTGCTACTGTAGCGAAACAACAGCCAGAAATTAATCATTACTTTCCTATTAAAAGTCTTCATACAATGTCACCCAAATATATTGAATTGATGAGGAAAAAGGCGCATTTGGTTATTAGGATGCTGGAACACAGAATTGGCCAGGAACTTCTGTTGCAGGTAATAAAATAGTCACAATATTCATTATTTACTTTTATATTTCTTTGTTAAGGACTTTTCATTTTGATTATACCGGGTGTATTGCATAAAGTAACAGAGCGGTCGGCTGTGGATAAGTTTTGAATAGACGAACAAAAATTCGTATGGGTGGGGAGTTGAGCCGCTGGGGCGTTTTGAATTTTTGTTGGTTGAGGTTTACATATCACCTTGTATTTCAATGTTCTTCCGAGCGTGACGTCCCCGCAACGGATACGCTGCTGTCGATGCCGCTGGGTCTCGAACTCTATTCACGATTTGTTTCCATTCTTGTCGGTTTTTGGCGACGTCTCGAGCCCCGGTTGGTTCTTGAATATCGAGGTTCGTTGGTTCTTTAGGTCACCCTCAATATTCTTTAGCCAGGTTTTCTTTGATGCCGATCGCTGGATTCTCCAGTCTGGGGGACGGTCTCGCCAGAGAAGTTTACGTGCCAAGTGGTTATCATCCATTCGGCAAACATGTTCAAACAAACCACCCTAGTCGACGTTTTTGCATTTCTTCTTTGATCAGTGTGCTGATCGCATCTATGTCTAACTGTCTCGAAGGCGATCACGTAGTGAGACACCGAGGATCTGCCTCAAGCATCGCATTTGGAAGCCCTCAAGCTTCTTAAAGTCCGGTTTGAGCAGTGTCCACGTTTCACATCCACAAAGAAGAATCGGAAGGATCAACGTTCGGTAAAAGCCCTCGATCCGTCCGTTGTGAGCACTTTTACCTTTTCCGCATTGATTTTTAACCTGTATGACTGGGCGTTGCGGGAAATGTGGTTTAAGATGTCTGTTGCTTCGGCAACCATGTCGTCGAAGACGGCGCTATCGTCTGCGAACATCAAGTGGGTTATGAAGTTGTTATATCTACTCCGCGTCGTTCATCGAATGCTTCACGCATAATCGCGTCGATCACGACGTTTTTTTTTTTTTTTTTTTTTTTTATGTGACAGTGCTAAGCTCAGGAGTCACCCTTTGTACTACCAGTCCGTCATGTCATTTGTCACGTCATGGTGCAATGTCTAGCAGTAAGCTTAGTACGGGGAGGGGAGGGGGGTATAGGTTAAGGGTTAAAAGGAACGGGGGGGGGGGGGGTATTGAAGAAGGTGGTGATGAACCCTGCGTTTGAACTCTTGGATGTTGTAGGAGCTCGGAAATACTGACTGCGAGAGACTATTCCACAGTCGAGTTGTTCTATTAACAAACGAATTCATATCTTGTTGAGTGCGTGAAAGGGGGAGTTGCAGGTGAAGGGAATGAGACGAGTGGGCTAATCTGGTGTTGCGGTTATAAGATTGCCGTGGAGGCAGGAGAGCGTTTAACTCGGAGGAACAGTCATTATGATAGTAGCGATAAAATTTAGTCAATGCTGCTACATTCCTACGGTGGCTGAGGGGGTCGATGGTGGAGCCAGCGGTGTCGTCATCAATTAATTTAAGGGCCTTTTTTTGGACCTTATCTAACCATGCCAAGGTGGTTATTGGAGCGCCGCCCCAAACGAGGGAGTTATATTCGAGAAGAGGCCGTATGTAGGATTTATAAATAACAGCGCGGGCCGATGGCTGGAGGAGGAACTTGCACCTCTTAAGAAATCCCAAGCACTGGGATGCTTGTTTGGCGATTTGGAATATGTGATCATTCCAACGAAGGTCTTTGGCTAATGTCACGCCTAAGATGTGTAGGGATGGGTCGGCCTTTAGTTCAACGTCATCCACTGTCAAGGATGGTGAGGTGTTGAACTTCTTTTTTGAGATAAGACAGTACTTGGTTTTAGAGGGGTTGAATTTGACACGATTCTTCTCTCCCCAATCTAGAATTAGTTTGATGTCTTTTTTAATAGAGTTGAACATTAGTTCACGATCATCAAGACAGGATCTGGCATGTGTCCGTCTTGTATCGAAGCTGTACGAGTAACGTAGAGTACCGTCGTCAGCGAAGCTGAGAAGTGGGTTGGAGGGGATTGAAAGTAGGTCATTTATAAAGATGAGAAAAAGGGCCGGTGATAAAATTGACCCCTGAGGGACCCCCGCAGAGATGGGGTGAGATTCAGATTTGACGCCATCCAATAATACCTTAATTGAACGGCCGGAAAGGAAACTCTCAACCCACTTATACAGAAGTGAGTCAATTCCAATAGCTTGGAGTTTAGCTAACAAGGCTGAGTGCCATACTCTATCAAAAGCCTTGGAGATATCCAAAGCAACCAAACTAGATTCGCCAGATCCATGCAAACTTCGGCTGAGGTGTTCTGTAAGGCAAATTAAAAGATCACCAGTGGATCTTTTTTGACGGAAGCCGTATTGTTTGTCGCTGATAAGTTGGTTGGATTCTAGATATCCCATAAGCTTTTTGTTAATTATCGTCTCCATGGTTTTGGAGAGAATAGAAGTAATTGCTATTGGGCGGTAGTTGGAGGGATCGCTGGAGTCACCTTTTTTCGGTATTGGCTGAACATGGGCAAGTTTCCAAGAGTCTGGGTAAACTCCGGAAGAGTATGATAGGGCAAAAAGTTTGCGCAGAGGTCTAGCCAAAGGTGAGGCGCATTGTTTTAAGACGATAGGGGGTATATTATCGGGTCCAGTCGATTTGTTTACATCGAGCTCCTTGAGGCACCTGTACACCTCGCGAGTCCTGAAGAAAACCCTGTCCATTAGATGAGCGCTGAGCTCAAGAACCGGGGGTAGCATATCAGTTTGGGGTAAAGAAGAATTGGAAGCAAACAGAGATGCTAATAAATCGGCCTTGGATTTGCTGTCTGTTATCACCTTCTCATTGTGGATAAGTGAAGGAGTTGTGGATGAAGTGAAATTCTTCTTAATGGAGCTTACCAAGGACCAGAAGTTCTTGCTACCAGAGGTTGCATTAAGGAGTTTACTTCTCAACTTGCTGTCAAATGAATTTTTGACATTCCTGATGGTGACTTTACAGGAATTTCTTAGTTTTATATACTCTGCACGGAGCGATTCACTCGGGGAGCTCTTGTAAGCTCGAAAGGCGGCTTCTTTATTTCTGATTGCATTCATACACTCCTGATTAAACCATCTGTTGGGCCTAGCCTTCACAGATTTAGTAGTATGAGGAATGAACAAATGCATTCCTGCCTGTATGATCCTAGAAATACGGATAGCGGCAGAGTTGGCGTTTCTATTCCGGAAACACAGGTTCCAGTCTGTAGACTGGAAGAAATTAATAAGCCCCAGCCAATTGGCCTTCCCATAATGCCATACAGTTCTTCGAACTGGTTTGGGAGGGGTGGGAAATTCGAATGGGAAGTTAGCACTGATTAGGCAGTGGTCTGAATTGCCGAGAGGTGAATCAACTTCGACGGAGTAACCCGCTGGATGAGAAGTTAGAAAAAGATCAAGGAGATATCCTCCTTGACCAGCAACATCAGGGACTCTTGTGGGATGATCCACAATTTGTTGCAAGTTATTGATGTCTGCAAAGAGCTCGACGTCCTTGCCAGAAATACTGGTGCCATTTGAGTAAGTCAGCCATTTAACGTTGTGAACATTGAAATCACCCGCAACGATGATTTCACACTCAGGATTGGACGACAAAAATCCCGAGATTTGTTCGGAAATAGTATCAAAAGATAAGGTGGAGGCTTCGTTACTTATGTTAGGGCTTCTGTATAGGAAGCAGAAGAATATGACGTTGAAGAGAAGTGGCGAAGCGACGGCTCCCTGTCGGACACCCGTTTGAAACGGGAAATCCTTGGATAAATCGCTTCGAATACGAGCCCTTCTGGTTGAGCTATCGTACGACGCTTGGAGAAGTTGAATGATTCTTAATGGCGCGTGTTCGGTTTCCCAGACTCTCCACAAGCTGTTCAAATCGATGCAATCGAAGGCGGATTTGAAATCGATGAAAACGACGACAATTCGTTTGCCGTAACGAATTTTTTCTTCCATTAGCTGACGTAGTGCGAATATTTCACTCGATGTGGTCTAAATCCCGCTTTTTCTTTCCGGCTCGTTTACTCTCGATGTTTCTGTAGCCTCGATTGTATGATTTTCGTAAATACTTTGCCGACGATCGAAAGAAGGTTAATACCGCGATAATTCTTGCATTCCCGACAATTTCTTCAAAATTGGGACAACGATCGCTTTCTTCCACGCCGAATGGACACTATCCGAATGCAATATTTGTGTTATGAGGACATGAAGTCGTTGTGATAAGACATCACCTCCGGGTTCAATCATCTCGGCGGTTACTTAGTCTATTCCCAGCGCTTTTCTGCGTAGATTGCTACCTTATTCATGAAAATATCTCATAGGGTTACAAAAATACAGGGTAAACCTCGACCAAAAAAAAATCAAAACGCCCTGGCGGCTAAACCCATACGATTTCTTCTTCGTCTATCCGAAACCTATCCACAGCCGGCCGCTTTGTTACTTTATGCAATACATCCTGCATATGTAGTAATTGGAATCATTCATTTTCTAAACAGGTTTTTAATAAGCAACTTGCATTAGCAACAAATGCAGCAACCACAAAAATTGGAAGCGGACTTTGGCATCATTTATTAATTTCGACAAACGTTTTCACAAAGGCTATATTTACCGTTACAGGCAAAGATATGTCTGTTTTTATAGATCAATGGGCACGAACAGGAGGTCACGCCAAATTCTCCTTAACTTCAGTTTTCAACCGTAAAAGAAACACAATTGAACTAGAAATACGGCAGGATGCTGTAAATCAGAAAGGTGTAAGAAAGTACAATGGACCTTTGCTAGTACAGCTGCAGGAGTTGGATGGAACATTCAAACATACTTTACAAATTGAAAATACAGTTGTTAGGGCCGATATCACTTGCCATTCGAAAAGTAGAAGAAATAAGAAAAAGAAAATTCCACTGTGTACCGGCGAGGAAGTCGACATGGACCTTTCTCCAATGGAGTAAGTTGAAATAGGCGTTTGTAGCTTTATTGTGTGTTTTATTTTAATTAATATTTTCAGTGACTCCCCAGTCTTGTGGATAAGACTAGACCCAGAAATGATTTTGTTGCGTGACTTAAATATAGAACAGCCAGATTTTCAATGGCAATTTCAGTTAAGACACGAAAGGGATGTTACAGCTCAATTAGAAGCGATCGCTGCTTTAGAAAAATATCCAACACCCGCTACTAGGCTGGCGTTAACCGATACTATTGAAAGTGAACAATGCTTCTACAAAGTTAGATGTCAAGCGGCACAGTGTTTAACAAAAGTCGCTAATGCTATGGTCACTAGCTGGCAAGGACCGCCAGCAATGCTTAATATATTCAGAAAATTCTTCGGATCTTTTAGTGCGCCACATATAATAAGACAAAATAATTTCACCAATTTTCAACACTATTTTCTACAGAAGACAATACCTGTTGCAATGGCAGGTGAATATTTACTTTCATAATTTAAGGAAATTCGATATTGTTATGCTTTTTTATGATTATAGGCTTAAGAACAGCTCATGGAATATGTCCACATGAAGTTATAAGATTCCTTTTAGACCTATTTAAGTACAATGATAATACAAGGAATCACTACTCCGATAATTATTATAGAGCAGCTCTAGTTGATGCTTTAGGTAATTCGATTACTCCAGTAATATCTGTTGTACAGCAAGGTGCCCCAATTACTTCAGAAAATTTATCAGCGGATGCAAAGTGAGTAAATCTAGGCTATTATAACATTATTTATCTATATGTTTTAAGTTGGTGATTTTTATTTCCAAATGACTTGTGTTATGTGGGATGTAACTAACAGTATGGAGAGTTGGAAAATTTACTTCGGTAACATTTTTACAGCCAAATTTCATACAAGACTAAAGAGGGTAACAGTGATTATTTGCTTTCGCTGCAATATTTGTGTATAAAGCTGGACCTTCTGCAGTATATGGCAGTAGTATGTCGTCTATGGTCGCTGGCGGCTAAACAATCGAGAAGCAACTATACTACTGTCTAGCGTTCGCATAAAATTGTTTAAGTAGGATTTAGCCATATCTTAAGGCACTTCACACACAGGTCGACGGCAGGCCGTGGCCTGAAAGTTGTCAAGTATCACCACACACCTTGTGGATAGGGCCTGCAGTCCAAGAAAACTGACAAAAATTATTATGTAATGTGGGCACTTGGCGTCAGTTTGTGCCTGAAGATCTGGGGTGGTAGCACGTAAGTTTTTTTTCAATCGGCCGCTTCATACAGCCGCTCCAGTTTCTTGTATTGAGCAGTTTTACTGCATCGCCCTTAACGTTGTCTTCCCACCTTGACCAGTTTACCAACTGGTCTTTTGCCGTCTGGTAGTAGGTACAGGGCTTTTTTGTGGTATCCTTGAGTCATCCATTCTTTGGACATGATCGGCCGTAAACGCAGTAGCTTGTCATGTGTCGTTTACACTCTTTGTATAAATCGTACAATTCGTGATTGTAGCGTATTCTCCATGCATTGTCTTCATTGATTGGGCCGTATATCCTTCGGAGAACCTTCTCAAAAATATCCAACTTGCCCGCGGATTTTTGGGAGATGCTCCATGCTTCACATCCATACGTAGCTACTATACGTATGATGGTTTTGTAGATTCTTATTTTGGTGTTTTTGTAGATGTCTCTGGATTTCATTACTGGCAGTAGTGAGAAGTATTCTTCTTTAAACGTCTATCGTTTCCTCGTTGTCTTCGCTGACTGTGGTCCACAGGTAGTTAAATTGATTTACCCGTTCGAAGTTATATTCCTCTAGGTGGCGTTGTCGGTTCTTTTTCTTTTTTTCACCCATGACTGAATAGGCCCCCATCCACGGTCAAACAAATCGTCAAACCAATTTTCGACAAACAGCGCACACATTTATGCTTTGACATTTTTGGCCATCAACGAGGAAAACTTTCTTCAAACATCCCGAGCGACATTTCATATAATCTACTGTAAACAAAGCGAACTTTACATGGCACACAGGCAAAACTCACACACACATTTAAGCTGTTTGAAGGAAATATTAAACCAGACGAATATTTTCTTCAAACAGCGGCCAACTTCGAAAACTTGTATTTTATACACGCACACTTGCAATTTTTTCGATGTTGGCCAGAAATTTCACGATTTGTTTGACCGTGGATGGGGGCCTAATCAGAATCTTACAGCAGCCCTATATGTTTAGCTCCAACTTCTAATTCCGTAAATATTTCTCTAAGGTATGACAGTGATCTGGCAAGGCAGTATGTCGTCGGCATATCCTGCCAATTATTTTGATTTATTAAGCAGGGTGGCGTTTGCATCAATGTTTACTTTGCGAATTACTCCTTCTAGGCAGAGTTTAAATAGCATGTGCCAGCCTTGCATTCTGACTGTACACTTTATATTTTCCATTGCCATTATCATTAGCTTCACTATCTTTAGGGGACGGGGATCTCGTACATGCCCGTGCTTTCATTTGCGTTCACCAGCTCGCTAAAAAATTCCTTCCACCGTTTCTTTACATCTTCTTCTTAATAGTGTCGCGAACTTAAGGCCCAATTATAATGAACGGATTTGAGCGCAACAAAACGGATTGAACTGTCAAATTTGTTTTCCCAGCATACATTTTAGACCTGACCGATTATAATGAACGCATTCAAGCGGATACGGTCGGATTTGAGCGCATTCGTTTTTAAAAGATTAGAAATTGCCGCATTGAACTGTCAAAAATTTTATAAACATAACGTTAAAAGTTGAAATGCAAAAATGTTTGCCGGCGGCCAACTCGTCAACAAGGTTAAAAATTATGAAATTATTTATAAAAAGCGAAAAGTGGCTATAAAAACAACAAAATGAAGAATTTTTTTCCATTCTTGTTTACAATAGACTTTGACGTTTGAATCCGAGCAGATGCGTGATTATAACCAGTCTATTTCCCATCCGATCAAATGCGTTTTTTTGAAATTCCAATCCGCTCAGATCCGTTCATTATAATTGGGCCTTTATTTTTATTAAAACGTAACGGTTTTATTGTTCATTGAGCTCTTCTCAACTTGTAATATATGGAGTGAGTATCGATCGACACTTTACAAGTTTTCGATACTCGAAATAAGGCTGTCACAGTGACACTCGCTTGACAATTCTCCCTTAACCTCAAGGCAGTCAACAGCCAGTACAACGTGCTTTATTCTAGATAAATAATTGGTGAAATTCGTCCAAGATTACGACGATTTTAAGTAAAATAATCTTAAAATGGGTAAAAAGGCCAAATTAGGAAAATTCCGGAAGGATAAGTTTTACAAATTAGCCAAAGAAACTGGTAAAACCTGTTGTTTTTACTGAAGAATTCAGTCCTTAATCCGCTCTATTTTAGGATTTCGTTCACGTGCTGCTTTTAAATTAATTCAACTAAACAGGAAATTTGGTTTCCTTCAGCAGAGTCAAGTATGTGTCGATCTATGTGCAGCTCCAGGAGGTTGGATGCAAGTCGCAAAACAAAATATGCCAGTGTCCTCCATAGTTATTGGCATTGATTTGTATCCTATTAAAGCCATACCAGGATGCATCGGTCTTGTTGAAGATATTACAACAGATAAATGTAGGGTTTCTTTATCTAGAGAGCTAAAAACATGGAAGGCAGATGTAGTGCTGCACGATGGAGCACCCAATGTTGGTAAAAACTGGTTGTTTGATGCCTATCAACAGATTTGTTTAACTTTGAATGCTGTAAAATTGGCCACGCAATTCCTCAGGAATGGTGGATGGTTTGTGACGAAAGTTTTTAGATCTAAGGATTACAATGCATTGCTTTGGGTGTTGAAGCAATTTTTTAAGAAGGTTCATGCTACAAAGCCTAGTGCTTCAAGGAAAGAATCTGCGGAAATATTCGTGGTCTGCCAGGGATATTTAGCTCCAGATAAAATTGATCCAAAATTATTAGATTCGAAGTATGTTTTCGAGGAATTGGACTTGGAAGGGAAGAAACAATCAACACTTCTCCACCCTGATAAGCAGAAAAGAATCAAAGCTGAAGGATATACGGAAAAGGATATTTTGTTAAGGAATGAGCTTTCTGTCACAGAGTTTATGCAAAGTGCCAACGGCTTAGCAGCATTGCAGGGCGTAAGTAGCATCATAATTGATAATGAAGATGTACGCAAGCATCCTCGAACAACCACCGAAATAATTGAGTGCTGCAAAGATTTAAAAGTTCTTGGACGAAAGGATATTAAGGGTCTTTTGACTTGGTGGAAACATATTAAGGAAGATTTGTTTAAGGTTCCTGAGGAGAAGGAAGATGAACCAACTGAACCACAAAGGGAACTCACTCAGGAAGAAGTGGAGGAAATGGAATTTGAAGAATTGGAAAAACAGGTTGCAGATTTGGCAGAAGAAGAACAGCGTGATGCTAAAAGAAAACGGAAGAAGACATTAAAAGAACGCGCTAAACTCAATGAAAGAATGAACTTGAAGATGGTAATCAAGGGTGACGAAGGTCCTATGGAGATGGCAGAAGAGGATATATTCGAATTGAAGTCTATCAAGACGCAAGAAGAACTTGAGAAATTGCAGGATGTATCACCCGATATGCTGGCAGATAATGAAGAAGTCAATGGAACTTTCCTTCCCAAGTACAAGAAGTATGAAAAAGAAGGCGAGCATTTAGATGACGATGGACGTCCGCAAGTTGGCTCGGAATCAGAATTGTCAGAAACAGAATCTGAAGATGATATGGATAAAGAAGGACTTGGTTTGAGTGATGAGGAGGATAATAAAGGTAAAAATGACAAACAAAAGAAGAAAGTTCTTGCCCCAGAGCACCCTCTGATAAAATCGGGAGACTTCCGTGATAAAGATACAAAGAGAAAACAGCGAGTGCAATTGTGGTTTGAGAAGGAAACTTTACAAAACGTTGACGCAGAGGAAGATGAGGAATATGACTTGGACAGACTTGCAGATGAATACAAGAATAGAGGAGTAAAAATCCTTGGAGAAAGCCAAGACGCTGATAGCAGCAGTAAACCTGTTTTAGGGAAACGTGCCAAGCGTAAGGAAAAATATTCAGCTGGAAAAGATTCATCAAGCGATAGCAGTGACACGGAAGAAGATTACGATGTTAACGAAGAAATTGGCGATCAGAATGGAAATGCCATTGAGCCAAAAGTAAAGAAAGTTCGTTTAACAGAAGAAGAACTAGCGCTCGGTGCTATGATGGTGAAGGGTAAGAAAACTAAAAGAGATCTAATAGACAGCGCATGGAATCGATACACATTCAATGATCAAGGTCTTCCGGTTTGGTTTGTACAAGATGAAGAACAACACATGCGGAAACCTGTCCCAGTTCCAAAGGAACTAACAGAAGAATATGAAAGGAAAGTTCGAGAACTTAATGTTAGACCGATTAAGAAGGTTATGGAAGCTAAGGCCCGCAAGAAGAAGCGCGCAATGAAACGTTTGGCCAAGGCAAAGAAGAAGGCAGAACAGGTTCTTGAGAATGCTGATGTGTCAGCACAGGAGAAAATGCGGCAAATTCGAAAATTATATAAGCAAGCTGAAGATAAGAAGAAGGAAATCACATATGTCGTTGCTAAGAAACATTTGTCTGGCAAGAGAGTTCGCCGGCCACAAGGTGTTAAGGGTAGGTATAAGGTTGTAGATCCCAGAATGAAGAAGGATAGGCGAGCAGCGGTAGCAAAACAGAAAAAGAGTAAGGGAAGGAAGTGAATCTGTTATTTTAAATCTAGTATTTGTAAGACTTGTCAGATTGTTACAATAAATTTTTACTTAACAAGTAATTTTCTTCTTTTCTGTAAATAACAGGCAACATCAAAAAATATGTGTACTTATGTTCTTAAGAATGAAAAAACCCCACTTTTATACCTTTTACTAGAGACCTAAAGAGTTGAAATTAAATCGTCCGGAAATTCTGAACAGAAGTGTGAATCGCCCAACTTGATTCGCTGAAATTATGTCCTATAACCTCCATGTCCACTCAGGAACTGCGTGAGGTAGTAACTCTTTTCCCCATGTTCTCTTATAAATCATTTCTCCACAATTGGTATGAGTCTTTGGATCTATCGACCCTTAGTAGACTTGTCCCACTTCTTATGCTATGCTGCGAAGAATTGTCTGCGCGCCAGAGTCCGTCGCACTTTTCATGACTCCCCACTTTCATAATCAACCTCTAACCCTCCAATGTAAGAATATCACGCATGCTGCTTGGTTGGGCTTAGTACGCTATACACCGCATGCTCGAAGGGTACTTAACCGATACGCAGAGTTTATTTTTCTCCTATTGACCGTTCTGTCCAATACCGCTGCCCACTCTGGCACTGCTTAAAATAGGACCCACCTAACAACTTTTGTGATGATGCTTCAGCTTGGGATGTACCCCTATATTAAGCGGCAACCTCGCGAGTACTGCACTGATCGTCAAGTGCACCACGAAGTTGAGGCTTTGTTCAATCATCACTCCCAAATATCTAATTACGGGCTGGTTGGTGCCGAACGACTGATAAGCCACGGAGAGTTGATCCAGTGGTGCCGAACAACCGATACATTCACAAGACACGAAGAGCTGGGGCCGGTTCGTGTATGTCGAAAACGAAAATTTTTTTTCGTCTCGGGTTCGCGTAAGTCGAAAAAATTGAAAATTTTCGTCTGAAGCCGACGAAAGGCACTCGAAAGCTCTTGGGTTATCGAGTTTTTGCATTAGGACACGAGCAATTTTCTTTCGACCTATGCGAACGCTAAAATTTTCGTCGACAAAATTTTTCGACTTCAATTTCTTTTCGTTCGATTATCGTCGTTCGCCATACACGAACCGGCCCCTGATCAAGTGGAATCCAATGTACTCGAAGCAATGCCAATAATTCCAACATAAATTATTTCATCTAACGTGTGCCCGAAAAAAAAATAAACAACCCGCCCTGGTACCATGACGTTTTCATGTATTGGTTCAACTCACCAATTTTTCTTTAAAATCCGTTGCCACTATAAACGTATAAGAAATGGAAAACTAGCATAGTTCGTGAATATCCAAAAAAAATTACTCAACAAAATCTCAATATAATTCTGAACTACAATCAACACCGCACAGCTACAAGTAAATTCTTAAAAAAACACGGCTTCTTGGACGAAAATTAAATTAGCTTATAATCCGGACTGTTATTGGGTTTGTGAAATGCATAACCACCTTGTTGTTTGCTGTAATACATTTAAATTCGAACTTACACAGCTATTCCGATACGACTCAACAGACATTGCGTATTTCCTTGAAGTACAGCGTCGCTGACACGCTTTGCTGGGGACACCAGGCTCTAAGGTGAATCGCTCCTTCTCCTTTCTGGTCCTCCAGGTCCTAAACGACCCTTGTCCGCGTTAGGTGAAAGAGCTGACGTGGATTCGGCTAGTTTTTTTTCTTCCGTTCTGCCTTCAGCACCACCTTATTTACCAAAGCAACTATTACGAAAATGTACCTATTATCCTGTTTTTCCCTTACAGGTTGATTTTGTTCATCCCCATGAACTGATGGTGTTTAGAAGACTTTGGCCTACACGAAGACGAAGATTTGCGGCAGCAGTTGCAGATTTCGCTTCCTCCCACTTTTCTATCAATTGTTCACCCTAAAACTGCATGTGCCCATCTTGATTTTCAATCCTTGTCTAGCAAAGACCTTAAGAGATTTGCCCGAGATGTTTTTTAAAAACGTCGTGCCTCTTTGCAGAAGCCTTTGCAAAAGCCACAACTGTTCTCATTGTTCTTAAAGCATTGCGGCAATTTGTGACTTTGGAAGATTTTAATAAATAATTGTTCCACAAATGATTACTGCAATTGTTCAACAAATGATTCCGTATATGGAGATCAACGGAGATGGAAATGGAATTGGGTTGGCCACACCTTGCGAAGCGAAAACGAAAATCTAGCCAAACAGGCCCTTGATTGGAATCCGCAAGGATCCCGTCGAGTCGGAAGACCTAGAACAACGTGGAGGAGAACTCTACTAACAGAAGCCGCAACAACTGGGAGATCCTGGTCGGAGCTGAGAGCTGTCGTGCAAAACAGAGTCCGCTGGAGGGCAACTGTTTTCGCCCTATGTCGGAAATGATGATGATTACTGCAAGAATAACGCCTTTTATGAATTGTGCTACCTTTATCAGCTCATAACATACCAATTTCAAATCAGACGCCATCCCCGAGCAACTATCTGTTCGGAATCCAACCAAATATTTTAGGTCCAAATCGAATTTCTCACCCAGATCAATGACAATTATGTGCCACTGCCACATCATTTATACGACGCTCCTTTAGTATATCCTCAGAACGAATTGCTTAGTATGCATCGCAAAATTGCTTTGATTGCTCTGTTGCAGTAGTAGCGAAAGCACAACCTAAGCTTTTCTGTATGGGAATTGTCGGTCGTCTCAACAAATACAGCTGCGGGAAACTTTGCCGCTCTAACTCTATCCAGCATAGCTTTCTGAATTTCTTCTTTGCAGGCTTCTATAAGTTGATTTTGGGTGGTCTTACTGGTGTATGTCACGTTTAACTCCGCCGTTGTCTGGTCCCAAGTCCAGGATGTGAAAGGAGGAGGGTGGTCGACCTGCCGAATTGACTGCAGAAACTTGGCAAGAAACCGCATTTTTTAAAGCGGCACCGACAGTAGCGTATCGGTTGCGGGCAAGTCCCGCTCGGACCCCCAGCTAACGGATCAAAGAAGAAGAAAAAAGTATGTCACGTTTGAACCCGCGGTTTCCAAATGATGTTGAAGAGTGTAGTCACCAGATTCAACTCTATAGCGAAGACGTGCTCTGAATTTCCTATCATCTACCATCAGACTATCTACTTTTCCGTCAGTCTCACGATTATAGAGAAGTCCATCACCCAACATAATCTCGATCCCGATTTTCTTTTACTTGTGCGTCCCGTTGTACACAGACTTGGTTGACCACTTCAGATGCTGGATTATGGAAAGTCTGAAGGAAACTTTTCCAGATTCTACCGCCTCTGTTGATATTGGTTCCGTTTGTGAAATGAAAGCGTTCCATTTTCTCCGTCGAATGCGCTCAGTGGTTCTCTTTCTTGGTTTACTTTTAATTCCGTGATCCACTCCAAAACAAAATTTTAGATCCGCGCCTGTTGAGGTGTATGTAAGGCATACTAGAAGAATCCATCAGATTTATTGTGTATGAAACCGTATTGTTTTATCATTCTAGGGTTTGTTTTTGCTTTAGTTTGCTGAAATTTGTGAACATACAGATCTGCATGACTTCACAAATAATTTTGATCTACCATAGAAAAAGTAGCTGAATGTACTTTTTGTTGATACTTTACTTCTTTGTCATTCTTATTAGTTTATTTGATTTATTTTTCAGTTTAATTTTAAATACTCATCTTTAAATAAATTCTTACTATTTCTAGAGTTGTTCTAGAAGAAGTCACACGATTACTTAACTTGGAGAAGCACCTTCCATCCTATAAATACACGGTTTCAGTATCATGCTTGAAAGTAATACGTAAATTGCAGAAATGCGGGCATTTACCATCGTTGCCTAAAATTTACCGTTGTTATGCTGCCTATGGACAATACATTGATGTTCGGATCGCTGCTATGGAATGCCTTGTTGATTTTGTAAAAGTCGACGGGCGATGGGAAGATCTAGAGCATCTATTGAATCTGTTAGAAAACGATCCTGATCCAACTGTTCGACATGCATTGGCAAGACTTCTTATCGAAAATCCACCATTTGAGAAAGGACAACGAAGTAAATTGGATAAAGAAGAACTAGTTGAACGCATTTGGGTCAACATGAAGTAAGTTTAAGAAAATACATTTTTATTATAAGGTAATTAATGTTGCTATATTTTTTCTAATTTTTAAAGCGGTCTTCTGTCTCATGATTCCAAGCTGCGTTGCGATATGGTAGATTTGTACTATGCACTATATGGCACAAAGCGACCAATGTGCCTACAAAGTGCAGAACTTTCAGCAATGTTTAAGCCTCAAAAAGTCCAACCAGTTGTAACAGAACCAAAGTCTAGACCGGCCAGTCCATATACTTTTAAGCCAGTTAATATGGTTTCGGGTGGTATATTAGAAACTTCTAATCTAAGCTTGAAGAGGCCCGCTTCTGCACTGGAAGAAGGTGAAATCAAAATTGAAGCAGAGGACTCCGTAAAGCAAGAGCCTGGAGTTGACGCAGAGCCACCGATAATTGATATTCAAGATTCCCCATTTTCATCTGAGGCCAAGAAAATGAAAACTGAATATTATTCTGAAAATTCTGCATCGCTGCCTGGTATGACGGCAACTTCTGGACCAGTTGGATTTGAGCCGGGGATGTTTAAGCAGGAAGAGGATAGTAAATCGAAATCAGATACTTCTATGAAGGTGAGAAATTCGTTTTTTTAAATTAATTTTAAATTTTGTTACATTTTTATTTTATTGTGAATTTTACTGAGCAATATCAGCTTACACTTAGTAGGCCAGGCAACGAAAAGGTATAGAGGGAAATGCTTGGAACACAATTTTTGACTTCGTAACTTTGTTTGGACTAGTTGGAAGGTGAACATATCCAAAGTCGGCACTTCACCAACTGGTGCGAGTAGCCGAGGGGGAACTGTATACCGGAGGCATAGCGATGGCCGTTATTATGGACATCGAAGGCGCCTTCGACAAGATACAGTTCAACAAACTCAAAGACGCTCTGGTGAGGCGCGAGGTCAGCCCCATGATTGTAAGGTGGGTGGACAGCATGCTGAAAAACAGAGCGGTAAGGATTCAGACAGGAGACTCGCGGCTTCGAGGGAGGGTCAGCAAGGGATGCCCACAGGGCGGGGTCCTATCGCCCCTCCTGTGGAACATCACTGTGGACACTCTGCTCAGGCGGCTAGAGGTAATGGGCGTGCATACCGTTGGGTATGCAGATGATGTAGCGATTGTGGCACGTGGCAAGTTTATGAGCACTACGGCAGATATCATGAGGAATGCACTCCAAGTGGTTGAGCAGTGGTGTACGGAACAGGGCCTCACCATAAATGCCAATAAGACAGACGCGATAATCTTCACTATGAAGATTAAAGATCTGGATTTTCAGCCCCTCATGCTTTTTGGATCGAGGATCAAGGTGTCTGGGATGGTCAAGTATCTGGGTGTATACTTGGACTCGCGACTAACCTGGAAATACCACGTTGAAGAGAAGATTAAGAAGGCGACAAGGGTGCTTCACCAGTGCAGAAGAGTATGTGGACTAAGGTGGGGTATCTCACCAAGGTTAGCATACTGGACATATACCATGATGGTGAGACCCATCATAACTTATGCCTCGGTGGTCTGGTGGACTAAAGCCACACAGAAAACCGTCAAGAGGCATTTGGACAAGGTGCAAAGAATGGCCTGCGTAGGTGTGAGCGGTGCTTTCCGCACCACACCCGCCGCGGCATTGGAGGCGCTGTTAGGTCTGCTGCCGTTAGATCTCCAGGTGATGAAGACTGCGGCAGCCTCAGCGATTCGGATGAGACGTGATGCCGCATGGCAGGCGTCAGGAACCTTATATGGGCACATGAAGATCCTGGATCGCATTAAAGGGATTAGGGAGCTCATGATGCCCATGGAAGGGATCACAAAAATGAGGGTGACCGAAAGGTATCATAAAACCCTCATAGGGAACGGAACGCTCCCGGAAGGGAGACCGGAAGACATATATATCTTCACGGACGGATCCAAGATTGACGGCAGAGCAGGTGCGGGAGTCTTCTCGGAGGACTTAAATCTGACCTGCTCTCTGGCTTTGGGGAATTACACCTCAGTCTACCAGGCGGAAATGCTTGCTCTGCTGCACGCGCTGGATCACATAAGTGAGGGTCAGGTGCAGGGAAGAAGTATCCTTATAGCACTGGACAATCAGGCTGTGATTAAGCGCATGAATCAGACAGAGATTAATGCGTCTCTGGCGTTGGAATGTGTCCAAAAACTGAACAGGTGTGCGAAACAAAACAACGTGACGCTAGCTTGGGTTAGAGGACATACAGGCATCGATGGGAACGAAAAGGCTGACAACCTGGCAAAACAGGGGTCAACCTCGGAATTCTGGGGACCGGAGCCATACTCTGCCATTGGCAGAGGGTTGGTGAGGAACTGCATCGAGAAATGGGTCGCTGAGGAACACCGGAGACGGTGGGACGCTATGACCACGTGTAGGCAGGCTAAGATGGTGCTTACGTTGCCGATTACCGCAGCCAGAAGAAGGATCCTGCATATGCAAAGGAGAACCCTCAGATGGTTGGTGGCACTGATTACAGGACACGGATGTTTCAGGTATCACCTAAAAAGAATGGGAATTCTGGAGGATGACACCTGTCGGATGTGCCTGGAGGAACCTGAGACGGCCACACACATAGTGTGTCACTGTCCGGCGGTGGCGAGGAAAAGGGCTGCCATAACCGGACTCCATTGGATGGAGGACATGAGGCAGACTCCCTTCAATCAGCTGCTTGCGATAACTAGGGGAGTCGAAGTAAGGGAGCAATGGGACAACCCACTGCAACCCCAATAAGATGACTCTAGGCAGAGGGACGAAAAGGGACCCGCAAATAGTGGTCTGATTCGGTATCCCTCGAAAATCTATATATATATATATATATATATATATATATATATATATATATATATATATATATATATATATATGATATCAACAGACGCTGGATATGATACCTCAAACCGAATTAATAATTCTCGCGGGGGATTTCAATGCACATTCAGGAGCAGATCGAACCGGCTGGGAAGAAACCATGGGCAAATTCGGACACGGAGTAATTAATGACAACGGCTTACGCCTGCTTTCATTCGCATCGTCAAACAACTTGATCGTTGGCAACAGCATTTTCCGCCATCCACTCAAACACCAACTCACCTGGCGAAATCCATCCGGCAAAGACTCGGCGATGTTAGACTACGTTTTGATCAACACAAGATTCCGATCGACGCTTAAAGACGTACGTGCAATGCGTGGACCCGATTGCGGATTGGACCATTATCTTGTTCGAGCGAAATTGCAGATGCGATTGCAAAGAGCGAAGAAAACGGAGCCACCACCAGCCAAGAAAAATTGGGCGTGCCTACGGGACCCGGCCATCGGGGGAGAGTTTCAAATGGCATTATCCAACAAATTCGCGGCGCTCGCAATACCGGACGATATCGATGTAGAAGAAAGGCAATTGTCGGAGTCTATTGTGGAGTGTGCAATGGAGTTGTGTCCAACTATCCGTAAACGGACGCAGCCATGGATCTCGGACAGCTGTCTGGACCTCGTCGATCAGCGGAAGCGCATGAAACACGTCGACTTTGAGGAATACCGAAGATTGAACAAAGAAGTTCGGCAGAAAATGAAATTGGAACGAGAAGCGTACTGGAATAACGTTGCGGCCGACATGGAAAAAGCGGCGTCGAGGCACGAGTACCGGACGCTGTACCAGACAATCCGCCGGTTAGGCGGCAAAACAACATCAACAAAACGACAACATCAAAAAATCGGATGGAACTTTTGTGACTTCTGCCCATGAACGCCTGGAGCGGTGGAGAGCATTCTTCCACCAGCTGTATAACCACGATCCGCCGCAAGGTCCAGCACCCGAACCACCGATTATCGAACAGCCGATGAATCAGTTTCTCGATACCGAACCAACAATTATCGAGGTGAAGACAGCAATAAAATCGCTGAAAAATGGAAAAGCGCCGGGAATAGACCAAGTAACCGCCGAGATGATCAAAGCTGGAGGTGATGTCTTATCACAACGACTTCATGTCCTCATAACACACATATGGCATTCGGATCGTGTCCCTTCGGTATGGAAGAAAGCGATCGTTGTCCCAATTTTGAAGAAAGGCGACAGTCGGGAATGCAAGAATTATCGCGGTATTAGCCTTCTTTCGATCGTCGGTAAAGTATTTACGAAAATAATACAATCGAGGCTACAGAAACATCGAGAGCAAACGAGCCGGGAGGAACAAGCGGGATTTAGACCACATCGAGGATGCATTGATCAAATATTCGCCCTCCGTCAGTTAATGGAAGAAAGAATTCGTTGCGGCAAACGAATTGTCGTCGTTTTCATCGATTTCAAATCCGCTTTCGACTGCATCGATTGGAACAGCTTGTGGAGAGTCTTGGTAACCGAACACGTGCCATTGAGAATCATCCAACTTCTCCAAGCGTCGTACGATGGCTCAACCAGCAGCGTTCGTATTCGAAACGACTTATCCGAGGAGTTCCCGATTCAGACGGGTGTCCGACAGGGAAACGTCGCTTCGCCACTTCTCTTCAACGTTGTGATCGACGCGATTATGCGTGAAGCATTCGATGGACGACTCGGAGTTCAATACGACGACAACAACTTCGTAACAGACTTAATGTTCGCCGACGATAGCGCTGTTTTCGCCGACACGGATGCCGAAGCAACGGACATCTTATACGATATTTCCCGCATTGCCCAATCATACGGGTTAAAAATCAATGCGGAAAAGACCAAAGTGCTCACAACGGATGGATCAAGAGCCAGTGTTCACCTCGATGGAACCCAAATCGAACAGGTTCCAAGGTTCAAATATTTGGGATCATTGGTTGAGGAAACGAAAGTAGCATCGACGGCCGACGTTCACAGCCGTATCGGCCAGGCAACAGCAACATTCGCCTCGCTCAAGTGGTGCATATGGAAACGAGCAAATATCTCCATCAAAACAAAACTACGTCTTTACCGAACGTTGATTCTTCCGATTCTTCTTTATGGATCTGAAACGTGGACACTGCTCAAACCGGACGTTAAGAAGCTCGAGGTCTTCCAAATGCGATGTTTGAGGCAGATCCTCCGTGTCTCACTCCGTGATCGCCTTCGAAACGAGGTTGTCAGACAAAGATGCGATCAGCAAACACTGATCGAAGAAGAAATGCAAAAACGTCGACTACGGTGGTTTGGACATGTTTGCCGAATGGATGATAACCGCTTGCCACGTAAACTTCTCTGGCGAGACCGTCCTGCAGACTGGAGAATACAGCGATCGGCACCGAAGAAAACCTGGTTGAAGAATATCGAGGGTGACTTAAAGAATCAACGATTATCAGTTACCGAGGCTCGAGACACCGCCAAAAACCGAGAAGAATGGAAGCGAATCGTGAATAGAGTTCGGGACCCAGCGGCACCGACAGCAGCGTATCCGTTGCGGGGACGTCCCGCTCGGACCGCCAGCTAACGGATCAAAGAAGAAGAAGAAGAAGTTTCTCGATATCTTGTATAGTTTTCGAGTTATCTGCTCTTTAAAGTCTGTAATACTAGAAAAAGAAACATTTTTGCCGCACATTGTTTGCCTTTTTTTGATAGATCGCATGTTTGTCAAACTGTCTCGTTTCGAAGGCGATCGCGTATTGAGACACCGAGGATCTGCCTCAAGCATCGTATCTGGAAAACCTAGAGCTTCATAACTTCCGGTTTGAGCACTGTCCACGTTTCAGTTCCATAAAGAAGAATCGGAAGGATCAGCGTTCGGTAAAGGCGTACTTTTGTTTTTATAGAAATATTTGTTCGTTTCCATATGCACCACTTGAGAGAGGCGAATGTTGCTGTTGTCTGGCCGATACGACTCTGCGAATGTTGCTGTTGTCTGGTCGATGCCACTTTCTTTTCCTGAAACAATAATCCCAAATATTTGGACATCGGAACCTGTTCGATTTGGGTTCCATCGAGGCGAACACTGGCCTCGATTTGATTTTTAACCCGTATGGCTAGTGATGCGGGAAATGTCGTATAAGATGTATGTAGCAAACATCAAGTCGGTTACGAAGTTGTTGCCTCGTATCGAACTCCGCGTCGTCCATCGAATGCTTCACGCATAATTGTGTCGATCACGTTGAAGAGAAGTGGCGAAGCGATGTCCGACTTGTCGGACACCTGTTTGAATCGAGAACTCCTCGGATAAGTCGCTTAGAATACGAACGCTGCTGGTTGAGGCAAATACCACGATAATTCTGTCGCCTTTCTTCAAAATTGGGACAACAATCGTTTTCTTCCACGCCGAAGGGACATGATCAGAATACCATATGTGTGTTATGAGGGCATGAGGATAAGACTGATAATTACCCTAACTCCGGATTTGATCATATCGGCGGTTACTTGGTCTATTTCCATTTTTCAGCGATTTTATTGCCGTTTCACCACGATAATTGTCGGTTCCGTATCGAGAAACTGATCCGTCGGCTGTTCGATAATCGGCGGTTTGGGTGCTGGACCCTGCGGGGGATCGTGGTTGTTCCGCTGGTGAAAGGATTCTCTCCACCGCTACAGGCGTTCATGAAGAGAAGTCACAGGTCCATCCGATTTTTTGATGTTGTCGTTTTGTTGATGTTGTTTTGCCGCCTAACGGGCGGATTGTCTGGTACAGCGTCCGGTACTCGTACTTCGACGCCGCTTTTTCCATGTCGGCTGCAACGTTATTCCAGTACGCTTCTCGTTCCAATTTCATTTTCTGTCGAACTTCTATGTTCAATCTTCGGTATTGCTCAAAGTCGACGTGTTTCATTCGCTTCTGCTGATCGATGAGGTCCAGACAGCTGTCCGAGATCCATGGCTGTGTCCGTTTATGGATAGGTGGACACAACTCCATTGCACACTCCACAATAGACTCCGACAATTGCCTTTCTTCTACATCGATATCGTCCGGTATTACGAATGCCATTTGAAACTTTCGCCCGATGGCCGGGTTCAGTAGGCACGTCCAATTCCTCTTGGTTGGTGGAGGTGCCGTTTTCTTTGCTCTTTGTAATCACATCTGCGATTTCGCTCGAACAAGATAATGGTCCAATCCGTATCCGGGCTCACGAATTGCACGTACGTCTTTGATCGTCGATCGGAATCTTGCGTTGATCAGAACGTAGTCTAACATCGCCGATCGGATTGATTTCGCCAGGTGAGTTGGTATTTTAGTGGATGGCGGAAAATGCTGTTGCCAACGATCAAGTTGTTTGACGATGCGACTGAAAGCAGGCGTAAGCCGTTGTCGTTAATTACTCCGTGTCCGAACCTGCCGATGGTTTCCTCCGAGCCGGTTCGATCTGCTCCTGAATGTGCATTGAAGTCTCCCGCGAGTATTTTAGCATGCTGGGGAGTATTTGAGGCTTGACTTTTTGCAGGCATACGTCGCACTGGCAGTCTTGCACTAAGACCAGGCAGTTGTTTTCAATCTTCCACCCATACATTTGAGAAAGCAGGTCATTTCCTAGCCACAGCTGAACTTGGTGGAATGTTCGGAGGGAGTGCTGTTTTACTGCTCCCTCGGTGGGAAGAAGACAAGAGATATCAGGCTTGATAGTGGCCACCGACCTCTTTCGCTGGAGCCACCTCAGGACTCCGATTAGATTCCAAGATTAATTTCCGCTTAGGTCGGGTCTTCACCCACCGGTTGGTGCACCCCTTGTTCACCTGGTAGTCTGGTGCCTGTGTCTGGGGTCACAGCCTTTGTCGGCTGGTTAGTGGGATTCACTTGCTTTAGGAGGCATAACACTCCAACAAGACTGTCTCCCGCTAGCCCTGACTGTTGTCACTCACCCGGCTGCTAAAAAAATTAACTCATATAACATTCAAGAGAGCAAACGCGAAGCTCACTGCCTCCTCCTTATGTATCCACCAGACTACCCTTTACCTTTCATATTCTTTTTCTCTCTTCAGGTCAAGTTTACTACTAGAAATTGCACCATGAGTTGAATGACATGACGGACTAGTGGTACAAAGGGCAATTCTTGAGCTTGACCATGCCACATAAAAAAAAGATGCAGCTTTCACCTGCCTTTTGTACTTGGGTGGTGGTGGAGGAAGGCTCTGAAAAGATCCCTGCTGCTGTCTGCACCACTGGCGACTTCAGATACAAATGGCGCAAATACCATCTTGCTTTTTTGAAATGCGGAAGATGTGTCGCTTCCAGTAAAGACGTGCAAAAACAGCATGCCCTTGAAACCTTGTTGCTGAGGCTCTTGGGACGATAAGAAGGAATGCCTTTGCTCCCCCTGGTCCAGGCTTGATTGAAAATAATGTCCTTATGCGCATCAGCTTTAGCCATCAAGAGGACTATGAGGTTGACATCTTCACCCCCAATAGCGACAGCTGTTGTTTCCGACATTTCCACAGCCGCATCCATGATCAGAACGTCCGCATCACTTTCAGCCGTCAAAGACTACAGTGCATCTCCCTCCGTAGTAGTTCTTCGTGATATCACTTTATCTGTAGCTCTCGTAGATTGTCGATATCTTGGCACCTCTTTGCCAAATTACCTTATGGAGGAGGAGCCCTACTTCAAATACGATGTATACGATGACGTAAGTAGTCTTAGTGTTGAATAGTTTGTACGGCGCTGACTTACTGAATGGGGCTATGGGAACGGGACTAATTCGTGTTCCATGTACAGCTATATATCTTTTTTTTCGTTTTTTGCTGAGTAGTCATGTCGCTAGGACGCATAGTTTCCGAGATATAAGCGAACACCCGAAAAATGGGACCTTCAACCCCCCTCTCCCATCGGTTTAAGGGCTAGGGGCGGGGACTTTTGAAATGTCCACCTCCTAACTAATCCAAACAAAGTACGAAATCAAAAATTGTGCTCCAAGCATTTCCCTCTATACCTTTTTTCAGCATTTGTTGCCTGGCCTATAGGCGATTACAATTACTTAATAAAATTTGTATATTTGTAAATTTCCAGATAAAGAAAAAGAAGAAGGACAAAAAGAAGCATAAGCATAAACATAAGCACAAGCACAATAAGGAGCGCGAGAAGAAAGAGAAGAAGGATCCCAGCATATCAAGGATTCAAGTTAAGGAGGAAACGCCCGAAACCTTAAGCTCAGCCGACAGTTCAAGCAATAGCAATCCAGCAACACTTGACTACAGCTTGTAGAGCTGCTGTTAGTTTTTAAAAGAATCTTTTTTTAACTCAGTTTCATAAAAAGAATTTATTTACAATAAATATAATTAAGGATCTATAGAACTGCAACTAGAATAAAGTAAAAAAGAAAATTAACATAAATTGACACTTATGAAGAAGCCTTCTGTGAATGCTTATCCTGCTCCTGTTGCAGTCCTATAGGATGAAGGTAAGTTATACCGTGTCTACCATCTTTTGATCTTCTCAATTGGTTTTCTGGCTCACTTTGCAGCTTGTATTCTTGCTGTTGTTCTCTTATGTAGTTTTCATAAGGAACTGGAACCGGCACTGGGATGGCTGTGACAGCGTATCCTGCATCAACAAGAGCTTGGAACTCCTCTTGAGTAATAGGCTTACCATCCTGAGGTGGAAGTTTTATCATTTTTTCTCCACTATACTGTTTCACATTCTGTGAAGCTTGTGGAGGATGAATTCCGGTTCCTTGAGAAACAAAAATTGCCGATCGTGATGGTTCAGCACCTGCATGCTCTGCATGGTCAATAGGCTGTTGTTTGTAGTAAAGATTTGCAGCAGGACCACTTGGGGGGCCATTTGACTTTTCATATTGCAGTGTTGGAGCTTCAACAATTTTCATCACTGAATTTCTGGCCTCACTGTTTGCTGTAGAATATTGTGACTCACTTTTTTGCTGGGTTGGATAGAATTGTTGCTTTGGCTGAAAGGGGGAATGAGATACCTTGACCTTTTGTTGTTTTGGTGATATTTCTTCTAGGTACTGTCCGTTGATTGGGCTATTTTTCTGTACTTGCACAGCCTGTTCATAGTAAGCTGGTCCAGCTGTATTAAAACCGCTTAGTGAAGCGAAATCTGGGAAAAATGAAAATCCCTTCTGCTCTGGTGCTGGTGGTGTATATTGCTTCTGTTGTGGCTTAGCAACAACTGGCTTGAATGTTTGTGGTTGAGTATTTTGCCTAAGAGCTGGTTTATTGGAAGCAACCAGCTTCTCCAACTCCTTTTCTAGAGATGATACTGCCAATGGATGGCTAGGAACTGCTCTGTGATAGTCAATAACCGCCTGATTATAGAATTGAACTGGCTGTTGTGGAATATGTTGTGGAACGAAAGTATATAACGGAGAATGCTCTGCGCCAGGTGCTTCTCGGTAACTTCCTAGGCCCAATTTTTGATTATTTTGCTGAGAAATCGATTTTTGTTGCAAGTTTGGTTGTTGTTGCAGGTGCAGCTGGTGTTGTTGCAGATGTTGTTGTTGCTGTTGTTGTTGTTGCTGTTGTTGTTGTTGCTGCTGTTGTTGGAGGTGTATTTGTTGTTGTTGCTGCTGCTGTTGTTGTTGATGATGGTGAATTTGTTGCTGTGGCTGTTGATGATGGTGAATTTGTCTTTCTTCGGCAGCTGAAGGTCTTCTAGTGATTTCTTCCTGTAGGAGCCTTAAAATTTGATCTTCAGATACTAATTGTTGATAATGTTGTTCAGGAAATGCAGGAATGAATTGAGGTTGTACTTCCTGGTGAATGTATTGGGCAGGTTTTACTATGTGGGCTTTCTTCGGAGACGGTTTAGCATGCCCATTCGATTTAACTTGTTGCTGTTGCTGAGGTATTTGCGGTAAAAAAGCATAATGCTGTTGAATAACCTTAAAATAAATTTTGTTAGAGGTTTTGTTGGAAAAAAATTTAATTATTTCCTTTTAATTATTTTAAAACAAAATATAAAGCGATAAGTTGATAAATGATTGAGTTAGTCGTGCTTGAATAATGAATATGTATTTCTAGCATTGGTTAAATGTAGAAACGTAGAAAACCATAATAAATAAAAAGAATCGGAGCCAATATTATATTTCAGTCGGCATTCATCAAATTTTAACGTAAGCCTTAGGTTAAGCCCTGGACAGACATGTGATTTCGATATCATAATATTCCTAATATTATAATATTCGGATATGTCTGTTACCTCCATATCATAATATCAAAACGCAACAACATGATATTAACGTAATATCGAAACACAGCTGATTTTCATAATATTAACATGATATGAGTAATTTCTAGTGAGAGCAGCGATATTTTTCGCTAGCGGAAATTATAAAAACTCAAACTTTTGCTCTTTCGAAATATCAAGTTACCTTTAAAATTTTTATATTTGTTTAGTTTTGTATATTTACTATAGTAACTATTTATTAAAGTAGAATACGAACCTCTTTAGAAATTTAAATTCCAACTGTCAAAAATACAACTGCCACAGATATCATAATATTATGTCTGTCACTACTTAGTTTATTTTGATATCGTGATCTCAATATTATGATATCGAAATCACATGTCTGTCCAGGGCTTTAGGTTAGGTTAGATATCGATACCTCAGTTCTATAGTGTAACAAGTCAAAAAAAATCATTTTTGTGTTAAGCACACCATACAAAAGCAAAAAGTGTGTTTTATTCAATTCAAAAGAGTAACAAGTGGAATTTCTCATTTTTCACACTTCAATTATTATCTGTAAATTCCTTAACACAAAAATTTTATAATAAAGTCAAGAAAACGATTTTCTTCAAATGCGATTATCTCAAAACTTCAGTTTTTGACTTGTTACTCTATAGAACTGAGGTATCGATACGGCTGAGCTGTTGGTATAAGGTTCATACACTTAGGTTAAAAAAGATAGGCCTATTGTGATGCCATAGTGACTTTAAACTTGATGTTAAAGTGTCGATTATTCGCTAAACCACCTCGAGAACGTAATATATTTTCTTAGCTGCAAGATCCCAATCTTCGAAATTCTGCCTAGCTCAATTATCTTGTCGCCTGTCAATAATTATCACCCTCCTCTCCTACTGAGCTATTGTTCTGCCTTTAACAATAAATTAATATCGGAGGAGTCAACCTTTAGTTTTAACTTTAGAAAAGCCAACCTTGAAGAACTGTCATACAAGCTCAACTTCAGTTGATTTGAATTGGTTGCTCTCATCTAATGAGTTGGATGTAGGAAGATTTTATTCCGTACTGTATTAAACCTTGGCATCCTGTGTATCCCTACCCTGGTACAACAATGAGTTGGACGTACCAAAAAATCTGAAAAATAAACTCTGGAAAACCTACCTGAAGAAGAAAGACACTGCGAGTTTGTATGCATTTCTTAATTGCTATGACCAATTTCATGCTCTCTCTGAAGCCCTCTATAAGGAGCACCTGAGTAACATGGAAGGTAAACTGTATGGTGATGCCAGAGCATTCTTTCAATTCATCAACACTAAGGAAAAAGTTGATAATTACCCTAACACCAAGCAATAGAAGAACTCTCTTAGTTCTAATTCATCCGAAATTTGTAACAAGTTGGCATCGTTTTTCCTCAAATCTTTGCGGTCCCCTGTTTTCAACACGATGAAGACAATTTTCAACATATCAATGCAATCCAAACGGCTCAAAACTTGTCCCTATCTATAACCAGGGAAGATATGTATCTCGAAACATATCAATGAACTTCCGCAACTTCGTCCGGCCCTGATGCAGTCCCTCCTGCTGTTTTAAAATCCTGTGCAGGGGCCCTACTGTCTCCTCTACTCTGCTTATTTCAAAAATCCCTAAATAAAGGGCGCTTCTCAACCTTATGGAAGGACTCTTTTATTATACCCGTCCATAAAAAGGTTCTATGAACGAAATATCTAATTATAGACCGATTGCGAAGTTATCTTCTATACCAAAACTTTTCGAATCTTTATTCTGCTATCTCTCCTATATACAAGAGACTTATCTTAACTAACCAACATGGTTTTCTTGCAGCTCGTTCCACTATTACTAATCTACTGGAGTTATCTTCACACACAGTTTGAGGTTTTGTCACTGGCTGCCAAACTGATTGTGTTTTCACAGACTTCCGTAAGTCTTGCGACAAGCTCAGTCACTCTATTATAGTTCTTAAACTAAAAAAAATAGGCTTTCCGCATACCCTTGTGGTATGGTTCCAGTCGTAGTTAGCCAAAAGAACGAACCTACCTGGGTTTTATTCCGCGGAGTCAAATCTAAAAACATCAAAGCGTCCTTTGGTGTCCCGCAAGGCAGTCATCTTGGCCCTCTTCTTTTTATTTTATCAATTGATGACATTTTTACCTTGATAAGTCACTGTAAAATCCTTATTTACGCGGATGACATCAAACTGTACCGCCACATAAGGAATATAGAGGATTGCAAACTTCTGCAAGCAAACTTAAACACCTATTCTTGGTGCTCCAACAACCTGGTCCTTAATATAAGTAAAAGCGAGGTCATGATTTTTTGTAGAAAATGTGGTGTTATAATTTATGACTATACTTTTCTCCACAACAAGGTCTCCCTCGCTAGCTCTGTAATAGATCTAGGGGTTATAGTCCATGGAAATGGTACTTTAACATTCCAAAAATGCAGGACAAGAATTTATTTGTGGGATGTGTAGGTTGGGTCAGTGTAAGCTTATGTTTGAGTTTTCGGGATTTTAACCCCCCCGCCGCCATCTTGGAAAAGGTGTGCAAATGGTTTTTCCACTATATCTCCGAAACGGTACATCTTACAAAAAATTTGCAAGGACACTTTTTGTTTAGAATTAAATTATCTACAATTCAATTCAATTCAATTAAGAAGTTATAAGCCTTAGAACACAAAAATTAGCCACAATATAAAAACAGAATAAAAAAGAGAGTGGTTTCATCTAATGTGGAATTTTTGCGAAGTGGAAGGAGGCTTCGTATCTTTATATAGAGGAGTGGGGGCCACGACATTAAATTACCGCGCTTGAATATATCCCAAAATCGCCTCTTGGGCTCCTATACTTTACTATATGGTTCGGCAGTGTGGAACATTGAAGAAAAATCCTCGTTAAATTTACAAAGGAATACAGATGGATGGCATTTGAAGGAAAAGATACAACTCAGAGTTGTGTTAAATTAGTAAAATTCCAAACATTGTCAAAGTGATCAAAATAAACGGCGGAACGGAACCCGACAAAGATAGTTTTGATGAAAGTACCGTCAGGAAAACGGAAACTAGGACATCCTAAGAAAAGATATGTAGATGACGTTGAGGGAGAGTTAAGATAGTTAGGAATAAGAAACTGGAAAATACGGGCCAGAGATCGACAATCATGGAGGAAAGCGCTGGAGGAAGCCAAGAACAACAATAGGCTGTGATGATGATTGGAAGAAGTGGAACGTAGTGAATAATTTTTAAGAGATCCTGAAAACTGTGGGAAAGATCCAAAAGGAAGAAGATCAAGAGCAATTACAGTAAGAGAAGTAAGAATATATCCAAAAAATTCGGACAGAACTAGCAAGATGTAGAGATGATTGGAAGAAGAGTCCTTCAATGACTGGAACGCCATTTAAGAAAAAGAAGTTTCCATTCAAATATTTTCATAACATAATCGCCCAAAACATGAAATTGTGGCTCTAATTAACCAAAAATAGAAAACAACTTTGATTCAAATTGATATAATAGCGTAGCCCTAAGAACTCTACTTAGTTTTAAAGCGCTCGATAATTTTGCTGCAATGAAATTTAAGTAAACTCTGTTACACGTGCTGTTTAGCAGTCACTACCCAACAATTACATTGGCCAAAGCGGAACTATAATATGAGCCCTGTACTCCTTCAAAATGCACCGCTCAAAACATATACTTGGTAGTCGCTAGTTGCATAATTACTACACTGAATCGTGAGTCATGGAGTCACGACTTGATCCAGTACCTCCTCGCAGGCTGTGGTAACCTTTTGTTTCATGTTCCACCAGTCATACCATTTCCTACAGCTTAGAGAGAGTCGCTGAATCTCTTTGACTTAGACAGTGTAGATGGTAGTGGTGTTAATAATATAAAACTGGAAAAATGAAGTGTACTAGGTTTCAATTAACCTCTTGCGGTTGTTCCGGTTGTGTGTTATGCTGTTGTGGTTGCTGGTGCTGCTGCTGCGGCTGCTGTTGTTGATAGTGCTGAAGTGGTTGGCCTTGTCCATTTGCACGTATGACGAACTGGCTTGGATGGGTCCCGTATATTGTTTCTAGCTGTTCGTTGTCTGGGATTTGCTGGTGATGAGGGACCACTCGTGTCTGATAGATTTGGCGTTTTTCTTTGGTGTCTGAATCTGCTGCGCAACATGTTGCAATTATGCCTGCAAAGGAAATGTAGAGAGAGACATGATCAGAATTTTAAATGAAAAAAAAAAAAACAAATGTTTATTTTTCGTTAAAAAAAAAATTAATTTTAGCGAACTTTTGAAATTTTGAAATTAATGGAACCGTGGGAAGAGTTTTTTTTAATTTGCAAGCGGATGTCTCATTTTATACTCTATGTTTTTGCGGGAGTGGAATTGTTTTATTCAAATATTGAAGCAACTTTTGGAGTTGAATCTTATTGCAAAAATAATGTTCAATTTTGTTATGTTTTGTCTTCTTTTGCTTATGTTATAATTTTGTTATCTTCTTCTATATTAATAAAAGAAAGTTTCTGTATATATGTATGAACGCTAGTCTGCGCTATTGCTTTCCAATGACAGCTTTGGAATTTTGCATGGAGGTCCGTGATGGTCTACCATGATGCACCTCGAAGCCTGTAGTGGGTTTCCGTATGGATTTAGAGCTTAGAGTAACTATAAATTGACATTTTTTCTCTAAGTTAGAGTAGTTAGTATTCTGTAAGCAACTTAGAGCCAAGTACTAGATCTTCGTGGGAATTCATTATATTTTTATGAAAAGACATTTGTTAACCATCTCTAAGTGTCAGTTGACATTGGAGGTTTTTTAAATATATTACTAGCAATTTTTTCCAAGTAATAATATTATGAATAGTGAAAAGTAATCATCTTAGTCTTCCAGAACAAAGGTGTTTTATGTTGTAGTTTTTGTCGCATTAACTCTCTCTTTTTAACTATTTTCCTGTTTTATAAAATATTCAGTGGCGGACTAAGTCCGTCAGAGGCCCGGGGCGGCAAAGCTGAATAAGGCTCACAGTCTAAAGCTAAGTGTCACCTATAGAGTTGCAAAATGCCAAAAATGTTATCCTTACTCATATGCATGAGCAGTCTATGTACATAGGCCACATAGGCCACTCATGAGTGCGAGCAAGCCGAACTTAAAACCTTTTCTCCACTCACGAGTGTGAGTGATTTTATGATGAGGAATTTATAAGTGCTCACTCACAAGCTCCTCATGAGTGATCATTTTCGTACCCTGATTAATTTCATTTAAATTTTTCCTTATTTGGTGATTATTTGGTACTTTTCGACAAAACTCAGGTGGAAAAGTACTAAAAAATGACGAAATAGAGCCAATTTCAATATTAAAATTGCTTATAACTTCAAAAGACCGTGGCGTAAAAGTTGTCTGACATTATTCATAGTAAATTGTGCAAGCTTTCCAATTTTGTAAAAAAAAATACTGATTAACTAAGTATTTTTTGGGGAAAAAGGTGGTTGAAGTTGAAATTTTAGTCAAAAAAAACAAATTTTTGAATTTGACGACTCATAACTCACAATTTTGTGGGTTGAAATGATTTTTACAGTTTTAGATAGGTGGGAGTATTCTGCGAAGAATAGTGCCTTATTTATGGAAATATCTAATAGGGTTACAAAAATACAGGGTAATATGTAAACCTCTACCAAAACAAATTCAAACGCCCTAGCGGCTAAACCGTTACGATTCCCCCCACCCATACGATTTTTTGTTCGACTGTCCAAGACTTATCCACACCCGGGCGTTTTAACTGATACACCCTGCATTTCAGCGGCCATTTTGAATTTAAAACATCGGGCTACGAAGTGCATCATGGGAGACCTTCATGCAAAAATACAAAGCTGTGCCATGATCTTCAACGAAGCTTTCCATGACATCGCCTTCAGAGAGTGACTTTAGAAAGTAATATAATAGCCTATGTTCTAAGTTTTAATGTAAGTAACGCATGGTTAAAATTTCATTAATTGCGTATTGCGAAGATAAATACATACATACACACATTCATTTTTATATACAGGGTGTTTCGCACTAAGTGGGCCTCGGTAGTCTATGGGTAAGGCGCCTAACTTATCCCAAAGGTCCCGGGATCTAATCCCGGCAGCGGTCATTCGCCTTTCCCACTTTCCCACCTACATAATTTTCCTTCTTTCTTCCCTCTTTACATTCCTGATTCCTCCTGTAATAGCCTTCACTGCTCCACCAAGCGCCTGTTATCGGTTGGTTGATGAGATTCAATTCGTTTCAGGAGGCATAACACTTCAACGAGTTGTTCTCGATGCCCCGATGTGGTGGAAAAAAATATCGCGGCTAGGTTGTGGCAGTTCCTTCCTTCAGCTTCTCTCTCTCTCTTCCCTCTATCTTCCGACTAGAGCTGCTGTTCGACATTGCACTCTAAAGGCCCCCATACACGGTCAAATTGGTTGTACATCCAGAATTTCATCAAACCCATAAGAGCAACGACTTTTGGTCGGCCGATCGGCCCACAATCGATAGTTTTGGTTGTACATCCGCCCTTCGATGTACATCCAATTTGACCGTGTATGGGGGCCTTAAATGAAAAAATAGTTTGTCGACCAGTCCCAGTGGTTCCCAAAGTTTATTTCTTACGGAACCTTTCTACAATGTATAAAATTTGGCGGAACCCAACGATGAAAAAATAAAATAATTATATGATTTTAAAACGTTTATTAGCTCGCTTTCTTGTCTGTCTGTTTGTCCGGTACATATCTTGCAATCGATTTTTTGAATACTTCCGGTTACCCGATCACCCTGAAATTTTGCACACAACTTCAGCTCCTATGACAATGCAATATGGTATACTCATTATACCATTAGATCCATGGCGGCCGTCTCAAGAGAACAGATTACTGTTTTCTTCACGGAACAAATTTTGCAATCAATTTTTCAAATACTCTCGGATATCCTATCAAGCTGAAATTTTGCATACAGCTTTAGCTACGATGACAATGCAATATGGTATTCTCAATATACCTTTAGATCCATGGCGGCAGTCTCAGGAGGGCGGATTGAAATATTCTTCACAACCCCTTCGACATGGGTATCAAATGAAAGGGTATGATAAGTAGAACACCATAAGCAATATATTATACTCAATATGTATATCGTTTGGCCCATGGCGGCCATCTCAAGAGAGCGGATTACCATTTTCTTCACAACACCCGAGACATGGGTATCAAATGAAAGGTTTGGTCCATGGCGCCAATCTCAAAAATCTCGACATGGGATATGGAATGGCGGCCAAAATGTTGCGCTGCTTGACGTAGACCAAATTTCAAGGAAGAAGGCCTCGCACTTTCTGATTAGCAAGAACGCGTTAAACGGCCGGTGCAGTGCCAGTGTGTCTGCGAATGTATTTGCGCTCCGGCGCTATTAACACGGAACCCTAAAATTTTTTCGTGGAACCGTAAGGTTCCGCGGAACCCACTTTGGGAATCACTGCTCTAGTCTATCAAATAAAAAAAAAGTGGCTAATTCGTTAGGGGGTGATTCCTGGATGTATTTGGAGAAAAAAAATTGTTCTAGAGAATGGGGTTATCAACACTGAGATACAGGGGGGTGTTTAAGAAAAGACGTTTGAACAATTTTTTAATTTAATTAAACTTTAATAACTTCTCAACTATTTATCGTAGAGCAGCGTAATTAGAATCAGAGAAATCGTAATCAGAGAAATGTGCATCCTTTATTTTGATGTCAATAGCATAAATCTCAGTTACGCCGTTTAGAAAATATGTTAGTTCACTTTTGTTTGGTGTAATTTTGTTTTTTTTTTTTAAACTAAAAATTTCAACTAAAACCATCATTTTCTTCCAAAAATATATAGTTAACCCCAAAAGTAGAAGCTTGGAGAATTTCCTATGAATAATGTCTGACAATTTCTATGCTACGGGCTTTTTTTGAGGTTCTAAGCAATTTTGATGTTAAAATTGGCCTTTTTTGGTGCTTATTTGGTACTTTTCGACTAAGCTTTGATGGAAAAGTACTAGAAAAATACGAAATAGTGAATAGAGGTAGAATAGCCAAAGAACCCGTAGGAAGATGTAGAACAATATGGAGCACAGGGCTGGCGCTTAAGTTTTTTGCGCCCGGTGCAGTATGCCATATTGCGCCCCATCAGCTCTATGTTTTTTGTTCGCAATGAAGGAAAAATACACAATTCCTGTAATAGATGAAAATGAAATCACAGGAACACTTTTTTATTTTTTTTTTAACGATTTTCTGAAATTGCGCCCGGTACAAGTGCACCATTAGCACCTATGAAAGCGCCGCCCCTGATGAAGCAGAACCTTATTGTGAGATCCTGGACGGAGCTGAGGGCTGTCGCACAAAACTGAATCCGGTTGAGGGCAACTCTTTCCGCCCCCCTATGGGATTAAAAGAGCAGAGTAGAAAAAGAATCTTCATTTTTGGACAGAATAGAAAAAAGAAATCGTAGGATTCTCTATGTTCTTGAAATACCAAACTATTGGTGTTTTCAGGGGATTATCCAATCGAAACTGCAACAGTTTAAAAAGGATTAGCAGTTAAGAAATGTAATTAATGTAATAAAATTATTACTCATAATCATTTCTTTCCAACGAAAGTTTCTAGCACAACCTAATCTTTTCGAACAGGGTGGATATAGTTCAATAAACGAACCAATTTTAAAATTCAATTTTCTGCTAATTAACCAATCATAGATATTTGAGATATTTCCGTACAATTAATGAACAGTACCCGGCAGTATCTCTTTAACGAATCACCTCCGATTACAATAATAGCTACAGAATTTTGGTCCATTAACTTTTAAAGCATCATAAAACAGACAATTTAAATCAAGTTTATAATTTCGTTTGCTGTCGATATTATTTCACTTCGGGAAAGTTTCCCTTTTGACAATTTTCACTCTTCTCATGTTCACTTTTAATTTCTTTTGTTACTCACCTAAGAGTAGGCAAGATATAATTTTCATTTTCATTTTGTAAAATCCTGTGAAAGTTCTAAAAGTTCGTGTTGGTGGTCAACTCTGCCAGCCCAGATGCAAGTTGGTATTCCAAGTCGAGCTTCTCCGGTTTGTCACTCACGTATTCCTCAAATGTCGTTCACTTACTCTTGGCGAATAATGGCGATGAAATTTAAAATCAAAACAAATTTCTCGGGAAAATTTTGAAAAGCGAAAACTATCAGTAGCACATCGCACGCACGAAAGAAAGTTGTTTTTGTGTATTTAAATTAGTTCAAGACACTGCAGAGATTTTCAAATGAAATGCACTGTTTTTATTTTTTCGGATTTTACGCTATAACACTCTTGAATTTTGTCCAAAGCTATCGACACGTTAGAAGCATGGTCGTCGTTCCGTCCACGAATCCGGCAAATAATACTGGTGCACTGGCATTTATAAAAATTACCAACTGATGACTATGACGACGAGGTCTTGTGGAAAGAGAAAGGCCATACGGATGGTGGCTGCTGCCATCTGATCTAGCCGATTACAATACCTCTCCACGTCCATAAGGAGAAGATGAAGACCAGGCATTCAGTAATGCATGGATCCCTTCTTTCCGAGATTTGTTACTACCTACCTGTACACTATTGCGTTCCATTATACCGAGCTTCACGACCGCGCCGATGCCTTCTCCAGCCTCAGGTGTACTTATCCGTATTTGAAAATATAATGCCAAATTACACCAATGGACAATAAGAGAAATGTGCGACGTTCTACCTAGGTAAATCCATAAGATTTTGTGTCCAGGTGCTGTTGCATTTCTTCTCCGTTTGAATGATTCTCGTGAACGTTGGACTATCCATCGGTGGGGGGTCATAGATGGGATACTCACGTCCTCCATCCACTACAAAGTTTCCATTTTCGAACAAAAAAAAACGCACCTACCAAAGGTCTAATTTTCGAGATCGGAATGTAACAATCTGTTTATGCCCTGAAATTTGGAAACAACTTAATTATTGGCTACCGGTCTTGTTTGTTCTGCATCTGGTGGCATTGCATAATGCTCCGACCAGGGCAATTAGTCTTGGTACTAGAAAGTGCAGAGCTTGTGCAGGGAGTTGGCTGACAGAAGTCTCTTGTGAATATTTAGCCATAAATCCGATTTTAATTGTGGTCGCGGTCCCGTCTTTTTTACGTGTATTAATCTAAATTCGTTTTTTCCCGCCGAATGTGTTCGGTAATAATTTTTTTTATACCACGGAAATTTTGGATCGAATTTTTGTGGAAAATAATTATCTATGTTTTTTTTTGCTCTTAATATAGAGAGAAAGTGGACAGTGCTACAAATATAATTCATGTTCGGCATTGTACGTTGTTTTTGCGTGTAATTGAAGTTATTTGAAGCTATATTGGATGGAGTTTCAAAATAACATTATAAAATACTAAATAAATAGTTTGGATCGATTTGGAAATTATTCTGAAGGGAGGGGAATATGCAGGGCCGGCGCTTTGTTTTTTTGCGCCCGGTGCAGAAAGCCATATTGTGCCCCAATCACTGATTCTCGCTACAAGGGATCTTGTGCTTTTCATTTCGTTTTTTTTAACTCTTTTAACAAATCTCGGAACCTGAAGTTATATGAATCCCAGTAAATAGTAGTACAAAATACAGAACCATCGGAATAACTATTTCGTTTGCGAGAGTTGATATGGCGCCGTGGTATACATTTTTCTTTCACTCGGCGGATTTTTCCTCTTCTTCAGATTTCCTAAAACGAATGTCTATTTCGTCACTTTTTAGGTAAATCTTAATTTTTAAAATTGCGCCCGGTGCGAGTGCACCATTTGCACCTTTTGAAGCCGCGCCCCTGGGTATATGAGTCTTTCAGCAAAAGGCGTCAAGCCTTTCAACTATATCCCAACGTAAAGACGGTGCTTTATAAATTTTTGATTAGGAATAAGGAAGAGATTGTGTTAAGAATGAAAGGTAAAATTTAGATCTAAATTTAGATTTTCTAAATATTTCCTGTTTTTTTATTTCTTAAATTGACAAGAAGGAGGCGTGATCTTTATTGTGGTTAGTAACGATAAAGGCATATGCTGCAAAAGCTAAACAGAAGCAGAGTCCTCAGATAGTAGCTGGCCTACTGATGATGATGTCAGGAATGTTTCAAATCGTGATTAGTGAAATTAAAATTATGCAAGGATATCTAGATAAAATTGGCAGCTAAAACCAAAACTGAACTGAAGGTCGAGCATTAAGCAAAGTGAAACAAAGACTGCATAGCCTTCTACGCCTTTGGTAAGAGATGGAATCTCAAGCCAAAGATGATCCTGAGGGTGTACTCAGCCTTGATAGCGCAATTCTCACGTATGGTTTGCTAGAATAGTGGCCAGAGCTGAGCAGGACCTATAATGTTATAAAATCGGGAAGGGTCCAGAGGACGGCAACAATAGTAGCAACAGGGGGACATGAGAATATGCCACATTAACTCCTTTGATGTTCTCTTGCACAAGTGCTGGCAATCCTGAAGGCGTGTCAGAGAACGAACTTTGAACCTACACAAGCATGTAGGTATGCTACAAGCCTTTATAAAACTCCGAATTCAGTAATGAGCCATATAGGCTTGGTAAACACCACAGCATGACTCTCGGTTGAGTTTCCGTACATGAATGGAAATGAAAAAGCCGACTACCTAGGGAAGCAGCGAGTGTGGTCGGCAGCCCAACAGGCGGGAATGGCGAGTAAGTTAATCCCTCCCGCAGTTCCTGAATGGATGTGAAGGTTATAGGGCATACCTTCACTGTTTCACAGGTTGGACAATTCATAGTTCTGCCCAGAATGCCGGGACAACAAAGAGGACGCGAAGCATGTCCTCTTTAAATGTCCGCGGCGCACAGGACTGTGAAGACAGGCGCCGAGCTGCAAGTAAAGCAGAAAACATCCTGTACTAGATGATGAGGTTAACGGATGTGTGGGGATTGGTGGAAGTGGACGCTGAATCCCAAAAAAGCACAGAAAGGCAAAGAAATGCTAGGAGAGAGTAGTAGCTAGCTGATCCAGCCACGTGATGGAATGGCGTAAGGGTCTGATTATGTTGGAGCTTCGAAAAACGAGTAGAGAGCTACGACTGCGTGAGTCACCGCGTTGCTCCAATATAAACAGCTCTTTTGAAAACCTTTTTGTATTGTCTCCGCTCCGCTTGTATTACCGCTTTAATCGTTTATTGCAGCTCCAACATAATCAGACCCTAGGGCTACGTTCAGACGGCGACTATTCGATACGAGTTTTTCACGTAAATGTGGTTTTACCCACGGTAGCCCAGTCATCATTATCCCACAAATTAGGCTTTTCTTGAATTAACGAAATAAATAATTCGATTGATATCGGAAATAGTTTTCCATCTTGAATGGATTTAACTAGCAATAATTAACAATCGACGCACGGGTTCAAAGTACAAACTAGTTCGAGATTCGAGAAAATTTGGTTCATGTGAACGACGCAATATAAAACTAAACGCCACTTGATCACGCATTCGATCAAATACTCGAGATTTATCGAATCTTAGTGACAAGTTCGTGAAAAGAAATTTCACGAATACGGGATTTTACCGGATGGGCCTAGTGGGAGCATACTAATGTAATTATTATTGCCATTGTGTTCTATTCGATAAAATCCCGTATACGTTATACGTGAGAAAAATCGCCCTCTGAACATAGCCTAAGTCGATCAAGCGGAGAACAGAACTGAGAGATAGGAGCTTCTCGGTAGATTGCTGTCCACTATCCGCTGCACCTAAGGGCGCTTTTATAGATAGTGAATTGCGTAGCGAACTTTGTCGAAGTCATCATTCCTCACAAAGAAAACGCTAATCCCTAATCCCCAGTGAGAACCTCTGTACGACCGATTTTTAAGGTCACGTCGATTGCATCATTCATTATTTTTCCTTTTAGGCTCATACCGGTCTGGATTTAAACGTGAAGCAAAAGGGTTGGCGAGCTGAGTCAGTAGGAGTCACACTATCGTTTGGGCACGGACCCCTAGCGGTATCTCCTATCTTGGCATGGGCCTTTGCTTTTTTACGTTTCGAAAGGTAGGTTGTTTCCATATACTTGCTAGAGCAATAAAATATTTACATTCAAAATATTTTTTTATTTTTTAGTTCATATCAAAGTAGCCGAGGGGGGGGCAAAATCGAACCGTCACCTCCTCGTGGTGCCCTCTGGATAACCAACTAACGACGGTAGTAGGGAGCAGACCCTTAAAAGCCTACCAAGCCAAGATGTAAATGTCATCGTGTCGAGGGCTGCGTGGCAGTGGGTAGTGCTGCACTGTCTCTAACGATCTCCTCTGGGCACCGGGCGCACCCAGTTGTATATAGCCTTATCCTAATATGGAGGCTCTGTTAGGATGGACCTTCCCTTTCCTGCCGTACTCGTGGGACTCTTATGGACCAAAAAAATTCAAAAAAAACAGACGAAGAAAGAGGTTGTGAGTCTGATGCAATAAGTATCAGCTCAGAGCTGGAGAGGGAACTCCTTGGAGGTACCTCGTCTAGCACAGAAGCTTCGGCTTCTCAATCAACAACACTGGCCCAGGCAGCTGGTGACAATGTTGTTGAAGAAATAACTGCCAAGGTTGTCGGTATGACCGTGCAACCTAGTAAGAAAAAATCCGGTGCTGCCAAGAAGAAGAGGGCCAAGGCAAGGAAGGCTGCAGAGTAATTGGGGAGCTCCACGGAGCACATCCGAGTCCCACATGCGGAACTTCCTTCCCAACAAACCCAAGGCAGGACAGTGGTCAGGACGGGGGCTCCAAGGAGCAGACCTGGACGACCGCTGGACTGCCAGAAGTTTCTGGACCTGGGAAATTGGTAGCACCAACTCCTACAACTTCTAGGGGGCTATGTCCTATGCCGGACCCAACTGACGCACTGCCAAAACGGCAGCGGTCTGAGGATTCTCCGGCTGGGCAGGGACCCCAGAAGAACAAGAAAAAAAGGGGGAGTCGCAAGAACCCTCATACCGAGATAAGTTAGCTGGGATCACCATGGCAGTGGTCCTGGACAACTATCCCGAGGGCAAATTGACAGAGGAGCAATCATCCTCCGTCTGCGATGCCATCCTGTCTGAGGTAGACAAAAGTCGTAAAGGCGATTGTCCGCCTCAGTTTTTGGGTGCAAGGGCGGCAGGGGGTCTCATTAAGATCACCTGCGCCAACGAACCCACCAGCCAATGGTTGACAAATGCTGTCACCAGGCTTCAGTTGTGGGAAGGGGCCAACCTCAGAGTAATTGAGGAAAAGGACCTTCCCAAATACAAGCGAATCACGTTCTGGGTTCCTAACGGTGTTAGGGAACCGGAACAGGTGCTTTTCAGGCTGGAAGTACAGAACCAGCCAATTGAGGTGACCTCTTGGCAAGTGATGGGCAGGAAGGTGGACCAGAACGGTCAAACTCTTGCCCTTAGCATTGACGAGAGGGCGCTCACGCAGCTTAAAGAGCAGGGCATGTCCCTATTCTACGGCTTCGGACGAATTAGAGTCAAGGAGATTGGCTCAAAAAAGGAGACTCCTGCTGGCTCACAGCAGCGGGAACAACCTCAAGATGCGGGTGGTACAGTGCAACCTGCAACACAGTAGGGCTGCCTCGGCAGTCCTTTGCAGGGTGCTGGCCACCCAAGCTATCGACGTGGCTCTTGTACAGGAGCCATGGATAAATAACGGTGCTATACAGGGCTTGCGGGCAACCGGCTACAGCATTGCATGCAGTGATGTGGACGGCGACCCTCGGACCTGTGTAGTTTACAATAAAAACACTAACTGCTTTCCTGTCACAGATAAATCGTCGAGAGACCTGGCAGCGGTGATGATACAGATTAACAGGGGGGGGGGGGGGCAGCAAGAGCATGATTACCTTATGTTCGGCATACCTCCCCTATGACTCCAGAGACCCACCACCGTCCAAAGAACTGAAGGATATCGTGGGTCACTCTAACAGGAGCGGTCTGCAGATCATCGTAGGATGTGATGCGAACGCCCATCATGATGCCTGGGGTAGCAGTGGAGTGAACAAGAGGGGTGAATACCTTTTTGATTACCTTTTAACTACTAACCTGGGCATATTAAATCGCGGCACGGATCCTACCTTCGACAACGGTAGGAGACGTGAGGTTATAGACATCACGCTAGCTACTCAACAAGTTGCCACTTACGTGAGTGACTGGCGGGTCTCAGATGAGCCATCGTGCTCAGACCACAGACACATTTACTTTATGGTGGGTGAGTCTTTGGAAAATGTGAGTACATACAGGAATCCTAGATATACGAACTGGACAGACTTTCGGGCCGAACTCAGTAGCATATTGAAGGGTTCCATGCACTCAATCAAATCTACGATGGATGTAGAACTATCCGCGGACTTCTTTACGGAGGCGGTTACTGCTGCTTACAACAATAACTGCCCTGTTCTGATGAGGACGCGTAATAGGAAAACTCCATGGTGGAATAACGAGCTCTCCAAGTTAAGATCCGCTACGAGGAAACTGTTCAACGCAGCTAAGAAGAGCGGCAACTTTTTTTTTTTTTTTTTTTTATGTGGCAGTGCTAAACTCAGGAATCACCCTTTGTACTACCAGTCCGTCATGTCGTTTGTCACGTCATGGTGCAATGTCTAGCAGCAAGCTTAGTACGGGGGGGGAATAGGTTAAGGGTTATGGGGGTGTGAAGGGGTGTTGAAGAAGGTGGCGATGAACCCCGCATTTGAACTCTTGGATGTTGTAGGAGCTCGGAAATACTGACTGAGAGAGATTATTCCTCAGTCGAGTTGTTCTATTTACAAACGAATTCATATCTTGTTGAGTGCGTGAAAGGGGGAGTTGTAGGTAAAGGGAATGAGACGAGTGGGCTAATCTGGTGTTGCGGTTATAAGATTGCCGTGGAGGCAGGAGAGCGTTTATTTCGGAGGAACAGTCGCTATAATAGTAGCGATAAAATTTTGTTAGTGCTGCTACATTCCTACGGTGGCTCAAGGGGTCGATGGTGGAGCAGGCGGTGTCGTCATCAATTAATTTAAGGGCCTTTTTTTGGACCTTATCTAACCATGCCAAGGTGGTTATCGACGCGCCGCCCCAGACGAGGGAGTTATATTCGAGAAGAGGCCGAATGTAGGATTTATAAATAACAGCGCGGGCCGATGGGTGGAGGAGGAACTTGCACCTCTTAAGAAATCCCAAGCACTGGGATGCTTGTTTGGCGATTTGGAATATGTGGTCATTCCATCGCAAGTCTTTGGCTAATGTCACGCCTAAGATGTGTAGGGATGGGTCGGCCATTAGTTCCACGCCATCCACTGACAAGGATGGTGAGGTGTTGATCTTCTTTTTGGATATAAGACAGTACTTGGTTTTGGAGGGGTTGAATTCGACACGATTCTTTGTTCCCCACTCTAGAATAAGTTCAACGTCGTTATTAATAGAGTTGAACATTACTTCACGATCATCAAGACAGGATCTGGCATGAGTCTGTCTTGTATCGTAGCTGTAAGAGTAACGCAGGGTACCGTCGTCAGCGAAGCTGAGAAGTGGGTTGGAGGGGATTGAAAGTAGATCATTTATAAAGATAAGAAATAGGGCTGGTGATAAAATTGACCCTTGGGGGACCCCCGCAGAGATAGGGTGGGGTTCAGATTTGATGCCATCCAATACTACCTTAATTGAACGGCCGGAAAGGAAATTCTCAATCCATTTCTGTAAAAGTGAGTCGATTCCAATAGCTTTGAGTTTAGCTAACAAGGCTAAGTGCCAAACTATCAAAAGCCTTGGAGATATCCAAAGCAACCAGACTGGATTCACCTGATCCATGCAGACTTCGGCTGAGGTGTTCTGTAAGACAAACTAAAAGATCGCCAGTGGATCTTCTGTGTCGGAAGCCATACTGTCTGTCGTTTATGAGTAGGTTGGATTCTAGATATCCCATAAGTTTTTTGTTGATTATCGTCTCCATTGTTTTGGAGAGAATAGAAGTAATTGCTATTGGGCGGTAGTTAGAGGGGTCGCTGGAGTCACCTTTTTTCGGTATTGGCTGTACATGGGCAAGTTTCCAAGAGTCTGGATAGACTCCGGAAGAGTATGATAGGGCAAAAAGTTTGCGCAGCGGTTTAGCCAAAGGTGAGGCGCATTGTTTTAAGACGATAGGGGGTATATTATCGGGTCCAGTGGATTTATTGATATCGAGCTCCTTGAGGCACCTGTACACATCGCGAGTCCTGAAGAAAACCCTGTCCATTAAATGAGCGCTATGCTCGAGAACCGGGGGTAGCATATCAATTTGGGGTAAAGAAGAATTGGAAGCAAACAGAGATGCTAATAAATCGGCCTTGGATTTTCTGTCTGTTATCACCTTCTTATCGTGGATGAATGAAGGAGTTGTGGATGAAGTGAAATTCTTCTTAATGGAGCTTACCAAGGACCAGAAGTTCTTGCTACCAGAGGTTGCATTAAAGAGTTTACTTCTCAACTTGTTGTCAAATGAATTTTTGACATTCCTGATGGTGACTTTACAGGAATTTCTTAGTTTTATATACTCTACACGGAGCGATTCACTAGGGGAGCTCTTGTAAGCTCGAAAGGCGGCTTCTTTATTTCTGATTGCATTCATACACTCCTGATTAAACCATCTGTTGGGCCTAGGCTTCACAGATTTGTTAGAATGAGGAATGAACAAATGCATTCCTGCCTGTATGATCCTAGAGATACGGATAGCGGCAGAGTTGACGTTTTTGGTTCGGAAACACTGGTTCCAGTCAGTAGAACTGGGAGAGTTATAAAAGCTCGCTAACCAGCTATAACAGGGCGATCAGACGAGCAAAAAGAAATAGCTGGAGGAATTTCTGCAAGAGTGTCGAAGACATTCGAGACTCAGCAAAAATCTATAAAGCTTTATCAAAGGGCTTGTCGGTAGATCTTGGATCCATCAGGAGAACCGATGGCTCTTTCACACAGTCTAGGAAAGAAACCTTGATAATATTGCTCCAGGCACATTTCCCAGGCACAACCATTTATTCAAAAGAGAACACAACTTCTGCTGGGCAGCGAACAGGCCAACTTTCTAAAGTGTCCAAAGCCGCCTGGACAGAAGCAAATACCTTGTTCAACCATGAAGCTATTAGGGAGGCGATTAGATCGTTCAAACCATACAAGTCCCCTGGAGCAGACGGAATCTATCCCATTCTGCTACAGGAGGGCTGCGACCTAGTCACTCCCTTATTATGCAAATTATTTAGGGCTTCCTTCGCACATGGCTACATCCCATCCGCCTGGAGGAACGTCAACATAACATTTATACCTAAGCCAGGGCGTTCGGATTACATCTTGACTAAATCTTTCAGGCCGATAAGTCTCTCGTCTTTTGCCTTGAAGACAATGGAGAAAATTGTCGACCGGGCGATAAGGGAAACTTATCTTCAAAGCCAACCACTAAGCTCCTATCAGCATGCGTACCAGGCGGGCAAGTCTACTGAGACAGCACTGCACAATCTGGTGCTCAGGCTTGAACATGCAGCTCTAAACAAAAGAGTTGCGCTGACGGCCTTCCTCGATATCGAGGGAGCCTTTGACAACACATCCTTTGATACTATAGCTAGGGCTCTAAGTAGACACAGTCTAAGTAGCACTTTCTGCAACTGGATTGACTCTATGCTGAGAACTCGCAAACTAATTGTTTCTCATGTTGAGGGGTCTCTGGAGGGCACTATAGCAAGAGGCTGCCCGCAGGGAGGAGTTTTATCTCCACTTCTCTGGTGCCTTGTTGTAGATGAACTCCTCGAGCTGCTCAACGGTCGAAACATCTTCGCCCAAGGTTACGCTGACGATGTCGTCATAGTAATTACAGGTGAATCTGAAGGCGCCATGTCAAGGCGCCTGCAGCAGGCACTTGATCTGGTCTCTAGCTGGTGCGAGAGCGTAGGTCTAAAAGTGAATCCCGACAAAACGATTCTAGTTCCTTTCACCAGGAAACGATCACTACCGGGAATTTGGGAACCTACATTCGCGGGCAGAACTATAGGCTTTTCACAACAAGCCAAATATTTAGGAGTGACGCTAGGTGCCAAGCTCAACTGGAAACAGCATATGGACACTCTGATGTGTAGAACGCGCAGATCCCTGTGGGCTTGCCGCAGAGCTTGTGGTTCCACCTGGGGTTTGCAACCGAAAACCATGTACTGGATATACACCACCATCATAAGACCCATGGTAACTTATGGAGCTTTAGTTTGGTGGCACAGAACGAAGCTTAAGGGTTCCATAACCATTTTAAGCAAAATTCAAAGAATGGCTTGCCTCTCCATCACTGGGGCCATCCGCACTTCCCCAACGGCAGCGCTGGAGACTCTCCTCAATTTGGTACCCCTCCACCTTGAGGTAGAGAAGTCCGCCTTAAACGCAGCGCTGCGGCTGAAAGCGAATGGTTACTTGGGCGCTGGTCTTGGGCGAGGACATTCTATAATAATCAACATCATAGAAGAGATTCCGGAAGCGGAGATGCTATCGGACGGCATGCCCTATAAAATCTCAAAATTTAAGCAACCTTCTGTACATATACAGGAAAGGCTTACCTGGACTTTTCCTAAAGTTTTGCCGGGCGGGCTAGTATGGTACACGGATGGCTCTAAAACGGAGACAGGTGTAGGCGCCGGAATCTGGAGTGAAAGTCCCAGATTCAGCAAGGCTATAAGTCTAGGCACTCTGGCAACTGTCTTTCAAGCAGAGGTGTACGCTATTCTGGCATGCACTCATGAGAACTTAAGAAGGGCCTACCAAAATAAACGGATTTTTATCTTCTCTGATAGCCAAGCGGCAATTAGAGCGATAAGGTCCCGTAGGACCAAGTCGAAATTAGTTTGGGACTGCCAACGTGCTCTTCATGAGTTGGGCGTTCTCAATCAAATTACACTTGTCTGGGTCCCGGGTCACCGGGGCTTCGAAGGCAATGAAAGTGCGGATGCCCTGGCTAAACAGGGCTCTGATTTAGAATTCATTGGTCCAGAGCCGGCTATTGGGGCACCGTCCAGCTTGCTGCAGAGGGCCCTGGCCGATCGGACTTTGATGAAACATATTGAACGCTGGAGGTCCGCGCCTGGACTGGCCAACTCTAAGCGGTTCCTTCCAGTGCCGTCCCCTAAGACGGCCAAGGAATTATTACGGCGCAGTAGAAGTGATGTTAGGACACTTGTTGGCTTAATTACCGGACACTGTGCCCTAAATTGCCACTTATGGAAAATAGGAAGGGCGGAAGACCCTACATGTAGGCTTTGCCTAGAAGAGGATGAGTCTGCCCTTCATGTTCTCTGTGAGTGCCCTGCAATAGCAAGGAGCAGGGTCTCTCTGTTCGAGAAGTCCCTGTTCGAACACTCAAGTCTAAGCGACAAACCACTAGGCAGACTGCTGAACTTGTTCAGGCGGTCTGGCCTACAAATATGAGGTGTAGGGGTTGTAGTACAATAGGCCAACTTAATGGCCGCAGTACCTTTGGACCTAATACCTCACACAGGAAAAAAAAGTAGCCGAGATACAACGCTAGACTAAGACATGACGAATTAAACTTAATGAGATTACATCTGTGCACATTGATTTCATATTTTTTCTACTTGTTATATCCTTTCATTTGATACCCATGTCGGGGGCCGAGGAGCACAATTGCAAAATTCAGCCGCCATCTTGATTGGAACCGCCATTTTGATTGTTTTTTTTACAAAATGGTCAGATTGTCTTGTCACGCGAACTATACATATGTCTAATATTTCAAGTGGGTCAAAATCAAGTTGCAAGATTTGTTTACATACACCATGCAACATACAGGTGAAGCTAATATGAAACGTATAAAAATTACAGGACACAAGAAGGTGCCCATTAATTACCGCGGGAAAAGGTAAAATTTATTCTGGCCCATGTTATAAAAAGGTTGCCCACCATTGTAGCTAGATAGCCAACAGGCCAAAGCTATTGTTTTTAAAAAAAGTTTTTATAAGGAATATTTGCTTTACCAAATTACAATCTATAATGAAATGCAAAACACCGAGTGCAAGTACTAGTAAGATGAGAAAACAGGTAGGCTTGTCGGTTTCCACTTAGCTCTCGTACTACAGGTGCTAACTGAACTTATAAATTAGGGTTGAAATTGAGTCAAAATATATGTACTTAGCCCACTAAATTCGCAACTCATTTTCAGTTTAAATCACGTTACGGGAAATGTGGAAAGTCCGAAGGGAGAGAGTAAACACTACCGACTGTCGGTTCGGCACAGTTAAATTTGCGTACGTTTTATGGTAATATTATTTATTAATAGAAATTTTAGATAATACTAGTTTTCCAATGCCACTTTTCTCGCTTACTACATGCATGCATGTATGTATGCCTAAGAAGACTTGATTGGGACAATTAACTCCTCGGCTGATGTTTTCTGCCTTCTGCCAACCGATGATTATCGTGTTTTGCAATACGACGGACGGACGGGCGCCCGTATTCTTATTCGATGGGAATTCGCAAAGTGCAAATTGGTAAATTACTATGAAAAGCACAGTTGGGTCTCGTTGCATGCAGGATTGCCTGGGAGTTTACGTTTTACGATTCAGTAAATCTATTAAACTTCCACTCGACTAGACGTTATGGGTACCGGAGAGGTTCTTTATACATACTTCACCTGTTGGGAAGTCTTATTGTGGTCATGGCCTGCACCTTGATTACAATAATATTCATAATATTGTAGGAGTATTTGGAGTAAGGTTTTTCCTGAACAAGTAACAATGTGCTAATATTTTCACTTTAACATACATATTATGGCATCTAGTGTTACGTTGAAAGGGAAACATTTTTGATTTGCCTTTTTGTGTACGATAAAATGCAGAGGCCTTTGTATATTCTCAACAGGTTATGGGTATGATAATAGTGCCGATTAAGAATTGTATCAATTAGTTGGGATTTCAAGTTATCAAAATTTGCTTGACTTATTCTTAGTTGAAAAACAGATTTTTTTTGCAAGCCTTCTTCTCTTGAAGAACTACGGAGATCTGAACAAATTATAGTGTAATTATAACGAGGCCAGGAATATAAAAGCCAAGCTCTCCTAATTTTAACTAAGTCATAAAAGCCGAGTACTGCCTGGTGCTATTTTAGTTGCAAAACTACTGAAACGTATATGTATAACGATTTTCTATAAGGTTTGGAATTTATATTGGCATGATCCAGTCCTGGCATGTAGCCAAACTACTACAATTCATCATATTTTGAAAGTGTAGAATAATCAATAAAATTAAAATTGCTTAAATTAATTGCTGTAAATGTGAAATTTTATTAGCAGCGTTCCTTTTAGACTTTTTAGTACTTGTGAGAAAAGGAACGCAAAATTTGTTGATTTGAGTAAAACCTAACCTTACATTTTTGATGCAAATAAAACAAGTTAAAAGAATTTACTGCATAAATTAAAGCGGTTAATTTTCAAAATAAAACGAAAGATTAGTTTTGGATAATTATGCAATTGAAATTTTATTTATTGAAGTATTTATATGAAAAAAAGCTCAAAACAATCAAAAGCCATCTATGGGCTTCTTGGTAAGTGAAAAGTAATTCACAATAGACACAAAATGGGAGGTTTCCTCTAGTGGGTTTCACTTGCGTAACTACAACTGTTATCTACTCATAACGTTAAAGCTACAGTAGTTGCAAGTACTCACGAGTAAAAAATTAGGAGATATTAGCAGAAAAGGAACGCAGCTATTGTCGTCTAATTTAGATGTATAGAAGTATAGAAAAATATTTGCCAGGCGATTTTGATGGTCATAAATTTATTTTGAAACACTAAAAACAGTAAAAACCGATCAGTGTATGACACTTATTGTTGACTGGTAAATAGAAAAAAATCCAAGGTATCTGGAGTCTTGGAGTGTTTCACGAATTTTTTAAGAAACGTTTGAAGATGTTAAAAATGTTCAGAAAAAGGAACTTGACGACCTACTTTTTGGATTAGAGTGAAAAAAGTGGGAACAATTTCTTTATTTTCATATTTTTTTTACATTAAATAAGCTCCTTTATTTCAGTTTTTTCCATCATACTTTATTGTTTTCATGTCGGAAATGAAAGTTGCATTTTTTACGATTACAATCGAGCGTTGTTTCATTACCTTTTTATTTTAAACTAGGTTGAACCCGTGTTCTCGCTGCACCCATAAACCAATAGTATGGCGTGCGCCAAAACAATTGGGAGTCTCAAAATCGCTTTTCTCAGAGTCTCAAACCCCACCACCAAAGTATATTCGAAAAGGAAAGTGTCACTCCGTTCGCTTAAAACCCAAACGTTTTTTTGTGAAAAGCCTTTAGTTTTGTCTGCGACTGTAGGTTCCAAAAGTCTCGTTTCCCGGTGAAAGGAACCAGAATCGTTTTGTCCGGATTGACTTTTAGACCTACGAACTCGCACCAGCCTTGACATGGCTCCCTCACCTGTAACTACTATGAAAACATAGTCAGCGTAACCTTGGGCGAAAAAGTTTCGGACGTTGAGCAGCTCTAGGACTTCATCTACAACAAGGCACCAGAGAGAGAAGTGGAGATAAAACTCCTCCCTGGGGACAACCTTTTGCTATAGTACCCTCCAGAGACCCCTCAACATGAGAGATCATTAGTATGCGAGTTCTCTGCCCAGAGTCAATACAGTAGCAGAAAGTGCTACTTAGACTGCGTCTGTTTAGAGCCCTAGCTATAGAATCGAAGGATGTATTGTCAAAGGCTCCCTCGATATCGAGGAAGGCCGGTAGTGCAACTCCTTTGTTTAGAGCTTCGCATTTCAGGCTGAGCACCAGATTGGGTGCTGTCTCAGTGGGCTTGCCCGCCAGGTACGCATGCTGATAGGAGCTTAGTGGTTGGCGTTGAAGATAAGTTTCCCTTATCGCCCGGTCGACAATTTTCTCCATTGTCTTCAAGGCAAAAGACGAAAGATTTATCGGCCTGAAAGATTTTGCCGCGGTGTGTGAGCCCTTTAATAAAGCTTTGTGGAATTTTGCTGAGTTTCGAATGTCTTCGACACTCTCGCATTTATTAAACGGGGCTGCACACTTTATCTACCTGACTTTGATACCTGTCTCAGAGCAAAAGAAGAAGAACATAATTCTTAGAATACGGATTTGCAGCCTATCCAATCACGAAATATATCACAATAATTAACTCACTTCCAATCGAAACAGGATTTACACTTAAAAGAGCAACGTTACACTCGTGTTTCCGTGAATTGTTAAAGCATGTCATATGGTAAGTTTAATGGCTATTGCGATAGCTTTAGAAGGGAAATCGCCTGGTATCTAACCTATGATATATATTTCAGTTTATCCCGCATATCTTGCCTGGATCCGCAAAACCGGCAAGAAACAATTAAACTGAATTTTATTGGTTCAACTGAAATGTTAACAAATCAAATTAGATTTATTTAACATGCATCTAAAATCGAGCTTAGAATTCATCAGCTGTTATTTACGGACTTCATGTGGCTTTAATTCATTTCAAATTAAACGAGGCTGAGACGACAAGGACTGTCACTTAAAGCGAAGAAACTGTAAATTTGAGATTTCATAATAAGTCATGATTCGCGCAGGTATTTATCGGCCGCAGTATTTCCCGCAAAGTTTGTATTTGTCTAAGTTTTCCGCGTCCGCGCACGGTGAGTAACTTATGGCACCTTAGACTAACTACGCCAACTGCGAGCCGCTGAAAAAGAATTTGCATTTCCACCATTAGCATGACATCGTTACTGCCTTGGCTAATCCCCCAGAACCCGAGTGAAAGTTGCTTATTAGTTAGATCGATCGTCTACGTCTAGCGAGAGGCGACTTTTGTCTACGGTAAGTTGTGCTCATGTCAGCATTACGCAATCCACGTTGGCTGTCTTCTTATAAACAGGAGCAGCTTAGAAATTGGATCCGGTAATAATCACGCTTACATAAAATAATTGGTAAATATGTTTACTCACTATCAGGCGACCGCAGCACCTCTCTCGGCAGGTGAAAGGGCTCGAGTTAAGTGGAAGACGAATTCAAGTTCAACGAATCGCCCCGGCTCGGAATGCAGCTGAAACTTAATATTTTCACTTCCGTTGTAATGAGATGATCCGAAGGAAAACGATATAAACGCAGGTGGAGAGGTAAAAACCAACCGGAGATTACTTACAGGTTACAGGTCTTGTCAGCCGTTTTCTTTGTGGCTGTAAAAACGCGCGAGAAATAAGTCGCCGCCGCCGTGTACTCCTAAAGATGTTTTCTCAATAATTGCCGCAAGATGTACACAGACAATTTGGATCTCCGGCACTTCCGTGACGCGAAAAAACTGTGAAGTTTTTCTGAACCGACGCTTCCTAGGTAGGAGGAGAACACGAGGAGATGCAAATCTTAAATGTTCACTTTCAATTTCTTCATTTTTTCCTAGTAATTGGAGAAGATCAGGTAATTTGTTCAATTTGAAGATAAGTAGCAGTGACACGAGTTGAGGCCATTATTTTGTCGCGGGATATTAGTAAGTAATAACTGAAACTACTTGAAATCTCCGAAGATCGTAAACATGATGTTGGTCAAGCGTTAGGCTGGGGTAATAGTGTAATAAAACTCAATTAGTCTTCCTTGTATTAATGGCAGGTGGTTTATAGCTTTGCGCAGATTGCGTGGATTTGTCAATTTGTGAATGGTGCAAATTTAGACCCTATACCTACTAAGCGGTTAATAATTGGAATAAATACCCGTAACTTTGTATGGTTCAGACCATCAAAATTGGAAAGTGAACACTCTATATAAACAATTGCGCCGATATAGATTTTTTAGTTTGAAGAGAAATGTGGTGATAGAGAGGAGTCCAGAAGGTGTTAATGATTTTGATTAGAGGGCCATAAGGGCAAGCAGTTCCGCAAGCAGAGGTTAATTACATCTGTCAGTCTGACTTGTAGTATTCTCAGGTCAGCTTATAGTCAGCCTGGGAATGCATTTCCATATCTATTTCCTTGTTCGGAAGAGGCGAATGAGGTGTTTAGTTTACCCCCGTGATTGCTTTGTATCTTCAAGAGTTTGTAGATAGAGGTGACAGTTAATGTCATTGGGACTTCTTGAGATGATACTAGACCAGAGATGAGATCCAGAAAAATTCTGAATCCTGATCTTTTTAAAAGCCCCTCGTCATAGGATTTGAAGCTATAGATGAAAGAATGTGCAAGATTCGTTTAAGGGGCAAATTCTTCTATTATTTAGTTATAAATGTACTTGCTCCAACAGAAGAGAGACCTGAAGAAGAAAAGGAGATGTTTTATTACACAGAGAGAGTATTCAGAAACTGACCTCGTCATGACATAAAGATAGAAACTTTGAAGAGGAGTATAAGAAAAAGAGCTGAGAAGAGAATGCAAAAAGCCAAAACGCAGTATTGGGAAGAACAAATGAAAAAAATAGAAGAATCAGCGAGCTAAAATGATGCAAGAAACTTCTAAAAGAAGATACATATGTAAACCAACAACGGAAAGAATTTAAGCCTAGAGTGACAATGTGTAAGGATAAAAGTGGGGAGATATTAAGTAATAAGGACGAAGTATTGGCTAGATGGGCAGAGCATTTCGAAGAACTACTACTAATGAACCTAGAGCAGGGACACATTGCTATCCGAAATGTAGAGAACATAAATGCGAACGATGAGCATTACAGTACAGCAGCCCCTACTATAGAAGAAGTACGCCAAGCATTGCGGGCATTAAAAATTAATAACGCATCAGGGTCTGACAGCATACTTGCAGAACTCATTAAGCAAGACGGAGAGGAAACTAATTTTACTCAAAATCTGGAGATGATGTTATCTAAGTTTACAGTAACAATTATAGTAAAAACTTGACTTCCTAAGAATAAAAAAAACATTGTAAATCGCAAAACGCTACAAAAATGAAAAATATCGGAATTTTTCTAGTTCTTAGAAGCTACATATTTTCTAAATGGAGTCACCCAAGTTTCTTTTTCCGTAAATACCCTGTATCATAGTGGATAGTGGAGACACCATTTTTTTTCAAATATATCCAGGAATCACCCCTGAAAATATAATCCACATACTCCTACATGTCATAGGCCACATATTTGTTCAAGATATAAAAAGGATATGATAGGTTAAAGGGTAGCCTGGAGGAGGCACAATCGTCGGGGTTAGCTTGAAATAGCGGAGTGGTATGCCCAGGCTTGCCACACTGGAACGATTGGCTCTGGTCCGCAGGACCGGGGGTTCCCGAGAATAGAGTGAAATTAAAAAAGTGAAAAGCCCACATCCCTGCGTATTGATCGTAACTAGCTAGAAACCCAAAAAGCCAAAACCGCTATATCCCTGGGTTCTAATTGTCAAGCAAAAGTAATCTAAAGCCTGAAACACAAGCACGCTAAAATATATGTATGTTATGTTTGTGTATAGGTATGGATTCTTCTACTCATCAATTTATCAATTTATATAGTAAACGCTATTTTTCCTTCTTCCATTTCCGCAAAGTCGTCGATGACATCATCATAGTCTATATTTTCTGCCAGCCCTCGTTCTATTGATAATGTCATGCAATGCTTTAAACGTGACATACCTGATCTTAGATAATTTTTTACCATTTTTAATTTTTGTTCTCCTTTTGCAATTGCCTTCTTTCCCTTCTTCTTCCTAAACGCGAGTGTCGACAACAGTTTTACTGAGCGTCTCCCATCTAAATACCAAACGTCTAATATGCTGCTTGACACGCGCATCGAATGAGAACCGGCCTACGCTTGTCCGTTTTCTTCGCTCCATAGGTACAATTGCTTAAAGCTCCAATCGAAGATTATTAACAGCGCTCCAAATTTGCTCCTCTTAGTAGCGCTTCGATTTTTCCCGCGTCTGGATTGATTCTGCCAAAAGAAAGATTTTTTGGAATTTCAATATTTTGAAGGTGCCCAAACATATCTTAGCCTTGCGTGGGCAAGGTGATGTGGTGAGCCTGCGTCCTAAAACTATCGCTAACTAGCCAACAAAGGCGGTGACGCAGGCAGTACCAAACTAGCAATTGAACAGGGTGAAGACCAGACCTAAGCGGAACTTTGGTTGAAATGGCGGGATGCCTTATTAGGGCTACCTCTGAGGACATATGAGTATTTTTAACCTTCAAACCGTCCTCATTTCCCCCGTTGTATCCGCCACTGTATTAGTTAAAACACAACGAATGTGGAAGAACTGGATGTGTTAGGAGCTTGGGGTTGCCAGTAAAAGACAATATAGAGAAAAATGCGCAAACTGCATAAGGGCAAAGATCAGAAAAATAGGAATGACGAATTGGAAAACAGAGAACACAATCAAGATTTTTAGAGCAAGATTAATACTAAAAGTTTGGATTAAACACGGAAGACCGCCATCGAAAGTGAAATCAAACATCTTTGCGATATCGAACTCTTTTCGCAAATTGAATCACGTTTTAAATGAGCCTCCAAAAAAAGGTTGTTTGTCTCAGCATGTGGATCCCAATTTGTGTATTCTGTGCTGGTTAGTGCTAGTGGTGGGTCCATTTTCGATTCAATTTCGCTTCCTTCGAAAATACTACAAAAACAATTTCGTATTTAATTAATTTTGAAGATACGAAGACTAATTCATGCTAAGATTGAATTATTTTAATGATTTCGTAAAACGTCTTCCTCTTAAGAATATACTCTGTTTGACGTATTACTAAAAACAATTTAAGTTTAATTATAACTTATGTAAATCTCCAAAAAAAGACAATACAAAATCAATCAGTCACACATTTTTCAAATTAAAAATCTCAACTACAACAAGCTCCACATGAAATCATTTTCGCAGCCACCAAGAAGGGTTTTAACACCTGTAATTTGTAATAAGGAAGTTACGTCTTAGTGTTGCATAACCAAATAATATCTGGAAGTAATTACAGCCTAACACCCCAATTTGTATTGATAAAGTATCCCACAAAATATCATCGATATCTTTACGCCTGAATAGTTTGGGCCGAAAATTTCTATTTAATGACGAGACTGCGTCAATCCACAACTTTCTTCCCAGGTGAGCGCGTCAATTACGTTAAATTTCAATTGAATGAAAAACTTCAATGATGATGCTGCAATCGAACTGGTGCGATGTAACTGCAGCTGGGTTAAGTATGTCTGAAAGAGAATTTCGGGCCTATGGGTTTCTATGGTGGCCAATGAATCCATAATGAAGCTCCCAGTCCCTACTCCGCGCGCATAATAGAGTTAATTTTTTCATGGTGCTATTGAGCTGCAAACAGGTTGCCCTTGATACGTCAGCTTGAGCCACTTCGTTACCGGCAGCTGGAAAATAAAATCTCAATCAGAGCTTAATCGGATTGGCCTAAGACGACTACCTTATAGCAGCCACTTGTGTGGATCTTCTTTGCGAATATCCAATTTCACTAAACGTCTGTCAACGTCGCCCCCATGAGGAAATCTGTAGAGATTTGGTACGGCGCTGCCAATGGCTCGACGGACTTTTCTTAGTATGTTCCCACGGCAGAGAGGCAGAGCAGCTTATTTATGACAATGGCGCGGCAGAGCTTTTAACAATGGACCATAAACCATCGGCCAATTGATTTTCGCAACTTGCAAATTAGGGCTTACGGTCCTAATGACGGTGTCATTTAGCCGCTAATGCACTTGAGTGTGGAATTAAAGCGAGCAATTTGAAATTTTGACCGTCGATAATGGAGCCGGAGACATTGAGGAATATTTTAAATCTCCCAAAATCTGTTACGAAAATTCAATTTCGTTTTTACTTGAGATGGTAATGTTCTTAAGAGATTTTATCAAGGCGAACTCAAGTAGTAATTGGTGGTTATGTTGGGGAATTTGTAGTAAGCCAATAACGTGAAGTATTTTAGATATTTGATCAAATAGGTTTCAATAGTCTCGCATTTGAAACCACACCTTTTGACCCTGCTTTATCTTTCGGCTAAATGCGCATTCTGTGCATTTACCACATCTGTGCTAAACCCGGAGGGCGATTGTGCATTTTCCGTTTTTTTTCTTGTTTCAACATGTCTAAATCGATCCAAACAAGGCCGAAAACAGAAAATTTTGCCGAAGTTAAGGCCGCTAAGGACAGCACACCCGCCAGCAGTAGCAGGCACATCAATAGCACTAGCAGAACGTCCAGATAGACATCAGTGTCAGGCCCTGAATACAACTTTGAACTTCTTGAAAAAGAGCCTTTACTAAGCTTCAATCGCATGCTCAATGATCAATTTGCGACCTTCGAGTACCGTTTGAACTCGCTCGGGACTCGCCTTATAACTCGAATTGATGATCTATGTGATACTTTAAATAGTCAATTTGCAGGGCTGAAAGACGGACTATTCTACACGACATCGCCGTAGTGTCCAACGAACTAGAGGATCTGCGAGGGAAGTTACGACTCCAGGACCTGGTCATTCGCGGTGTTCCGATGTGTGAAAATGAGAACCCGAGGCATATCTTCGATTCACTTGCCTCCACACCATCGGGCAGGCACTGTCACCGTTCGTGAACGCTTTCTTTCTGGCCGTTCAATCAAGGTAGTATTGGATGGCGTCGAATTCAAGCCCCTTATCATTTCGGCCGGCGTTCCCCAGGGGTCTATTCTATCACCCGTACTTTTCCTAATCTGCATTAAACTAACTTGCTCTCAATCCTCTCCAATCCGCTTCATCGCTTCGTTGATGATGATACTTTGCGTTACTTTTACGCCTTCGACAATATAAGACAAGCACGTGCGTCTTCATTATAGTGAATTGATGTCGAATTCGATCAACCAGGATATGAAATAGATTCTTGTTAGGGGCCGCATCGTGTTGAATTCAATGCCTCCAAAACGAAATACCTACGCTCGTGAACGTGTTCCGGCCGCTTCCACGAAAGCGCAGATCTCCCTGACTGGAAGCGCTTCAACCTCTAGCTCGTCCCTAGCTCGTTACTGATTGTAAAATTTCCGTCGGCCAACAAGCAGCAGGAGTTCCTGAGAAAAGCACGGCACTCTCACTCTAAATAAATCCTACAGCTCTTTGTGCAATAACTTCCTAAGTTTTTTCAAAACTTTTGGCCTGAAGCCTGTCAATCAACTTCGAACGTACTCTAACACTCCTAATCTATCCTTATTGGACATCTTCTTCGTGTCGGATATAGGAAATGTTTTGTTTCATAACCAGATCAGCCCACCAAGTTATCTTGATCACGACACCCTACATCTTTCCCTGAATTTCGCAATCCAAAGCAGCGTGAAAAAACTCTCTCCTACCGTGACTATAAGGCCATTAACACTCCTGAGCTGTTGCAAGAGTGTTCCGCACTATCCTGGGACAATGTTTTTCGCATTCATGACATTGACGACCAAGTAGAATCCTTCAGCGTTCTGTTCAAGCACCTGTTCGAGATATTTGCTCCAATCAAAGTTAAACGCATACTTACCTTTACTTCACCTTGACTCTCCTCTCAAATAAAATGTCTGAGAGAGACACCGGTTTAGAAGATATAAGACAAATAAAACTGAAGCGAACCTTAGGGCCTACAAAGCCATCAGGAATGTAGTTACCTCGACTATCCGCAAAACAAAACTGAAGTTCTTTTCGGCTAAACTCAGTCCCACCGTATCCTCGAAGAAATTTTGGGCTAACGTAAAGAAACTTGGTATTCATGGCGATGTTTGTGCACCCCAGGGCAGCCTTTCTGCTTACAAACTAAACAACTATTTTGCCACAATTGTCAACACTACCGGTGATCATTCCCGCTCGAGAGTAATTGAAGGTAACTTTAGGCATTTCACTTTTTGCTATGTGGATTACTATGAAGCTCACAAAGCCTTTTGCTATATAAAGTCAGAATCTGTTGGACTTGATGATCTTCCGCCTATCTTCCTTAAGTGCATTTTTCCTGTAATCACCCTCTATATTACACACATTTTTAATAACTGCCTGACAAAATCATACTTTCCACTTCAATGGAAAAAAGCGAAAGTTAATTGCCTTACCTAATTGCAAGTCCCCGAAAAATCCATTTGATTATCGCCTAACAGAATCCTACATATGTTTCTTAGGCAAATTATTAGAGAAATTAATGTCATGGCAAATCCAGGCTTACTGTGAAATGTTGTCTCTGTTGTCGAGTGCACAGTCGGGCTACCAGAAAAGCAGTAGCTGCGAAACTGCGCTGCTAAAGGTAACTACTGACCTTCGAATTGCTCTTGATTGTGATGAGATTGCATTTCTGGTGCTTCTCGACTTTAGCAAGGCTTTCGATAGTGTTAGTAAAAAGCTTCTTGAAAATAAACTATCAGACTATCTGGGTTTCTCCCCCTCAGCCATCTCCTTAATTCGGAATTACTTAAGTAACCGTTCCCAAAATGTATGGTTTCAAGATTCTATCTCTGATCCATTACCAATTACATGTGGGGTTCCACAGGGCTCTATTCTAGGGCCATTACTGCTCAGCATTTAATGATATCTGCAATACTGTCAAGGATTGCAAACTTGACATGTATGCGGATGACGTTCAGATTAATTTAAATAGTCCTCTTGGATTGGTAGAAAACTGTGTCTATAACATCAACGCTGACCTGTGGTCGTTATCCAATCAGTTGTATCTAGATGCCTCTAAGTCTAGTTGCATCGCAATGTACAGGAGTGTATTAGACACGTCTTATTTACAACCAATCACTCTCATGCAAACAACCTTACCCTACCAGCTGCGAGTCAAGAGCCTACGGGTGATCAAACCGATCATACATTATCCAAAATTTACAGTAACTTGCGCCACTTGTGGCTGTTCGCGTCCATTTTGCCTGTAGGTACTCGGTCAAAGCTTATCAAAACCTTCACTTACGCTAGCTCAGTTTTTCCGTCCCCTGGTGCCTCATGCCGGCCCAAACTTAACGTTGCCCTTAACGACTGTACCAGGTTTGTATATAACCTCCGCAGATTTGGCCATATAAGCCCATACCGCTCTTCTATTTTAAGGTGCACGATCGACGAATACCTTTCCCTCAAGGTAGCAGTATTTATCTATGAACTTTAGCGCTATGAACGTCCATCATACCTCCTTGAGTATCTTCATCGCGATCATACAACAAGGAAAATACTTTTTATCCCGCCAAGAGTCCTTCAAGAGTTTTTTCTTTTTTTCCCTTATTTATTAAGTTAACCTTTAGTTTAATTTTTTTATTGTTATATACATAGATACATATGTACTTTTTTCCATTTTTTAATGTACTTTCGTAAATGTAAATAAATCAAATCTTGCAATATTTATAAATCATCATCTTAAGTACATTGATGCATTCTGCACATGATATTCATTACCTTTTCCATATGTATTAAGAAAACTTCTTTCATTGGGAAGACATTCAAGTACCCTGAGTCCAATGACCAACCTTAACCTCTTTCAGTAAAAATCTTTTTGTCAGACATTCTATGATGCCTTATTGTTATAAGTATATCATCCATCTTTGATACACATATCTGTCAAGTTAATGATTTCTACCTTTAAGTGCTGCTGTCATATTTCTAAGAAGATTGAAATTAAAGAATGTACGGCTGCGCTCTTAGGCACTTTACAGGCTTTGTTAGTGGAGTGTTTTGTGTAAACTGATCAAGGTTTTAATTCGTCACTATTTTTTTTTTTACTTTATTGCTGCGAACGTGGGATAAAAAGTTTCCGGGCATCAGCAGGGCACAAATATTATTATTTCAACCTTCATTAGGTGGAATTTGGTGTTTCTGTATGGAGGAAATTCGTACTTATCCTCCAAAAATATTGACACTTTGTTTTAAGCGGATGTAAACACTAGTCGGAGTGAATTTTTTGAAGAGAAAGGAATTGATAAAAAAGAAATGCATTGCACACTCTATACTTTGTTACGGGTTTCCTTTTAAATTGGAATAAAACTTAATAACTAATATTTTGTTGGAGAACCTTTTTATTTACAGCATCCGACAAGTTCATTGGCATGGATCAACCAGTTTCTGTAAATATGCAGACTATTTTGTAGATTTTTTCCTGTATTTTTGCTGCTGATTCTCGAAGACAAAGATCTGTTCCTTCATTTTTTGAGTAAAATCTCGAGTCACATTTCTTGTGTAAAATTTAATGAATGTGTGGAAGCTAAAATCTCTGGAAACTTTCTGCACGAGCACGAGGAGAAGTCAAATTTCCCAGGTTTTTCTTGCATGAGAAAGTACAGGAACAGAAATTGGGTAAATTTTTAAAATTTCTTGCAGCCGTAAGAATAATTCCCATTTTTTTTTTCAATGGTTCCATAATTTTTTTAATCTTAATTTCTGAAATTGCGCCCCTGGAAAATTGCACCCGGTGCAACTGCACCATACGCACCTATGAAAGCGACGCCCCTGATCATAGGAGATGCAAATGCAAAACCGGCAATGAAAGGACTTACGGACCAACAATAGGAACATTTAGTCTACATGCGGAGGCAAATGAAAACGGTATGAAACTGATCAGTTTCGTTATGATGAATAATATGATGATCGCACCCACGAGATCCCAGTGCAAAGACATACATATGGTAACCTGGGGATCTCCGGATGGAAGAAAACTCAACTGATCACATACTTGTAGAGGCTCTCTTATTAACATTCAAGAAAACAAAGAAAAACAGATCCAAAAATTATAAACCGCTATGGGTCGATTTCTCCTATTTCAAAGGAATAAGGATTGCTATCGTTGTTATCAGACAGTTCTAAATAAATCTCTGACCAGAACAGACGTGTTATTTCTATTCTTCTTTTTGCTTTGCTTCCTTTCCGTTATCTCCCACATACTCATGGATGCACGTCACTGCTTAGAAGAATTAGATATTAGATCATATCGTGGTGCGAACATCGGCTTTGACCATTATATGATCGAAACGAGAACCAGAAGCCGAATAACGTCAGTAAAGGAAAGAAGAAACCACAGGGAAAGAAATTGACGTGAAATCGTTAAAAGAAGAAAGAAAGCTAGAAGAATATTTAGAAGAAATAAATAAAAGAGCGAGAAGTGCAAATAATAGCAACGTCAAAGGAAAGAGGAGATAAATATAGCCAGGCGCGACATTTTCACTTATTGTACCTTTGTCATCGTGTCGTTTTTAATAAGTGGGTGAAACGAACGTACCGAGGTGCCAACTTCGACTCGGATCACTATCTTGTTGGTATGGTGCTCCGAGAGCGCATTACAACGCTGAAAAGCTTTGTATCCGCTGATCAGGCTCGAATCAACACAGCTGCACTACGCAATGAAATGGCCAGAAACAGCTACGGTCATGCATTAGAACTCGCCCTAAGTCCTGGGGATGAGATGCCGGGCGTCGAAGAGAACTGGACCCGCCTTAAAAATACTGTCATTAGTACTGCTGATTCCATCTTAGGCAGAAGTCGTAAAGATCGGAACGACTGGTTCGATAATGAATGCAAGCTGGCAACTGAACGTAAGAATGCTGCGTACCGAGCCATGCAGCAGTCTCAGAGAACACGTGCACGCGAAGAGAACTATAAAGAGCTCAGAAAAGAAGAAAAGAGAATTCACAGACGGAAAAAGAAAGCCTGGGAAAAAAATCTCGTCTGTGAGCTAGAACAGTACAGAGAACGACGGCCGCACCAGGCGCGGGAGTTCTACCAAAGAGTCCGCAGTATGACGCAATTCACACCACGTTGCACATACTGCAAGAACAAAGAAGGGAATCTGATCACCGATCCTAAAGGCATCTTGGAGCGACGGGAAGAGCACTTTCATGAATTGCTAAATGGCGAGCTAACTGAGGATTCGGAGGCTCCACCAATATCTGATGACAATGCTATGCTGCCGCCACCAAGCATAGAAGAAGTTAGCAGAGCCATCAGCCGGCTCAAAAACAACAAGGCCTCGGGTGCAGACGGCATCGCAGCGGAGCTGGTTAAATATGGAGGGCCTACATTACACCAAGCGGTTCATGAATTAATTGTGCAAGTATGGGAGCAGGAAGTGATGCCAGAAGACTGGAGAAAAGGCATCCTCTGTCCGGTACACAAAAAAGGAGATATCACAGCGTGCACTAATGATCGCGGTATAACGTTGTTGAGTACCGTGTATAAGATATTCTCCGCTATCCTACAAAACAGGATGGCCCCATACGCCAGAAACATCATAGGCCATTACCAGTGTGGCTTCAGCCCAGGCAAATCAACGACTGATCAGATTTTCACCTTGAGGCAGGCTATGGAAAAATGTCTAGAGTTTCAAAACTCAATTCAACACCTCTTCATAGACTTTAAAGCCGCCTATGATAGCATAGCCAGGGTAGAACTCTACAAAGCCATGAGAGAATTCGGCATCCCCAACAAACTGACAAGACTATGTAGGTTGACCATGATCAATGTGTCAAGCCAAGTAAAGGTATCCGGAACACTGTCCAGACCAATCAACATCTATAATGGACTCCGACAAGGGGACGGTCTGGCCTGCCTCCTTTTCAACCTGGCGTTGGAGAAAGTGATCCGAGATTCGGGCGTGACATCAAGGGGTACAATCCTCCACAAGTCCACCCAATTACTGGGCTTACGCAGACGACATTGACATCATTGGAAGAACAACAACAGCTGTACAAGAAGCTTTCACTCAGATTGAGCAAGCGGCAGGAAATCTGGGACTGCACATTAACGAAAGCAAAACAAAGTACATGGTGGCCTCGTCTGGAAGAACACCTAACATTGGTCCCACAATCAAGGTAGCGGAACACGAGTTTGACGTGGTAAAATCATTTACCTACCTTGGGTCAATAGTAGCAGCCGACAATAGCATGGAACCAGAAATACGCGCACGACTGCTTAAAGCCAACAAAGCCTACTATAGTCTGTCAAGGCTCTTCAAATCCAAATATCTAACCATTACGTCTAAACTTTTACTATATAAGACGATGGTCTGGCCAGTTCTCACATATGCATCCGAAACGTGGGTGCTTAGCAAAAAGCACTCAAACCTCTTGGGCGTGTTTGAGAGGAAAATACTTCGGAGGATTGTTGGCCCCGTATGTGAGGAAGGACGATTCCGGAGACTCTACAATGACGAGATCTACGAGCGCTATCGCGACATAGATGTTGTGAAGAAAATAAAGCTCGGTAGGCTCCGGTGGGCAGGGCATCTAGCTCGTATGAGTGAAGATGAGCCTGCACGGAAAGTTCTCTGCGGTAAGACCTATGGGGTGCGACAGCGAGGGAGGCCCAACCTTCGCTGGAAGGATGGCGTGGACCAGGACGCTCAGAGTTTAGGGATGCCAAACTGGATGACATCGGGTCAGAATCGGGACCGGTGGAGAGAACAGTTGCGCGAGGCCAGGACCGGATCCCGGTTGTAGAGCCGTTAAAGAAGAAGAAGAAATATTCATAAACAAAATTTATTAACCCTTTTTTTCCTGCAATATTAAGATTGATTTGGAAATATAAACTAGCCATAACAGTTTTCGCTTCCAACGTGTGGTCCATTTTTTCTTTTTTAATTCGTAGTTAACCACGATGCTTTGAAAAACCTGCATAGTTAAATATAAACTATCGTGGTTAAGTGAAGTGACACAACACAGCTTACTTGGTGGTTTACCATATTAAGGTTTTTGAACCTGGACTGGTTTCGTCAAGTTTTCCTCAATTTAACGAAACTTTACTCAATTTCCGTTTCCATATACTGAGTTTCCATCGGAGTCGAGTTGAATTGTGATGGAGTTCAAATGACACTTTAACTCAACGACTTAATTCGATGCATTTCCATTTCTGCATTCCGTGAATTAATTTTAGTATAGTTTTTTCTTTGAAAGTATTTTTTAAATATAAAGTCTCTTCTGACGTTCAAGCCAGGCGCGACATTTTTACTTTTTGCACCTTTGTCAGTGTGTCGATTTTCATTGTGTGGTCATTGTGTGGTTGAACTTAGTTCAACCTACCTCTTTTCGTTGAGTTGAGCAGAGTTGAAAATCTTTAACCAAAACTTTTAACTATGTCTGTTTCCATGACGTATAAATTGGGTTTAACTTGGGTTGAACTCTCATGGAAACTAGGCGATTAATCTGAGTAAACTGAGGGTAAACTCTGCATGGAGACTCAGTACTAGAGTTCTAACGTAAAGTTCATCGACATATTCTCAAGCATCCGCCAGACCCACTTCAATAATTCTTACTCTCCTCAATCCTTTAAACCAAGCTTACTAATAGACATTCCACCATTACTTGAACGACATGACGGGATTCCTAAGCTTGGATTTTATCACAAAAAAAATTATATATGGTAAAGAAATTGAACAATCAAAACTACAGGAGGTAAAATACTTGAAACAACAAACATAAAATAACAAATTTTTAATTACGTGGAGATGAGGAGATGAGGAGTGAAAGTTATATAACAAAACAAACTATTTTCTAACAAACTCAAGCAAATTATTTAATGAGCACTAAAATATGGTCATAAAGAGTTATTATTATCATTTTAAAAGCAATAAACCCGGCTCTCAGCTTCCACAAGAAAAACTTTTTATGTTTCCTCATGGAATTATTTATATCGCTAATTATTCTAGTCATTACACAATCCCAACTATAACTTTATATTTTAAGTAATGCATCATTGAATTAATATAAACTTTTTATTTTCGTTTTCATTCTTAAAATTGCATTTCCACCATTGAGAGAGCATCTTCCCATCGCAGCGACTTCCTTCTGCTCAAATTACCTGCATTCATCCACCCACACAAAAAGAAATTGTGGGAAAAAGTTTCCTTAAATAATATATTTAAGGAGCAATTAAGAATGAAATATGATGCCTTTCCGCATAACATAATATCGCTAATGCCACAGCCGTGCACTCGTTCGCCATTGTGAATTATTCCAATTAAAACATCGGCACCTCGGTCGCCGCTCCACAGGTGAGTTATTGCCATACACCTGGTCTAGACTTGTGCAATTTTTTTCTCCTTTTTCAAAAATTTTGCATATCCCATTAAATTACCAAATTGTTGGGAATGTTATGATTCCTTTGAGCCATTGTCATTTAATTGGAAACGAGCTATCGGAGTGGAATCACATGAAAATATTCGTTCATCGAAGAGTGCAAGTCGGCAGTATGTAGACAGGTAGCGCTTCACCTGTAATGATATTGCCAGATATAAACAAGGCTTTTCCCATCGCCACCTGGTGTAAAGTGGTGATTGTGTGAAAAATTCCAACGCCGAATATTATATCTCGTCGGCGGGTGTTAGACAATAATATTTTCCACCCGCCTCTCCCAGGCTTCGGGGTTTCCCAGAATTGTTTTTATTGACTGCGCCAAATGTTGCGGAGATTTTGTCTCCTGTTTAATTAAGAATAAAAGACGACACGACCGGCAGGTGTTGTAGGTAGGTTCCATAATCTCTATTTTTTTTACTTCGGCGGGCACGCACAGGCCAAGCCGACGCCTAATTACTTCCGTGCGTTAACCGTACAGTTAAAGAAATGACTCGGTTATGGCGGCGTAATGCGGTCTTGGCGCGAACAGAGTGCGGATTTGTTTGATGGTTTCTTATTGATAAGGGAGTTGCGAAGCGGTAGGCTTATCGCGGGTGCCCATCATGGAAAAAGACAATATGCAAATGTGAGGTTCTAATTTATGGTCGGGTTTATTTGAATCCGAGGGGCTGGCTTTGAACAATGATGCAATAATTTCCTACAAGTAGAAGCGATCTATTTAGAGCCTTCATCTTTGGATCGATAAGTGTTGAAATCAAAGTGGTATTTTTAGAAAGGTACGATGAATTGAGGAGTGGGCGAACAAAACGGCACATGTCCATGGTTGGCCGTCTTAAGTTTTTTGATGGAATCGTGTTCATTACACTAAACTGCAACTAATTTCAATTTCAGACACTTCAAAAATCACTTTCATGTAATATTTTTTTGTTAGCAAAGTAACGGTTTCCCTGCAGAAAGGCACATGTCCTACGAATATTCATATTTTTTAACCATTTGTTAATGTGGATTTTCAAAAAGGCACGTATTTCATACAAAAAAGTTTTTAATCAACAATGGAAGTTCATTGCACCTCACCTGGGGCTCTAATTACATCGATTTGTATGTGCATCATAAACTGCACTAAAAATGCACTAAAATTTACCTCACTTTTGCCTCCCACGGCCCAAAACAAGCCGTGGGGCACTATGACCCCTTAAAATTTGCGTAACAGACCCTACTATTAGGAAAAAATACCAGAAAAATCTCCCCTTGCCTCTAAGGGGGCCAGGGAGCTCCCTAAAAGGCTAAAAACAAAAAAACATGTCCAGTTGGGTTCCTGCAAAAGGGCACATGTCCATTCAAGGGTTTGACAAAACGGTACATGTCCAGTTCTGTCCCCGCAAAAGGGCACATGTCCATTTTTGTTTTAATTTTTTCTCTTAAAGTATTAAACATATTTAAAAAAAATTTTTTCCGTCTGAATGAGTTCAAATAGTAGCACAACCTACCATACTCATAAATAGTTAATGTGATCAGTTCAGAGGCAGAAACAGTTTTTTGCGATTTCTGAACAATTTGCAAAACTGGACATGTGCCGTTTTGTTCGCCCACTCCTCAATTAATCAATCTGTCTTATTTGTAAGCAAATCAAGATGGCGGTTGCAAGATGGCGATCGAATTTTGCAATTGTATACTCCCGACCCCGGCTGACTACCTGAAGAAGTGTACGACCGAAATCATTCTTGTCTATGCAACTATTTTAGGAAATGGTTTGGTGTATCAGAATCGTAAGAAAAAAATTGCCTTCGGTGCCGGTCGCTGAATTCTCCAGTCTGCCGGACAGTTTCGCCAGGTTTCGCCAGAGACGTTTGCATGTCAAGCGGTTATTATCCATTCGGCAAATATGTCCAAACCACTGTAGTCGACGTTTTTGTATTTTTTCTTCAATCAGTGTCTGTTCATCACATTTTTGTCTAACTGCGTTTTTTCGAAGGTGAACAGTGAGACACCGACACCGATCTGCCTCAAGCAACGCACTTGGAAAACTTCGAGCTTGTTGCTGTTCGGTTTGAGCAGTATCCAAGGTTCTGATCCATAAAGAAAAATTCGAAAGACCAATGTTCGGTAAAGGCGTACTTTCGTTTTGAGGGTAATATTTGCTCGTTTTCATATGCACCACTTGAGCGAGACGAATGCTGCTGTTGCCTGGCCGATGCGGCTGTGAACGTCGGACGTCGATGCCACTTTCTTTTCTTCAACCAATAATCCAATGTATTTGAACATCGGAATCTGTTCGATTTGGGTTTCATTGAGGTGCGCACTGGCCCTCAATCTGTCCTTTGTGGGCACTTTGGTCTTTTCCGCATTGTCATATAAGATCTCCGTTGCTTCGGCATCCATGTCAGCGAAGACGGCGCGAACATCAAGTCGGTTACGAAGTTGTTGTCTTCGTATCGAACTCCGCGTCGCCCATCGATTGCTTCACGCATAATCGCGTCGATCATAACGTTGAAGAGACTTCTCCTGGCGGGACACCCGTTTGAATCGGGAACTCCTCGGATAAGCCGCTTCGAATACGAATGCTGCTGGTTGAGCCATCGTACGACGCTTGGAAAAGTTGGAAGATTCTCAATTGCACTTGCTCGGTTTCCAAGGCTCTTCCAATCGATGCAATCGAAAACGGATTTGAAACGACGATAGTTAGCTTGAAACTCATTCGTCGGCTGTTCGATACTCGGAGGTTCGGATGTCACGAAAGTTATTGTCGTTTGTTGATGTTGTTTTGCTGCCTAGTCGCCTGATTTCCTGATACAGCGTCCTGTACTCGTGCCTGGATGCCGCTTCTTTTTTTTGATCTATCTTCGGCATTTCTCGAAATGACGTGTTTCATTAGTTTCCGCTGATCGTCGAAGTCCAGATAGCTCTCCGAGATCCATTGCTGCGTCCGTTTACGGATAGGTGGACACAACTCCCATGCAAACCCGATAATTACCTTTCTTCTACATCGATATCGTCCAGTATAGCGAGTACCGCCAATTTGTTGGATAATGCTATTTAAAATTCTTGCACGATTGTCCGCGTAGGCACGGCCAATTCTTCTTGGTTGGTGGTGGCGCCGTTTTCTTCGCTCTTTCTGTAATTTCGTTCCTTGATCATTCCACCGATGGTTATAACCGCGAAAACGCTGAGATATCGGTTGGAGTGCGATAACGCTGCTGTCAGCCCGTCGATCGACCATAACGGTCAAGCTCGACACAGCATAATCAATAACTAAGAAAAGACACCACCACCATTTTCTCCAATGCTGAAGATCATCGTGGATGTCTTTTCCAAAATCAAGTTTAGTGCAAGAATAAGTGTTAGTTGGAAATGACAATTCCACACGCATTAACATTTCGTGTATGGATAAAACAAAAGAGCGCGTGCATTGTGATTTCCTCTTTGAAATTCGTTTACGGTTAACAATACTCCCACCATCTGACCACAACAAGAGCGGCAGTGAGACCGTTGATTTGTGATGGGGAATGCGGGTGATTTGGGTTTTTAAACGAACCAAGTGACACTTTTCTTTTCTGATGTACTTTCGTTGTGGGATTTGGGGCTCTCACTGCCAATGGAAGAGCGATTTTGAGATTCCCAATTGTTTTTGCGCACGCCAGACTATTGGCTTATGGTTGCAGCGAGGCGCACTGCGTTCCACCTAGTAATATATAATGTAGAAGTACTGAATTTTCAAGCCAGTGAATTTCATTTGCAAAATGGTTAATTTAATTTGCAAATGGGTGAATTTAATGTGGAAAAACTGTAGTACATAGTACACAGTAAATGCCACATATCACATACTCTACTTCTATCTCCACTCTTAGCTCTAAACTGAAATCTCAGCTAAAGTCTTATCTCAATAGAACCCAACTGTTAACGATTTTTTTCAACTTACAGGAACTCTTTCTTAACCCAACTCATTTCAACACAGTTTAACTCATCTCACTTGAACTTAACCCACAGCTCAGTTCTTAACCTCACTCCGACAAATTAACTCAACTAAACTCAACTAAATTTTTAACGCATTTCTTAACTTAACCCAAATTAACAAAACACTTAATACAACTATTATCCTAAGTCTTGACTTAACTCAACTCAACTTATATTAACTCAACTCAAAGAACTGTTAACAAAACTCTAAACCTAACTCAAATGTTAGGACATCAGTTAAAGGTGATGATTTTTCTAGGTTTACTCCCCGTAAAACGGCGTTAAAAAGTTTCGCTTCAAAAGGATCCGATTATTCGATTCGTGGGTAGAGCGGCTAAAACGGTCACCTTTTGATCCTGCAGGGCTTCTTGGTACTTCAATCATGCATTTTCTGCTAATGGCGCCAAATATTTGCCATTTGGATTTTTCATTTAAATGGATATACATATATAATTTGAGGGTAAAATTTATGATTATTTTCGTCATAAGAGTTGCAGTCCAAAATGTTTGGTATAGAGTATAGAGCATTCGATTGGTTGTTGATTGCTATAAGTAATAGTACCTATCACCAATCGCACGTTTGAACTTTTATTTTTAGTCCTTTTTAATCTTGCGTAATCTGCGGCAGGTGTCATTTATCCATAAGCGCTGTGCGGCATTTAATGCACTTGTGCCAAAGCACTATTGCATGACCTATATTTTTGGAATCACTGTTGGCGCTATTAAAGAGCCACTTTGATTCGACCTTTTTTGTACTATATCTTACAATATCATCTACATTACTTCAAATTTTCAGATAATCTTACCTGCGATTCTCTCATTACTAGAGATATTTTCTGTGCAACGTCACCTTGGTCTATTTCAAAGGTTTTTTCGCTAATAGCCTTTGTGATGATTACGAGTTGTCTTATAGACTTTTAATTGCGCGAGATTGTCTTGTGAATTTGCAGCTACACCTCTATGTACCATAATTAACTGATGCAAAAGTTATAATATTATGTTCTGAAAGATTACGTAGAAAAACTGACCCAAAATTTTACGGTTTTTAGTCATTTTAAAGTGTCAGATGCAAACCCATGTTTCACATTTACATAATTGAAACAAAAAAAAAATGGGATTTATGTTTCCAAAATAATTGCGTAGTAAAAGACGTTTTTATCTTCTTATTTATATCCCAGAAGTAAGTGTCTTTTTGGCATGGTTTTTAATTGCAAACATACTCGTAAAAGTAAACCCACAAAGTACCACTGGCAGCCATCAGTCAAAAGTAATTTTGAAATCAATCAAACTTGGGACCACCAAGAAACCGCCGAATTGTGTCGACATTTTGACTTCCGGTGAATATTTAAAGCATTTTTTCGCTGATCGTCGTGCAATGTTTTAATCAATAGGTAAAAGGGACACTTTTTGGTACCATTAAGGTTTTTAAAGGGAGTTTTTCACCCAAAATATAAGACTACAGTCGTAACGATTTTACAACGCATGAAAAAGCGTCAAGTAATCGGCGCATGTTTTTGGTCATCACAATCTCTTCCATGTAAGACAATGGCGTATGAAATGCGGACAGGTAACAAATTGCCGGTAACAAAGTTAATTTTCCAGTTCAGTCTGGCAAACAAAAACATTAGCAAGACGTCAGGGCGCGATTATGATGAATAACAGTGCGGCTGCGTGGTTTTTGCCGGCGCAAATAAGCCGAAGCGAAACAAGAAGTTCGCGCAGAGTTGGCCTTTTGAAATCTTCGAAAATGGTCTGAAAATGGACGTAGACCACGACAGCGCCATCACTTTTACTCGGCGGCAATCATTTACTTTTTGCCCGTATTTTTTCCCGATTTCGTCTCTAATTAACGAATTCGAGCAAAAAGAACTGATCTAAGAATTTTAACAGTATTTGCCACTTTCGCTTTCTCCGGGGCACCCAGGCCCTGAAGTAATTTCGACTTATGCAAACCGGCAGTTCGATTTACTCGGAAAAGGTTTGGTCTGCACCGGATCGTCGATCCGCTTTGCATAATTGACGAGAGCGATTAGAGAAAGGTGAAGGGCTACGCCGCGCCGGCGCAATGGGTCCACCCACCAGGGCATGATCAAAGGCGACTTTCGAAAGACCTGGACAGGATTTGAATTTTATATTTAATGATCGAGTTTTACCTTAACGCCAGAATTTTTCGTGGACCTGAAGCGATCGTTGCAATGCATTAAGTGCCCCGCTGCTAGGCCACGGTAATTTGACGTTAGCGGCAAGAAGTAACCTTCATCTACTTTGCTGCCTTCTTAAGAAGTGCCTTACCTGCAGCTTGGGCAATAACAGTTACTTTCGGTAAGAACAGAACAATATTCGCGCAGCAGTTATATCTATATTTACCTGAGGATGCTGGGACCACCACTAGGTATTTTGCATTCAGGTTTCCCCAGATCTCCGAGAAGTAGTTCCCGAGCTTCTTGTCGTGCCCAATATAGAGCCATAAATTATATACAAAAAAAAAAAACAATCTATCGTGTTTCTTTTGACACAGCGACCACCGGGTCCATCGCTATTAGCTTAATACCAGTCGCTAATTTCAAAAGCCCCCGGCATTACTATGCGCGCTCATATCGCATACTATCTGGCAATAGTCTCCACATGTGACGAATTCGGGTCGCGCCGGCGTTAATTTTAATGGAAGGTTCTCTCCATTGGCACAGTCATGGCGGATGTTTTGTAATCATAGCCATAGACACCTTAACTTGGCATTATCAAAATAATACCGTCCGTGCATATAATCATAGAATTACTGCAGGTCTTTTTTCGTGTCTCAGGTTTGCCGTCTTTATTGCTCGGTCATCTGTTTATTAGCTCCGGGCATCACCAGTCCGGACTTATTAGGAGCCTGCAAGTGACGTGCCTTCATTTTACCATTTAAGGCCTCAAAGTAGAAATAATTTTTTGAAGATATATTTAATGCTTTGTTGCTCGTTCGGTAGTTGAGTAATGCGAAATGACAGGGTAATTGCAGTTTGTTAATTACCGAAACTTCCTTTCATTTTGGATGTCCTCGTTTTGTGATTTGATCCATTAAGTAGCAAACGAAATTTTTATGGATATGCGAAGAAAATAGAGTGATGATAAATTGCATATTCAGAGTTGAAAAGCACCATTATTATTAAGTGAGACGTGTGATTTTTTTATAGAATATTTCTGCAGCGATAGAAAATTAATAATTTATACGATCTAGATATCCCAAGTAAGGTGTGTAAGCGTTTCTGACAAATGTTTAAGCTCCATGACAATAGCTATAATAATTTGCCTTGCTTCTATTTGAAACGTAGCGAACTGATCACGTGACAGCAAATTTGGGTCGAATATGTGATTGGATAGTATAAAATTCTAAATTTACTTCTTTTAATTCTTTGGGTAAATCGTCTATCCTTTATTTCAGGAACAGTAACTGACTGACGGGCAACGCACAGCCCAAACTGGACCTAAAGGGCTCAAATATTTACAGTGCATCCCTATGATATCGGGGACATTTACTATAAAGCGATTTTTCGAAATTCATCTCCTAAGGGAGTGAAATGGGGTTGAATAGGTTGTATGGGGGATTTTTTTTCTTTAGTCAGGCCCCTATTGCGAGTGTCGATTAACGATCGACTCGACTATAGTCGATTGTGTCGATTAATTTTCTTTTTGGCATTGTGTAACCCAATCGACAAATATTTGGACTACTTGATTTAGAAAATTATTTTGAGCAGTTTTTTGTTGTTAAAATTCGCGACAAAATTTGTCGTGAGCAAAAAAGCAATCGATAAAAGTCGACTGTCAAATCGACAATTGTCGATTATAATCGACATTCGCAATATCAAACTAAATAATCGACAGTCCATAATCGATAAATGTCTCTTGTCGATTAGGTATCGACACTCGCAATAGGAGCGTCAGATTTTCTTCAAACTTAGTAAAAATACTCCACACCAGGGTGGAAACCGTTGGGTGAGAAGATATTTATTTCATCAGATTTTCTTCGAACTTGGTATAAAAACGATGATAGGAGAATACTTTAGGCGTGGTGTGCTTGAACTAAAATTTGGCCTAAGGTGAGAAATGAGTTATATTAGTGGTATTCTCCTACCTCTCATGTTACTTACAATAGGTGTTGTTTTCTTCTTCCCGATAACATAGGGTTTTCAGCGGTTCTCTGCTACAAAATATTACTACTTTGACGAGATGATTACTATAATTTTCAAGTGTTCATTGAAGTTTGTTTGTAGTTTTAAAGTTTATAAAAGTATACGTTGTGCTATTTCAGCCCTAAAACAAAGTATTTTAAAAAAATGGAGTAACTAATACATGTTATTATTCAAAGAATTTCATTTTAAACCATATCGTACCTTGTAAAACAGCATAACAACAATAAACCCCCCAAAAAAATGCGAAACAATTTTATTACATTACTCAAACATCGGCATTTCTTATAACGTATAGACATTTATGCATTATTATTACTTGCTACCTGTTATTGCTAATTCCTAAGGAAAGTAGGTGGTAAAATCGTAATAAAAATATTCAGAAAATCTTTCACTTTCATACCTTCGGGGCGCTGTAAAACCCTTCGTAGTGAATGAAATTGAAAAAGTTATGAATGTAAATTATTCCTAATGAAACCCTCTACAAAAAACTTTCTATTATTGTTTTTGTTAAAGTTGAAGGGAAAAAAGTTATAGCCTTTAAAAGAAAATATTGTGACTAATTTTTGTGTTCTAAGGCTTATAACTTCTTAATTATTCATTTTACCACAAAATTTTATTCTAGTCAATTGTAGATAATTTAATTCTAAACAAAAAGTGTCGGTGCAAATTTGCTGTAAGATGTACCGTTTCAGAGATATAGTGGAAAACCCATTTGCAAACGTTTTCCACGATGGCGGCCAAATGGGGGGGGGGGGGTTAGAATCCCGAAAACTCAAACTTGAGCTCACACTGACCCCCCTACACATCCCAAAAATAAAATCTTGTGCTGCATTTTTGCAATGTTAAAGTACCATTTCCATGGACTACTACACCTTTTCCAATTGTAATTCAGAAAGTATCAATTGTAATTCAGAAAAATTCAACATTCATCCAATTGCAGCAATTTCTGCAACAGGAATATTATGTATGATACGCAGAAGATTTTATTTTGTTTCACAGTTTGCCTAAACATTCGCTTTACATCGCTTGCACGAAAAGGGTTATCAACTGGGAGACTTTTAGAGATTGCGTCAGATAACACAACTTAGCATTGAAACAGTATTAATCGGTCGATATCATGCACGATGGTGTCACAACACTAATAAGGCCTGTCCCACTATAATGGTTCGGAAGTGTGGACATTGAAAAACGCAGACGAAGCATTGGTACGAAGATTCGAAAGGAAAATCCTTCGTTCGATCTACAACAAAGGAATACAGGCTGATGGCGTTTGGAGGAGAAGATACAGAGTTGTATGAAATCAGTAAGATTCCAAACGATCAAAATAAACGATGGTGGGGAACGGAACCCGACAAAAATAATGCTGGAGAAAGTACCGCCAGGAAAACGGAGACCAGATCTTCAAAGAAAAGATACATAGATGACGTCGCGGAAGACTTGAGACAGTTGAATATAATAAACTGGAAAAGTTGGGCCAGGGATCGAGAATCATGGAAGCGAATGCTGGAGGAAGCCAAAGTCAACAATAGGCTGTGGAGATCCTGATGATGATGATCATGCATGATGTGGCTAGGAGGATATAAATTATGTAATGAAAGAAATTATTTGGTCAATATCCTTCATCACTGAGATGAATATTGAAATTTTCTGAATTACAATTGATACTTTCTGAATTACAATTGACAAATCTGAATTTCAATTGACGCTTTCTGAATTACAATTGGAAAAGGTGTAGTATAACTGGAACTTCAGAAGTGGAGATTATCATGTATGAATATCATTATTCCGGGTAAAGTTTAATGCGGCTATACAAAAATAATAACCATCATGAAATTCATTTGTCCATTTTCTGCCATACATCTGCCTACACACATTTCATGGTGATTTATCGTGACATAGCGTTTTTGGTATGTCTGGATGAAATGTTAAAACATTAGCGGAGTCCTCATCATATTTTTCATTTTTCATCCAAGTTTCTAAAAAAAGTAATACATTAATTTTTTTACAACTTCGTCATCTAAATCTTATACGTTCACACGAATACTTCTTATACAATTTAGCGGAAGTATTGATAATCCTAGTCTAATTCTCATCAATTAATAACTTGATCCATTTAAATTTTCCACGAATCGAACGGTAACGTGACTATTACCGAGGGAAGTATGCTTAGATTAGTAAAATAATTGAAGACGTTCATAATTTCTGTACTTGTTTTTGCACCTAGAGATAAATAGAAATTAAGACAAAAATTCTTAAAACCGACGCGATTGAAATCGGTTAAAGATAATTTTATTGTTTTAAACAAATGCGCATGCCGCACGGGTATACACTCTCTCGCCACAGTCATGTAGGCTACCGCCACAGGCACGAAAATAAAAAAAATTAGCTGCTAGAAGAACGGTATACAGAAACAAGGTAGTGTAAAAGACTGTATACCGTAAACGGTATTTTAGTGCTGACGTCACGTGGGGCCCGCTTTCCATATAAAGTCGAAGCTGTTGTTGTTGTTTCTGCATTAGGGCTGACGTCTCTAGGCGCCCAATTTTTACCGTATTCAAAGCTGTCGTCTCTTTTACATTACCTTATGTTTCTGTATACCGTGTGCTAGAAGTATGCCCAGTCCGCTCCCGCTACAGACATGAACATTTATAAATGCATTCGCATCGGTATAGACCAGTCCAAACGCGAGTGCTGTTTTACCAAGCAGTCCCCCAACTGACAACTAAGGGACGAGGGATATCTTGGATTATGGATGGAACGAGGGATATCTTGGATTATGGATAAGCATTCTTTGATTTAAGATTTTTAAAATCCTGGTTGGTGTTTACGGCCCTTAGACAAGTTGGAACTCACATAATTTCACAAAATCGCAATTCTTCTACCGCATGAAAAAGTACATAGATTGTAAGGAAGAGTATTTTGATTGAAAATAAAGGAGATTGCGCGTTTTCACCTATTCCGGAAACTCTTCGAGCAGCCTACGTAAAATAGTAATAATAGGCAGAGTAAAAAGCTTGAGTTATTTCAATGCTCTGTATGGAAGCAGTTTTAAAGTTACTTCGACCGTTTCGTTTGATGACACTTTATAAATAAGTAACTAAATACTCCATAATTCTATATAATAAATTATTTCGAAAGATTCAGTTCATCTTCATTGCTGCTTCATATTATTTATTGTAACGCCTTCAAACACAAAACGTTTAACTATACATTTATATTTCGTTACTTCAATCTATCCCGTCGTTTTCTTCCAATCGCTTTTGCAATAACTCCGCATGATTTATGCTTTTCCTGGTTGCAGCTTCTAACTACTGTAGTTACCGGGATAAATCGGCGCAAGTTTTTTAAGCCGATTGCAATAAGTTGCCAGGAACCGACGAACGACGGCGAATCAATGAGTTCCAATTAAAATCCAGCTCTTAAAATTTAAATTCGGTAAATATCAAGGTTGCCATTAAAACCTATCTAATACTACTTCTTAAAAGAAAGAGTCAAGAGCTCCAATGATTTTTTATGGAAGTATTTCCAATATTTAGAAAGGAAAGGTTTATTCTTGACCCTCCCTCATTACAGTTGGCAACGGCATCAGATAAGGCGCGTTGGCAGGCGTGGGCTACAATTATCTTTCTGGTATTTAAAGGGTTGAATTCAGAATAAACTGATCTGGAAACGGCACCTTTAACCCCTTTAATCTGCGGCGACATCGACTTAGCACGTAAAGCCGTTGCCCATGGATTAGCGACACTGATCCGTCGCCATAGCTCCGGCGGCTCAATATTGCCGTGCCAAGATTGGCGCTCCGCTGCTGAACTCAGTGCCGACGATCAGAAAGTTCCGAGTCTGATTAATTTGTGGCATTTGCGTTTCTGCTTTCCTCCGTTGGCTGGGAACTCGTTAATAATTTAAGCCGGCGTCTTCTTCTTAGCAGCTAGTATGCACGGCGAGAGGTGAAATCCTCCATATTTCTGAAATGTCTAGCGTAATGGACGTCGCTAGTAGTTTACTTGTTTCCAGTCTAGCGATCTGGCAGGCAAAAACCCCCGGACAGTAACTGATTTATCGGCATATTGTCTGAGCAGAGAGGTATGCATGCAAACTCAACTTTTTTGTTAATGTTCACGCGAAAATGTCAAGGTGCAACATGACTGGCGAATCTGTACCATAAGTGGCGAGAATGAAGAACTACATTCTTTCGCGAAAGCTAAGGTCGGGGTATTTGGGCTCGTCTAGGCTAGAAACCGTCGATGGCGGAAAGTGCGATTTCCTTGATTGCGGCACCTCGTTGCTACAAATGTGTTCGGCTTGCACTTTGATTAATTCATTTGATGCGGAAATTTGGTGAAGATTTTGCGTTATCATTATGTTTATTGCGGAAAGTCAATTAAGGGAATGCGTGACTGGGTTGTGCTTTTGTACAAATCTATCAAAATTAACAGGACACTTGAACATCTATGGTTGAATTCAATTTATAATGCTAGCGTCTTACTAGACTCCACAAGGTTTTATTTGGAGATTGTTTAATTGGGCACTGACCTCGTGACAATTACCTTGTTTGCAAATGGCTTGTAGACGAAATTATCATAGAGACATGCTTTTGTAAATTGGGCTTATGTTATATTATGAGAAGAAATATTGGAGAGATAAATCCTGTTTGTATACTTTTGAATTTATGAATAATTAACCTCACCAATAGTCGGATCATCCCAAAAATGCAGCTTTCGCTTTTGATCGAACACAAGAATTGCTTCTTTACTTTTGCCAAAAGGTCTTCGTCGCAATTGATACTCTTATACTAGGTTTAGTTATATGGCTTTTCTATTAAGTTGTATTGCATGATAATCGTATATTCCGGTAGTCACGTCACCTATTGGAAAATGTTACAGTCGAGATTGCATTTTCTCGTAGTCACCTGAAGTGACAGCTGTTGGAATGTGACATTCTGTGTCATTTATATTAGCAATCGTCACAACAAAGAGAGATTTCCAAACTGGTTGAACTATCCAGGTTTGCTTATCGTGAAACAGTCGTGGAAGCCTATACTCACTATAGTCACTTTTTTTTATGTGATAGTCTAAGCTGAGGTGTCACCCTTTGTACTACTAGTACGTCATGTCGTTTAGGTCATGGTGCAATGTCCAGTAGTAAGCTTAGCTCGAAAGATAGAGAGAAGGACATAATAGGTTAGGGGGAGTCAAGGGGGTGTTGCAGAAAGTGGCGATGAACCTTGCGTTTGAACTCTTGGATGTTGTATGAGTTCGGGAATACTGTCTTTGGAAGGTTGTTCCACAGACGAGTTGTTCTTGTTATAAACGAATTTCTAGATCGGAGTGTGCGCGAACATAAGGGCTGTAAACTGTGGGGGTGAGCCGAGCGGGCAAGTCTTGTGTTGCGGGAAAAATGTTGCCGTGGAGGCATGAGGTTACTTATTTCAGTGGAGCAATCATTATGAAAAAAACGATAAAATTTTGCTAGAGCTGCAACATTCCTACGGTGGCTTAATGAGTCAATTGAAGAGCAAATGGCGCTGTCTGAGCGCGGTTTTGCACCTTGTCCAGCCAAGCTAAGATGGTTCTTGGGGCCCCGGCCCAGATATACGAGTTATATTCAAGACGGGGACGAATGTAGGACTTGTAAATTATAGCCCTGGCAGACGGCTGAAGGAGAAATTTGCACCTTTTGAGGAATCCTAGACACTGGGATGCTTGTTTAGCACTTTGGAATATGTGGTTATTCCAGCGCAGATCTTCAGCTAATGTTACGCCTAGGATGTTTAGAGAGGGTTCTGCCGTTACGGTCTTGTTGTCCACTGAAATAGAAAGCGGTTCGGTGCAAGTTTTATTGGAGATGAGACAGTACTTAGTTTTTAATGCATTAAATTCGACACGGTTCTTGTGGCCCCAATCAAGAATTCGTTCGATGTCCCTGTTGATTGAATTGGTCAACAGTTGGCGATGATGTAGTCAAGATCTGGCACGCGCTTGTGTTACATTATCAAAACCATAGGTGTTGATAGCTCAGAGTAAACGATTGATTAGATGTGTTGAAGACCGCACAACTTCAACAATTTGGAGCGGTTTGACTTGATAAAAGAATAAAACTGAATGTGTGGTTTGGTTACTGACGTGTTTATTGTGACTGAGCGCTAATGCTCGTATCTTTTACATATTTATACAATTCTTTATTGCTTAATTAGCAATAATAAAGTTATTGCACCTGAATGCGTGAGTCAAGAGTTCATTCACCAATTTTTAATTTTCGTTTGTTATTGCTGACATTGCAATTCGATTGCGGGTCGATTCCGTTCAGGTGAATGAGCTTTTGATTCAGCATTTTAATTTATTTATTGTTTTTCATATAATAACAGAAATTAGGAATTGGCCTAAATCTTAATATTATGTGATGTTTTATATGTGCTGCGCACATTCTCCTCCGTCGAAATTGAGAGACGATATATCGCAAGAGAAGTCGTCGTCCTTGATTTTCTGCGACCTTCTAGGAGCTGGCTGCGGACGCTTGTCCCTCGGTGTTCTTCTCTGAATCCTTAGAACCCCCTGCTTCTTATACTTGCAGTATACCAGTATGAGGATGACAATGGTAACCAGCGTATACATGCTGAAGTAATGATGTAGGTGGTGGTGGTTTAAGGTTGGCAGATCGTTGATATGTTGCTGCTGTTTCTTGAGTGCACCGCGTAACTCGTCTAGATCCAGGTTGTCCACCTCCTTGACGATCTGTGGTGCGAAGGATACATTTCCTTCCCTCATCTTGTAGGTTAGATTAAGATGAGCAGAAATTACTTGTGTTTCAGGTATGAATGATGTTCTGAGCCTTCCCGTGACCTTGTTGTCGGCTTGTATAGACAGCGTCGGGTGATTGAGCATGCACGTTGGTTGAAGTTGGATAATACCAGACTCACTAAGGGTTAGCGGGTGCACAGCTTCACGACAAATTATATCGAAGTGAGTTTCTTCATCCATGATGAATATCCATGTACTTGGTGCACTTAGTTTGATGAACATCTTCTTCGGATTCGTACTTCTGAGACGGCAGTAAGGTGACAGTTGTTTCTGGTTACTAAGTAGACTGATCTCACAGCGGCTTTGCTTCGAGCTTGTGGTGAAAATTGGCTGTTTCAGATGGCAGGTTAACTGATGGATCGCATTTAGTTGACATGCACTTAGCTCCTGCTCATTTATCGGACTGAAGCGGTCTCTGTGATGATTTACAGCTAAATAAGTAGTTGACAACTGGATAGAGATAAATTTGTCCGAGCGATGTACAGGAATCGGTATTAATTTATATAAACGATACGATTCCGATTTTAACAATGGAATTCGAATGTCAAACAAAACCCTTGTTTCCGTTATTCTCATTAGCACATGCATTATGTTGTATATTTCTAATAACGAGGATGATCCGCCTTCTCCCGGCAGTCTTACGTCCTGCGGTAGGTGCTCTCGGATGAATTTGATCTGTTCGGTGAGCTGCGATGGTGTTAATAGTAATGTGTTGAGACGTCCGTGTTTGGTATCTGTTACAATCGATAGGATGTTTCTTTGTATCTGCTGGAAGCTTATTATGTTTAGCGTAATCAGAATGGCAGCAGAAGTGAATGTTTGAGATACCATGAGCGTTTGTTGGGAATCATTCATAGCGTTGGTAATTGCTTCGAAATGACGTTCGACTGTGTGGAACTGATTCTGTATAGTGTCGTGATTCTTCTTGAAGACATTTAGAGAACTCTCTATAATTGTAGTTTGATTTCTCAAGAGTTCGCGAAGAAGTGTTTCGTTTTCGTTTATACCACTGATTTGTTCTTCAAGGTTTCTAGCGTATTCCTGGTCAAGAATTCCGAATAATTTATTTGCTATAGTTCCAACTATTTCTAATGGAGCTCTCTTACTTCGAGTCGTTGTCTTCTCATTTTGCTGATAGAGAACTTCGTTTATATGTTCTGATTCCAGAATGTGGTGGTGTAGTTGTCTAATTGTGGCACTACATAACTGTTGAGATGTATCTTGCTTTATCGTCCCATTGCATAGTTCTGAGAGTCTTCTTACGGATTTTTTAAGGCCGCTGAATTCCTTCCAATAAGTGGAGAGGTCGTAATAGACCAGTAGGTTCCATTCGCTTGTGTATAAATTCAGCTGTCCTACGTCATCGAAGTAGATCCCTTCTTGGTTTTTGAATCTTGTTATGTTGTACGGCGACCGTGCATCCTCCCCACCGACTATGAGGAAGAATAACGCCAAAATCATCAAGTACGCGATACTGTTTGTGTTGAAAGTTCTTGCGGGAGCTGATGTAGACGTTCTTTCGTTGCGTTTGGGCTGCTTTTTGTAGTCTTGTGTTAGGGGCTCTTGGCTTGATCGTTTTCGTGGATCTTGCTTCCCTGTTCGTGTAGTTTTCATATCATTGTTTTGTGGTTCGTTGGTCTCGTTGTCATCTTGCTCGATAGGCGATGTTGCGACTTCCACATCAACATTTGCTTCCTTCTTGTTATCGCTTACTGGAAGCAATGAGAGCTTGGTTATCGGCCTGCGCATTTTGCCATTTTTAGTCTGTAACGTCACGACTCTCGTTAGTCCATCTGCACCTGGATGTATCTCTATCACTCGACCCAACGCCCAGCGGGATGGTGGAAGCTGTTCATCTTTAATGAGAACGAGATTCCCTTCTGTTATAGAGGGATTTTCCTTGGTCCATTTGGGTCGGAACTGAAGACGTCCAATGTATTCAATGGACCATTTCCTCCAAAATTCTTGGTGCATTCGTTGAACACGATCCCACCTTGTCAGCAAGCTTGGCCTGTCATCCAATTGATTTCGATCCGGAACAGTGAGTAGTGGTGAACCAGTGAGAAAGTGACCTGGCGTGAGGGCATCTAAGCTTTCTGGATCTTCAGTTAGTGGGCATAGCGGACGTGAGTTTAAACATGCTTCAATTTGCGTCATCAACGTACACATTTCCTCATATGTCAGTCTCGCTTCTCCTACTACTCTTCGCATATGATGCTTGATTGATTTAACACCAGCCTCATGCCTCCAAAATGTGGAGATGATGGTGGAATGAAGTGCCATTGAGTTCCGGTTTCTTGTAAGGCTTGGTTGACATCGGATTTGTAGGACTGTTGTTTATGAAGGTCAGTGATTACCTTACTCGCCCCAACGAAGTTTGTGGCGTTATCACTGTAAAGGTGAGCTATTGGTCCTCTTCTGCCTGTAAAACGTCTGAAGGCGGCAATGAATGCAGCAGAAGTTAGTTCGGTGACTATCTCTATATGTATCGCCTTTGTAGCGAGACAGATGAAGATTGCGATGTAGCCCTTGCGTGTTTTCTGACCTCTAGCCCTGTCCAATAATAAATCAAAGGGTCCAGCATAATCAACTCCAGAATGTGTGAATGGTGGACTGGTAATGACCCTGGCTTTTGGTAGCATGCCCATCATTTGTTGTGACATTTGTGCTTTATAACGATGACAAATGACACATTTATGAATGTGGCCCTTTACTGCCTTGGGTCCATTGAGAATCCAAAATCTTTGTCTTATCACCTGGTGGGTTAATGAATTTCCTCCGTGAAGCGTATCCTTGTGTGCTTTGTTGATTATGAGAGCAGTCAGCTCGCTCTTGTATGGTAATATTATTGGGTGTTTTCCATCGTATGATAACTGTGCGTTTTCTAGACGACCTCCAACCCTGAGGATTCCATCCTTATCGATGAATGGAGTAAGACTTAGTATTCGACTTTGCTTAGGAAGTTCTTTCTTCTTTAACAGTTTCGTTATATCATCCTTAAAATGTGATTCTTGGGTAACCTTTATCAGCAATAGTAGAGCAGCATCAATTTCTTTGATTGTTAATGGAGCGATAATTCTTAATGCTCTTTGAGTTTTCAAGTTTGTGACGAAGCGAGTACAGTATGCTATTATACGTTGAAGTTTGCTTAGAGATGAGTGATTCTTCATTAGTGTCTCTAAGATATTTTCGCTGTCTGTAGTTATCGTGGCTACCGTTATATGTTTTTCTTCTAAGTCTGTTTGTGGTAGTTTCGTTGACGGGAATTCAATTTTCTGTTCCTTTAGCCAATGTGGTCCCTCCCACCAGATCTTGTAGTCGTTCAGGAGGGCAGGATAAATCCCTCGTGATGCCACATCTGCAGGATTTTCTTGTGACTTCACATGAAACCATTTGCTGCTATCGGTCTGTGCTTGAATTTCAGCTACTCTGTTTCCTACGAATGTTTTCCATTTATGAGGGTCTTCCCGTATCCAAGCAAGAACAATTGTGGAGTCTGTCCATGCGAAGTATGGAATATTTTCGATTTCTAGGCTGTCTCTAACCTCCTTCAGTAGATTCGCTAGCAGTGTTGCACCGCATAGTTCCAGTCGTGGCAGTGATAGCTTGGATTCTAGTGGGGCAACCTTCGTTTTGGCAGTGAGTAGATTTGATGAGACCGTTCCACCTTGTATGATTCGAATGTAGACGGCTGCACTATATGCTCTCTCAGATGCATCTGAGAATCCATGTAGCTCACATACGCCAATTCTTCCTAAGTATCCGACCCACCTAGGAATTTCGATTCGTTGCAGAGCTGGTAATTCATTCAGTATTCTGCTCCAAATCTGCACTATATTCTGTGGTAGAGCTTCGTCCCAGGAGGATTTCTGGATCCAAATATCTTGTAGCAAAAGTTTAATTTTGATGGTTACTGGAGAGATAAGTCCAATTGGATCAAAGATTTTTGCAGCCTCGGATAGTATATTGCGCTTTGTTGCTGCACGCTCTGGGTGTATGGTGATTTGAATCCGGAATTTGTCTGTGGTTGGGTTCCAGTATAATCCCAACGCCTTAATTGTCTTTTCTTGATCGAAGTCACGATCAGTTGCGGCTTCTCGTAAATCCCATGGTATGTGCTTCATCAAGTTTCTGTTATTACTTGACCACTTTCTTAACTTAAAACCACCACCGTCAAGCAGTTGGATTAATTGATCGCTTGCAATAGCTGCTTCTTCTAGTGAGTTTCCTCCAGATACCACATCATCAACGTATGTATCATGTAGTATTATATGAGATGCTCTAGGATATTTGCTTTCGTCATCCTTGGCCAGCTGCTGAAGAGTTCGGATTGCTAGATATGGCGCTGATGCGGTTCCGTAAGTGACGGTTGTTAACTTGTATTCACGAATTGGGTCTTTGGGCGATTCTCTCCACAGTATTCGTTTGTAGCCTTGATCTCGAACATCGATTCTGATCTGGCGGTACATCTTTTCGATATCTGCGGTAAATACGATCTTGTGTTTCCTCAAGACCCTCTCAACTACAGGCCTCGTAGATGTATTTTTCGTGGTGGTGGTAATGGTCCCAAAAGTCACCACACACCGGAGTAACATGGCGCGGAAGCCGTACGCGCAGAATTTTTGTGTTTATTTTGCAGTAAAAAGTGATAAAATATTGTATTTTAACACTTTTAACTGCACTTGGATTTATCAGTGAATAGTTTTTTAGTGATTTCATTAAAAAAAAATAAAACAAATTTGGTGATTAAGTGTGTTTAAGTGTTCAAATTGTTAAGGCGATCAACTTTTTTTTCACATTCACGGTGTTTTTTCATGTTTATTTACGAAAAAAATGTTGAATATTTAATGTTTTGTGTAGTTATGGAATTAAAAGTGATTTTAAAGTGATTAATACATATATTATGATATTATTATTAAAAATATAGGTGCCGAAAAACACTTCTCTTATTCACTTTTCCATTCGCACTTTTCTGTACTTATATGTTTAGTAATAATTGCAAAATAAATTAATTAATGACTTTAAAATCACTTTTAATTAAATATTCAGCATATTTTCCCTTAATATACACGAAATAAACACCGCGAATGTAAAATAAATTGATCACCTCAACAATTAAGACACCAAAAATACACTAAATCACTATTTTTTTATATATTTTTTTATTAAATCACTAAAGAAATAATCACTGATAATCCTTGTATGGTTTAAAGCGATAAATTTCAATAATTTACCACTTTTTACCACAAAACTATGACGAAAACACTCGCGAACGTACTCTGCGCCATTAAATTCTCAGCAACTGTCAAATTTTGGGACCATTCTCAGCAATTGTTGTATTAGTGCCCAATAAAACTGCATGGCCTGTAGTTGAGAGGGTCTTGGTTTCCTCCATCTAAGCAAGATTGACAGTAATTTCTGTTGTATTTGTGGGCCGACCATCATGAGTTCGTTTAAGCTTTTCGTATTAGTCCGTTTGGCAGAGGCATCAAATACAACTCTTAGTTTTGTCGTAGTGCTGTCTTGCTTTAGTACGGCGTGGTGTGGCAAGTAATATGTCCCCTGCAGAGTATCCTCAGTTGGTACCATGTGTCCTAGACGTAGGTATTCGTTCATGAAGTCCTTATACATGACCTCAAATGTGTGGTTATTTTTAAATTTCCGTTCCATTTGGAATAGTCGTACGAGGGCTAGTTCTCTTGTACGGTGCAGGTTTTCAGCTTCGTCAGGATTTTCTCGAAATGGAATTCTGACTGTATATCGACCGTCAGAGTTTCGCTTATGTGTCGTTCTGAAGTGTGTTTCACAGGCAATCTCCTCGCTTGTCATGATTGGCTCGCGATGGAGTTCCTCCACCTCCCAAAATTTGCGAAGGTCCTTGTTGATATCTATTTCTGATATCATGCAGTGTAATCCTGTATTGCTTTTACTATTTGTTTTAATTTCACCAGATAGAATCCAACCCAGTTTCGTCTTTTGTGCAATTGGAGACCCTTCGGATCCGAGTAGAACTTTCTTCATCATGATCTTTCCTAGAACTCCAACTCCAAGGATTACATCGATTCGTCCTGGTGTGTCGAAATGAGGATCTGCTAGTCTTAAGTTCCGTGTATGTTCCCATACCGTTGGTGTTACTTTCTCTGATGGTAAAACTCTAGTTAACTTCTTGAGTATAAGTGCCGTGGTTACAAGCTCGAACTTTGAAGCGAATCTTGGTTTTATTGTTAATTCTACACAAGTGCGGATGGTTCCCAATTTTACTTGTCCAACTACAGTCAAGACTCTATTAGTTTCTAATTTTGGTAATCCCAGTCTCTGTACTGCGTCTTCAGTTATGAAAGAGCCTTGAGAGCCTTGATCTATCAGTGCTCTTAATGCGATGACCTGACCACTTTTTGTGGATGCATGGATGACTGCTGTAGGAAGCATCTCAGTGCATGGTCCGTTGGTTGCTGCTGTGTAAGTACCAACTTCAGTAGAGTTCGATGATTGGCCTTTATTATTAGCTGGTTTATCGGCTTCAGTCGTGGCGTTTGTTGAGGTTGGATGAAGAAGTGTATGGTGTTTCTTCTTACACACTTTGCATAGTCTCCAGCTTTTGCATGTATTTGTCATATGCCCCTTGACCAAGCAATTGGTACAAAGACTTGATTTTCGTACTGCATCATTTCTTTGTTGGACAGACATTTTCGTTAGTTTCTCACAGGAGTATATTTTATGATTTCCCTTGCAGATTGGACAGTGATTTTGCATTGCGATGGAGCCATGATGTATTTTTAACTCCTTGCCCTTCCAGGGCGTAACCTTTTGTTTGGTCGGACCTTGCTTTAAGTCCTCGATAGGGTCGATCACTTCTAAGGTGTAGAACCGCCTTTCCAAGAACTCGACTAATTGGCTAACGTTCTCTACTTCTCTTGGATCTTTTAAAGACTGTTCATATAGATTGCGGCTTTCCCTGTCCAGCTTCTGTGTAAGTAGGAATACTATGAGTGGATCCCAATTCGATGTGTCAATCCCAAGGTTTCTGAGTGCTTGCAGACACTCTGTTGTAGTGTCGTGGAGTCTTTTGAGGCCCTGCTGGGATTCTTTATTGAGAGCTGGTTGATTCAGAAGGAAGCGTAGTTGAGCGTTTACTAGGGCTCTTTCGTTTTGATATCGCTTGTTGAGGATCTTCCAGGCGGTATCAAAGTTTTCCTGCGTAATTTGTAGATGGTCCACTAGTTCACTTGGTTCACCCGTCAGATTTGCTTTCAAGTAGAATAGTTTCTCAGTATTGCTCAGATTCGTGTCATTTCGAATTAACTCGGTGAATATATTTTTAAATGTTGGCCATTTTAAATAGTCACCATCAAATGTTGGGACATCTATCGGCTTTATTTTCATCTTGTTTCTTCCACCGTTGTTAATGTGTACTTGTGTTGGTGGACCGTCTGCTTGTTGATTCAGTTTTTCTTGAATTTTAATCTGGATGTCCTGGTATAATGCCTCCGTTGCGGCGAATGTATCCCTCTCAAAGTATTCGTCTTTAAATGTTCCCAGGCTCATTATTTCTCCATGTAAGTCAACCACACGTTCCCAATAATCACTTATTATTTTGGCTTTCTGCGAATAGTATGCGGTTGACCTCGGCGATGTAATTTCGCTTTCTGTTTTCTCAATCGTCCGTTTTAAAGAATTTATCATGGCGTTCTGCCTTTTAATTCTCCTAAGTTGATCTTCAACGCGTTCTGATGTTTGTTGCTTCTCAACGGCTGCACGGAGAGCATCTTCCATCAAATCTCTAGTTTGCTCGAATAAACTTTCCACCTTTTCGAAGTAGTTCTCTTTGAAGTACTTATGTTCTGGATTCTCGCCTTTTAGCTGCTCCAGTTCACTGTGTTGATTCTCGAACTCAGCCCATGCCGATTGCAGTGAATGTAATCGAATTTCGACATAGTCCTTTGTCTTCCTACTTTTGGAATCCTTCCGAAAGTTGGTGTTCAGCCTTTGGATGGTCTTTGATGTAATATTTTGCAGGGTTAATATCTTTTCCATGGTTGCGCAGCAATGGTGTGTAGATCGATGTAGCTGAAATTAACGAGGATTTTCCTCAATTTAATTAGTTTACAGAGCCTCAAGACACGATGTTCTAGAGGATGTGTTTTTTGTTGTTTTTGTATTGCCTCAAGACACGATGTTCTAGAGGAATTTTTGTATATTCTAAAGACACTTGGTTCTTTAGAACACTTTTTCGCTCGAAGGACCAATGTTGATAGCTCAGAGTAAACGATTGATTAGATGTGTTGAAGACCGCACAACTTCAACAATTTGGAGCGGTTTGACTTGATAAAAGAATAAAACTGAATGTGTGGTTTGGTTACTGACGTGTTTATTGTGACTGAGCGCTAATGCTCGTATCTTTTACATATTTATACAATTCTTTATTGCTTAATTAGCAATAATAAAGTTATTGCACCTGAATGCGTGAGTCAAGAGTTCATTCACCAATTTTTAATTTTCGTTTGTTATTGCTGACATTGCAATTCGATTGCGGGTCGATTCCGTTCAGGTGAATGAGCTTTTGATTCAGCATTTTAATTTATTAATTGTTTTTCATATAATAACAGAAATTAGGAATTGGCCTAAATCTTAATATTATGTGATGTTTTATATGTGCTGCGCACAATAGGAGTAACGTAGAGTACCGTCATCAGCAAAGCTGTGGAGTGAGTTGGAGGGGACTGAGAGCAGGTCATTTATAAAAACTAGGAAGAGAGCTGGTGATAGAATTGAGCCCTGGGGAACACCTGCGGAGATGTGGTGGGGGTCGGATTCGACGCCATCCAATACTACCTTGATTGAACGGCATGAAAGGAAGCTCTCAATCCAGTTCTTAAGAACAGAGACAATACCAATAGCTTGGAGTTTAGCCAACAGAGCGGGATGCCATACTCTGTCAAAAGCCTTGGAGATATCCAGAGCAACCAGACCAGATTCACCAAATCGGTGTATACTTCGGCTGAGGTGCTCCGTTAAGCATACAAGGAGGTCGCCAGTAGATCTTTTCGATCTAAAGCCGTATTGTTTGTCATTCAATATTTGGTTATATTCAAGATATTCCATAAGCTTCCTTTTTATTATTGTCTCCATAACTTTGGAGAGAATAGAAGTAATTGCTATTGGGCGGTAGTTAGTAGGGTCACTAGCTTCACCTTTTTTCGGTATGGGCTGAACATGAGCCAGTTTCCAGGAGTCAGGATAAACTCCGGAGAAGTATGAAAGTGCAAAAAGTTTGCGCAGAGGTTTAGCCAAAGGTGAGGCACATTTTTAAGAACTATAGGGGGAATTTCGGGGCCAGTGGCTTTGTTGGGGTCCAGCTCTTTGAGACACTTATATACTTCACGCGTCCTGAAGAAAACTCTATCCATTGAGTGAGCGGAACACTCGATGGTGGGGGTTGCATGACGGCATCGGGTAAGGAAGAATTTTCGGCGAACAGAAGTGCAAGTAGATCGGCCTTGGGTTTGCTTTCTGTTATCACCTGTTTGTTATAAATGAATGGAGGCGTTGAATGTGAAGTGAAACTTAGAGAACAGCTCAAAACGAAATGTGGTTAAAACGGCGTAATTTATAAACAACATCTACCCAATCGTTAAATGCTGCTTCAAGTTCATGGGCGCAAGAAGGATAGAGAGAGGGATAGATGGAAAGGCCATGCATTAGAAGAGATGGTAGTAAGGCTAAGCGAATTCCTACGCACAGCCCTTCTGACCAAGCTACAATGATAACGAAGTATAGACAAACGTCCGTAGGTTTTACAAACAATGGAAACTAATGTGATCGCAGCAGGGAACGCTGCTTTTCAATACCACCCCAAGATCTCTTGCTTTATTAACGCAAACAAGAGCAACCGAGCTTAACGCGATAGCAGAAAAGTCAGGACGAACTATAGCAGAGTGAGAAAGAGATATACACTGGGATTTCCAAGGTTTTGGCTGCAGTCAATTTAATGCCAATGGGGTAAATGTCAGTAAATTTAGTACCTTAGGAAAAGTAGTGAGACTAATAAAAGTAACCATAACAGATACAATAGCTCAGGTAAGGGTTCAAAACTCGTTAACTGAAGACTTCCACGTTAAACGAAGACTCAATCAAACAGGAATGGAACATTAATAATCAAGTCGGTGCAAATATTGGGTTACGCTGATGATCTGAACATAGTAAGTCGATCACTATTAGGAGCAAAGGAATGCTATATAAGTCTAGACAAGGTCGCTAAAAATATGGACTTAATAATTAATCAAGACAAAACTAAAGCAATCCTGTAGACTAGATCAGAAAGGATACGATACAATATCGAGGTAGTGAAGAGCTTTAAATATATAGGAACACTAGCTTCGTCAACAAATGAAGAGCTGGAGGAAGTTAAAAGCAGAATACTACAGGGCAATTGAAGTTTCTGTTCACTGCGTGAAGTACTTCAAGTAGGAGGGTTACACAGGAAAACTAAATTTGAACTATACAAGTCTCTTATAAGGCCTGTGGCTTGTTATGGCTCGGAGGTGTGGACCATGACCCAAACAGTCGAGAACTTATTAGGCGTTTTTGAGAGAAAAATCTTAAGACACATTATTGGACCATTAAACGTAAACGGTATCTGGAGAATCAGACACAATGACGAACTGTACCAAATCTATAAAGAGATAGACATCGTCAGCTAATATCAAAATAAATAGACTACGATGGGCAGGACATGTAGATCGTATGGCGGAAAACAGAGCAGTAAAGAAGGTATATAAAGGGAAATCATAATCGGTGGCAGGCCAGCTGGACGACCGAGGAAAAGATGGTTTGAAGCCGTAGATACAGACGCTGCGCACTTGTTGGGCGTAAGAAATTGGAGGACTCTAGCCAGTGAGGGAGAAGATTGGGGAGAAAACTGAAGGAGGCCAAGGCTGTAGTGCCATTGAACTGAACTGTAATTTAATGTCGATCAGAAAGATAATATGACGCAAGCTTCTCCACACAGATATGTATTTGATCTCTTGGCGCAGGAAAGTTTTAGAATTTCGTTAATCAAAATACTGAATAAAAGCCCTAGAATGGAGCCTTGGGGACGGGAGCGTTTAGTAGGGCACTTGAGGGACTTTAGACACCTAGCTTAACGTTAGATAAAAGACTTTTTGCTAAAGTTTAAGAACGGAAAGAGAAAAATGTGCTTGTGAGGCCAATTTACGCAGAAGCAGGGCATGTGATTGACGCTATCGAAAGCTTTTGAGAAGTCAAGCAACAATAGACAGCATAAGTCATGTTTATCAAGAGAGTTGCGAATATCAGTCGTAACTCTAAGGGTAAGTGCACTACGCAGCATAGATGATAGAGTAGAGAGAGAATAAGCCTGCATACTCGCTTATAGAACTCTGAATGAGTTTTAAATGGAAGAGTGCATAACGCAGCTCGCTTTATTTTGCTAAATGACGATGACGGTCTACGGCGTAAGAGTAACTGTGGAGTGGATTGAGAGCAAATCGTTAATGAATATTAGTATATGAATATGTCGGATGGAATGGTAATTGAGTCTCCACTAGCTATTTTATGGGGCATTTTTTTGACATGCCATATATTGATAATGGAGACTCCGTGGTTTTAACTTCTTAAATATTGAATTGTTCTGTTAACGGCTTCAATAGATGCTTTATTTGCCATGGTACATTCATCCCATTCCCAGACAACCATCATACAGTCTTGCAAAACTTTAGCTTCGTGACGGTTTTTAGATTTGTTTCATTCATATGATCTTCTTCGATCGATATCATAAACATAGAATGAGCTGTTTTCCCTTATGTGAGTAAAGTTGCCGCAATCTCTGCTAATAAACCTGCTACGGCAACCCTTTTATCTAAATATATTTTGACCAATATGAGATTAATTAAGATCATGCCAGTCCTTCCTGGTGTGAGTTTACTCGTATTGACGCTGTTGATGATGCTTTGATAGACTTCTTTTTGTTCATTGTTTAACTTTGGTCCATTGTGTTCCATATATTCTCTGTTTAAATTATCTTCAGACCCATCGATTATTTGTGGAAATGGCAAACCATAATGATCCCAAGTATTTCCGCATATCCATATCGACCATATTAAGGGATATTGCAGTGTATTATATTATATGTGAGGCTCTGTGATTCATTGTAATTTGTTATCCTTTGTATAAAGTATTATGCCGTGGTTATTACATCTTATATCATTCCAGTCGTAGACTAAATATCCATTGATGACTAAAGTACATTTTGATAGGCATATAGGCAACCAGGCCCAGGAAGAGGGGGGGGCAAGAGGGTCGTTTGACATGGGCCTCCGAATTTAGGGGGCCTCCATAATATGTAGCAAGACCATAGCTTATAGATGACAATCAAATAAAAGTTCTTTGAAATGAATTAGTCGATTCAAGTATAATTGATCGATTGAATGTGTCAGTGAGAAAGTTTTCAATTGCGAGGAGGATATAACAAATATAACAAATCATTTTTAATATCTCAATACAATTCAAAATATTTTAATATCTTTTCCTGAACAATTGAGTCAATTAGCTCGAAACCCAATTAAATTGTGAAAAGAGCCTGGGACTGACTGCCAAATTTTCTTGGAAAAGCAGTAAAAACGTGAAAAAGTCCTAGGTTTTCGGCCAAATTGCGCGAATCATGAAAGATTGGTGTGGTCAGATCAGGAGTTAGTTTCGCAAATATGGAATCGGTTTTGATGGTATTTTACTAATCTAAATTATAATTTGTCTATGACTATACAATACTATTAAAGGTTTCTTTCATAGTTTCAGGTAGGGCAATAAAAATAGTTCTAAAATACCAAGGCCCTCTCAACTACAGGCCATGAAGTTCTCTCTTGAACTAATGCAACCATAGCTGAAGTCGGTCCAAAAAATTTGACATTTGGTTAGAATTTATATGGCGCGGAATAGATTCGGGACTGCTTTCGTTATATTTTTGTGGTAAAAAGTGGAAAAACATTGTAATTTATTACTTTAAACTATACATAGATTATCAGTGATAAGTTCTTTTAAAGAAATTAAAAATGAATGGGATTCGATTCTTTCTGAGTCCAAGAAAATTGCAGCAGGTAATGAAATTGTTACAGAATTTGCGACAAATCGCCGAATAAAAGATCAAGTATGCAGATATAGAAGCATATTTTCACAACCATATTTTTAACGAGATCATTGACTCAGTAATATATGGACTTATAAGAGGATTTCAAGCTGTTCCTTCTATATGCAATTTATTCGAAGTTCTGTGGAATTTTGTTGAGATGGAAGAGAAGAGCTTAGTTGAAGCAGCAACAATTTTATAAAAGAAATATGAATATGAAATTGGTGAGGAAATTGTTGAAGAAATTAAATTTCTTAAAAGAGCGTATAAAACCAATTTTAAAGGCTGCACGAAACCATCCGAGCTTTTAAACGAAATTATTGAAAAGGGGTTTTTAAACATTTATCCAAATGTTGTTATTGCGCTTAAAATAATTTTAACTATGCCAGTAACCGTAGCAGAGGCAGAGAGAAGTTACAGCGTACTTAAAAGTATAAAAAATTATTTGCGATCAACGATGGAACAGGATCGCGTTAATAGTTTAGCGACGCTAACTATTAATTGGGATATTGCCAGAAATTTGGACTATTCCCAATTAATAAATTCTTTTGCAGCTATGAAGGCTCGAGCTCTTTTTAATCTGTCTTTTATATCCATTTATTGTTTTTTTGTAATATTTTGAATAAGGTTTTGTGTTTTATTTTGAATTAATATATTATATACCATCAAAAACGTAAATTTCTTTTCCATAGGGGGCCACATATATTACCTGACCTGGGCCTCCAAGTGGCTCTTACAGGTCCTGTAGGCAACCCTAACCAAGCTAATCATAGCAAGAAGAAAAAGGCTTCATATAGTAAGTCAAGATATATGTAATTTGTATTCCACTTGTCATATCCTTTTATTTAATACCCATACCGAGCGCGTTGTAAATAAAAAGATAATCCGCCATTTTGTGTTGGCCGCCATTTTGAGTTGAAGTTTAAGTGAAAAAAAGGAAGGAATTTTAACTTTGACGACTAATAACTCTGGAAGTTGGTAGTGTGGAACCTTGACTTTTACAGTTTTATCTAGGTAGGAGTATTCTGCTACCTTATTCATGAAGGTGGGTCATAGGGTTACAAAAATACGGGGGATATGTAAACCTCTACCAAAAAAACTTCAAAACGCCCTAGCGGCTAAACTGTTTCGATTCGAACCACAGACCTTTGTGATGGTGGTCGGGAGCCTTAAGTCGGGCTATCAAGACTTATGTTTCGGATATATTAAATATTTTTTATGATTCTAAACTACAATAGACTAATAACAAATGCGCTAGCTACTGATTTATATATTTACATGTATTTCTAAAAGTAAACAAATTAAGCGGGATATGACGGTAGGTGATAGTACACAACTCTTAAAGTCTTAAACTAATTGATTTGTTTGCTATCTTTCTTTTTGAAGCGTTTACAACTACTTCCCGTCTTGCGGCCACTAATCATAAACAATTTTTACAGATTTCATCTTAATTTAACTTATTTAAAACAAATTTTGAATCTATTATTAATAACGAAAATATAATACATGAAAATACAAGGAAACGAATCAATTAAGCAGAATTTAGAGTAATAAATAATCCGCAATTCTATTAAACATGAATAAGAAGCTTGCCATGATGGTGCTCTTCTTCTGGCTTCTTCTTTGGGGTGTAGGGGTTGTGCTCAGGATCAGCATTCAAGCTAAAAAGATTTACAAAATAATAAAATATTTGGTGTTACTATAATCAAGGTATAGTTACGCATAGAAGTGGGTTGCTTCAGCACAGTTAACATTGTACCACCAGTCGCAGGCGAACTCCTTTTGATTAAAAATAGTTCCATTTGTGCACAAGAATGATGCTCCTTGGTGTCCTTCTCTGCCATCATGACATACGTGGTAGGCCTGTATTGATAAATTTAAAGAGTGGTGTCTTTATTAAGGAGTTTGGTACGTACTTGGCAGCCAGTTTCAACATTCGCATACATTCCCGGAACAGCTGGTACATTTCCGCAGTGGAAATTTGTATGCGGAACTTCATGGTACAAAGGATAATCAACGCCTGGAATTCCGGGAATTTTGCTTAGATCTTGTTCCTTTTCGCGTTTTCTGGTGTGAGGTTCTTGTGGATGGTATAGAGATCCATAGGTCTGAAATTAAATTTTTTAATATATTTTATACAAATCAAGGTATATAAAATATAATAGCGACTATTACAAGTATTTTTAAGGTAAACCTACCTCTGTACCCCCAAGGTCATTCCTACATGGACCATGGTTGAGCTTTTTTGGGCAAAACAGGCGTACGGAATATCCTAATAGAGTCACTTGCAACCAAAGGCCCTACTTTTTGATAAACCTTCGCTACCGTTTGGGCCTGTTGGCAGTACGAATATAATGAGGTGCCAACTTATATTCAGTTTACTATGTATATTGTTGTTTTGAGCGCATTATAGTCCAAAAACTTTGTTTCGACAAATCAGGCTCTATGTAATACAGCTGTGCTACGCTACGGGACTGGCATAAAGGCGTAGAGCCTCAGTGAGAGAAGCGTAAAGGTAGGTCCACACATATCTGTGACGTGCCACGATTTCATTGCAGTCCGGGAGCATCACTGAAAAATATTGACATTAGTCAGTGGATAGCGGTTTTTGGCTCCGAATTCTCTCGGACCGCACCGATTGATGTGAAATTTGGACAGTAAGTAAGTAGAGGCTTAAGGAACAAAAGTTATATTGTGCCGATGTGTGCTTTTTACCTGGTGGGTGCCACCTCTTCCAGTGCTGGAAATTGGCACATTCAAAATAACTGCAGAAATAAATAGAGGGATGCATTGAAAGCAAACAGCTGTTATGTGTTTCTTCAAATCAATGTTTTGTGAGTTATTCGCGATAGAAATTGTTGATTTTTCATCTAAACAATGAATGAATGCTTCAAGTAGAACTTAAAAATCTTAGGTTTTTTTAAAAAATGAACCTTTTAGAAGAACGAGTAACGATTTGCGTTTTTTTTTCTAGATGAAACACAAATCGAGTTATGAGTCGTTAAATATCACCATTTGCTTGCCGAAATCTGAACTCGCACCATTCGACTTTAAATAAACAAAATAAAACGACGATTTTTTTGGAGAAAAACTTATTGCACTTTATTTAAAGTGCTTGAAAATACCTTTGTAATGAGCTTTTAGCCCGGCTTATTGAACAACTGACGAAGTGGTGGAACAGCACCGATTTCAAAAGTTCTTTTTTCCCGTGTTCTGTAGACGTTTAGGAATATACATCGCCAGTAACCCTTGCATTACCTCCAAAAATGAATAAATTAGGGTGGTTTCACCCCTCCGAAGCATGATTTGCAGTACTGAAAATGTTTGTAAAATTTATATATTTCGGCTCGGAAATCATATCTCGGGGGTCTTCGGGGTCGCTGATCACGAATCCGATGTTCATATACATGTAGGGGTGGTTTCAACCCCTAAAAATCCCCCGGTGACAGAAAATATAAAAAAGGACCCCATTTTCTTTAGAAAAAGGCTCTCGGCTAATTTTCTTGAAATTTTGCAGTTTAGTATTTCTCACGCCCTATGAGGATATAATTGATTTCTGAATGTAAAACAATTTATTCTTGTAGTCCAATCAATGGCCAGCCTAGACAACCACCCATTTGACCCTTCAACCACCGACCACCGATTATTCTTTTCCTCCTCGTCTAATGCCAATGTTATTGCAGCAAAATATTCCACCCTTGAGATTTTTGCCCAAATTTTAGAGATGCCATTGAACAATGAGCACTGATACGGAAATGGGGTGCTGTGTGAATGTCAGTGAAATTTCATCACGGATGCCCTGCGGTTACGGATATGTTAATCGAACTTAAATCCTGAAGACGTGATGCCGACCGTTAACAAGAATTGGACGGGTCTTCAAAATACTGTAATTAGTTTTGCTAACTTCTTCTAATGCAACTTACGACTGGTTCAATGATGAATGTCAGTGAAAAGATGCTCTAATATGAATTAGAATAGTACAGTCCAGGAAGACCGCACCTGAGGCAGGAGTGTTACTGAAAGATCCACGGTATGTAAGACGTAATATGCATCTCCAACCTATTTGCATCACCGCGGTGTACCCTGTGGAATTCTACGTCTAAAGCCTGCTCTACACGGTGCTATAAAAACCCTCCTACGTTGTACCCTTGATGTTAGGGTGCATCGAGTGGCCGATGTTCGAAGTACGAATTTCCAATGTGAAGCGTCCAACGTTGGTGTTTGACCACTTTCGGGCTGTTGTCGGTATTGAATCAAACGTTGGAAGCCAATATTCGCCGTATCGTGTATAGCCGGCCTAAGATTTTCTGCTACCCACCCAATTACTGGCTTACGAAGACTACATCAACACCTTTGAAGAACGTCAAAAAATCTATATGCGCTCTAATCCAGGCAAGAAATCTAAATCTACGAGTCTATCAACCGTTGATCCTACAAGCTGGTGAAGAGTGTTTTTGAACTGGTACAATCATGCAACTATCTTTGGTAAATAATAGCAGCGCAACAGAAAGTAGTCCAGCAGGAGATCTCAACTAACACCAAATTGTGTCTGTTCAAGTCCAACGTTAGGGCAGTTCTTTTATGAGGTTGCGAAACATGGAAAGTCACCCAATTCATCACAGGGCGCCTACAAGTCTTCATCAACAGATGCCTACGTCGCATCTTAAAAATCCGCTGCCAAGATAGAATTTCAAATGAAGAACTATGGCGCCGTACCGGCCAAGAAAAGATAGACGACCAAATCAGGCGAAGGAAATGGAATTGGGTTGGCCACACCTTGCAACGCGAAAACGAAAATCTAGCCAAACAGGCCCTTGACTGGAATCCCCAAGATTCCCGTCGAGTAGGAAGACCTAGAACAACGTGGAGGAGAACCCTATTAGCAGAGGCCGTATCAACTGGGAGATCCTGGTCGAAGCTGAGTGCTGTCGCACAAAAGAGAATCCACTGGAAGGCAACTGTTTCCGCCCTATGTCCCATGAGGAATTAAAGGGGAATAAGCAAGTAAGATATCAATTATTTCAAGATTTCTAGAGCGGTATTATGTTAGCAGATATGTATCTATTTTATTCCATTTATTTTTATAATTTGGACTAAATTTTTGAATTGTTTAAGGAGTGTTAAGATAAAGTACATCAAGACTTCACTGTTTGATCTCACTGCACGATTTAACTATAGTTAAACCAAAGATTTTTGCTTAAATCCACACTTGTAAGAACTGCGTTTGTTTATTAAATAAATAATAATCGGAGCAGACTCTAGAAGTTCTAGACAAGAACTTAGGCATATTTTATACGCTTGCTAAAGTCCTAATTGAGATAACGACAAAACAAATTTGTTTTATTTTTGAGCTTCTCAAAACACATTTTATTTTCCACTTTGCACTTTTGACAAAACTTTTATTAATATTCAGCAATTAATCAAATAATATCTGCAGAAAAACTAGTTATTTGCATGTAACAATCTAAGTTAAAATTTGATTTATGCGAAAAAAATACAAAACATTCAATTACCGAATACAGTAGCTATGTTGGCGTACTTTCAACGGGGCGTGTGTAAACATTTTGCTCTTATTAATAGAAACGAATTAGCAATTACCTGCCCTAATACCAAATCCGCTCACTTCTGACCTAATGAAAGCCGGTTAATAACCCAGTTCCATTGAGAACTACCTCGACAACTGATACCGTAAATCGTACGAAAACCAGTCTGACCAGTCTGGCGCCTTTCTTGGTTATGCAATATTAAAATGTCTACGCGTAGAACAATTTGTGATTCGGCAGCTAATTCCATGATAATTCTCGATGCCAAAAAACGGTGACTTGTTTGCTGGTCCACGCCATCTTATTGTTTACAGAATCTTCAGGGCAAAGACCTTGGTGGTCCAGCGTAACTTGCAATTATGCGTTTTCATGGAGAAGCCAACTGTTATCTAACAACTACACAGTACAACACGGGAGATGAAAGAAAGAAACTTACCTCGATTTCAACCGCGGAAATGAATCCAATTGTTGTCACAAAAATAACGGATAATAAAACTTGGAGCTTTGTTGTTTGAGACATTTTCTAATACTTTCTATTTTCGAGATAGTTTTAACTTTTCTGAATATTCTCGAGGAAAAACTGATCTAGTTCCATCAACCTTTGATATATTACTGCGAGCCAAAATGTGCAAGCTACACCCGTGCTGAGTGCAGCCTCCGTGGACGGACCATGTGGGAACCAGTTTCATTCACGGCGAACATGCTACCGCGCCTGCGTTTGAGCCCCTTAGATCACTTTCACTCTTCTTAGGTCTGAAATCACGCCTCGGGGTTATGTCTTACCATCAACGACGTAACTGAAACCAACATTGTTACCGATGTTAAAATGCGATCACCTGGCGTGGCCAGCGTCGAACTCCTGTCAATGCCAATTTTTTTGGTTGACGGATCAATTAAAAGACGCGTAGCGAATTCAAAGTCACAAATTCAAAAGTAGGAAATCATTTCACGGATCGTTTTTAGCTGTACAAGAGTTTTTTGGCGGTTAGTTACTTATGGTGTTTGACCATGAAATGTGTCTCGGGTTGTATTGCTTATAATTCCAAAGGGAAGATATTCAGCGTGTACAGAAACCATTGTGACAGTGTACTAAATAAATGCCCCGGCTAAATTTTGATTTACGCCTTGGTTATTTTTTCCAGCGATGCTCAAGGCTAAGAGCGAAAATTTAACACGATCTATTAATTGGTTTGCGTCATTGATTATGTAGTAGCAGATATGAGAACCAGAAAATTTGAGTTGTACATTGATTATCTATAAGTAGATACGTAACCTTGTTTGCGGGCTTTGGACATAGATGGCCTTACTTACACTGATTTCAAAAATCCATGTTAAAACTGAGACTCAAGAGCTTTCGAAATATATAAAAGCTGTCTATCGGTTTCGCTGCTTATGTACATTGAACTTTTGAATTCATGTATATAGCAATCGCATGAATTGGGATACTTGCGATTGCGCCTGCCGTTCTTTGAGACAAAATTTTCGGAATTTTTGTTGTTGTGTTGTTTAAAAACGATTTCTCAGGTTTAGGGAAAAATTTAGTCGTGGAAGATTTTTTTATTTTTTTATTTTTTATGAACTCATATTTTTTTGTGTGCAGGTGGATACGGTGCCGCAAATTTTAATTTCTGCTTTGTACAGAATATAAAAATTTTTCTATTCTCGACCAAAAGTTGAGCCTGAGAAAATTTCAGTAAAAAGTTTAAAATTACATATGGAAAAGGTTTTTATCATATCGAGCCCTTCCCGCCGTTTTATCGTAACCGACAAAAAGTAAATTTTACAGGAGGTTTTTCTTACTTATTTTTGTATCTGTTATTTGTAATGGGCTGAAATTAGTTAGGCTAATTATTTTAATAGTTAGGTTAGTTTATTATCCGATTAATGTCAAAATTGGTGGTATGTTTCGAAGGTTAAATTAACGTCGTTTGCGGTAAAAAACGAATTTTCGAAAAAATGTCGCTTACGATAAAACGGCGGGAAGGGCTCGATATAGTACCCAGGCAATGAACTATTTTGCCTCATCATTAAGATTTTATGTTTACTGATATGGGAAAAGTAAAATCTTTCTTTATGTAAAACCATTCCATGCTAAACTGTCGCACTTTACTCCAAAAGAATATTTTAAAATTTATAACGCACCTGGAATTGTAAGTGCTTTATAAATATAATAAGTCTTGTGCACTCTCTTCCACACCACCTAAGAGGTCGAGTACAGGCCGCGTTTTTTTATATCGTGGTGTCCCCAGTAGGCATAATTCACGGCTTTCAGTCAAAAAGATCCTTTCGCATTCAGGCATTGCTTTGTATTTGAGACCTTGGCTGTAATGATAGATCCACATAAATATATCATCCTGGAACTGTAAAACAATTGAATCCTTCTTTCCAAAATTTACAGACAGCATAACAGGGACAGGCTGAAGTGTACTATAAACCGGCTTTACTTAGTATTAACTGGTTTTGTTAATATTCATTCTCTCATCTTTACAATTTTTCCGCAACTGCTTGTACAGGGTCTGTCACGTATGCTAGGACTCCTAATAGTTTGGCGCTATAAAATTTGTAAATAGAGTATTACTAACACCCTATATGTAACAAATAAAAGGCTTTACTTCCCAGCGGGAAAACTAGCGAGGGGTTACTCAGGTAACCCAAGAATTCATTAATGATTTGTGTAACCGCGCTTACATGGTAATTGAAAAATTCTACTGCAAATTTAGTAAAATGGAGGTCTTTACATTGTAATGGATAGGTAAGCGACTAGGTAATGACTTGTGAAATACTTTCGTCGGAAATGTGATGTGCTTTTATTATTCTTTGTCTTGTCGAAGCGTCTCTTCTTGAGTTTATTCCGTCCTCCAAATTCGTTCGGTGTGGATCGTGCAGTGCAGTCAAAAAGATATCTTGCTAGCAAAATTCTCACCAAATGTAGCTGAAATGCAATGGTAATTTTGGATAGTAATGCTTTTAATGCTAAAAAAGGTAGCCAGAATTTTATTCTGCGTGCCTTACATGGTAATCTATGTATTCACTTAATACACTTCACCTCTGAAATAAGTCCTCGTTTGTAATGCTTACAGTAAGTACTTACCGCCATAGGACATCCCTATGTAAAAGTACTAAGCTATTCAACGATCATAATGGTTAACCTATTCCACCCTTGCACTAATCTTACTGCAAGACAATGAACCATGACATGACAATCTAAATAATGGACTAGTTGTACAAGAGTTATTTTGGGAAATTTGTTCAAAAATCGTACAACATTTTTCAAGTTTTTTTTTTTATTTTGATTTGATTCAAGGGTGGTTCACCGCATTGAAAAAGAGGTTATAATAAATGTTCCAATTTATTTTTGATATTATTTCATCAAATATAAAATTTAAACACATAAAAATATTTGAATCATTTTTCAAATACAACCTGTATCTAGGGGTGGTTGAAAATGACTTATTTCTTCTTAACAATACCAAGCAAACAACCTGCAATCCGGTAGCAGCAACAATTATCCAAAACGTAGAAAAAAGCTGCTGTATAAAGTTTATTTTTAAAATATTACTTCCCTTTAGTTTTATCCCCTTAATGCTTGATAAAATTTGGCTAGATTAAATAAAAATCAACCACCTTCGCAAATAAATATAAAAAAGAGTGCATTTAATTTAATTATTATAATTATCCTTATCCTTAAAATGGACTGTATTTTATATTTATAAGGGTGACAAACATATTTTATTGCAGTCCTAAAATTTCCTGCTGATTTTCATAATCATCCACCAAAAAACTTGAAGAGAAATAGTTTCAAAACGGTGTTTCGACACCCCTCCCCCTCCCATTCCTTTGCGTTGCAAATGAACTTTTCGCTAACATGCAAATAAGTCGCATAAAATCAGAAAGTCCGAAAACTGAAAAATCATGAGATTCTATATCTCAAATTTGTATACGGCACCGCGCCCCATCCAACTTCATTTTAATGTTCCAAGAAAATACCTTCTTATGTACACTTTATTTACATCATCCATAACCCTCAGCTTTTTTATTATGTATTATCGAAACTCCAAACCAAAGCTTCCAAATCTTGCAAGTTTTACCGAAAGAACAAACCGCAAAAAGAAAGCAGACGCTAGCGCCGCCAAACATCAACACCCGCCATCCTCGCAGGTCCCATGATTACGCATCTACTTATAGATAATCAATGAGTTGTACGTCTACGCCAATTCACCGCTGATGCAGATCTCTGCAAAGCTTACAAATTGGGGTTTGGATATTTGATAAATCAAAAATTAAAATTACGTATCGCTGCGAAAAGAATAACATCATGTAAAAATCAATTGAAACCAATAAAATTTGAATAAAATTTAGCATTAAAAATTCAGTTAAAATTTCATATAGGAAGAGTATTTATATGGTGTCCAAAATTACACGCAGTCACTGTATATTTTCAATTATATTTCATTGGAAAATGATGCTAAAAAAAGTGATACTATATCCAGGGAAATCTATTTAAACATGTACATATACCAAGTTTGTAATTATGCTTTGTCGAAACAAACATAATTCTTGGGCTAAATGAATTTTTTACCTAAAAGTCGGCAACATCGTATTAAATTAGGCGTACGCTATTTTTAAATTAATGCAACGATGCCACATTGAAACGTAGCAAATAACCTCTGAAGGAAAAACGAAATTATACCAGTCAAGCCCAGTTAGGCTCAATGTATGAATACAAGAGCTCTTTTATTTGTTTTCTTAAAGGAAGGGAAGCATTCAATCGAAATAGTTTTTCTGTTGCTACATATGTATATGTGATGAAATTTTTGTATTTTTATGCATTCTCAAAGTAGTTTTTCTCAAAGTATTTGTTAAACGTATTTGATAAACGTCAAACTATTAAATTCTTCTTTGTGTGAAAACCACTTCGCTTGATCAAAAAGATATTTTCCTTTAGAAGAACGTATCTCGTGTATAGATCTTTTCAAACCCCGTGACATGTCGCGCACGCTGAGGTAAAAAGCACAAAAATGTTTAAAAGCTTTAAAAGCTGCTCCTTACTAAATCACTTGTTTTCATTTAATCCATTTGCGTATTACTAAAGGAAGGTGTATTTTTCTGGCGGAGTAATAATGATTATTTAAAAAAATTATGAATAAAAAAAGTCCTTTTTTATATATTTTTTATTTTCAGGTTTTTGTATTTTAATCATTTGCTGCAGGGGTTCTTTAGCACTTTTTATTTTAATTATTTTAAATTTGAGACCAGGCCCTTCCATATACAAGGAGCTTAGCCAGATCATTTGCAGAAAGTGCTCCCACCCTTTTGACAATTTTAATTCTGGAAACCACCCCCTGTGGACATCCCTGAGGTATTCTCCGACTATTACCGGGACTTGTTTCAACTCAGGCATTTTGAGGAAATCCCTGCCTGTAGCGAGAGCTTGTCTAATCCTTTCTTCAAACCAAGTTCTCTGGACTCCTTGATTCACTCATTTAACGGCAAAAGGTCGGCAGGTAATGATAATATCTCCAACTATATTTTAAAAAAGATCGGCCCTCACATGTCCTCTCCACTTTCCACCCTTCTTAATAATTGCCTGAATAATTGTTTCTTCCCTACTGTTTGGAAATCGTCTAAATTATTCTCCATCTCTAAAGGAACGCTGCGTACTTCCTCTGCAGATTTTCGTTCTATCTCTTGCCTTTATAATATAGGGAAACTACTTAAGCGCAAGATTGCCTTTGATCTGGATCATCATTGCTTACTGCATAATCTCATACCGCATGAGCAGTTTGGTTTCAAATCTGCTTATTTCACCGAGCATGCTCTCCTAGTTCTGCACAATGCAATTAATCAGGGACTTAGGTGTAAAACCCTACCGTTGTCTGCTCTTTGGATATTAAAGCAGCCTTTGACTCTGTCTGGCATACCGGCCTCCTTTATAAACTCTCCTTAATCGGCTTCCTCCCTACATACTTAGACTTCTCTCTAGTTTCTTGGCTAACAGGTCTCTTTCGGTTCAAATTGAGAACTCTCCTTTACTCCGGTTGATGTACTGTCAGGGGTTCTCTAAGGCTCCAACCTTGGCCCTAAATCTTTTTATCTGTACCTCCATGACCTCACTCTGTTCCCGGTATTGGATCGAATGCCATTCTGTATGCTGAAGATACTCAGATTTAAGCCTCGCATCCTGACCCTTTGAAAAGTATGAAGTGGCTGTGCAAGCTCTTAGGTCTTGTTAGGCGTTTTTTACAGTACTTGGGGACTCTCATTGAATGCGAGACGCAGTTCATTGCCTTCCGGAATGCTTGGGGCAAGCGCCGTAAGGGTCCCACCAAGGTCTGTGGCACCCTTCAATTCCGTCTTGACGATGTCAATATCAACTTAAATATTTAGGTATTAATTTTAACCATCTAGTGAAATTTAACCTTCATGCTATGGTCACGGAATTGACTCAAAGTCATTATTTGTAGACGATGTCCTCTACATTTTTTGTTTAGAAAGTTTTTCTCTAAAGTGCACTGATTTAGAGAAAAACGCATCGATAAACTTTTTGGGTTTTCCAAAAACCTGCAAGGAGTGGAAGTTCACAAATCTGAGTTTAAGCTTTTTTCATGACCCCCTAACGATTTATGAAAAAAAAAATCCATGGTGTAATTTTTTTAAAATCAAAAATACAGATTGACTGTACTAATATAATAGTTGAGATTTGTGTGGACATTTGAGACATTTTTAGGCTAGCTTTATTTATAAAAGCTTCTTTGGTCGGTCGGCATCGGCACCTGCCCTATTTGAATTGTCAGTAAACTTTCAGAAAAGCTTTTACATCTGGTCGCTTACTCCTTTGTCTATAAAATATCGCTTGCAATGCTGCAAATATCTTATCATTTTTAAGTTCAGTTAGCCAATTCGCTCTAACGTGCGCAGTTCGATCGGTGAGGTCCGGGTGAATTTGAAAAATGGCAGATTCACAGGACAACAAAAAAAATCGAAGTCCTGATACAAAAAGGTGAAGTACCTTCCGGTATGTTTTTCGGTGTGCAAAAACATACCGGAAGGTACTTCACCTTTCTGTATCAGGACTTCAATTTTTTTTGTGGTCCTGTGATTAATTTGAAATTTGAATTGGTGTTAGGGAAATCTCTCTCGGAAAATTTATCGAAGTCATGGCGTGGTATACACTTTTTTGTGTAATTCTGCTCAGTACTGTTGCGAAAAGGACGAAGAAGGATAAAGAAGTTATCCGATAGCGATGAACAGAGAATTTTTAAAGCAGCAAATAGCTCTTCTTACATCTGCAGTGAATTTGCTGCGCTTTGTTCCATAAATGTATGTATGTCCAAAAACTGTATGGAGGACGCTTAACCGTAATCCTAACATTCATTGTACAAATTGGCGAACTGAATTTTAAAATAACCTCAGTCCGCTTACAATTTCTACATATTCGATTGAGGATAAAACAAACCAACTGGACTCGAACTGAAGTTGAACGCTTTCTTAAAAGAGAGTAATCAATTGACTAGTGGAATGTCATTTCAGTGGGATTTTGCATTTCTGACTTCTTGCGAAAAAGCAACAACAATTTCAACCACATGAACATTAATTGAACTGTGGTCGGTGAAGGTGGAGCATTATTCAACTTTTTCTTTTTGGTATTTTCACTAAACTAAATTTACAGGGAGTGCAACTTGTGTTAACTCTACAAAATCTTCACATACACTGGTGGATTTATAATTTTAAATTCCCACAAAAAGTTAAAATTTACCGCTATTGAATGCTCATCCTGACATATGTACGTTCTTTACTGGTAAGTGAGAAATTTTTATAGCAAAATGGTTCTCAGAAAACCATTGAGAAATAGCAACAATCTCCATTTATTGAGTGGATTTATAAATTTGCAACAGAGTGTAGAAATAAGGTACGCCCGAATACCGCAAGAGGGTAGTTTAGTGCTTAAGTCCCGTGGTGACCACTTTCCATATAAAATCGAAGCTGTTGTTGTTGTTTCTGTATTAGTAATGACGTCGCTAGGCGACCCTTTTCTACGATATTCGAAGCTGAGAGTCTCTTTTTAACCGACTTCAAAAAAAGAGGAGGTTACTCAATTCGACGTGTAGGTATTTTGTGGTCCTCTTCACGCATAACTTAACCCAGCTTTTTTTTGGTTCATTTGAAGGGGGAGCTTCCCACGGTGGTCTGATAACGGAGTTCGAAGTTAGGCAAAAAAAAAATGTTAAAATTGGTTCAACCTAAACATTTCATAGGCACCGAACAAATTACTTTATTGTCGTAAATCTGGCAGCAGGCCGATGGGGGAGTGGGTAGAGCGTCGGATCCCCGATTCAGCGTAGTGTGGCGTTTGCAGCTTCGATCCCTGGTCGGGGCAGGCCGGTTGTTTTCTTTTTCTCTTTTTCTTCTTTCTGAAATGATTTATTAACATATTGGTCAGCGGCCGATAATACTTGACATAGGGCAAAGGGCTAGAGAGAAGTATTCTTGTCTGTGGGATCTGTGGGGTGCGAGTTCGATCCTTGGGCTCGTGGTGCTTTTTTTCTATATATCGACAAAATAATTATTTTTTAATTTCTTTCGGGGAAGTTTGTTCCATATTAAACAAGTTTTCGACGTGAATACGTCTGTAAATTTGCTTCCAGAACAAAAGCCGATGAGAACGAAATTATGGCGTAATTTGCCGCTCAAAAAACTATTGTTTATATCGAATAAAGAAATATACCATGACGTGGATAAAGAACAAAGAATTTTATTGTTTACATTTAATTTCCCCGATATCAATGGCAAATTAACTTTTTATATGCCTTATATTATCTTTATCTGTATGTGTGTATAGTGTAAACAAATCTTGCAACTTGATTTTGACCGAGTTCCATATAACCGATCAACTGCAAATTTTGCACATACGTATAGTTCGCATGACAATACAATCTGCAATCAAATTTTGCAATTGCGCTCCCCGACCCCAGACATGGTTATGAAATGAAAAGGTGTGACAAGTAGAATACACTTCGCTATGTGGCGTCCTTCAAAACCCAAAATGCGGCCAACACAAAATGGCGGCTTACCTTTTTCTTTACAACGCCCTTGGTATGGGTATCAAATGAAAGTGTATGACGAGTATAGTACAGTAAGCTGTACGAGTATTATCCTTTGAATTAAAAAGCTACTTTACCGCCTTTCTGAAAAGAAGTTACGCATTAAATAGTATTAAAATTTGCAAGCCTTGAACCTTTCATTGGCAGCGAACAAATTGTTTTATTGTCACGGAATTAATACAGGGTAAGTACTTTAACCAACGAGTGGGGAAAATTGGGAGCGATGCACAGGAGAGTTTATTTGGAGCACTCTCCCTTTACTGGAGTTTTCATAAATTTTATACCTACAACAAAAAAACCGGAAATTATCCTAGTGGCAATAAGATGTGACATTAGCATAACCAATAGCCCAGTTCTCTTTCGATGCGAAGGACAAGCAGCTTTTGGAAGTGGTTAGAATTCAGTTGGGGGACTGCTTTGGGAAACCAACTCTCGGGCTTGGCTAAAAAAGGCAAAAAAAAATTTTTTCTTTTTTAAAAAGGTTTTTTATAATGCTCCTAGAACGCTTTTGAGGAGCGTAAAAACGTAGGCTCCCTGCAATGACAGGCAATATTAAAAAATGAATGGACTAAAAAGGACGAAATAAAAAAAAATTTAAAAACCGACTTCAGAAAAAAACCATTCCCGCGATGCACAAAAAAGGATGAAATAATTGTTTGTAATTCTTAACAACATCAATCCAGTCAGAATGGATCTAGAAAGAAGAATCACTTTTGAAGACGGTGCCAGATAGTAGTTGACTTTGATTGCACTAACTCTTATGCCTTTAATATATCACCCACATGTGTTAGCACCGTCTTTAAAAGTGATTCTTCTTTCTAGATCCATTCTGACTGGATTGATGTTGTTAAGAATTACAAACAATTATTTCATCCTTTTTTGTGCATCGCGGGAATGGTTTTTTTCTGAAGTCGGTTTTTAAAATTTTTTTTACATTACCTTGTTTCTGTATACCGTGGTTTCACTATCAAAATGATGTAAACGCTGGACTGGTTCTCCTGGCAGGGGTTTGGGCGAGAGTTTAAAAACCTCACGGTATACAGAAACAAGGTAATGTAAAATACTGTACATCGTGTGCGGTACTTTAGTGCTGACGTCACGTGGGGGACACTTCCCATATAAAATCGAAGCTGTTGTAGTTTCTGCATTAGGGCTGACGTCACCAGGCGCCCATTTTTTGCGGTATTCGAAGCTGTCGTCTCTTTTAAATTTTCTTCTGTATACCGTGGAAAACCTCTGATAAGAAAACGATTCTTGTTATGGACTCGTCCTGGCTAAGGAATGATAGTACAATCAAGGTATGCAAAATTGTTGTGGAGGAATTGATGTTGTATTGCTGACTTAGGCTGTATTTATTACAATTAGCTTGTTGGCCTTTTAAGTAGACTATCGACGCATTTACCTTTTCTGGCTCACTCACGGGGAAACTGCAACTGAAACAAAACCTTTTCAAAATAAATAAAATACAACAAAAAAATTGTGTTTTCTGAAAAGGATTTATTATATTACAACAAAAACAACTTAATGTAAAAAAAAAACTAAAAAAGTCTTATTGTCTAGGACTATTTGTTTGCGATAGCACTTTTGGGTCAAGTAAGTCTGTCGGCGCTCCTGATTTCTCTAAAGTTGAAGCCGCTGAATAAATCGTCGAAATCGTTTAGAATCTAGAAAATCATTTTGAGGGTTGAGGCTAAGAGTAGAAATGTTAAAGCTGCAAGACTACCTGTGAGGTGATATAATCTTGCGGCAAGTGGCTAGAAGAGCTAGAAGTAGTACTAAAAGCGGCTAATGGCGTATTGCGAATGTTAATGAAAGCACTTGATGCACTTTTAGTTGATGGCTTTACTTCATATGACACTAAGTAAACTGAAATGATTAAGAATAAGTTATTAAAATAGTGGGTCAATTAATTAATTAATTCATTAATTAATTAATGTGATATTAAATATAAATGGAGTTTTGTTAAATGGCTGCGGAAGGACTCACTCTTTCTGGGTGGTTTTGTGGCTGAATGCTGAGGACTATCCCTAGCCAAGGGATTCGGTATTGTTAATGTTTTATATTGAGGATATTTCGGTATCGAAGAAGGTACTCGTATGGGATGATTATGAATTTGTGGATATAGGTACGTCGTTTCTAGGGATGGTGGAGCATTTATATTGTACACGTATTGTCCCTCTACTGGCGTATACCGGCCATCTTGCGTCACTGCCACCTTATAAACAGCCCGTGTTGCTTTGTTCAGGTAAGGGAATACCTTTATTAAGAGAATAACATTAAATTACACTGAATCTGTTTTATAAAATAATCTACAAAAAAACAAAATGAAACACAAATTATACTTGAGGATTTCGCTGCTCCAGTATAACTCCATCCGGCACTGCAATACCTTCCTTCTGCAATCGATTCAGCAATAGTCGATCCGTTTGAAACGCTGTGTCTGGTATTTTACCACCTGCATGTGGTAACACCTGCTCCCGATAAATTTGTCGCTTCTGCGAAATAAACAATGAAAAATTTGATAAATATTCATCATAAAACATACAAAAAAAAATCAAGGAGAAGTTTTAATAAATGGAATGCGTTACAAAATCTCTCTCTCTTAACAGAAGCGCAAAGCAGCAAAAAACGACGACGGTAAAAGGGAACGCAACAAAACGGCTCTTTATTAACATCCAAAACGGCTACCAAGTCATCACTAAAAGGCGTTTTCATCAAAATTGTGAAAAAAATATGAATTTAGCATATTCGAAAGATTTATTTATCGGCATGAAGTAAAAAAACAATTTTGTATAACAAATTGATACATTTTTCGCTGCATTCGGCCAGTTTAATCCAAAAACTTGTGACATGCATAATTATGCATGCAAATGTTTCGTTTTTTTCTTAAATTATTTTGCAAATTACATAAAAGTGAAAACAAGGTATTCGCGCCATCGATTTGCAACCAAATTAGGTCTGCTCCAATTCCTAGTTTTTGTTTTATGGGAAATCGTTTAATGTGAGTTTTAACTTCCATCGAAGTCAATATTCTCAAGGCCATTGGCTTAGTTAATAAATAATACATTGAGTGTGTAGATTGATTCGCTTTTATGGTGCATCAATTACTAGTCACTCACTAAATCTGGATTTTTGAATGTGAAACACTAGGAAGTTGATTGGAAGTCTCAACTTAAGTAGATCAGTTATGATTTTCGGTTAATATTTACATATTTACGCGTTCCAAAAAATAAGGAAAATCCGCACACGTGCTGTTACGTTAAAATTACTCAACTCAAAACGAGAGTAAAAACCAGTAAATGTTGCAAAAACGCTCGAAATATTCGAATGTGCATTCGTGAACCATTTTCAAAATGTAATATTTTATTTACTTTATCGGACAAGTGTTTTTTCTATCAGTTACTATGTGTTGGCTCCCAGGTTTTATTGAATCTAGTTTTGTGGTAATATGACAAAAAGAGTGGCCTTTTTCGCTTTTTTAAATTTGGACATATTGATGATTAATATGTTAAATAAATTTTAATTTTGTTATAGCTCTTCTTCTTCTTCTTGAACGACTCTACAGCCTAGCTCCGGTCCTGGCTTTTCGCAACAGACCTCTCCACCAGTCCCGATCAGCGTTGCCAACGCTTTCTTCGAGAACAATAGATTCGACTTTTGAAACCACCCGAAAACCACTAAAATATCATCCTCTTCGCCAAAAGTATCTAAGCGCTGTTTAAGCGGAAACAATCAAACTAATTCAAAAAAAAAATAATAATAATAATAACTACACTACACTAAATGCAATAGAATATCAATATTTTAATAATAGAATCAGCATTATTGCTTTGACCAATAATCATTATACTCTGGCTTCAGGCGAACTGGGCAGGTTCGAATAAATTGGTGAACTGAACTTTAAAATAACCTTGGATACAATTTCCATATATTCAACTGAGGATGAAACAGACCTCAGTTCGCCCAACTGGACTCTAATTTAAGCTAAAAGTAAAAATCGCTCAAAAAAGAGTAACCAACTGGCATAATAGAATGACATTGCAGTGAGCTTTTACATTTCTAGTTTCTGGCGAAAAAGCAACCGGTAGTCGGTAAGTTGTATAGCTTGAACTGAACATGATTGACCTGAGGTAGGGAAAGCCGGGACTTTATCCGGCACTCTAAAAGCTTAAACGCAATTTGTTAGAGAAAAGATTTGAGTGACGTCAGCTGAGATCTAAATGACGTCACGAAGCCAGAGCTTTTCCTTATGAGTCTACCTTGTATTATTGTACCATGCCCCTACCATTGAAGAAGCACGCCAAGCATTGCGAACATTAAAAAAAATAATAAGGTATCACAACATAAGGCAGGCAGCATACCTGCAGAACTCATTAAGCAAGGCGGAGTTTCCTAACTATCCAAAAATTGCATGATGTAACAGCGGAAATCTGGAGGCGGAACGAAATGCCTGATGAGTGAAACGAGGGCATAGTGTGTCCATACACAAAAGAGGAGACCCTCTATCTTACAGCAACTATAGAGAAATAACGCTATTAAACACAACATACAAAGTATTTTCACGTGTACTCTATTATAGAATACAACCATACTTGGAAAGAATATTAGAAGAGTATCAATGCTGGTTTCGTCCTGGAAGATTCAATACAGACCAGCTATTTGTACTCAAAGAAATCTTAGAAAAAGCGGTTGAATTTAACATAAACATCCGAATGTTATTCATCGACTGCAAATGTGCTTACGATAGTTTGAACCATAATGCATTATTTGATGCTACACGCACATTAAATTATAGTGCGCAAAACTATTATTGTAGTAACTTTTACTATAAACGTATAGTTTATTTTCGACCAACTCTGATGTACAGTCAATATTACTATAGTGCTTCATATTTAATTTTACTATAAATTTGTAGTAACCATTACTATGCGTACTAGTACATTGTATTATGGCAATAGCACTTTTTTACTATAAATATAGTAAACGGGACCATATTTTTATTAGTTAGATGTTCAGAAATTTACTATAAATATTATACAGTTTACTATAAAAATAGTACTCGATTCTTCTTCTTCCTCTGATTGATTTTTTTCTTGGCTTTTGTCGGTCTCTAAAGTCTCGAAAATAACATCACCAATAATATTACCACTGTTCAACAAAATCAAGTTTGCATTATCTTTAGGTGGAATCCCAGTTTGATCATTTTTGGTCAAATCCACTTGTGGAGTCTGAAAAAGAAATAATAACAGATGACCTGGAAAATTGCAAAAATTTCACTTTTGATAAGTTTTTTGTCGAGATAAAAAAAGTAAACATTATTAAAAAGTTTTGAGTTGTTTATATAATTGACAATATTCCATATTTCAGAATAATTTTAAAGTCAAAAATGTATTCGTACAAATTAAATTTCGTTTGATCTGTTCTGACAGTTTGTTCTAAGAGCGACTGACAGATAGCGAGAGAGAGAGAGACAGAGAGAGGAAAAGCGAGAATCACTAAGATGCTTAGTTGAAATTACCATTAAAAATAGTTGACCATGTTACTATAATTAATGTTAAAAAAATATTAATTTACTTTAGTACTTAAAATTCGAATTACTAAAACTATAGTATTTTGAACTACAATAATAGTTCAATGTACTATAAAAATTTTACTATATTTTTATAGTAAAAGTAACTACCACTCTTATGTGCGTGTATGGAGCAGCTCAGAATACCTAAACACCTTGTAGAACTGGCGAAAATCATGAAGAAAGATGCAAGGTGTAGAGTCAGAATTGATGATGAATTATCCCCACCGCTCAGAACAAATAGAGGATTAAGGCAAGGTGACGCACTCTCCTGCTTGTTATTCAACGTGGCCCTAGAATAAGCAGTAAGAGATTCATCGACTAAACACATCAGGGTGTATCTTTCATAGATCAGTGCAAATATTAGCCTTTGCCGACGATATTGCTATCCTTGGAAGATCATTTGAGAGTATGAATGAGACCTTTGTAGCACTTGAGCAAGCCGCAAACAAATTGGGTTGGAAATAAACGAGCCCAAAACAAAGTATGTGTGCACAAAAAACACCAGAAGTAGCAGAAAAAACGATCGATCGTATGAAATATAACGATAGGATGAATTCGTATATCTAGGCGCGATTTTAACAAAAGTAAATGATACATCGGCCAAAATCAGAAGAAGAAGTACTGGCTAATAAATGCTACTTTGGTCTACGCAAACACCTGACGTCCGGATATATTTCAAGGAAGACAAAATTGGAACTTTACACAACAGTAATAAGGCCTGTCCTACGATATGGTTCGGAAGTGTGGACATTGAAAAACTCAGACGAAGCAATGGTAGGAAGATTCGAAAGGGAAATCCTTGGTTCGATCTACAAAGGAATACAGGGTGATGGCGTTTGGAGGAGAAGTTACACCTCAGAGTTGTATGAAATCAGTAAGACTCGTTGTCAAAGTGATCAAAATAAACAGACTACGATGGATTGGTCATGTACACCGAGGTGGGGAACGGAACCCGACAAAGATAGTGCTGGGGAAAGTACCGCCAGGAAAACGGAGACCAGTTCGTCATAAGAAAAGATACATAGATGACGTCGAGGATGACTTGAGACAGTTGGATATAAGAAACTGGAAAAGTCGGGACAGGGATCGAGAATCATGGGGGCAAATGCTGGAGGAAGCCAAGGCTGTAGAGCTCCTGATGATGATGATCCTTTTTCTATTATTTGAACTAAGCTTCCTACTGTGCATTGCACCATGACATGAAGGACGTTAATATAAGAGGTGACACCTGATGTTAGACTTTTACTTATTCTTGACAAAGTTCATGCTTCTAAGGCCTTTCAACATCGGTGTTCGAATGTGGCTACATTAATAATGAAAAAGTAAAAGTGCCCGGACAATTATTTAAATCGAGCTGCTCCTGTTACTTCTTGAAACTGCAGAACTACGAAAATTTGTTGGTATTTTTGGTTTGTGGCGAGTTTTGAATATCCAGGTGCTCAATTGTCCTTTTTCCGGGCGGAGGCATGGCCCACCATGGCCGGAACTTTCCTAGAAGCGAAGCGTCTAAATAGACCCAATATTGACAAAAGTAACACACCATATGGAACCTCACGCTGAATGCAGTAGTTTTTACGCGATTTTTATACCAGTTTCAACTAAAAATATTTCAGTAATCATAAACTGTTTGCCTCGTTTTTAGGAAATCATAAATATCAATATTTTCAAATTGTACTTGTTTCAAGTCCCTCAGTAGGCTCGTCACTATAGTTCCAGTATCTTTCGTTAGCCTGACTTTTCTCAAAACGTATTATATATCCGACAGACCTTCCAATATACTATATTTATTACATATTACTAGCTGTAGAGCAAAATATTTTTAAGCCTCTCCACCATCCGAACATGTTCGCCGAACAGTGTTCGACAGACATTTGTGATGTCCGCCGAACATTGTTCGGTGTTGTAGCGAACATTGATTTATGAGCTATTGAAAATGGGAACCAAATGTGGAATGTTTGTCCGTTTTTATGTTCGCGAACACTGTTCAGCCGCGTCTCCACCAACCGAACATGTTCGCCGAACAGTGTTCGACAGACATTTGTAATGTTCGCCGAACATTGTTCGGTGTTGAAGCGAACATTGATTTGTTCGCCGCTATTGAGCTCTTGAAAATGTTCGCCGAACATGTTTGGAAACCAAATGTGGAATGTTTGTCCGTTTTTATGTTCGCGACCACTGTTCGGCGAACATGTTCGGTTGGTGGAGACGCGGCTTTCGGCAAACATGTTCGGTTGGTGGAGACGCGGCTTAAAGTGTGATCTTCAGAACACTCATATTTTTTATGCGATAGTCTAAGCTCAAGTGTCACCCTTTGTACTACTAGTTCGCCATGCCGAATAAGTCATGGTGAAATGCCCGTAAGTAACTTTAGCTCGATTTCTTTTTAAACATATTAATAAAAATACTTTGAAAGGATGTCCGAAAGTTTCAGATGCCTGGATAGTGAACTTTTTGCACATCTTCAACAGTGCGAACAAAGCATGATCTTATAATTCATAGCAATATGCTGACTGTCCCTACTCCGTTGCTAAAAGTAACTTCAATACCAATTTATCGTTATCTAATGACGAGAAAATATTAAAAATTGATTGAAAAATATGATTGTCTACTGCGCCATCCTTTATAACAAAGTTGGCTCCTTAACCTTAACTATAAGTTTCCTTAACTGATAAGGTGAGATGAGCAGACCTATTTTCTGAATTCAAGGTCGTTTATTAATTTTACAACTAATTACTATTTTTTCCGGAGTTTTCCAACATTTGGTCATCAAAATTATCTCTGCTTGCAGTTTTAAATTTTCATATCGTCAACGTGGTGTGTACTTGCAATACTGACCAATTTCAAAAATTTTGGTCCATCATTACTACGCTGCACAATACGTTAATGAAACTAGTAGGATGTTGTGCCTAGAGACTAGCCACTAATTACGCTTTTTCATGGTATTCTTTCTGTCGAATAACACTTCAGACTGGATGACCATAAAAAATCAAGAAAATAATATTTTTTCACTTTTAATTACATAAGTAAATGTTTATGTTCTCCTGAGTATTATTATTAAATAGCATAATTTAGTGATAGATTCAAAACATGTTCCACCGAAGTAAAAAAAAACTTTTCACCACGGCCGGCCGAGGATTGAACTTGGTTCCCCGGGGTAGCCTCTCGGCGCCTTACGTCTAGGCTACCGATATATATATGTACTTTATTAGAAATCTCTTTTTTGTTGTTAAATATACTCCCGGTTGGAATTTCCAGACCATTTTCTCAGTTTTAGGTATCTCGATCAAGAGCTACAATTTGAGATATGGTCCAAGTCTGTAGCGACAGTACTTTCAGAGATGAAAGAAGGTCACAGACGGACAGACGGACAGACCCTCTGAATAAGCTTTTTTTTTGAAAAAGCTAAAATGTCGATTCATCTCTACTGTGTTGAACAATACGTTAATGCAAAAATCAAGAACGATAAAAGTGTTAAAATGCATGCAGCCTTGTCTCATGCCTTTTTGCATTGTCAAATCGTTTTGTCATTTCTCCATTAGTTTTTTTTAATCATCACCATAATTTTTCTTTGATGGTTTTTTTTATAAAAAAAACAACAACCCGTAAATTAATACGCTTTTGATAGACTTGAACTTTCCTCAAAACCAATATAACAAAAGCCAAACCTGAAATCTCCATTCGGCGAATTATTATGAATCGTATTTAATATAGCATCATAATTTGATAGTGTTTATATTTTAAATGCTTTATTGGGTATACGGTTCCATGCCATTGCCATTGTTATTTTTAGTAATTTATTATTAATTTTTTTTTTAATCTCACACTGTATCCTCCAATTGTAACGCGCAAATATCGATGCAATTGCGTTTTAGCTTTTTCTGGTAATTTTTTTATTAGACATATTGTTGCCCATTGATATGTTAAGAGAGCTTTTAAAAATTGAGCAACTCTTTTGAATAGGTTAATTTTTCAAATTGTCACCAGTATATTTATTTTGTTGAGAAGTTATAAGTCCGAATAATGGTTTTTTGGTTACCATAAAAAATAAAACAACTCTCAAATATAGGTATATTTGCTATTTTTTTTTCAAAACATCTTTTACTCTTCCAATATTATATATTCAATTTAAATCTCTACATAATTCACTTTTTTTTATATTTTAATTACAATCCTTAACGTAAACAAAATATTAACATATTACGAAAACTTTTACTTTCTCTAAACATTTCCTCGTTTTTTTGTTTCGTTTGTTGCTATCGTCCATGAATATCTCAAAGTAGCAATTAAAAATCAAAAGACACCGAACTGATAATAGGGTCCGCTACAATATACTTTGGCAGCCAAAGACTCTTTAGCCATATTTCGGCAATGATTCAAAATCGACAGACAACCACGAAACTTCCGTCTTAGTAAAATTCTCCACGATTAATAAAATCGAAAATGAAAACAAAAATGTCGACGGTATCAAAATGCATAAATTTCAGATTTAAATTGACACGCGTGTAAATAACGTAACGCAGCCGTCGTCATAATGACAGAGACGCATTGAAATTCAAGCATTTTTTGGATCTTTTATGGATGCTTTTATGATCGCTCCTTTCCAATACAAATCGGAAACGATTCGGAATTTTCGTTAATGATGATAAACGGGCAGACTTGCGGAGCATTGTTGAAAAATTTTAGGGCATTTTCATGGCTGGTATTTGACACCTATTTGTCGGTGCTAAATATCTGTTTTTGGCTAATAAAATTTGGTTAAGTATTTCACTTATGTATATTATTTATTGAGACCATATTAGAAACTGCACTAAAAACTGGTATGTCTCTGCTTTAAAAATAGTGTGTCTTAGTATTGCATCGAAATTTGGACTTAGGCTTTCTAAATCTAGACGTCTAAAAACGCTTCTAGACGTCAGGCTTCTAAACCTAGACGTTTAATGTCCGATTTCTTCACATTGGGTTATACCTAATGCTAATGTTGTGCATAGTTTAACTGGAGAAATTGGGTTTCTTCACTTTTGCTATCCTTGGGTTAAGACTTATCGGAGGGTTAAAGTTATCTGGCCAATTTTGAGGGTTTATCCCTTGGTTAGTTCGAAATGTCAAAATATTACCGAGGAGAGCGAAGAAAATTTAATGGAAAATATTAAAATTAGGTCTGTGGTGCTAAGGCAGAATCCAATATGTCAAAATATGTAATTGTCGATATTTACTCGTCATATTGGGTTGTACCATTGTCATATTGTAAGCTTATGGACATATTGGGCTCTTAAGTTTGTATTTACATTATTTTAGAGAAACAGTCTACAATATTGAATTTGGGGAACATATTCTTCAATATACTTTCGACATGTTGAACTTTGGGTAAAAATAGCACTACATTATTTTTCCTTTTCCATTTTAACTGCAAAAATAAAATAAATATATATTCTTCATTCATAAATAAGAGCATTCATTTAAATACTCCCTGTCACCTGGGCTCGGTTTCATGGACACGGATATATCCATGGATAATAAATATCTTGGATATTCTGTCTTATTATTATCCAGGTCGATGAAACCAGGCCCTAATGACAATTCAAACGTTTTTTGAATTATTTCAACGTTTGACGCTAAAATTTGGCGATTTTTTTCGACGACTTGTGGGCAAAAGCGAAACATTTTCTGTCAGCAATTTGCAGAGCTGCCATATGAATGATAGGTTAACTATCTGTGGAATTGGAATACGTAACTTTCGATTCGCATGAAGAAAACCGTCCTACATTTAATCGAAGGTTATTTTTATTCTAAAGTTAGAAAACCCGTGGATAAATTTAAAGTGAAGAAATCGGGCATAAGTAATGTAATGCTTTGGAAATTCCAATCTAGCTTCCGTAAATCCCATAGTTGTGATACTGCTGTATTAAAGGGGATTACTGATCTTCGCTCGATCAGAGTGACTTTGCGATATTGGTTCTTCTCGATTTTTCTAAGGCTTTCGATTCTGTGGTTCAGTTCTACTTTACAGACTTAGTCAACTCTACCACTTTTCTTCTTCTGCTACTCGGTTTATCTCTTCCCATCTTACCTATTGGTGTGATGTTGGCCACAATAGCGCTACATCCATCCTCTTTCCTTCCGTGCGTTTGGGAGTACCACAAGACTCTATTCTTGGCCCTTTCCTTTTCTCATTGTATATTAATGACCTTCCCTCTATAGCCCACCCTGCTCCTTTTACCTGTATGCTGATGATCTCCAGCTATACACCTCATGTCCTACAAATCGTATTGAATCCTACGTTTTTCAACTCAATAGTAGCCTATCCCAAATAAGTGAATGGAGTTCTATCAACTTCCTTAAGGGGACATTCCGGTCAGTTGAGTCAAAAAATGGTCAATTTTTAGGAATTTTTTTCTACGAATCTACTAAAGCAATTGAAGTAAACTTTTTTTTATAGTTTTTATTGATCCTTCAAGTACACAATTTAATTTTGTCGGATCAAAAAAATAATTTTAAATCCCCCCTCCAAGCCACCAAAGGTCGCCGTTCTTGGCGAACACGTCCTGCTTGCGACCAACCTCTAGGTTACACAGTTGACCTGAAATCAAAAATTATGAAAGTTTCTTAAATTATATGATATGATGCTCAGTGTAATAGAACAGTTTTTCAAAATTCGAAAAATTAACAAAATGGTGGACAATTGAAAAAAAGTGATTTTTTCGGTCTTTTTTTCACCTCTATTTTTGTTATAACTTTTGAATAAAAAAAGAAAAAAAAATTAGTCTATTAGACTGAAATGACATGTAAGACAAACAAGTAGAACGATTTTAGGGTATATTGCATTGACCGTTTGCTTAGAATTTTGGTCGCAGCGAACAAATTACTCGAACGGAGATACAAGCCTCTGAAGTTTTAAGTCATGCTTCGATGTTGCTGGAGGCACTCCTCTTTAATGAGGTGTAACTTTGTTTCTGTTCAAGATATCGTTTTGGGATTTCGGTATGTTATTTTTAAGGGTTATATCTATCGATTAAGCAAAACAAAAAAAATTCGATTTTTTCAATCCAGTTGACCGGAATGTCCCCTTAAACTAAATCCTAAAAAATCTCAAGTACTTTTTCTTAATCGTCGTTTTCAGTCCCCGACAGCTTTCCCTCTCTTCTACTTAATGGTGTTCCCCTCCCTATTCTTGGTTGTGTTAATATTCTTGGCATTGTTATTAATTCCAAATTATCCTGCTCTAATCAAGTCCCACTTATGCTTTCCAAGAATTATGGGACACTTGGCTGTTCGGCTCAAGCTTCGGGGGGCCTCGGTAGTCTAGAGGTAAGGCGCCTGACTGCTATCCCCAGAGGTCCCGGGTTCGAATCCCGGCGGCGCCACGGTCCTTCGCCTTTCCCACCTAACTTTCCTTCTTTCTTCTTCCCTCTTTACATTCCTGACTCCCCTGTCATAGCCTTCCCTAGTCCTTCCCCGCTCCACCAAGCGCATGCCATAGGTTGGTTGATGAGATTCAACTCGTTTCAGGAGGCATAACACTCCAGCGAGTTGTTCTCGACGCCCCGATGTCAGAGTCGCGAAATGGTTGGGAGTAGGTGGAATAAAATATCGCGGCTAGGTTGTGACAGTTACTTCCTTCTCTTCTCTCTATCTTCCGGCTAGAGCTGCTGTTCGACATTCACTCTATACGAAAAAAAAAAATAGATTGTCGACAGTACAAAAGGACTTTCCCTAAGCCTCTAGTCTGTCACATAAAAAAAAAAAGCTTGTTGAGCCCCTCATCGTACTACATTTCCTCTTTGGTTTCCTTGTATATATTTCCTTAGATTCATTCTGCCGTGAACGCCTCAAAGTTGCTTTTAATGATTGCTTAAGATATATTTTTCACTTGCGAAGATCAGATCATGTGCCGAGTGTGCAAAATGCTAGGGTAGGTTGCTAGGTTCTGACCTCTTTCGTTTTATATATATCATGGCTTTACTCCTCTTAAATAAGGTTGTATTTTCTAAAAGCCCTTCATACCTTTTCGACTTCCTCTGTCTTCTTCGATTCATGCGTTCAACAATATTTCTTATTCCAGCTCATTGTTCGTTAATTGGTATCGTTCCTTCTTCGTGCATTCGCTGAGACTTTGGAATAATCTTCCCAGTCTGATTCAAAGAATGAGCTCAGCCACGGCTTTCAGAAGGCAAGCTGGTCTTTTTCTTTCTTCTCTTCTTCTTCTGAGTATTTTCTAATTTTTCTATCCAGTTATTTTCATATATATGTACTTTTGAAACTATTATTCTGACCTCTTTATTTAAGTTTAGGTTAAATTACCTGTTGGAAAATTTAGTACTCTAAAAGATGTATGATTATTATTAACTTGTTGGAAACTTGAGCTGCAGATATTATATTTTTTTGACTTGTTTACACCAGTAGTCTTCTCATTATGGGTTGATACCAAATCTATACAGGTATTCGATATTGAACGAAGTGAATTGATGCGGCTAAAAGCAACCTTCAAATTGACTACAATTCGAGTAGTAGCACAGTCACTTACATACATAAACCTCTGAAAAAATGCAACTGGAGATTTATCAGCGGGATTGTCTTTATTTTGGGCTCATAAATAATTTCCCAAAAGACCATAAAGCCAACTGGCCGGCTAATCGAGTTTTTTTTAAAATTTACATAAAGTTGAATAACTCATAGAATAATTATGGTAAAGCAAAATACTTAGGCTCATCTTTCATATGTACATATGTTTTCTTTATTTAGAATAGATGTGTGTTTTCTTTATAGAACAAAAACTTGAGTAACTCCATTTGTGTGGAAAGCATCAGCAAAATCACAATTTTCCTCGTTTTCCACATTATTTTGCGAAATATTACCAAAAACTCCCTATTAAGCACCCTAAAAGGAAGCTCTCTCTTAAGTTTCAGCCTGTACCCAATCACATTCGTTATTTTTAGTATTTTACCTGTACTATGTACTTTGCTTTTTGATAAAAGTAAAATTTTTGCCTACTTTAACTATTACTTGGCGTACAACATTGACACTTCAACATTCGAATACCAAAATTTCCCATGAGTGAATTGCAATTGCATGAGGAAATTTTTATTCACACCAAATCGAGTGTGATCACCGTAACCCCACGTCTACACGAGCGTTTTTTAATCGCATAAGATATTTCATATGCATGCGTTTTTTTCTGGTTGCTGGGAAAAATAACGCATAAGTTTTCTTTTCTAAAATGGCTTTGAGCAGAAAACAATGTGTGGCGATTCTGGCTATCAATGCCATACGTGAAATCGAAAAAAGGAAATGCTTTACTCGTACTTCTGCGAGAGACTATAGTGCAATCTAAAAACTTCAATTCATCAAAATAAAACAAGTTGGAATGATAAGTTTCATCACTCCCAGCTCCAGATTTCTTGCTTCCACCAATTTTTCTTTTTTCCGCCACATACGAATTCCGTAAATTTCTAATTTTTTATTAATGACATCTATGTTTGCATTAAATTCTTTAGAAATATTTATCCACGCATTATTTTTTATATGCGTGTGTTTAAATATTTTATTTCCAGCATTCCAGAGGCATTCGTTTTCCCTATATAAATTAATTAGTTTTATTACACTTTTTTGGTTCCATTTTAAATCAGCCATTTCTAAGAGCAAATGTCAAAATTATCGCATACGTTTTATCTTATGAGTTCTCGTATGAGTTTGCTCTCATGCGTTTTTTAATCGCAGCAATCGGATGTTTTGATTGGCTACATTCAAAACTTATGCAATAAAAAACGCACGTGTAGACCCCGGGTAAGGGTACCATCCATCCATCCAATGGCGCTACAGCCCAAATCGAGCCTTGGCCTCCTCTAGGGCATTTCTCCAAGTTTGACGGTCCCTTGCAGCATGTCTCCAGTTCGGGATGTTAAGCCGTTTTGGGATGCGATTGTCCTCCATCCTGATCACGTGGCCGGCTAGTCTCAATCTGTTGATTTTTATTAAAGTTGAGAGTTGTGGGTCGTCAAAAATTTCATACAACTCGTTGTTGTATCTTCTTCGCCATATTCCATCCTCTCTGATTGGGCCTATTATGCATCTGAGAATTTTCCTCTCGAACCTGTTGACTCGTTCCTCTATGTCCTGGGTCATAGTCCAAGTCTCGCTACCATAACACAGTACTGGTCGTATTACTGTTTTGTAGAGTGAGAGTTTCGTTTTCCTGTGTACAAATCTTGAGTGCAGGATTTGTTTTTGGGCATAAAAGGCTCTATTAGCCAGTAGTATACCTCTGGTTATTTTTTCTTTTTCTTCGTTTCTTTTTGTGATAGTAGACCCAAGGTAGACTGTTTTATCGACTACTTCTAGGTTATGTTCGTCGATGGTTATATTTCTTCCCATTCTAAATCGTCCTGCTCTGGATTGTTGCATCACCTTCGTTTTTTCTTCGTTAATCTTCAGGCCTATGTCCTTTGCCGCCTCTTTTAATTCAACATAGACTTCTTTTGCTGCCAAAAAGGACCTTCCCACGATGTTTACGTCATCCGCATATCCAAGTAATTGTACCGACTGGGTAGCTATTGATGCACTTCGCTGGACTGACGTTTTCCTTATCACCCATTCTAGGGCCAGGTTGAAAAGCATGGGGGCCAGCCCATCTCCTTGTCTAAGCCCTTGACGTACTTCGAACTCCTCTGTTACAACATTTTGGATCCTTACTTTCGCCAGTGAGCTATTTGTGGCGCATTTGATTAGTTGTACCAACTTTGAGGGGACTCCTATTTCCGATAAGATCTCGTATAGCCTCTCTCTGTTTATTCAGTCATATGCCTGTTGGAAGTCGACAAATATCTGGTATACATCTACATTCCTTTCCCAGGTTTTCTCCAGAATTTGCCTTAAGGTCAGCAGTTGGTCCGATGTTGACCTGTTTGTCCTAAAACCAGCTTGATATTCTCCTATAAGGCTTTGCGCTATAGGTTCCAGTTTTTGTTTCACAAGGATTGTGAAGATTTTGTAGCTGGTGTTGAGGAGTGAGATGCCTCTGTAGTTTTTGCAGTTTAATTTGTCTCCTTTCTTGTATATTGGACATATAATCGCTTTCTTCCAGTCCTCTGGTATAACTTCTTCCTCCCAGATGGTGCATATGAGTTCGTGTAATGTTCGTAATAGTTGGGGTTCTCCTTCCTTTAGCAGTTCAGCTGCTATTCCATCGGCGCCAGGCGATTTGTTGCTGTTCTGCCTTTTTACAGCTTCCCGCACCTCATCCAGTGTTGGTGGTTCTATTGAGATGCTATCTTGAGGAATTACAAATGCCTCTGTCTCTGCATTCTCGTTTGATATGGAGATAGGATTCAATAGGTTCTGAAAATACTCTCTCCACCTGTCCTTTATCCTATCAGGATCTGCCAACAAGTTCCCATCTATGTCCTTGCAGATGTCCGTTATTGGCTGGAACTTATTGGTGATCTGGCGAGTTCCTTTGTAGGTACGCTTGTCTAATTCTCCCTTCATTGAAGTCTTCCTGTACCTGTAATATTTTCCTATTTAGATATTCCCTCTTCTTCTTTCTGCACAGCTTGTCTGCGATTTTTCTTTTTTCCTTGAAGACTTCCATCCCTGCTCTTGTTGGCCTTGCGATGTACTCTCGGTGGCTCTGGTTTCTTTCTTCAATTGCGGTTCTACAGTCTTGGTCAAACCAATCAATTCGGGTAAGTGTACACTCAGTTTTTATTCACACCGCCTGTCAAATGAATTTAGTTCATAGATTAAACTGTTTTATATACAGGGTGTATTGCTGAGATGGTCGAAACGCCCGGCTGTGTGGATAGGTCTTGGATAGACGAATAAAAAATGGTATGGATGGTGGGGGGAAATCTTTCAGAGGTTTCAACCCACAAACTTCTAGAGTTACGAGTCAAATTATTTTTTTTCACTAAAATTTCAATTTAAACAACCTTTTTCTCCAAAAATTACGTAGTTAATCAATATTTTTTTACAAAATTGGAAAGCGTGGACAATTTATTATAAATAATGTCCAGCAACTTTTACGTTACGGCTTTTAGAATTCTGCGTAGACTGCTACCATACTAACGAAAATATCTCATAGCGTTACTAAAATACAGGGTGATATGTAAACTTCTAAGAAAAAATTTCAAAACGCCCTAATGGCTAAACCGTAACGATATTCAATTATGATATACAATTCAAAAATAATTAGTATGTTTACATTAACAGCATAACCTTAAACTATGTTTGTTTTGGTTTTGACACACATCTGCAACCACAATGTACATACATTGAAAAATTTAGTTCAGAGGTTACAATAGAGCTCACTTCGAGCGCTCGCATCGAAATAATTTCTAAAGGCTGAATCAGATCCAAAGCAATAAAGCAGAATCATGGAGGCTATACAAGGAGATATAACTCTTATGGGGAAAATAACCGGAAATTGATGCGTAGCAGAAACTAAACTTCTAGTTCATTTTTGGCCGCAGATGTCGCCTAAAGCTGACGTGCCCCACATGAAGTTAGCTGAATTTTACCCATTTCGACGATTTCTTCAAAATTGTCAGCCGAAATGCAAAAAAAAATCATTGGGAATTAATAAAAATTCATTGGAAAATCCATAAAATGGTTAAATACGAAAAATCAGAAGCTGATTTTTCAAGTTAGGCGTAAACATAAAATATTTTAGTAGTTAACGAACTTGGCCATGAGCCGGATGAATATAATCCGCCATGTTTTTTGGGGTACATGTGACTGTGGCGCCCACATTAATCAAACGAAAAGTGACAACACGGAGTTATATCTCCTTCTATAGTCTCCATGAGCAGAACCGTCAGCAGAGAATTGTTGGTCACGTGACAAGAAAAACAGCAAAGAGTTCTGTTCTTAGAATAGAGAACTACAGGAAAGACCCTCGTGTATAAAATCCCTGTATGTGAGCGTAGGGAAAATTGGGGTTTAGACAACTGTCAAATTGAGTTAGTTGACTGCTTATTCTCCCGCGTTCGGTAGAATAATTTTTTAAAGCGAGTGTTATCTCAAATTATATTCTCAAAACTACCTTAAAAAGGAAAGAAAGTATAAAGAATTGTTTTTAGTGTAATTTAAGTTCTAACGAGTGAGTTTTCTGTGAAAAAAAGAACAATGAAGTCTGCAGTTTGTGAATGTAGGACTAATATGAAACTTCCGTGAGAAAAATCGTTCCTTAGGTAAATGCACTTAATAAAATACTTCCTAAACACATTTATTACATATCTACATTAATAAATATGTTAAGCACTGCGCTAAATATTTCAAATAATATTAATTTTGTTTGGTTAGAATACTTTGTTTACATTAACTAACCCAACACAAAATTCAAGGGAATCAGGTGATTAGTTTTTGGAATGACGGAGTATAAAAAGTTCATTTCTGGGGGCAAGATTTTGTTTTAAACAGCTCATAATTTTAACTCGCTCTTGCCCCTCAACTATTTTATTAGCCTTTTCCGCTTGTAGTGTAAAAACAACTACCAAAACGTGCGCACTAATACAAAAAGCATTTCGCTACGCTTTAATTCGGCGAAGGCCCTATCTGTAGTTTTATATTCTAAATCTGCAACCACAATGGCTGATTCCACACGAACGTACACACGACAGGCAGAAGTCGTCTGCGATCGTCAATTCTCTTTTGGTGTTCGGTGAAAAATGATATTAGCAGCAATAATAATAAGAGTGATGAGCTAGAACAAATTTTTCAAAATGTTTTATTGTCCTTGGGATCAGCTGATAAAAATGTCAATGCGAGTGAAAAAGTCAAAACATCACAGAAGTAATATCTATGATAAAAGGAGGCAGCATTACTTTCTCCCTAAATGCAATGTGTATGAAAGAAAGATAAAAAATGAAGGGGATGTTCGAATGGCTAATAAGGGATAATACAAGTGTAATCAAGTAACGCGAGTGCTATACCAACACGAAAGTTTTACGTGTACATACTCAAATTCTATACCGCCACGTGCTCTATTTCGATGTTGCCGCCATTTGAATGTAGGTACACATTGGAAGGGGAATCAAAGAACATTTCTGTTTCGTTCATACTCTTGCGCCTTTTGCATAAAATCTATCTGCATTGCGCGTTTGTTAATATTTTTTTGAAGTTTTTCCTTAATGTTATTGCTTATATATTTTTTCATATGTTTAACTCTTTTACTTGTCCTTGGGCTCCACCTAATCACTCTTGTTATAATTGTCCGCTGGTATTAGCTTCTACACGAGGGAACAACTTGCAGGCGACATATCACACTGACTTTATTATTGTTTTAGACATTCTCTTTGCGAGAAAGGGAATTTCAGAAAAAAAAAACAACAACAATGCAGGAGCTGTCAAAGTGTTCGATCAAAAATTTGTTGAAAATACCGTTCAAATTTGAATGCACGTCCCCATCATCCTCTTCGACCCTCTTCTCCATAAACCACTTTACACCTGACTTTTGTCGTGTCGTGTGTACGCTCGTGTGGAATCGGCCAATGCACATTGAAAAATTTAGTTCAGAGGTTACAATAGCGCTCACCACCAGCGCCCGCAACCAAATAATACTTATAACTCTGTCCCTGTCTTGCACATAACGTCTAGAGCGAAGTGTTTTACTTATTCCAGAGTTTTTAACATTAACCAATTAATTTCTGAGTTTTAATAATTTTTAATTATGAATATGCATCGTTATTCATTATTAATTAAGTGCTAACGTCATAAAATATTGCCACTTAATATCGCGGCAAAAGTCACGTGCTGCAACTGACGTACTAAAATTTTTTATTACTAGTTACAAAAACTGGCAAAAACCATGTCTCTCTATTTCCGTTTACATAATGTGAAAGTACATGGTAGCATTGTTAATTTATGGAGGGGAGTTAGATGACGTGTGTCCCCTTCTATACTATTGAATGTCAATATTTTATGACACTCTTCCAACTAAAAATATAGCATTTTCTGGGTTTATTATACATACTTATGTCCAATTACCGAGGTAATAATTTAAAACAAACGGCTTTTAACAACTATTAACGAATTTCATTTGAAACTTTTGAACCGTCTGTAGTAAGAAATATAGCAAAATTGTGGACTAATCGTTCAAATTCTAAAATGTATTTTGAGAATCCACTCTTCAACAGATCCCAACAGCCAATTTATTTGGTACCTAACCTAAAATATAATTGAAACGACATTTTTCACCTGATTTTTTTACTAGAAAATATCACACCATATCAAAATATGGAAAATGCATTTATATCGATCCTAAACTTGATACAAAACTGATGAAAACCTCACTATAACCGCAACCCAAAATATGTGCCATTAATATTCATTTCAAAAATTTACCATACAACAAAAGTTTAACAAAAAATCGATTTTGATACCAAATAAAATTTTGTTTTTTTCCTTAATACTCCATCTACATAAATAATTTGTTTACGAAATTGATGAAGCGAGACCAAAATTTTGTAATGTTGCATCTAACGTAACACTCTATTTCGTCGAATTAATTTATTTCATTGTGAAAGGATATTGTTACAAAAAATCAATTGATGACCAGGTAAGGTGAAGTAACTTTGAGTAAAATAGTGATTTTTATGGAAAAAAGGATCTGTTGGTGGAACTTATAAGGTAAACAGACTCGAATCCTGCCTACAGATTTTGTTTTCATTTGGGAAATATTTAAATTTATTCTTTTTAAACTTACCTTCACGACTTTTTCATCCTCAACCTCAGCCTCCGCCGATGATTTCGCCAGCAAAGCGCATAGAGTTATGCACATGAAAAACTTCATTTTCAACATTTAAATTTTTTTTTGTTTAAACTAACTGCTAGAATCTAAACTAAAAAACACTCTCCACACTTGAGTAACCAACACTAAAGATAATGCACCGATGCAGATCTGCAGTGAAAGTCCACAGAATCCTTTCGAACACGAAGCACTGCACTTTGTATCTCGGTTCACCACAGATCGATATCGATCCCAATCACTCAAATTACGGATAATGCACAACACCTGCGAGTTCAGTACTATACCTCCATAGTATGCCTCCCACGATTTGGCGATAGGTCGACTGCTGGAACTAAGACTTAACGAAGGAGAACTGATCTTGGGTTCTACAGAAGCTAAGACGTTAGATTTGGTTAAGGCTGCTCCGGTAAACGATGTTTGTCGAGGTTCAAAAGGCTTCGCTCGTTGCAACACCTGAGATGGATCCAAAGTGTGAGAGATAGTGACAATCCGGCTGTGGCTAGTGGCAGAGACGCGAAAGATGCGGCGCAAGGCTGGAGCGTTACCGTTCAACTGATCGATGGCGAGTCGGCGACTTCGACTTGCGCAAACTGTGGCCGAGTGCTCTTGCTCGAAATCTTCGTATAATTTTATGGCATACCATCCAAAAACCACATGATAATAGTTTTTTAGTACTCGGTTTTCTAAGATGTATTAAACATTATGCAAATCGATTTTTTCGCCTTAGTCGATTTTGTAACCCACTCGTCGGGCGAAAGTGATGATCAGACTGTGTGGATCTGTATGAGCTCCAGCGTCAGCCTCAGCCGTCATCCACTTACATATGTCGCGGCGATGACTTAAATGCTTTTTCCGGTAATGTGAAAAATTTTAAATGCTACCTGAGAGTCTGTGGTCTAAACACCTCTAGTGCCTCAAAAGTGGTGGTCAATGCTTTTTCATCGGATCCATCAGCCACCTTCAACGCAAACAGTCCCCCGCGGTGATCTTTGGGTTTTTGTAATTCATCAGTTGCCAGCTTTTAAATGCAATTACTGGGAGGGCAGCTGAGTTGATGAAGAAGTTAATTGCGTACAATGGGCGGTAAGGGTGCATGTTTGCGTCATTTCAGATAATTCAACTGATGACATGCTTTTAGTGTTTGCAATTTTATCTCATGCTTTTAAGGCATTGATTGAAGGAAGTAGTCTCGATCAAGATCAATGAAATTTTATTTTATCAATAATTGTCCAGTTTGAACATATTTTAAAATAACTGAATGATTTTGATAAGCTACTTCTTTTTGAAGAAATTATCATCATAGTCAAATAAGGAACAGTGATATGTAGAGCACAACTATAGAAAAGTTTCTAGCTCAAGCTCGGTAGCCTAGTGCGTAAGGTGTCTGGCTACCATCACAGAGGTCCCGGGGTCGAATCTCGCCAGCCCCACAGTCCTTCGTCTTTTCCACTTTATCACCTACTTAACTTTCCTTCTTTCTTCTTTCCTCTTTACATTCCTGATTCCTCCTGTCATAGCCTTCCTTAGCCCTTGTCCGTGCCACCAAAGCGCATGTCATCCGTTGGTTGATGAGATTCAACTCGTTTCAGGAGGCATAGCACTCTAGCGGGTTGTTTCTCGATGTCTCGATGTCAGAGTCGCGATAGTAATGGTTGGGAGTACGTGGAATAAAAAAAATATCATGGTACACTGACATAGTTTTGACTATACATACAGTTGCATTTGTATACATTTGTATAGATTCCTGACAGAAAATTTTTATTTGTTATTAAGAACGAAAATCTAGCCAAACAGGCTCTTGACTGAAATCCACAAGGATTTCGTTGAGTCGGAAGACCTAGAACAACGTGGAGGAGAACCCTACTAGCAGAAGCCGCAACAACTGGGAGATCCTGGTCAGAGCTGAGAGCTGTGGCGTAAAACAAAGTCCGCTAGAGGGCAACTGTTTCCGCCCTATGTCCCATGAGGGATTAAAGGAAAAGGAACGTAAAGAAGAGGAAGATTAAGTACCTACTTCTTCAATGTCAGCTATTGTCTTTTTCAGAAATATTACCGCCAATATGTAAACGAGCAATAAGTTTGCAGGCGCCTTAAGGTTGCTATTGGTTTTGACATCATTAGTGGCGTCTACGGAAAGAGTCTTCAGTAAACTTCTTGTGATTGAAAAAACCGACCTCGATCTACTATTACTGAAGATCTCTTAAATCATTTAAGCCTGTTCATCGAGCATGAGAAAGCCGCAATGCACTTCAGTCAAAAGTGGTTCTAATAAAAATAAATTATTAATCTTTACATTATAAGCATACAATAACAAATAAATCCTTATTGTAAACTAGCACAAACCCGCGTGTGTTGCAAATAATGTAGAAAAAATATTTGCAAAAATTGATTTTGAACACTTAAAAAAAATTAGAGTATGTTACAATTTTTATAAGATTCGATAGTGAAAAACTGTGTACTACGTGCACAACAGACTAATCAAACATATTCAGAATCGTAAGCATAGATTTTGCTATGGCGGGGGATTAGACGACCTGTGCAGCACTTCCCTTGTTTTTTCCCAAAAAAAGTCTAGTCTGGCTAAAGCAATGAAAACTTTACCTTCAAAATTATTTTTTTACTTTTTAGTTTATTGGAAAATAAAGGCGTATTTTTCAGTTCTTTTTAAACAATATTTTTATTTTCTATTTTTAGTCTCTTTCGCTATTTTATGGTGGCCGTCCCTGTCATATTTGATTTTAAATGACGCCTTACAGCGTACTTTCTTACTTATTGTCCTAAACTTTCATTTGATATCCATACCGAGAGCGAAGTAAAGGAAAAGCTAAACCGCCATTTTGTGTTGGCCGTCATTTTGAATTTGCCGCCATTTTGAATTTGGAATGACGCCACACAGGTAATAATATTCTACTTGTCATATTCATACACGAAAAGGAGAAATATCGTTTGAACGGACTCGATCCTCCTCCTGCTTATTTGGAATATTGGAGCCCAGATAGGACATGCATATTCCAGGATAGAGCAGACTAGAGAACAGAAGAGTGTTTTTGTGACCTATACATTATCGAACTCGTTGGCTTTCCTCTTTATGAAGCCAAGAATATGTCACCAGCTTTACTTCGATCTCAATAGATAGAAATCCTTGGAGTCTCATAACCTGTGTTCTTCCGTTCAGATATGATTTTAATCATTCCAAAGCAGAGCCTGATAATCCAAATTTTAATAATTTTGCAATTAAAATGTCATGATCCACTCGATCAAAGGCCTTGCTGAAGTCCGTGCACCGTACACAGCATCCAATTGATGGGCGCTCTCCATACCGCAAAGCAATTCGGAGATTAGGACCATAAGGTTTGAAGCCGTTGAACGCTCTTTCCGGAAACCGTGTTGTTGTTCGTTTAGGTATGGGTAGGTGTAGGTATTATAGATTGGTGTAAGGTAGGATTTCTTCCATAGCGTACTTTCCTTATGATAAAAATTTGTTGCAGATGAGATAAAGAGAATATGCGATATGTTTTGAGCAGCACTGCAAAAAAATAGGAGGGAGATTGTCGGGATCATTACTTTTTTTGATGTCGAAATTAGACCCGTCAAAATCTCATCAACAGAAAGAGATATACAATTTATTAAGGGGGGTGTCAGCGTGCGCACCAGTTTAATCGTTACACTGGACGTGGGGCTATAAATTTCACCAATTATTTTTCATTTATTGTTGTTAATTTATCAAGGGTATTGTCTATGTGCCCCTTAATCCCTCGTGGGACATAGGGCGGAAACAGTTGCCCTCCAGCGGACTCTGTTTTGCGCGACAGCTCTTAGCTCTGACCAGGATCTCCCAGTAGTTGCGGCCTCTGCTAGTAGGGTTCTCCTCCACGTTGTTCTAGGTCTTCCAACTCGACGGGATCCTTGCGGGTTCCAGTCAAGGGCCTGTTTGGCTAGATTTTCGTTATCGCGTCGCAAGGTGTGGCCAACCCAATTCCATTTCCTTCGCCTGATTTGGTCGTTTATCCTTTCTTGGCCGGCACGGCGCCATAGCTCTTCATTTGAAATTCTATCTTGCCAGCGGATTTTTAGGATACGACGTAGGCATCTGTTTATGAAGACTTGTAGGCGCCCTGTGATGAATTGGGTGACTTTCCATGTTTCGCAACCGTATAAAAGAACTGCCTTAACGTTGGAGTTGAACAGCCGCAATTTGGTGTTGGTTGAGATCTCCGTTGATCTCCATATGCGGAACAAGAATGCATATGCGCTTCGTGCTTTATTTATTCTGGAACTGACATCTTCTTCTGCACCGCCATTTTCGGTAATAATACTACCGAGGTAGCAGAATTTATCTACCAGTTCCACGTCACGGTTATTCAGCGCAGTTCGTTCAAGTGTGTTTGCATTTATCCGCATTTCTTTGGTTTTATTCGGATTCAGCCTTAAGCCTGCTAGACTACTTTCTGTTGCCAAATTGTTTAACATGTTTTTTTAGCTCCTGATGTCTGTGGGCCAGCAAACAGATATCATCTGCGTAGTCGAGGTCCTTAAGGCGATCTAGCAAACCCCACTGTATGCCGCCTGTTCTACTATCTAGAGCGCCAACAAGAATGTCATTTATTACTATAAGAAATAGTAATGGGGATAGTAAGCATCCTTGTCGTACTCCTGAACTCACCTCAAAGCTGTCGGATAATTTTCCGTTATGGAGAACTCTGCATTTGGAATTGTTGTATAGGGCTTTTATCAATTCTATTATCTTATCCGGCAGTCCACGTCGCCGTAATGCCTGCCATATAAAGCTCCTATTAACCGAGTCGAACGCTTTCTCATAATCTACGAAAGCAAGGTAAAGGGGGGATCGGAATTCAGTAGACTGTTCCACTATTATTCTTAAGATGTTGATGTGATCTATACATGAACGGCCCTTCCTGAATCCGGCCTGTTGCCTTCTAAGCGTTTGATCTACTGCCTCTCTTATTCTTGATAGTATAGTGTGGGACAAGATTTTACCCACAGTAGATAATAGACAGATGCCTCTCCAGTTGTCGCATATTGTTAGATCCCCCTTTTTGGGTATTTTGACTATGATACCTTCCGTCCAATCCTCCGGAAAGGTACAGGTGTTCCATGCTAATTCGAGGATTGGCTGAAGCGCATCTGCTATGAGGCTTGAGTCGGCTTTCAACAATTCTGGCGGGATGCCATCTTTTCCAGCTGCTTTACCATTGGCCATCGCATGAATTGCGGTTACTATTTCCGTCTTGGGTATTGAGGGGGCGTTATTTACGCCACTGGTGATGTGCGTATTTTTTTAATAACAAAGTTAACTATGTTAAATGAAATTGCTTCCGCATTTGATAACCCCCCGTCTACACTGGCAATGAAAAATTGCCTGCCATATGTTATTGTTTCGAAATTGCCAATGGAGACGGTGTAAATATAGAAATTTCATTTTGCATGCCATATATTGTAAACCATATCGTATGCCATTTATTTCTGAGCATTTGTCTGGAAATAAATTTGACATATTGAGAAAACATGGCGGATTTGAAACTTACACGGGGAGATATAATAAAATTAATAAATATACATATATAAACTGAATGAGTGTTTATGGAATTATAAAAGTGCAAAGTACAAAAGAATAGACTTAAAAAATAAGGCTTGGCTTGAAATAGCGAAGCATTTAATTCAAACGCGACTGACATTAAAAAAAAGGTAAAACATTTAAGAACAGCGTATGTGAATGAAAAAAAAAAGTTGCAGCCTCAAGGAAATCAGGAGCAAGTGCAGAGATATATGAATCTTGCCTCTTTTATTACGATGAATTCAAGTTTTTGGACAACACAATTGTTTTGAGGAAACGTTCAACAAATCATAATAATGTAAGTTTTTCATTTCGATTTCCAATTGTGTTTGAAATTTAGTTCTAGATATAACAATGTGTGTTGATTTAATGGTTTAATTTTTAGTTTACAGAAAATGATTCTCCGGATTATTTTGAACAAACCGTGGAGGAGAATTCTACAAAAGCTAATAGCTCTGCAGTAAGCGTCTTCAAAATTTTTGTATGATGAAAGAGTAATTTAACTTTGGTTTATTTCCAGGAGGTTGAAATAGCGTTTGAAGCTTTCAATGAGTTTGAAGACGAGGATATTTGTGAAAGTACCCGTATAGATATAATGCCATATACTTCAACATCACAAATATCAGGCCAATTGTTCGCCAATTGTCCACCGTAGTACTGCCAAGAGAACGCCGAAAACGACAAAGGATACATCGGCAATGAAAGCAGCGACTTCTAAAATCGTGGCGACGTACGAAGACGCTATGGCAGCAATTGCGGGAGAAGAAAAGGAACACGAGGATGCGTTTGCATCTTTTGGAAAAAGCATTGCACACCGGTTGAGGAACTTTCCACCCTTAATTTCTGCAGAGGCGATGGTAGACCTGGAAACGGTAATGCTTAAGCATACCAAAAAGTATTACTCTTCCAGTCGAATTAACATACTAGGAAATAAAGTGATTAGACGACCGTCTGTATCTAATAGCACCAGTGACGCCTCAATGAGTGCTAGTACCAGCTGCAGTGCACCCTTGACTCCAGGAGCTGAAAGTGGAGGAAGCTGGAGGAGTGGATTTCATTATGACATTTTGCAAGAAGCTATGAACGATGCAAATCTTTAAAAAACAAATATACTACTATAACAATGAATTAAACTTTACATAAATTTTTACAAAGTTCTTTTTATTTTTTGCCATTGATATGGAACATCTCCATCTGTAATTAAATATTTACTTAATTCTTCCCTTATTCGACATGCATATTTGTAAATATTCTCCTGTTCCTGTGGATGTAGTGTTGTGATATTATCTGGTAAGCTCTCCCAAGTTTCACTTTCATTATCTATTGGTGGAGCGATTTTTATATTTTCACTTAAATAATTATGAAGAACACAACACGCTTTCACAATCAAATCTGCATGGTTAACACTGACTTCTATAGGACGATGAACAATTCTGAAACGACTGACCAGTCGGCCGAACGCCATTTCAACTGTCATTCGAGTTCTACTCAGTCTGTAATTTAAAACTTCTTCTCGCATATTTAAGGTATTATTCTTATTGTAACCCTTCATCAAATGTTTGTCAAGCCCGAAAATGTCATCTCCAATGAAGAAGTATGGTATTTGAAGATGTTGCCCTGGCAGATTTTTCTTTGCTGGAATGTTTAACTCATTACACTTAAGGGCCTCATAAATGGGGCTACTTTTATAAATTATATTATCGGAGGCTCGTCCATTTCCACCCACATCAATATAAATAAATTTGCTATGTGCGTTTACAATAGCCAATAGCACGATGCTAAAGAATCCTTTGTAATTATAAAAACCTGACCCAGATTTTGGTGGAGCTGCAAGTCTGACATGCTTTCCGTCTATCGCCCCCAGAGTATGAGGAAAATCCCATATATTATTAAAATCATTCGAAATTTCCAACCATTCGAGTTCCGTTCTTGGCATCTGAATAATAATAACGATATATACATACAAAGATACTTGAGTTGCGGTTAAAATTACTAATAATTACCGCTAAATATGTTGGTTGCAGCGCGTTATATATAGCACCTAGAACTTCTGGAACAAATTTACTTATAGTTTTTCTGGAGACACGAGATAGATTTTCTAATGAGCGATAAGAATCTCCTGTTGCAATATACCGTAATGTTATAGCTAGCCGCACCCTTGCAGAAATAGCAAATCTGAATTGTGTATGGCTTTTTTGTATGTATGGCTCAACCTAAAATTTAAAATAATTAATACGATAAACGTTTTAGATTGTGTTAATGCACTTTACTAAAACAAGAACTTCTTCAAATTGTTCTTTTTTCATACGGCAGAAATTGCAATAATTTTCACCGTCTCCCCACATCAAATCTTTTAAGAGATTCTCTTCAATATCATACTTTTCCCTTTTCGCGAGAAAGGGATTCACCCAAAACTTTCTTTTTCTTAATTTTCTTAGCTCTTCCAACTCACTGAGTGCCAAATTCTTTAAACAAATTAAGGCTACAATTTTACTTTTTTTTGACCTAGACAGCTCCATTGCAATGCTTGATATGAAATTGCTTTGCCATTATTTGCCCACTGTCAAATTTTTGTTTCTGAAATTTCGAAGCAATAACATATGGCATGCAATTTTTCATTGACAGTGTAGACGCGGGGTAACGTTTTCCAGTTTTCATTTTAAAAATATATCGATATGTTGGGACTGTAAATAATGATTCAAAACCGAATGATTCTTGTTTGATTACGATAAAAATTGTAAAGGAAACCCTACACCGAATTCCCAAAAAAAATTTCTATCAATAAAATGCGACTTTATCGATTACAAATATCGAAATCATGTTAAACCCTTTTCAACATTTAATTAATTTGTATATTTGTTTATAAATTAAAACATTAGAAAGTGCAGCTCTGCTCGAGTCTGGATGCTCCTCACTTTCACTTGTGGATGTTACGCGACGGAATGATGCTCTGGTACGTCACCCAAAACTGGATATAGTGGATAGTTTTGAATTCGTCGTAAACACTCCCTTCGCCGGGTTAAAACCCACATCGTAAATTTTTTTTAAAGAGGAGATGCAACCGACGACGAGCACAACATCGTAAAATCTAGCCACGAAAATTAACAAAAAACACACTTCATTTTCCCGGAATTAATTTGACTGATATAAATTCGTTCGTCGTGTGTTTTCACATAATTTCTATCATTATAATTAATGACGCCGTCGTAATGTTAGGCCTTTCTGTGTCCGGCCGTATATGTGATCGCGGTGATACGCGAAGATCGTCAGATTCGTGTTTTGTTGTAATTTTATGCACTGACCTTGCCTTAGAAATGCGTATTAACAATTTCATAATTTTCTAATTCCGTTTGAGCGTGTCTACCACAACTGTGAGTGTTGACTGGAACTCGGCCATTGAGGCTTCACATCAACCTGTTCGACGCGAAACCGCAGCTCATCAATCGTTGAAGATCATGAGTCAAAAGATTTATTGTCGGTAAAGACTCAATGTTTGGATTTCGATTTAACGTTGTCTTTTCGGACTGACGAAGTCGTAACCAACGAGGCCAATGTCAATTTTCCCGCACGAAAATCAACTTCAAGATCGGACACTTAATTTGAGGATGATCGTCGTATTGCAACAAGGTTTGCACCTAAGACGACTGCCCCCTGTTACATGGGGGTATTATTTACTTGTCTTTTGCAAAATAAGGAAGTATTTGTCCATCTCGGGTTGCAGATGGGCTTTCACTTTCAACAACTGTAGAAAGTCTTTTTTAATGTTGTGTTCTTCATAGGAGATCGTTTACCACTAAAGGTGCTGCTTTTCACGAGCAATTTTCTGAAACGAATTTGATAATTCTCAATTAATTTCCGCGTTTTTGTTTCACCTCTTCGAGATCCATTCATCAACCGACAAAGTATCTGTCGATAGTTTTTTTGGTGCTACGACATACATAGAAACTGCATTCGTCGACATTTGGACTCGGAGTTGGTAATCGTCAACAAAGCAAACTTTAATCCAGTCCAAATGAAGACGATTGCAGAGGAGTTGCGTGATCGTTCCGAGTAAATCTCCGAAATCGAATTCGAGTCAAAACAAATTTCGATTTTCTGAAGAGATTTTTATGTAAACAATTTTTTTCGTCCGTCGTGCATCCACCTCTGGATCTGGACCTTTCACAGAGACTTCATTAAACCAATTCGCATTTGATATGTGGTTAGGTCAACGTAGGCGATTTATTAACTCTAGAGAATTACCTGGTCGAGATTAACGCGATTAAAGTGTTGGAAAATTGCGAATCATTTCAGTTTCGCTTCGACCTGATCGATCCGCCAACACCCGCATTCCTCGATAGTGAAGATTATCTGCTGGAATTTAATTATCGCCTTTCTTCGCCGCTTTTTTCCACACAACTGGTTTTTATGACTACAGGTGAACTTAGATTTTATTAAGTGGAAATTGTTTAGGTGCTTTTGTTGTTTGGAATGTTTTGTGCGTTAGGTTAGATAACCCTGAACATCGTTTTTGTGGCTTATGCTTTCTAGTTAGTTGTTTGCTTAGTGCTGCTTATGCAATTGAGGGCATTTTCAGGCTAACTAGTTCCCATATATATTTATTATAACAATTGAGATCGACCGTGGTGTCATTTATATCCCTGAAATCCCAATGGAGGTAGTTTAATAAGTTTCAGTAAATTTAGGCTGATTGGGCTTTCAATTGGGATTCATTATTATTTTTGTGATGATTGATTCCCATTTAGATTCAACTCTGATATAAAAATATATTCACACATGATTACGAGGTTCTTTCAATGTAAAAGTTTCCTTTTGTGGCGATATTTTATCTAAATTGATTAATCGAAGTAATCTCTTTAAGGTCGATTGAACTTATTCAAGCAAAACAGCAACAAATGTTTCACCGTGAATTTTCATATTGATTTTTTTTAGGAGTATACATTAAGATAAAAGTGCAATATTAACCATCCTACTCAGATTGCTGGGAGATAACGAAGTGCGTTTATGGTTATTACTCCTTGATGCTAAATCGGGGTCTTGTTTATGACCCTACACTATGATCAGCATCAGAACCCATGGCTACCATATAAGCATATTGTTCCTACTCTTTTTTGTGACAATGTTATTAGCTCAATACAAAGTTGAAACAAATATTTCTTTTATGTTAGCTACAAACATGTACCTGCAAGGTGGGTTACTACCTACCAAATTAACTGTTAAGCTTAAACCTTAATGAAAATAATTTTAGTATCAAAATTTTGTTTTATGTTGTTACAATAATTGCCACCATCTTGGAAAAGGTGTGCAATTGGTTTTTCACTATATCTCCGTAGCAAGATTTTTTGTTTAGAATTAAATTATCTACAATTTATTATATGAGCTGTTTTGCCGTAAATTTAATAATTAATTAAGAAGTTATAAGCCTTAGAACACAAAAATTAGTCACAACCCGAGTAAAAAAAATGAGCTTATGGCGGGCGAATCACGACCGCTTGGCTTTTAAGGGCGATACGACGGCCGTAGTATTTTTGGCCATTTTTAATGGTAGCACATACGGCCTCATGACGGCCAAACTTGACCAAAAGATTTAAATGGCCAAGAACTAAGCTGTGTACGCGGCCATTCCACGGACAAATTTGAGCCAAAAACGAATCTGCACCAAATGTATTGTTGAATTTGTATTATGGGGACTTGAATATTTTTGTTATGTATAATGAATGGCCCTTTTAATTTATCCTACAAGATTATCGATGTGCAAGAGGAACGAGGTCGCCAAACGTTGGGTTGTTTTACGTGAAATATGTGGTCAGTGCCGGCTGATCGGTGGGTAGTCAAACACATCCCTTGCTCCGAAACTGTTATTTGGTAAAATCTTTTCCTAAAAAGTGAATTGGAAGATGGGACGACGGTGTACCTACAGAATGTGTCCTAGAACCTCTCCGGTGGATCACAATGTATCATGATGTGCTGAGGCTACGCCTCGATGAAATCGAGCTATGCGCGAACGAAACTATCTGAACTATAAAAGCATGCCCTGAAAACGCTGGTCTGCTGTTTGCTGAACACAAAGCTGCAACTGTGCTGATCAGCAACCTGCAAAAACAAGTATCCGTAAGAATCAAGGTATGGGAACAGATCAATCACTCACAGCTCGCCTTAAGGTACTTGGGAGAAATGATCGCCACAGACTTAAAATTTTGAAACAATTAGAGGTTTTGGTAGATACAGCTTCCGCTATTTGTGCGGCATATCCGAGAATGCTGCCCAACGTAGGGGCCCAAACCAATCCGTCGCCTCCTGTTGGCGAGGGTGGTTAACTCAGTCTAGCTTTTCGCAGTCCCAGTATGGGCAGCAGCAAGAAAGAGGGCTAACAGCAGAAAATGGAGGTTCGCATACAAATTAAAGTTGGAAACAGATTTGTGCGTGCGCATAGTGCCTGCGGTGTATACGGCGAATTTTCGCTGACAGACAGTTACGTGCTTGGGTTCCTTGCTTTCAGGCCTAAACCGCTGATCCGAGCTTGATGAAATTTGTAATGGAGATAGATTAGACCTTGGAGAACGTCATAAGCCATGAGTAAGGTACAATAATATCAACTTCAGCTACTCATTTTTTGGAAAAAGAGGTAGGTGAAGCTCACATTTTTGTTAAAAAAAACCTAAAAGATAGACTTTGACGACTCAAAACTCCTAAAGTTGGAAAGTTAGAACCATAAATTTTACCATTATAGATAGATAGCGTTCATTGGTTATAGGGTTATAAAAATACAGGGTGATATGTAAAACTCTCTCTGTACATTTCTGACCGTATTACTCAAAACGGACAAAGATTTTGAACTAGGCGTCATAGTAACTTATATTCAGCTCAAAAATACCTATCCAACGACATATTATACATAGTTATTCGGAGGTGGGCACTAAAATTTGCATTCTCTTTTCGTTTGAATTGAATTACACGTCTAAGCTTTGGGTGGGCAATTTTCCAGACTGGCAGATTCCATTTAAATGCACTCTACTAATAGTAAGAACTAAAATTTGTGTTGCTGTCTTGTAGAAGAGCACATAGTGATTGAGTTTGAAATTGAGGCACTACTCACACGGGGATATTCAAATCTCTGAGCGACTGCAATATTTATTTATTTATTTAAAGAAAAACATATTTGTACCTACAAATAACAACAAGCCTTTACATATGTACATAGGCCAAAGGAGGTGTTGATTATATGGGAATGTGGTAACCTACATTACTTTAAATGAGACATCAAAGAAAAAGCAAGCTTCGACCGAGTATGGACTGTGTAAAGTTCGACGTCCCCCAAATTTTCGTAGACTACCATAGACCTTGCCAATTATATAGTTAATATGATCCGACCATGTTAAATTCTTATTCAGGAAAACCCCCAGATTCTTTACCTTATCACAAAACGGAATGATATTACGGTTTAATAATACTGCAGGAAATCCGTTGGTATTTAGAACATTTGATATTAGACTTGTGACGGTTTAGTTACAATCTATTCCCTCTCGCCCACCCAGATAACGCCTCGAGGTCTTTATTGATTCGTCAAATACAATCCTCAATTATGCCAAGCCGGCAGCTAAGGTAGATTTGAACATCGTCCGCGTACAACAGGGCTTTACAAAAATTCAGTTCTTTTGGGAGATCATTAATGAAGAGAGAGAAGAGGATCGGACCAAGTATAGAACCTTGAAGTACGCCCTTAGATAGGAGTGAGAAACTGGACTCATAATTGTCTGTGCAAACCTTTTGAGATCTACCGCTTATGAAATTCCAAATAAGACGAACAGCGGATGATGCGAAGTTGAATTGAGAAGATATTTTTTTAATACTCGGCGACTAAGAGACTCGTCTTATGTAATCAGACGACGGCACTCATACGGGGATACTCCGGTCGCGGATATTCGGCAACTAAGCAACTACTTATGTACTAGGAGACTTGACATGCTAGTCTCTCAGTCGCTCAGTTGCTTGGAACTGTGAACGACTAGACATTTTGCAAAGTGCACTGAATAAAAAACGGAGGTAGGTGGATAGGAATTTCAGTCTTGGCAGTATGAAGATGACGAGCAACTACAGTATCGAGTCTCCAAGTCTCTGAATCCCAGTCACCGAATATCCGAGATTTGTGTATCCAGGTGCGAGTATTACAAATTTATACATGGTGATTATAATTGTTAAGGGTGAAACCAATTTTCGTTTCGTGTACAGAGAAACTAAATTTCAAATATTTTTGGTCGCCATTTTGAAAAAAAAAAAAAAAATTGTCAAATTGCCCACAAAAACACACTCATTTCCTGGTACCGGATTCCGTATTCAGCGACCTCGAAAACCCTCAGACACCAAATTTTAAAGAAATATCTCAATTCCTTCTAGTTTTTCCGTGTTTTGGGCGTTTTGAACCTCTTCTTGTGTAAATAATCTTGACACCCTCTCGCTTTTAAATATCCCAAAAATTTCAAATTTACCAAAATCCTTCTAGTTTCATAGTTTTAGGTTACAACCATAAAAATCACTGTTTATGTACTGATTGAAAGACTTTCCAAAACTATATGACATTTCAAATTTGAGGACGACACCTTGGAATTTGTGACCAATAGATCGGGGTTTAATGCATAATCAGCGAAAGAAAAGGCGGAAGTCTTTTTCCTTAAAATATCATTGAAACTGATAAAAGAGAATATTCCATAATTAATATAAAGGACGTTGAGTGAAAGTCTAAAACCAGACCTCTACCTTTGATGAACTCCAAATGTACGTTTTTTAAACGACCCTTCTGCAACCAGGTAGAATCGCTTCGGGTCGCAGTGTCAAAACGAAAATAAAATTCGCCGTTGTCAGTCGTGATTAATTAGGGACCTAAATACTAATATTATATATTTTATTAGTTACGCAGAGATAAAGAGATTACACAAAGATTGGAGATTGCATTTCCAAAAACACCAGCTACTCGAAGTACTAGCATTACTCATTAAGACGTGACTTTGATAATCGCATGCGTAAGATTTATGTAGACTTGAAGGCCCAAGGCCCTAAAACTGTTAATGGGAAGAACGGTAAGAAAATAATTAACTCACCGTGCATCTTCGTGCCATTTGGAGACCTTCAGCCAAATACGGTTGCCGTTGAAACACAAATAACTATCTCAGAGTTAAACCTAGTAGTGCGCTTGCGCTGCCATCTTATCGTGATATTTTTCCTAGATCAAATTTGTCTTGTGCCTTCCATTAAACATTTCTGGGTTCGCATAAAAGTCCTCGGTTCCTGATAAAATGTCCGTAAATCTTGTTTATGGTTAATATATTTTTCCAGCCAGGTACTAACTGCACAGAAATACCTAAAGACCTACGTCCAGTTCGGATCGGGCACGGCACGGGATTGTTATGGATTTAAAATTGACTCATTCAATATTTATGTATATCGATGCCATGCCATTAAACTCATCGAGATGCCTTTGAAATCGGATTGATTAATAGCGAAGATAAGCGGTGGTGACATCTTTATATAATCGTCAATGGCTTACATCAAATTTATGACAAAAGTTCGGCAAACAATGGGAAAAAATTGGCCTGGAAAACATAAGCAGGCGAAAGTCTAAGAAAGTCTTTGGGTCAATGCGGGCGGGACGGATTAAGGTGGACTTGGAGTATGGCTCTGGGTAAACACAGAATTGACTTTTATCCTGAATTAAACTCTGGCTAGTAAACAAGTATGAGCCAATGCACCCGCACAAAACGAAATGCCAACATCAAGATGGCATGCTGATTATGATCGCGGCGAAATTCTCGCTCGGTCGTTTTCAGCAAATCCCTATAAAAGTCTGGGTTTTGTTTTTTTATGAACTCTTAACGAAAACTCCAATTTTTTATCCAAAATGATGACGGAACGCTTTTAGAATTCCTAATATGCTGCTCAGAGCCTTCTGTGTGCTCGCAATGATCGTCATGATCACTCGGGCTGTCGTGGGTAAATCCAGGTCCATAAAAAGATAACTGGCGGCGGATCTCGATCGGTATCAAAGAAAACGACCTTTTGTAGATCAGTGCATAAATTCGAGCTGCGTTTTACGTGATGTTCAGGTGACCAAGAGCAGAATAACAACTAATTCGGACTGCATCAAACAGATTTACTTTCGCTCCCGGTGCCACATTGCAACTTTCCCCAAAACATTGTGACATTGGAGCCGTTTGCTCGGGGTTACAAGATCGCCGAACACCAATGGTGGCTGTGTTAGATCCTGATGTAAGATCTTACTTTCTTCATCTGCCCGCTGGTGACTCGGTGGCTGGTTATTAATTCACATACTGAAAAGAGCTTCAAATTAGGAAATCAAATAGATTTGACAGTTTTTTCATGAATGGCAGCCATTTATCACACAATACGGAAACACGTGCAGGCAAAATTATAAAATGATTTGATTGAATAAAGTGTCACAGGTTTTTGTGTTAATTAATGGTGTCAACAGACATATCCATTACCACAGCGATAAATTTTCAAAAAAACTATTAATAAACAAATAACCATTAATAATAACAATGATATGTGATCTATTAATTAAGCCATGTTACAAATGCGGCTTTATTTGATGTAGTTATTACAAGATTTGCAAATATTTTTGAACTTTAAATAGGCTATGAACTTAATTTACACCTGACAGAATCAGGGTTCCAGATTAGTAAAGATTGGCAACTCCACCAGGTACCTACACCTTGTCGTGGTGGCGGGGCTTGCGTGCTTCGGAATAGCAGCTATGTCGTCGGTGGTTAGCTGGAGAACTAGCAAGCCACCGGTAGGGACACCCATGCCAAACAGGCTAATTACGAAGAGGCCAGACAAAGCTTGGCCCAACGTCTGCTCCTCCGCTTTCTCTTTTTCCCTTTACCCCTTTCCACACTTCTAAGCCAAGGTGCTTACCGTGCCGATGGCTGTGTGGCCAGCCTGTGGTTAAAGAGTGGTGGTCGCAAACAGTTCCCCTTATGCCCGGACAAGGCCGGAGTGTATAAGTGCCTTATCCTGGTAAGTGGCGCTGGCAGAATGGACTCATTTCGACAGTACTAATGGAGTCTTTTATGTAAAAACCCAAAAACAAAAATTGCTTGTCTCCAGTGTGGAGGCTCAAGAAACCAAACCTGCTGTTTTTAAAGCCAGTAAGGTGAAAAAGGGAGCTTTAGACTCTAATATAAAACTCACCAATCCCTCTAAGCAGGCCCCTTACCTGCATTGTTGCAGATCCCCAAAGCCTTTAAGGGAGCTAACAAAATCACCGGCTTAAAAAGTGCTCGAATCGAGGGGGTTGCGAAGGGTGATATGTCCGAGAGACAACATGCTTCAGTAATGTGGACGACGCGGGCTGTCAGCGAAACGTCAGATCGTGATCGTCGTTATCGACAAAAGCGATCCAGATGGCACCATTCTGCCTAATATGGAGAAAAATTGAGGTCAGCCTCGCGACGATTTTCCTCCCAATTTTTCAGGATGATCCTGGCGCTGCCCCTTACTGTCGCCATGACGGATGGCATCGAGGCCGCGTGAAGCTTATCGCTTCTGCCGATTAGAGAGTGTGTGATTCTGTTTATGTGGCTCTGTTGCTCATTATATAACGATGAATTTCTCTGATAGAGTGCACGGTGAAGGAAGGCTACTGAATATCCTCTGCTCTTCCTCCTCAGGGCTGAATATAATGTACCATGAATGCAAGAAGTCTGAGAAATAAAATGGATGAACTGAGGTTCATGTTTGAAAACACAAAACTGCATGCCATTGTAGTCAATGAGACGTGGCTGAAACCGGAAATCCCTACTTCCTTTGTTTCCTTGCCTGCTTTTTGCATGCATCGGAATGATCGTGTGGGTCGTACTGGAGGTGGTGTTGCAATATATGTCACCTCCTCTCTCTCCTCAAAGATAGTAGGCCAGCCCAGCCCATTGGCTCACATTTTGAATTCATTGCAGTGGAAGTAAAATCACCATATGACAAATGTGTTATTGTCAGTGTTTACTGCCCACCTAATGTATTTACACCTGATGTTGCTACTCACTTCTTCGATCTCGTGTCTAGTCTCTCCCGTCATTATGATAACATAATTGCTGCTGGCGATTTTAATGTTGATTTGCTAAAGGCCAATGAACGAGCGAACACACTCAAATACTTCTTGGGGTCATTGGACCTTAGTATTCTAAATCAACTGCCCACATTTTTGAATTGCCATAATCCATCGCTCCTTGATGTTATCACTGCTACATCCACCAATTTAGTGTTAAAACATAACCAAATCTCTCCTCCCAGCTATCTTGATCACGATATTCTCTTCCTCTCCCTTCGTTTTACCTTTCACCCTCCCTCCTTACCTAACTTCTTTTCATACCGAGATTTCAATAACATCAATTTTGATCGCCTTTCTGAATTTACTTCGTCTTTACCTTTGGCTGATATCTTCAATTCCACCTGTGTTGAAACTAAGGTTGAACTCTTGAATTCTTTCATCCAATCCCTGTTTAATCAATGTGTCCCTATAGTCACTAGAAGACGTTGTAAATCTCCAACTTGTCCCTGGTTTTCTTATGAAATCCGCAAATTGATTGTTGAGCGTGAGTTCTTGTACAGACGCTATCGCAGTACTAGGATCCCGAGATACCTCAGTGAGTACAAAAATCTTCGAAACTTAATCAATAGCAAAGTCAAATCGGCCAAGCGTGAATTTTACTCACGTAAGCTTGATCCTGCTCTGTCCCCTAAATGTCTTTGGTCTAATCTTCGGTCTCTAGGCATTCATACCTCTGAGCTTAACTCATTTGATGTTGATGTAAACTCACTCAATGCATCTTTTGTTCAATCTCCTCCTAATTTCCAACTGTCTTCCACTTCCGATTCCCCTTCTTCCAACTCTCTATTATCTGACGGCTTTAATTTCTATTGTGTTGACTCGCTTGAAGTACTCGGCATATTGCATTCCATTTCTTCCAATAGCGTTGGTTATGATGGTATTTCTCCTCGCTTTCTTAAGATTCTCTCCCCTTTAATCGTTGATGCCATCACGCATATTGTTAACTATTGCCTGACAACCTCCCAAGTACCATTAATCTGGAAAAAAGCCATAGTGACTCCCATTACTAAAAAGTCCTCCCCCGTTAATCTGGCAGACTTTCGCCCTATTAGTATTCTACCCTTTCTCGCTAAAGTTTTTGAGAAAATTGTATCTACACAAGTCTTGAGACATCTTGATTCTTATAATTTCCTTTCTAAATTCCAATCTGGCTTCCGCAAATCTCACAGTTGCCAAACTGCTATATTGAAGGTTACAACTGATCTTCGTTCCGCCCTTGACCGAGGTGACATAGCAATACTAGTTCTTCTAGACTTCTCCAAAGCGTTCGACTCTGTAGTTCACTCGCATCTGCTCCATAAACTTAGTCAACGGTATCACTTTTCCTCTTCTTCTATTCGTCTTTTCTCTTCTCTTCTCTCTAATAGATCTCAGTGTGGTCGGCATAATAATGTTACATCCTCTTTCCTAAGTGTTCCTGCAGGTGTGCCTCAGGGTTCGGTTCTTGGTCCTTTGCTGTTCTCCCTCTATATTAATGATCTTCCCTCTGTTATCCGTCGCTGCTCTTTTCATTTGTATGCTGATGATCTGCAGCTATATACCTCTTGTCCTACTAATCAAATTGAAAATTGTGTGTCTGAACTCAATAGCACCTTGTCTCGAATAAACGAATGGAGTTCTAGTAATTTCCTTAAGTTAAATCCAATTAAATGGCAAGTACTTTTCCTTAGTCGTCGCTCACTGTCCCCGGGTGGTTTCTCACCTCTTTTACTTAATAATGTTCCCCTTCCAATAGTTGACTGTGCCAAAAACCTGGGTATTGTTGTCAATTCCAAACTCTCCTGCTGCAATCATGTCTCATTGCTGCTCTCTAAGATTTATGGCACACTTCGTAAACTATGGCTACATGGCAATCTGTTATCCTCGCCAATTCGAGCCAAACTTATTAAATCTCTTGTTTTTCCTCATTTCCTTTATGGCTCGCTGGTATATATTTCCTTCGACTCTTCTTGCCGTCAGCGTCTTAGAGTGGCATTTAATGATTGCATTAGGTTCATTTTTCATATGAGAAGATCTGAACATTGTGTCGGGTGTCCAAAATTCCTTACTGGGTTGTGGCCTCTTTCTATTCCTCGATCTCATGGCTTTAGTTCTCTTGCATAAGGTTTTTTATACCAAAAGCCCTTGCTACCTTTCTGACTTCCTTTTTCCTCTGCAATCCTTGAGATCCATCAAATTCCTGATTCCTGCTCATTCTTCCCTAATTGGTAGTCGTTCCTTCTTTGTGCATACTCTCAGAATCTGGAATAATCTTCCTAACCACATTCAGAGAATGAGCACAGCCACAACATTCAGAAGACATGCATTTCTTTTTTTATCTTCTTCTTCTCACTAGCTATATATTTCTCTCACTACCTCTATCACTCCCCACTTCAATCTCAATTTTAATTCTACCTTCTGTCTCTATCTTTTTCTCTTGAATTCTTTTTTATTATGCTAGTTGTAATATTAATTTTAATTTTAGTTATAATTGTCCTTTTAAGTAACTCATTTTGTTTATATCCATAAATTTTGTACTCTAAAAGATGTAAATCTTGTGTACTTTCTTAAAATATAGTTATTATTATTAACAAAAATTAGAAAAATATAGCAGCCTTTTTCCCAATCCTTTTATTTACTTGCAACAGATTATAATTAAAATTTACAACGTTTCGGTGGCAATGACCACCATCTTCAGGTTAACTAAAAAAAAATTATAAAATGTGATTACATCGAATGTTAAAAAAATTTACATAAAAAGACTAACACTAAGGAAACCAAACAGATAAATAAAAATAATGGAAAACTTGAATACTTACTATAGTAAAAAAATATAATTTACAACAAATAAAAGATCACAATTTTTAAAAACAGATGAAGGAATGCCTCCATTTTAACATGAAAGGAAGATGAATGGCTGACACGAGGAATGAAAAAGTCAGACCTATCATCCATTGTCTTAGTTTGATAAAACTGATAACAAGGAAACAACTGTTATGAGTCAAAAAACGATAAAAGTTAAAACTTTGCCATTTTGTAATTATAAGACGATATAAAGGAGGGAGGAGATCCGAGATCGACCAAGAGCTCGTTTCTCTTGCATAATTCTGAGGTCTTTTAAAAAAAACATTTTGTCTCTCAAGCAGAGTGGAGTGAGTGAGCCGTCACCCACTGCGGGTAATACGGGTATGGAAGTTTCTGAACCCAACGTACCTAGCACTGCAGGTGACACGGTTACGCAAGTAGCTGAACCCAATGTGCCTGGCATTGCAGATGACACAGGAACGGAAGTAGCTGATCTTAAGGTGCCTGAGGATACTCATCTACTAAGCCTGGCTCCAAAAGATACTCTTCTCTCATCCGAAGAGGATATCAAAATCTCAGGGGTTCCCCTTCGCCTACTTTTTTCGGGAGAAGATAATATTACTCTCACACCAGAGGTTGATATAACGGTGATCGAGATTGATCCCGCTACTCGCAACCACGATGTTGAGAGTAGCGCAGATTAATCTCCATCTCAATGTTGCTGTATATGCCTGTCCCTGTTTACGCCTTTCGAAGGCTGATTTAGATGTCGTCCTGGTGCAGGAGCTTTGGATTGTCCGGGGCCTTGTATGTGGAAGCAGGTCCCCGAAATACAAATTGCTGTGTGAAAGGTAAGCTTAGAACTTGTTGAATTGTTAATAATGACCTTACTGCTTTTATGTTGTCTAAATTTAGCAATCCTGACACTGTGGTTTCGTCGATGTGGCAAAGGAGAGTGTTCAAGTATGAACAAGTCAAAGTGGAAATCCTGGAAAACCTTTTGTGAGACAATAGAAGGATTTTTGGATAGCGCAAGACTTGGAAAGGTCCAATGTGGCAAGAAAGTCCAATGTGGCAAGAATTGTTGCAACAAGTAGACGGTACGTGGACTACAAGAAGTCAGAAGTCATTGAAACTCTCAACATCTCTCGCTGCACCCGCAGAAACAAGCTTTGAGAGCCCAACTAGTGAGCAGCCATTTAAACCTTTCCTTACCTAAGACGTTAAAGAATGGGACGGCCGTTAGCTCTTCACCACCCACCGACACGGAAAGAAAGGTTTTGCACGTTGCATTGGAAATAAGACAGTCTTTCGATTTGGAGGCCTTAAAATTGACACGATTCTTACGGGTCCAATCGATCAAGACTGTCCTGTGGATTAAGTTGGACATTAGCCCACCATCGTCAAGAAGGGATCCGGCACATGCTTGTGTTGCGCTATGGAAACCATATGAGTAACGCAGAGTACCGCCAGTAGCGTAGCTGTGAAGATTCTGGAAGGGATTGAGAATAAGTCATTCATAACGATAAAAAATAGAGTAGGTGACATAATTGACCCTTGGGCAACTGGCATAGACTGGGTGTTGTTTAGATTGCTGCTATCCATTATAAGGTATGATTCCGAACAAAGCGGCAGACTGCAAACCGTAGGCGACTCTACTTGTTTGTATGACCAAATCGCAAACAGCAGGCGACACTTGGTGATTTTATCATACAAACCAGTAGTGTCGCCTGCGGTTTGCAGTCTGCCACCTTGTTCGGAATCGTACGTTTACCCTAAATTGAAGGGTGGGAAAGGAAACACCAGAAATACTGGGGCCATACTATAGTGAGCTAGTTTGAATTGTGAAAATTGAAATCATCCGCAACAATGGGATGTCACTGTATCCTCAGGATAGGATACAATTTTTGAAGGTCGAAAATAAACTATAACTCCTCCGACGTCTTTGAATATTTTATAATACCATTCATAAGCCTGTGCAGATAAATAACTGATATAACACACTGAGGTACAGGCGGGTCGAAAATTTCGTAAGATAACTCGGTACAGTATTAGCCGCTTATAGAAATTTTTGTAACAATGCCTTTTACTCGCGCCACTCCAATCCATGTAATACGGAAATATAAGGAAGGGAATGTTCAACGAACCAACGAACTCCTCTGAAATTTATATTGCACGTAAATGAGCAAGGTAAGAAATCTTGGATTGGTTGTTGAAGGTACGCACCACAATTCTTCAGATTTGAATAAAAAGTTTTTGCAAAATAGTGTTTGAATTCGTATTTTCTTAAATACTATTCCACAACTGCACAAAATAATGCAAACAGTATAATTCAGATAAACAATCATACTAATAAAAAAATACAAAATATCAGCCGCTTAAAAGATTATGTAATATCCATTAAATTTCAAGTACTCTCATAAAAACTGTAATTCCCAGATTGTTTTTAATTATGTCTTTTAGGACTTAAACACTCTTAAAGAGTTTCCACCATATTGCCACTTCACATTTCTGTTCAATGACAAGTGCTTCCAAAAACACCTTAATATCAAATAAGCAAACCTGATTGCAAGTATCTGCCATCATAATCCATTCTGCTTAATTGTTACACCATTTTAAAGTATCATCAATGACTTAACATGTTCATTAATAACAATATCACCTTGATGTAAAATTAAGGTTTTTACGACGAGCGTGAATTTTTATCAAGTTGTTTTTTTTTCGGTGAAATTACACACGAAACGATTAAATCGAGAATAATAACGATTAATTTGACTAACGCCATTCATCCATTGAAGTCCAATTGCACCTTGGACTGGGCGGAATATTGATGATCATGCCAATATTTGCTGTGGATCAAATCTTTCGTGACCCCATGAATTGGGTTGTCCGCGAATTAACGAAATTTTTTTCGGTTGCAGCATGACTTCGTAATCAATGAATGAAATGCAATTAGATTTTAAGTAATGCCAAGGGTAATTCAACAAAGATAATTATGGAACTTGTTACTTACCAATCGTAATTAGATGGTTCGAAATGGCAGAGAAAATTTTCGGCATCGAATTAGTGGGTTATTGTTGCTAAATGTTTGAAATGCAAACATTTTATGAAGATAGTTATTTGCAACATCATCATTGGTATTAAGTTGTTAGAAAATTTTTAATATTACCTTCGCCCAGAGACATAAGGATGTGATTGTGATAAAGGACATCATCCACGTTTCATATACAATATTTTTGGTCAAAATATGAAAGTGCCGACCAGAATTTTTTTTTGCTGTAATCTGTCACCGAAGCCATAGGTTAGGTTGAAATGGCTGCCCCCACCAGGGAGCCCACTTAGGCACGCCAGTGGGCCCATTGTGATGCCATTCTGGTATTGGGACATAGTTCAGGCCATTTCAAGCCATTTCGAGCTTTTAATAAAGCGACAGAGTCTAGAGACACCAATATTTTGCAGCTCGCTCAATCCATAAAGGAAAGGTGAGCCAAGTAAGGTCCCTCTTTTCCTTGCTAGGGCGGGACATGTACAGAGAAGATGGGAGACAGTTTCTTCCTCTTCTTCATTACCACAACTTCTACATAAGTCGTTGTGGGGGAGTCCTAATCTTTCGGCGTGTGGGCCGAAGGGACAGTGACCAGTCAGCACCCTTACCACGTGGCTTATCTCCTTTTTGTTCAACTGAACCAGAGATTTTGAACGCTTTGCGTCCAAAGTTGGCCACATTGCATGAAGAGTGCGACAAACCGTTGCTGTGGTCCATCTCAGCCCGGCTCGAGCTAAGCTGATTTTTCTCACAGCTAGTTTATAGGTGGCTAAGGGCATTCCCATTCGGGTTAAGTGGGGTGTCCTTTCCACTTCGGTTCCCTGTCTAGCAAGCTCATCTGCCCTACAGTTTCCCCTAATCCCACTGTGTCCAGGAACCCAACACAGTGTTATATCAAACTGAGTGGCAGTCTCACACAGAGACCTGCGGCAGTTCAGAAGAGTCGTGGATGTTGTGACGACAGAATTAAGAGCCTTGAAGGTGGATTTACATATCCGACGTTTTTCTGTCGCGCCGCAATTTTTTACAATTTCGACCAATAGGAAACAACCTCTGTGACATCTTACCGTCACGGTGGAGAGCTGAGCGAACTTCAACTTTTTCTGTGACAGGGAGATAAAAACAGCTGATTGTAAGTAAAAGTTGAGGTTATGTGTAACTGAAATGCTTTTTTATTTGAATTTGTTTGGCTTTGCGTGGACGTAAAGGGAGGCTTTATTAAAAATTGCTTGTTTGTTAATTTATATTTTTTTGGTTACTTTCATTTTTACTCTCTTCACGTCAGTTGCCAAAAGTCACGATTGTTTTTGGCTGCGACAGAATTCGTCAGAAATGTAAAACGCGTATTAAAAATCCGCGACAGAAATGATCAGCTGTAACCCGGCGCGACGGAAAAATGTCAGATATGTAAATCCACCTTGAGGGCCGCCTGGCTATCCGATAGAATACATATATTCTTATGAGATATATTATTTATCTTCAACCATTCGAGAGCCTCCCAGATCGCAGTGACTTCCGCTTGGAAGACGCTGCAGTGGTCGGGTAGACGAAGAGAGGTATTTATATTTAATGCCTCGGAAAAGATACCAAAGCCTACATTATTCCCAATTTTTGAGCCATCTGTGAAGATACATAATGACCCAGTTGGGATAACACCATCTTTCCAGTCATCTCTGGCCGGAATGATGGTATTGAAACCTTTCTCCAAGGTCCACGTAGGTGTAGTATAATCTAGGTTGTTCGCAGTGGTGGCGAACTTCCTAAGGATGGATGAATGGCCATATGAGTATGGAGTCCATCCAAGAGAAGCCTTTGTCCTGGCAGCCGTCCAGGCTGCCATTTGCTCGGCGTGTATATCCAAAGGGGTAAGATGCAATAAGACATCCAGCGCAGCTGTAGGGGTGCTTCTCATTGCACCACTGATACACAGCTCAGCTGTTCTTTGGACCCTTTCCAGTATCTTACGATACGTAATCTTCTGTAATGCAGTCCACCATACCGATGTGCCATGCATAAGTATAGGTCTGATTACGGCTGTATAGAGCCAGTGGACGATGCGGGGTTTAAGGCCCCAGTTGACTCCGATCGTTCTCTGGCATAGGAAGAGAGCTGTTTTGGCCTTATTTGCTCTTTCTATAAGATTCGGCCTCCACGTTAGTTTCCTATCGAGTATGAGACCTAGAAATTTCGCATCCTCCTTTATATGCAGTGTTTCATTACAAAGTCTTAAAGAAGGAAAATTGGGAAGTCTATGCTTCTTTGTAAAGAGCACTACTTCAGTCTTGGCTGGGTTGACGCCTAGACCCTTTGTAGTGGCCCAATGAGAAAGAGTATTCAATGCTTGTTGCATTATATCTCTTATTGTTGAGATGTACTTGCCGGTCACCACCAGCACAATATCATCAGCATAGGCCACCGTGGTGCACCCAGACTCCTTTAGAGTTATCAGTACTTCATTGACTGTCATATTCCAAAGGAGCGGCGATAAGACCCCACCTTGTGGTGTGCCTCTTTTGACCCGTCTGACTTCTTCCGAAAGCCCCAGGCTAGACTTTATGACCCTGCACCCTAGCAGCTGATCAATAAAGGACCTGGAGCACCCATCAACATTCAGACGCTCGAGTGCCCTCGTGACGGCAGAAGGTTCAACATTGTTGAACGCACCTTCAATATCTAAGAAAGCAGCCAACGTGAATTCCTTGAATTCAAGGGATCTTTCGATGACCGCTACCAAAGAGTGGAGAGCAGTGTCTACTGATTTACCTTTCGTGTAGGCATGCTGCGAGGAAGAAAGCAGTTTTTTATCAATGCTTTGCTTAACATGGATCTCCACAAGTCTTTCTAGTATCTTGAGGAGAAAGGATGTGAAACATATAGGTCTCAAGTCTTTTGGATTGTGGTAGGAGATTTTACCCGCTTTCGGAATGAAAGCTACCTTCGCTACTCTCCAGGATGTTGGAAATTGGAATGTAGCTTAGGCTAAGGGAGCTCCTATAGATGGCTGCGAGCCAGTTCAGAATTAGGTCACTGACTTTCTGAATTTCAATGGGATAAATTCCATCTGGTCCGGTGTTTTATAAGGCATGAAACCTTCTATGGACCACAGGAGTAAATCCCTGTTTATCAATCTGTCAATGGTGCCTAAATTATGTGTGTTAGCTGGGCCCTCAAAACCTGTTTCTGCAGATGCAGCAAGAGATGTTGAGCCAGGAAAGTGAGTATCGAGTAGGAGTTTCAATGACTCCTGACTGCTTGTGGTCCATGTACCGTCTGCTTGTTGCAGCATTTCTTGGCACATTGGGCTTTTCGAGAGAACTTTTCTCATTCTTGCGGCATCCGAAAAACCTTCTATTGTCGCACAAAAGGTCTTCCAGGATTCCCTTTTTTAGTTTCGCAGTTCATATTTGAACTCCCTGAGACGACTTTTGTAGTTGTCCCAGTCCGAAGCCAAATTAGACCATTTGGCCTTATTGAAGGCCTTTCTGCTTTCAGACCTTAGTTTGAGAAGTCTGCTGTTCCACCAAGGGGGTTTGGTTTTACCCCCATATTTTCTAATGGGACAGGCTGCTTCTAATGCGTTATTCAGGAGGTTACTGAGATTTGTCACTTGATGTTCGAGATCTTCAGCATTCCAAGGGTGGGTGGGAACATCCTCAGGGAGGGATCTTTCCACTACTTGTCTGTATATGGCCCAGTCTGTGTTCCGGACATTCCTGTAACCAGGGGCCTTCTTCACAGTTGGGCACATATTGATATTAAAAAGGATGACTCTGTGGTCAGAAAAGAAGGGTTCCGTACCGAAGCCATACACAGTCAAATTTATTTGAAAACCTGTTTGCAAACAAGTGAAATTTGAGCGCGTGTAGATTTGTTTGCAAACCAGTTTTCGCCTTTGTTTTTTTGGGGTGTGACTGCTTGTGTGATATGCAATTTGTTCGTGTATGTTACCGTTTGGCAACATTTCCTCAAATTATCAGTTAGGTGCAAGTTTCCGTCAACGTGTACGCAACGTTTTTAAATAGTTACTGGGTGTTGTTCGGCGCGCCTCACCACACCTATAAGCCAATAGTATGGCGTGCGCCAAAACAATTGAGAATCTCAAAATCGCTTTTTCCATGGGAAATGAGAGTCTCAAATCTCACCACGAAAGTGCATTCGAACAGAAAAGTGTCACTTCCTTCGCTTAAAAACCCAAATCGCCTGGTCATTTAAATTCCCAATCATAATTAAAATGATTCACGGCCACTCTGGTCAGATGCTATGGGATAGTGTTGTTGCTGGTATAAACGAATTTCGAAGGGGCAATTACCTATCCATACACGAGTAATTGTCATTTCCTTGCCTGCGTTAAAATTTCCAATTCTATTGGTGCGCACTATAGCTTCCGTTTTGATACAGTAGGTTAAAGAAATTTTTTTCGTATTTTTGATTCCAAATAGTAGAATGTTCGGCTATCGACTGGAATTTCGCCATACCCAACGTCCCAAAGTTGTTTTGAAAATATTTGAGCAGAGGCATCTTGTGGCAAATGGACACGCATGTTCGTTGAGGCGTAATTTTTTTCAAAACTGTTCCATACATAGGATGCGGCCTTTTTCATAATTGCATGGTTGCTTGCCTGCTTGCATGCATGCTTGCAAAAGAGCAACTGTCAGGTAAATCAGTTGCGCAATCTAGAAACTTTGCATTTTTGAATGAAAGCCATCAGCTGTCAAAAATATATGTCATATTTGACGTTTCAAGCATAAAGTTGTTTTTCCTTCATTTTCTGAGTTCTTTTACCGCAGAAAAATAAAACGAAAAAATTGATCGAGAAAATATGATTAATGTTAATGTCAGTTTGTTGATAGATAACTCGGCTTTATTAGATCCGGTCCGAAAATTTGTAACTTCACAGCGAAAACGAAGGATAAATTATGTGTCTTATTTAGCTCGTTAATCTCTAGTTTCAAAGAAGTTTTATCCTTGGGGTGCTCCAACTCTCTTCTTCATTATTTTCGCCATAGAATACATAACATTAATTTGAATAATAATTTAAATTAAAATAAAACACACCTAACAATAGCGAAAAACTGAAAATCTTCTGCCAACATTTCACGTTTGACACTTTTCTTCTTCTTTAATCAGATAAGCATGCGTACAAAAATAGTTGCAAGATTTGCGCAGACCTATCAAGCAGGTTGCAGTTTTGAACAAATGATGATTGCACTTTTGTTTTTTTGAATACCATGCAAATGATCGATTTGCGCAACCATGCAATTATGAAAAGGGCCTGCTTTAAAGCATGCGTTTAGTTCATTTGCAGACGTTGATCGAGGCATAACAGGCAAAGTTGAGCGAAAATCCCCTGCAAGTAGTGTCAGACGGCCAAACGATGGGGTTTGGGTTTTCCTCGGAAATCTCGCAAAATTCTGTCAAGCGCTTCGTACGATATTTTATGGCCATGGTGCATTCATCCCAAATTATAATTATCCACGTTTTAAGGACTGTGGCAATACGGGTCTTTTGCTGATGTTATATGTATAGGTGTTGCTATTTGGTTCAAATTCAATGGGGGCTTGGGTGATGAATGCAATGCATGTACGTCCACCATCCTGATGGAATTCCCGATGATGTCACTACAAGTGCAATCCCATTCTGCATTTGAATCGACGCCAAAATCAAATTGATGAGCAATGTTTTGCCTGCATCACCTGGAGCATCTAGTAAAAAATTCCATTGGCCGTCTTGTTTGAGTTTCCACGAAAAGTTTTTGCTGATTTATGTTGAATTGCTGTTCTCATACCAAGTCTCTGTTTTGCACAGCATTTCTGCCTCGTGCCGATTTTGAACTTTGTTGTTGATTGATATTTATAAGTCAATCAGTATTAAAGCTTCATTGAAAATTTCGTCAGAATAATCACATTGGAATGCCCGTGTGTACAGCTTAGTTCTTGGCCGTTTCAATCTTTAGGTCAAGCTTGGCCGTCGTGAGGCCGTAAGTGATCCCATTAAAAATTGGTAAAGCTTCTACGGCCGTCATATTTCTCTTAAAAAGCCAAGCGGCCGTGATTCGCCCGCCAAAAGCCCATTTTTGATTTTTACTCGGGCGTGCATGTTGTGCTACATGTTATTCCCCTTATTTGGAATGGTTACAAAAAGTTTGTTTTTCGGTGCCTTGTGAAAATCAATTAACATCGATAATTTCTAGGGTAAAGCCTGCACTCTAATGCGAAAGAACGCTAGGTTTGTAGAGCTGGCGTTGTGTCAGAGGTATAAGCAATATTGCTTCCCCGCGCTGCTTGTTGTTGTACGTAGGCTCCGCTTCTGCAGTTATATAATGAGGGGTTCGTGGATCGGAGCCTACAAAACAGACTATGTAAAACGAGAATTTGCTACTGATCGACGACAAACGGTGAACTGGCTTAATAGGAGCTGACCATGACTCTATTGACTTTCTGCCGAGGTCGTCAGCAGGGGTGGTCATATGATCACCCAAATTTCTGAAAAATGTTAGAAAGGAAACAAAAATTCGTGCTAAAATATTTTGTAGACTGTAGTTAACATTGGATTAAAAAGTATTCCCGGAAAGGTCATACATGTACCAACAGCATTTGACACTCAGATGTTGACCCTGGAACTGTCTTGGCAATAAGTGTCTCCTGACGATAAAAAACCTGCCTTCAATCAATAAATGTTTAACAATACAACACTCTGCTGTTAATGCAATCTAGTATAAATAAATTACAAAAGGTGGTACCACATTAAAGCCATAACACTTCTGAGGTATGATTGTCAATTTTCCTCGAAACTATTGTAGAAAAAAAAGATTAAAAAATAAATTCACTTAAAGCATAGAAAGAAAGCAGAGAATGAATTTCTGAACATAAAAACATCCCATAATTTTTCGGCAACTTGGACCCCCATGGATAATTAGGGCTCCTGCGTGAAATTGGTAAAAGTACTTGGGCTGAAAATCGAACCCGTGGTCTATGTATAACTCAAAAATACACTCAAATTTTGTTATAATTTTAAAATAAAAAAAAATCATTTCAAACACTTGAAAAGAGCAGAAAAAGGTGTTGAAATAAATCATATGGGGTCCCATTAAAAGAAATTAATTTGACCTTCAGTTGGCCTTCACCACTTTCGTTTAATGAGAAATTAATACAACTACTATCCTATTTGGCCGTGAAACACTGCATTATTTTCGAAGCATATTTGTTTGCATATTATTAAAGTCGGCGATTTTAGGGTGGAGATTTTACAAATGGACTAAAATTTGAATAAAAAGTGAGAATTTTTACGAGAGTTTAAACGTTTTTGTAAAATTTGGGAATTTTTTTTATATGAGAAAAAGAAAAAGTGATTTGGAAAATTTATAAAACAAATTGATTCGAAGTGAATAATGATATAATTTTGTAGATTGCATATATATCTAATTTGTAAAACAAACGATGCATTTTTAATTTTCAGTTGTGTGGTTGCACTTCATCTGAACTACTTGACATTTTTCCAAAACCTCGTAGATAAAAACTATGTGAAAACTATTACTGAGTTTCCATGATTTAACTCAGAGAAAGCGCCCATGGAAATGTGGATTGAGTTAAGTTTCGTTAAATCCTAGATAACTTCACGAAACACCTCGGATTAAGCCGGGTTTTGCATATGGGTCTGTTTAAGTTTGGTTAGATATACCTTAGATTAATGAATGCTATAGATGGAGTGTAAAGTGTGATGTTAAACATCAAGCGTGAAGCCATGAAACGGAAGGGAATGCTTTTGGTCGGCCATCTTGGTAGCCTCCAAAAGTTAAATAATCTATTCGAACTTTAGTGGATAAAACCTGATAAATCTTTTAGAAAAAACAAAGAGTTATAGAATTATTTTTATTTTATCAACATATTATCAACAAATAATTGAAATAAACACCTAAACTCAAGCACAAGAGAAGAAATTGGAGCCTACTTTCCAAAACTCCGCTTGGCTTCACAGACACTCGGCTGCACTCCATCTATATAGTATTTATTAATCACATATACCAACGGAGACACGACCCAGAACCGTAATGGAAACAGCATCTAGTTAACTTGAGGAGGAATATCTTTCTGTAAACTCTGCGAATACTCGACCCTGATTCATGGAAACACAGTAAATGTCATGTTACCCTACGCCTACACAGGGGATTTCGCACGTGCATATGGGCCTACGGGGTTTACCCTCGCGACTAATTTTATTGTATGTCAAATGTACTAATGAGTCAGTCAACCAAAGTATTCCGGCCAATTCTAAACTGGAATTTTCTTACAACGGTAACAATAAATCATTCATAAATCAATTTTTTATTGTTCCTGTTTTCGATTTGGCAGCTGTCCAAAGAATAAGAAGAAAAAGAATTTTGTTGCTCTGTCTGCTCCTACACATTTGGTGGAGCAGAGAAAGTGAGAATTCTTAGGTTTAAAGAACACAGAGCAGACCAATTAAGGGCAGAAAAGAACTGTCAAAAAGTCTCAATGAACGTAAATTGCTGATTTTTTCTGCTTCAGCGCAAGCACAACACACATAAAAAACTGCTCCGATACACGATGAATTGAATTCAGGTTGAACTTGAGTCCAGCTACATCTAGGCGCGAGTCGAGTTGAGTTAGGGTCTCTGAATTCGACTCAGCTCTACTACCTGGACTGAGTTGAAATTATGCATATAGACGCGAGTTCAGTAGTCGAGTAGATAAATTTAGTTGAAAGGAGCTTCTCTGTGTTTTGTTTGTGATTTGTTACCCGAGTCAAAAATTCAACTCAACCTCAACTCATCATATATACGTAGCATCTGCGGTGACGGAGAGTAATTTCGAAATTAAAATTTATTCCACAATTAATCTCTGGCGAATCCGAAAACGCTCCAGGAGAAATATTACAATATTCATTCCAAAATCATTTTTTCCAGATTTGTAATTTTTTTCATTATACTTTTTTTTATTTAAAGGCGTTGCAACGCACGCGTGTTTTGTGCTAGTAAATATTTATTTCGCTGAAACATATTAAACTTTCAAGGTAAACCCCCGGCAAATAACATAGTTCTAAATTTGAATCATTAAATATTTAAAAAAAAATTAAAGATCGAAGAATTGTGCATTGTATAATTACTATATAATATAAGTACACATATTTTCGCTTTCTCGTCCTGGAAATTATTTTTGACCACCTTACTTTTTCCAATGGCGGGTCCCCAGTTTTGTAAGCTGTGTTCGTTGGAAATCGTCCAAGACGGAATTTCCTGTGATGGTGTATGTGGTGGCGTTTTCCACCTTACCTGCCTCAACGTTCGACTTAGTGGCAAAGCTTCGGCTCCTAGAGGGTCAACTTGCACTGAATGCTCCGACATTCAACCCTGCCACGTCCTGAGACTTATGAAAGAGATCTCTGATGTCTTCCTTGATAGTCATGAGAAAGTCATGGGACGTCTAAATTCTTTCTCTGGAAATATCCCGCATTTTCAGATGTTAACCGATGATGTCCAGTCGATCAACGTCCGGCTCGATACATTGACCGCCACCCTTGCTTCTGTTGCGACCAACTCGGGTACCCTTATAAATAAATTCCAAGAATTTTCGTCCCGGGTTGCAACGGTCTTTGACTCGATCGACGACATACATTCGGCGATCCTCAATCCTGTCGCTACTTCCTCCTGCACTGTTAACTCCTTAGCTCCTCTTTTTCCGATATTAGATGACATTAAAAGGAGTACGAAACGTGTTCGAGCGGATATGGAACCGCTGTCTATAGCAGTGTTACAAAATCACAATGTCCTGAGTTCCCTATCCGTAAAATTAGAAAGCGTCAGCGATAGAATAAACTCCCCCTCAACGTTGACAGTATCTGCTGGCGCCCTGCAGGTAGGGGAGCAGCTTCTCCCTGCACCCTGCTCCACGGCTGTTCCTCCAACGGAGGATGACGCAGCTACTTTAAACCTCACAGCCTTAAACGACCCGACCAAAATACTTGAGCAAGCCCCTTCGGTGGAGGCTGCATCCAGTCTGGCTCCTAACAACCCGAAAACCCGTAGAAAGCATGGTAAACGCAGACGCAGTTGTAAAGTCAACGCTGCGGATGCCGCCCCTGCTAACCCCTCTACTAGTCCGTCTGTCCCCACCCCCTCATTCGCAATGGGCTCAGACTATACCCCAGAAGCGGATCCGGCAACTACTTCTTCTGTTTATGTCATTGAACCGTCGGGCACAGGGGATACTGAGTCTTCGGACACCTGCGCCAATTTGATAACGGTACCCAGACCGCGAAATATTTTCATTTCCCGTTTCTCTCCTGAAACCACGTGCGAGGCAATTAAAGAATACCTTAGGGCTAAAGCTATTAATCCTGCTACAGTTTCCTGCAGGAAGATCAGCAATGTTTCCAAACCGGTTGCGTCTTTCGTCCTGACTGCACCGCCCAACACCGCTGAAAAGCTTTTAGACTCGACGTTCTGGCCTCCTGGTGCCTTTTCAAAGTGTTTTATTCCCCGCACGCGTGTACAGCGTATTTCTGACACTTTACAGGTTTCAAAAAACTTAAGACGCTTTCCCTCTATTACCAAAACGTGAGGGGAATCAGATCCAAAACCCAAGATGTGTTTCTGTCGACTTCGGCCAGCGATTTCGATATAATCGCTTTTACAGAAACATGGCTATACAGTGGGATTCTTAATGCCGAACTTTTCGACTCTTCTTTCCAAGTTTTTCGGAGGGATAGATATATTGACTCGGAGGCTCGTGGAGGTGGTGTACTACTTGCATGTAGTAACCTTCTCAACTGTTGCTTAATAACGCTTCCTGATTTTTCCAATACTTTAGACATTGAGGTCCTCGCTCTCAAAGTCTCCCTTGTTCATAACAACTTATTTTTAATCTGCTGTTACATCCCACCAGATATGTTTAGCACTCTTGACGATAGAGGTCAAAACCTCTATGATATTCTAATCGCTTGCATAAATCATATCCAAGATATGATGGATTCCAAAGATGAACTCCTACTTGTGGGTGATTTTAACTTACCCAATGTTAAATGGGTATCTTGCGATGATGACGAAAACTACCTTCCTGGAAACAACCTTAACTCTAGGGAATCCAACTTTCTGAATTCCTTATTTTCCTGCGGCTTGTGCCAAATGAGCGGTGTGAATAATATTTTAGGAAGGCGGTTAGATCTTGTATTCTTTTCCGACTCAGACAACATGAATGTTGAGCCTAGCTCAATTGTCTTGTCACCTGTCGATAATTATCACCCTCCTCTCCTACTGAGCTATTGTTCTGTCTTTAACAATAAGCCAATCCCAGAGGAGACAACCTTTACCTTTAACTTTAAAAAAGCCAACCTTGAGGAACTCTCATCCAAGCTCGCTTCGGTCGATTTCACTTGGTTGCTCTCACCTAATGAGTTGGATGTCGATGTAGCCAGATTTTACTCCATCCTGTATGAAACCTTCGCATCCTGTGTACCTATCGAACCGTTAAAATCGCCCAGATCATCCCCACCGTGGTACAACAACGAGTTGAGACGTACCAAAAACCTGAAGAATAAACTCTGGAAAACCTACCTGAAGAAGAAAGACACTGCGAGTTTCGATGCATTTCTCAATTGCTATGACCAATTTCATGCTCTCTCCGAAACCCTCTATAAAGAGTACCTCAGAAACATGGAAGGTAAAGTGTATGGTGATCCCAGAGCATTCTTTCAATTTATCAACACAAAGAAAAAAGTTGATAATTACCCTTACACCATGAAATACGAGAACTCCCTTAGTTCTAATCCAGCCGAAATTTGTGAAAATTTTGCATCGTTCTTCCTCAAATCTTTCTCGTCCTCTGTTTTCCAACCAGATGAAGACAATTTTCGACATATCAATGCAATCCAAACGGCTCAAAACTTTTCCCTGTCTATAACCAGGGATGATATCTCGAAACATATAAATGAACTTCCACAAGATTTTTCGTCCGGCCCTGATGGAGTCCCTCCAGCTGTTCTAAAATCCTGTGCAGGGGCCCTACTGTCTCCTCTTCTATGTTTATTTCAAAAATCCCTAAATAAAGGGCGCTTCCCAACCTTATGGAAGAACTCTTTTATAATACCTGTCCATAAGAAAGGCTGTAAAAACGAAATATCTAATTATAGGCCAATTGCAAAGTTATCGTCTATACCAAAACTCTTCGAATCTATTATTTATTCTGCTATCGCCCCTATCTGCAAGAGGCTTATTTCAACAAACCAACATGGTTTTCTTGCAGCCCGTTCCACTACTACTAATTTACTGGAGTTCTCTTCACACACAATTAGAGGCTTTGTCACTGGCTGCCAAACTGACTGTGTCTATACAGATTTTAGTAAGGCTTTCGACAAGCTCTCCCACTCTATTATAGCTCTTAAACTAAAGAAATTAGGATTTCCTCATGCCCTTGTGGGTTGGTTCCAGTCGTACTTAGCCGATAGAACCTACCAGGTTCTATTCCGCGGAGTCAAATCGAAGAACATCAAAGCGTCCTCTGGAGTCCCACAAGGCAGTCATCTTGGCCCTCTTCTTTTTATTTTATCAATTGACGATATTGTTACCCTGCTAAGGCACTGTAAAATCCTTATTTACGCTGATGACATCAAACTGTATCGCCACATAAGGAGTATAGAGGATTGCAAACTTCTGCAATCAGATCTAAACACCTTCTATTCTTGGTGTTCCAACAACAACCTTGTGCTTAATATTACTAAATGCGAGATCATGACTTTTTGTAGGAAACGTGGTGTTATAACTTTTGACTATACTCTCCTTGACAACAAGGTCTTCCGTACTGAATCTGTAATCGATCTTGGGGTTAGGTTAGAAAGTAAGTTGGATTTCTCCACCCACATCAATTATATCTCCTCCAAGGGCAATTCAGTCCTGGGATTTATAAAAAGATGGTCCAAAGAGTTCAACAACCCCCTCGTCACTAAACACCTGTACGTATCTTTGGTTAGGCCTTTGCTTGACTACGCTTCCCAGGTTTGGTCTCCTTACTATTCCTCCCATGTTAGTAGAATCGAATCGGTTCAAAGGAAGTTCGTCCGGTTTGCACTCAGCCACCTCCCGTGGGATGACCCACTCGCTCTTCCGCCTTATGAGAACAGACTTAAATTGCTCAACTTAAGCTCCCTCCATAAGCGCCGTGAGGTCGCTGACGTTATATTCGTTCATCGACTGATGAATGACAAAGTGGACTCTGGTTTCTTAAGAAACCGCGCGTCATTTAGAGTGAATAACTACAACCTGAGAGGTGAACCTCTTTTGCACATTAACTCCTCTAACACCAATTATGGCATGTTCGAACCCGTTAATCGCATGCTTATAAATACTAACAACAATAGGAGTGTGTTTAGCTTGCTAACCAGTGAAGTTGTCCTTAAAAGGACCCTTCTCAATGTGGCGTGACTCTCTGCGTGCCTTACTCCCTTTTCAGTTTTGCACGCTTCTCTGTTTAATGTTTTTGATCTTTTATGTTTTAATATTTTATGTTTGCATGTCTCAGCTGAGCCACGGCAGTGGTAAATATTTCTCAGCTCTGCTGGGAAGTGTGCCTTCTGTCTTAGAAGGGAAACTCTATATATGTATATATATACATATATATATATATATATATATGTATGTGTGTGTATGTATATATAGATTTTCATGCTTTGCTGTAAAGTGCGCCTTCTGTGCTAGAAGGGTTAACTCTTATGTTTATAAACATAACATCGACATTCGCATTTTAAATGAAAAATCCAGTTTCTAGCACGAACTGACGGAAAAGTCTTAAAGATTTGAGTATATTTGCTATTTGTTGAAGTCTTTGATTTACAACCAATTATTATTTATAAGTAGTGAAACTGTCAATCTTTATTACTAATTAAATTCTAAAGCTTGTAAATTTGAAGGCGTCAAAATATGAAGGTTTTTGAGCTATTTAAATCCCATACTTCAAATTAAGTTAAAACCAAAGAAGAAGAGAAAATTTCCAGTTATGGCCGTTGGCCGGGTAAAACTCGTATATTATAATATTTAGCCTTGGTTTCACTGAGTACATATTCATTAATTGAATAACAATAAACCATGTCCATAGTAACAATACGGTAGAAAATTATTATTTTAACTACTTTCAACTTTTTTATTGCAAAATTTATTCATAGGCTATCAATTTATACTTCTTTACTTAAATAAAAAAACATGCTAAATTAATAACTTGGTAAAATATAAGATCGTTCTAGCCTGGACCGGCGCGCTTGGATTTTTTGCGCCCGGTGCAGTATGCCATATTGCGCTCTATCAGCTCTTCATTTTTATCTTAAGGAAGGAAAATGGAAAAAGACACAATTCCTTTAATAGATGAAAGTGAAGTCACGGGGGCACTTTAAAATTTTTTAAAGGTTTTCTTAAATTGCTCCCTCGTCTAATTGCGCCCAGTGCAAGTGCATCATTTGCACCTATGAAAGCGCCACCCCTGGTTCTAGCCATATAACAGAAGTGAGGCATTATTACTAAGGTCCATTAAAGTTGAATAACTAGTCTAAAGGCCTTTGTAGACCTAGAGTACTTCAAGTAATTGCTTTAATGTATCCTAATTTGCATTTTAATCGAATATTGTTTACATCCGTTCATCTATCTCCACTTACTCTGCTTCTAGCACTCAAAATGGAAAGAGGCCGTGCCGGACGAAAACCAGCATTATTGACAAGTCAAGAACGAAAAGTCAGGCGACGAATGCCAGGCGTCTACCTGTGCCGTAAACATTGTGGTTTTCATCTCGACAAAGGGTCACTCTTTCAAAGGGAGACTACGGAGACTCTAGCTATGTTTTGGAGAGAGATGTAAATTGACAACGACGATGTTTCGGCGGTATTTAATATGACATGATATAACGCTCACGTCCAACAATATTAATATTTCTGGCAGGTGATTAAACGCTCGGATGAATCCTACTCTTTCCGCTCAAGGAGTGCATTGAAATCTGTCTTAGCGGATATCTTCTTGCCACCACCGTCCATGACACCATGCAAAAAACGCCTCTTGAACTCTACCTCAGAGGCGGTGCGGAAACGAATGCAGCACGATGCCAAGACTTCTCAGCCCTACATATCTCGAAAACTATTGGTACTATGTAAATTCTGCACAGGACATTTTTATGCAGATTTATCTAATGAACAAACTTTGCTTAACCAAAGCCTATAATTTACGAGATCTCTAATATCTCAAGAGCAAGACGTGGACACGAGATTATATCAGACTTTTCGACACATCATATAGAATGTCGAAACAAAGGTTTCAGTTTTATATTTGCACCCGGGTCCCCTTTGCAGCTCTCTGACTTTCATCCAATTACTCTTCTATGTTTCTTGTCACAAGTATTCGGAAAAGTAATTTTTAAGCAACTTATTTCGCATATTGAAGAAAACTGTAAGTTGTGTTGTAAAACTGAACAGTTGTGAAACAGCACTATTAAAAGTCTCTTCTGCTATCTATGATGCCACAGACAACAGTAAATTAACTTTCTTGACTTTACTAGACTACTCGAAAGCATTTGTCAGTTGATCATGCAAAGCTCTTGCAGAAATTAGGTAGTTCTACTGCTGTGAATTTAATTGTTAGCTACTTATTTGGTTGCTCTCAAATCGTTAAAATCCAGGATAAATTTTCCGAGCTCCTTTTTCTACGCTGTGGGGTTCCACAAGGCTCTATTCTACGTCCCTTGCTGTTCAGCATCTACATTAATGACCTTCCTCTTTTAATTAAGAACACATCTGGTCACTTATATGCTGATCATGTGCAAATCTACATAAGTACGCCCATCGATTAACAATTTGGCAACAGAAAGTAGTCCAGCAGCCTTAAGGCTAAATCCAACTAAAACTAAAGAAATGCGGATAACTGCAAACACCATTGAACGGACTGCGCTGAATAACCGTGACGTGGAACTGGTCGATAAATTCTGCTACCTCGGTAGTATTATTACCGAATATGGCGGTGCAGAAGAAGATGTCAGTTCCAGAATAAATAAAGCACGAGGCGCATATGCATGCCGGTTCCGCATATGGAGATCAACGGAGATCTCAACTAACACCAAATTGCGGCTGTTCAACTCCAACGTTAAGGCAGTACTTTTGTATGGTTGCGAAACATGGAAAGTCACCCAATTCGTGTCGTCGTATCCTAAAAATCCGCTGGCAGGATAGAATTTCAAACGAAGAACTATGGCGCCGTGCCGGCCAAGAAAGGATAGACGACCAAATCAGACGAAGGAAATGGAATTGGGTTGGTCACACCTCGCGACGCGAAAACGAAAATCTAGCCAAACAGGCCCTCGACTGGAATCCGCAAGGATCCCGTCGAGTCGGAAGACCTAGAACAACGTGGAGGAGAACCCTACTAGCAGAAGCCGCAACAACTGGGAGATCCTGGTCGGAGCTGAGAGCTGTCACGCAAAACAGTCCGCTGGAGGACCACTGTTTCCGCCCTATGTCCCATGAAGGATTAAAGGAGCGCAATGAATAACGCCATCGATTCAACCATTGAATGTATTCGTAGATTTAACGATGATTTGACGAGAATTTTCCATTGGACTGCTACCAATAAACTACCCCTAAATCCTAAGAAATTTTCATGTCTGGTGGCTAGTAAGACTTCTATTGTATAAAGTACTTTTGCACCAATTGGAATAAATGATGTCATCTTGCCTTAAGTTGACTCAGTCAGATGTCAGAAACCTAGGTGTTGAGTTCTAAATTTAGTTGTTGTAGTCACACGATTAGAGTTCTTCTGGTTGTCTACGTCAACTACGGGTAAGCTCTAGCCTTCTCAAACCTGATATGCGAAAAATGGTTGTGATTGCTCTAATTATTATTACAATCCAATAAGCAGGTCACATTATTGGTTTTTAGGTGTGACTCGTTATTTGGCGATCGCTCTTACTTTGTCAAATGGAAATGCCTTGCGCCGGTATTAGTGGTGCGACATCAAGCCGAACTTTCAGCAAGCTTGTAAAAGATCATTTTAGTTGATTCTTTCTTTTCACTCTTCTTTTTATTTATTTCTCTCTTATGTTCTTTTCAAATTTTTTTTCTTTTATCAATTATAGAAATATTTTATGTTTCCTCTGCTTTTATGTACACTGAAGATTTGTAATCTTAGAGCTATACCAAATAAATACTATTATTATTATTAATTAGAGTGACCATCGGTGTCCCCAAACTCAACGTTACGGAGAACCGATGGGGCTGGCTTACGAGGATAACATCATCTATCGCCGTTGATAACAATATACGACCATAACAAAACTGAGGACTGAAATGAAATGACGGATGAAATTCCACTCGATTCAATAGTTTTAGAGTAGTTTAGGAAATCGAATTTATGATGTAATCTTAAACCAAGGAGGCCCTATCTATATATTAATACGCAAGCACTTTTTTTGTACAGCACTTTATTCGACTTCTACTAAACCGATTTTGCTCAAACTGGTTTTATATGGAAGTCTTAGTCGTAAAGGTGTGCACAAAACAAGAATTAGTCATTTATCTCATTTCTGTCGCTCGGAAATGAGTATTGCATTTCCCAATATAAATAACAATAAGGTAGAAATTACGGTTAGCATATAAACAGGCGCATATAAAATTTATTATATATTGATACGCAAGCACTATTTTTGTACAGATTTATTAACCAACTTTCTCTAAACAGATCTTGCTCAAATTGGTTTTATATGGAGTCGTAAAGGTGTGCAGAATATAAGTTTCATGTTTATACATTATGTTGTGTTTAAAACGGGTAAAAATTAGATAGAAGTGACATGTTAATTACGTCAGCAATGTGGAAAAGCGACAAGTGCATGAGTAGGAGACATTCTGTTTGTGAATACAAGTTAATTGAACGTGTTATCAGTAAAGTGACTTTTTTCAATAATTTTGCTGAAAGTGATTGTGTTTTTTCGTATACCTTTTTGTTGAAGTTCATTTGCATTATTGCTGAGAACTCTAACAGCATTCTGCAGTGTTTCAACGAAAGGCATGTAATTTGTTTGTATTTGTTTTTAACATAACGAATGAATGTAGTGAATTTTGAAATATATGAATTGTGTTTTTCATGATTATTTGCCCATTGATAATTTTTTAACAAATTCAGTACATCAAATATGTTAGTTGAATAAAATGCCCCGTCAAAGGACACTTATGGGAAGAACAGAAAATACAAGAAAAAGAGAAACACAATAGGTTGGTTTAAAGGCTATTAGGCTGGTTTAAGGAAACTCGGGCAACAATTGAAGAGTTCAAACAAACATATTTGGAAACATATGTACATCCACTTGAGTTTGAACTCCTTTTGAAAATAATGGGTGAAGGCCATGTATTTTGAAATGTACATACATATTTTGATTTTAATTTAATAAAAAAAAGAAACTTTTAATGTTTTGCACGTAGTCGACAGATCATTCGACACGCCTATTAATGCATTTACAAATTTTATAATTTTAAATGACTAAAAACTGTATTATTCTCTTTCTAAATAAAGCATGCCTGTTCCGCATATGGAGATCAACGGTGATCTCTACTAACACCAAATTGCGGCTGTTCAACTCCAATGTTAAGGCAGTTCTTTTGTACGGTTGCGAAACATGGAAAGTCACCCAATTCATCACAGGGGGCCTACAAGTCTTCATCAACAGATGCCTTCGTCGTATCCTAAAAATCCGCTGGCAAAATAGAATTTCAAACGAAGAACTATGGCGCCGTGCCGGCCAAGAAAGGATAGACGACCAAATCAGGCGAAGGAAATGGAATTGGGTAGGCTACTCCTTGCGACGCGAAAACGAAAATCTAGCCAAACAGGCCCTTGACTGGAATCCGCAAGGTTCCCGTCGAGTAGGAAGATCTAGAACAACGTGGAGGAGAACCCTACTAGAAGAAGCCGCAACAACTGGGAGATCCTGGTCGAAGTTAAGAGCTGTCGCGCAAAGCAGAGTCCGCTGGAGGGCAACTGTTTCCGCCCTATGTCCCATGAGGGACTAAAGGAGTTTAAAGAAGAAGAAGATTTTGTGGTCAAATTTTGACCACAGGGCGTTACTAGTAAAATATAAATAAACTAGCATAAAACCCGCGTGCCTTGTAACGCCTTTAAATAAAAACTGTTTATTATGTGCAATGTTTTCCTTAAAAAAAACAAACAAAAAAGTCAGCTGTTATTATCCCTAAAAGGGTTTATTATAGTGCATTTTTTTAATAAATATGGTAAACAAATTGCTGCGTATATCACCTCTGCTCAACAAATCTGCAAGTTTTGAAGCAGAGATTGGCATGTTTATGTCATCAAGAGAAGTGACATTTTTGGTTTTGACGAACGTTCGTTAAGTTTGTTCGCCTATTTACGTGGGAGCAAGAAATTATGAAGCAATCACAAATGAATATTAAATAAAGTGAATTTCGAGTCATTCATTTCTACGTGATTATAGGGATGCACTGTCAAAATTTCAGCCCTTCAACTTCAGAGGTTTGGGTTAACCCCATTTCACCCCCTTAGGGGATGAATTTCGAGTAATCGCCTCTTAGTGGATGTCCACGTCTTTATAGGGATGCACTGTCGAAATTTCAGTCCTATAGCTCCAGTAGTTTGGTAACCCCATTTCACTGCGTTAGGGGATGAATTTCGAAAAATCGCTTCTTAGTGAATGTCCACGTCATTATAGAGATGCACTGCCAAAATTAAAGCCCTTCAGCTCCAGCGGTTTGGGTTAACCCCATTTAACCCCCTTAGGGGATAAATTTAAAAAAATCGCTCCTAAGTGGATGTCCACGTCATTATAGGGATGCACGGTCAAAATTAAAGCCCTTCAGCTTCAGCGGTGTGGGTTAACCCCATTTCACCCCCTTAGGGGATGAATTTCGAAAAATCGCTTCTTAGTAGATGTCCACGTCATTAAAGGGATGCACTGTCAAAATTTCAGCCCTATAGCTGTAGCGGTTTGGAAAAACCCCATTTCACCCCCTTAGGGGATGAATTTCGAAAAATCGCTTTATAGTGGATGTCCACGCCATTATAGGGATGCACTGTCAAAATTTCAGCCCTTCAGCTTCAGAGGTTTGGGTTAACCCCATTTCACCCCCTTAGGGGATGAATTTCGAAAAATCGCTTCTTAGTGGATGTCCACGTCATTAAAGGGATGCACTGTCAAAATTTCAGCCCTACAGCTATATTGGTTTGGGTAAACCCTATTTCACCCCCTTAGGGGATGAATTTCGTAAAATCGCTTTATAGTGGATGTCCACGCCATTATAGGGATGCACTGTCAAAATTTCAGCCCTATAGCTATAGCGGTTTGGAAAAACCTCATTTCACCCCCTTAGGGGATGAATTTCGAAAAATCGCTTCTTAGTGGATGTCCACGTCATTAAAGGGATGCACTGTCAAAATTTCAGCCCTATAGTTCCAGCGGTTTGGGTAAACCCCATTTCCCCCCCCCCCCCCTTAGGGGATGAATTTCGAAAAATCGCTTTTTAGTGGATGTCCACGTCATTAAAGGGATGCACTGTCAAAATTTCAGCCCTATAGCTCCAGCGGTTTGGGTAAACCCCATTTCACCCCCTTAGGGGATGAATTTCGTAAAATCGCTTCTTAGTGGATGTCCACGTCATTATACGGATGCACTGTCAAAATTTCAGCCTTATAGCTCCAGCGGTTTTGAGTTGACCCTATTTCACCCCCTTAGGGGATGAATTTCGAAAAATCGCTAGGGATGCACTGTCAAAAATTTCAGTCCTTTAGCTCTAGCGGTTTAGATTGTGCGTTGTCTGTCAGTCAGTTACTTTTCATACAATAGAAAAAAAGTAAAGAAAAAAAATCCCCTTACAACTTATTGAACCCCATTTCACCCCCTTCAACCCTTTTTTCTCCAAAAAAAAGTAGCCTATGTCCGTCTCCAAGGTCTAAACTATGTCTGTTGCAAATTTCATCAAAATCGGTCCAGCGGTTTAGGCGTGAAAGCGTAACATACAGACAGACAGACAGAGTTACTTTCGCATTTATAATATTAGTAAGGATTAAATTTAAACTTAACGTTATTGTTTCTATCGTCTTATCTTCCCTTGCTCTATTTTCAAAATAGTTCTAAAAATTGAAGGTGAAACTTTTGGCGCGACGGTTTTCTCCCTTTTTTACAACTGGGTTTATTACAATTAGTAAAAGTTGATAACCAAATCATCAATACGTCATTGTCAGTACACCCCACCCTATTTTTCTACATGAGGTCAAACTTTTGTCGCGCAGTGTATGTCAAAAATAGAATATCTAGAACGAATTTATCATACCAAGAGTAGTAGTAGATTATTTTAGAACCGGGACAGTTAAAAATATTGAGATCTCAGTGCAATTGACCATCGTGTAAGGGACAAATGTACTACCTACCGTAAGTCCGGCTGAACTCTAAAACGGATACTGAAGGATACCATGCTCCTATGAGAATTCGAACCCACAACTTTGAAATGGTTTTCAGACGGCTTCATATTTTACCTAGCAAGGTCAGCAATTAAACGACACCTGCTCTTTCTCCCTATTCCAACAAGAAGCTCGGTGCCTACATCCCAGTGTATAAAAGCCTGTTAGTTTATAGTAAACTCATCACGATTTATTGTTCATCCTTTTATTCAATTAATTCAAGAAACCATTGGTTAATGCAATTATTAGAAAAACGAAAAGCCTTAATAAGTCTATAACGTATTGAAATGTCGAATGAATTGTAAGAATAACCCGATATATCTCTTTAACTAGCACCCACAAGCGCTTTTCGATGCAAATCTTATGATAAATCACTATTTGCACATGACCAATTGTTGTTTACCCAAAATTACATGGTCTATCAAGATCTCAAAAAATTCACAAGAAAAAACCTTTTTGTTTTTGGACCCAAACTTAAAACCCAAGACCAAAACAAATTTCTGTACCGCAAAAATTATGGTGTGTCGAATTATGCAATGGCATTCCACGGCTAATGAATGAGATGAGCACTTGCCAGGCGCAAGTTAATTGAAAACAAATAATATGCAAACAAATACACTTTCGTTTTCTTTATATATGTCGTACCAAAGTTCGCCAGCACAAATTGGTGTTTCAACCACCTAAAACAACACTAGAGACTATTCAGAGTTTTGGAGAAATTAAATTAATGTTCTTCCTTGACGCCACACAAAAACGAAATCGAGGAATTTTGTACGAAAAAATTGCAGAGATTCGACTACTGGCAATTATCACTTGGTTCGTCTGTTGCATGCGAGCCAACAAACGGCTATCAACAGAATGAGCAGCGATCCATCAATCATCGCCCGATGGGGATTTATTTCTTGGATAAATAAAAGACGTTAAAGATTTCCTGAAGATGACTGACACGACACTAAAGTCACACTTATGACCCACAGACAATACCTCCTCGAGTGAGCAGCATGGGTGATGTGAGGATGTAATTGAACTTCAGGTGTTGCACAATAGCCGCAGAGACTTTACCTTTCTCACACAAAAAAACTGGGAAACACTTTGTCGCACTTTTATGCACTTGGGAAAAATATATTAATTTCCTTCAGTTTCCGTCAAACTAAGCACAAAACTACTTATTGTTCATTTCCGTGCAACGTACACTGTTTTCTACTGAGAACGTTTTCACCCGCGAATTCGCGCCTTTTCAAACTGCCGAACTGTGTCGAAATAAAACTGCGAAGACACCACCTCTGTCCGCTGCAAGTAGAGCAATGGAAGTAATGAGCATCCGTTAAGTGAAGTCTGTTTTATTGGAACCCCTTCTTCTATTGGTGGTTCCTTAAATGTTTTACCTTCTCGAACACGGAAGGCACATGGGCAGTCATAGACCACAGGTGAACATTGGGTCGTCCGCGAAGCGAATTTTTTCTATGTCTGGACACAAGCGCAGCAGATGAAGATCTTCACGAGGCATTCGTGTTGTTCTTCAAGTAGTCTTATGCTGTTTATAAAACAATCACATCTGGAAGCGGTATGAACTCTAGCGGCAGAGATACGGACACCTTTGCCTCGACGTCGTCGTCGAAATGGATAGTGATTCTTGTAAGACTTCAGCAGCAACAACACGAACCAGGTGAATGTGATGAGGTCCCTTCACCTGTGCAAGAATTTTCTGATTGCCTCAAAACAATCATTAAACATAACTGGCATCACGTTGCAGTCTATGTACTTTGTGCCATCTAACATGTTTGGTCTGCATCAGCATTATGCCATACGCTCGTCATCCTGACGAATTTTTCAATAATCGTTATTGCAACTAGGCACCGCCATTAATTTAATTAAAGGCTGGCATTAATTGAAGCTCGATCGGCGATCTTCTTTCAAAATTCGAAAGAGAGAAAATTTATGCGAAGAGATTTTAATCATAAAACTCACCTTTCCGCAAGGTGATGAAGATAAGCATCTTCTATTATGTGCAATATTGACTTGTTGTCGCGCTCTTTTGATGGATGGATGTGGGAGGGAAGTATAGTAATTGTTGGAGGAATTTTTTTTAATAAAGGCAATAACATAATGCATATCATTGAGATCGGTAGCAGTGATGTAAAACATATCGTAATTTTGATATATTGTTTAGATTATTAGATGGGATTGTAATTGAGTAGTGAAAGTAATTAGTGGCACACCTTTCCAAGCAGTATTCCCTATCATTAATTTTGTTAAAATTGTTTTGTTAGCATGAAATTTAAGAAATGGCCCATCGTAAAGTCATAATACAGTTGGTTTTAGTTAAATATACAAACTTTAATCATTATTTTTAACTAACATTCATTTAGTTGTAGAGATGGGCAGACGAACTAGTTAAAATGAACTAATCATTGCACAATGAACTAGTTCATTTTGTCTCTTTTTTATTCGCTTTTTGCATAATCACCACTGTGTAATATTGTAAGAATCGAAACTCAAACAAATGAACCGAAGTGAATTGAACAAGTGGAATGAAGCAAAAACTTCTAATTGTCAATATGTGGGGTTATACAATTGCCGATTTAATTTGGCACATACATTATATCCGCCTGTATTCATAACATAATGTTCGAAATAAACGCACGTAAACCTACAATTCACATCATATTAACTCAGATATTATTTTTGTTTAATTTGCCGTACATTAAGTCAAGTACATTTTAATAATAAAATTTTACAATTTATAATTTTGGAAGTGTTTAACGACACACAAAAACGCGACACTCGAAACGCGAAAAACTCGAAAAACGCGACACGCGACACTCGAAAGTGAAACTGGAAGTGCGACGTTGCCACTTTTTCATAAACACGCGAAAACGCGATTCTTAAAGTAATCAAAAAGGTAAGTATTCAAAAGATGTACATCCGCATTGCCGCACTGCCGCATTACCGCATTCCCGCATTGCCGCATTCCCGCATTGCCGCATTCCCGCATTGCCGCATTCCCGCATTGCCGCATTCCCGCATTGCCGCATTCCCGCATTCCCGCATTACCGCATTCCCGCATTCCCGCATTACCGCATTGCCGCATTCCCGCATTGCCGCATTGCCGCATTCCCGCATTGCCGCATTCCCGCATTGCCGCATTCCCGCATTGCCGCATTACCGCATTCCCGCATTGCCGCATTCCCGCATTGCCGCATTCCCGCATTCCCGCATTGCCGCATTACCGCATTGCCGCATTCCCGCATTGCCGCATTCCCGCATTGCCGCATTCCCGCATTGCCGCATTCCCGCATTCCCGCATGGCCGCATTCCCGCATTGCCGCATTGCCGCATTCCCGCATTGCCGCATTCCCGCATTGCGCATTCCCGCATTGCCGCAATGCCGCATTACCGCATTCCCGCATTGCCGCATTGCGCATTCCCGCATTCCCGCATTGCCGCTTTCCCGCATTCCCGCAATCCCGCATTGCCGCATTCCCGCATTGCCGCATTCCCGCATTCCCGCATTGCCGCATTCCCGCATTGCCGCATTCCCGCATTGCCGCATTCCCGCATTGCCGCATTGCCGCATTCCCGCATTGCCGCATTCCCGCAATGCCGCATTGCTGCATTCCCGCATTCCCGCATTCCCGCATTCCCGCATTCCCGCATTGCCGCATTCCCTCATTCCCGCATTGCCGCATTGCTGCATTCCCGCATTGCCGCATTCCCGCATTGCCGCATTCCCGCATTGCCGCATTCCCGAATTGCCGCATTGCTGCATTCCCGCATTCCCGCATTGCCGCATTGCCGCATTCCCGCATTCCCGCGTTGCCGCATTCCCGCATTCCCGCATTCCCGCGTTGCCGCATTCCCGCATTGCCGCATTGCCGCATTCCCGCATTGCCGCATTCCCGCATGGCCGCATTCCCGCATTGCCGCATTCCCGCATTGCCGCATTCCCGCATTGCCGCATTCCCGCATTGCGCATTCCCGCATTGCCGCATTCCCGCATTCCCGCATTGCCGCATTCCCGCATTGCGCATTCCCGCATTGCCGCATTCCCGCATTGCCGCATTCCCGCATTCCCGCAATCCCGCATTGCCGCATTCCCGCATTGCCGCATTCCCGCATTGCCGCATTCCCGCATTGCCGCATTGCCGCATTCCCGCATTCCCGCATTGCCGCATTCCCGCATTGCCGCATTACCGCATTCCCGCATTACCGCATTCCCGCATTGCCGCATTGCTGCATTGCTGCATTCCCGCATTGCCGCATTCCCGCATTCCCGCATTCCCGCGTTGCCGCATTCCCGCATTCCCGCATTGCCGCATTCCCGCATTCCCGCGTTGCCGCATTCCCGCATTCCCGCATTGCCGCATTCCCGCATTCCCGCGTTGCCGCATTCCCGCATTGCCGCATTCCCGCATTGCCGCATTCCCGCATGGCCGCATTCCCGCATTGCCGCATTCCCGCATTGCCGCATTGCCGCATTGCCGCATTCCCGCATTGCGCATTCCCGCATTGCCGCATTCCCGCATTCCCGCATTGCCGCATTCCCGCATTGCGCATTCCCGCATTGCCGCATTCCCGCATTGCCGCATTCCCGCATTCCCGCAATCCCGCATTGCCGCATTCCCGCATTGCCGCATTCCCGCATTGCCGCATTCCCGCATTGCCGCATTGCCGCATTCCCGCATTCCCGCATTCCCGCATTGCCGCATTCCCGCATTCCCGCATTCCCGCATTGCCGCATTCCCGCATTCCCGCATTGCCGCATTCCCTCATTCCCGCATTGCCGCATTGCTGCATTCCCGCATTCCCGCATTGCCGCATTCCCGCATTGCCGCATTCCCGCATTGCCGCATTCCCGAATTGCCGCATTGCTGCATTCCCGCATTCCCGCATTGCCGCATTCCCGCATTCCCGCGTTGCCGCATTCCCGCATTCCCGCATTGCCGCATTCCCGCATTCCCGCATTCCCGCGTTGCCGCATTCCCGCATTGCCGCATTGCCGCATTCCCGCATTGCCGCATTCCCGCATTGCCGCATTCCCGCATGGCCGCATTCCCGCATTGCCGCATTCCCGCATTGCCGCATTCCCGCATTCCCGCATTGCCGCATTCCCGCATTGCGCATTCCCGCATTGCCGCATTCCCGCATTCCCGCAATCCCGCATTGCCGCATTCCCGCATTGCCGCATTCCCGCATTGCCGCATTCCCGCATTGCCGCATTCCCGCATTCCCGCATTCCCGCATTACCGCATTCCCGCATTCCCGCATTGCCGCATTGCTGCATTCCCGCATTGCCGCATTCCCGCATTCCCGCATTCCCGCGTTGCCGCATTCCCGCATTCCCGCATTGCCGCATTCCCGCATTCCCGCGTTGCCGCATTCCCGCATTGCCGCATTCCCGCATTGCCGCATTCCCGCATGGCCGCATTCCCGCATTGCCGCATTCCTGCATTCCCGCATTGCCGCATTCCCGCGGTAATTCAGTGCGGCAATGCGGCAGTGCGGCAATGCGGCAATGCGGCATTTTATAAAAAAATACGAGTGTGCGTAGGACCACACTTTAGAAGTGTTAACTTCTATGGCTAGTCTAAATGTCCAAATCAATCTTAATACAGGACGATAAGGATTAATATATTTTATTTAGGAATATTCTGTTAAAGTTTATTTAATTGTTACTTATATGCACTCCCTCCAAAATGTGTTGCAATGTTTTGGAAATTAAACAATTTATCTTAAACTTATCACACAAAGATCGGACGATGGATGACTATGATAATGTAGTTTTTAGTAAAAATAGTAGATAATACATATATAGTAATAAATACATAGTACATAGTTCATAGGAAAAATGTAGTATACATAGTACTTGTCGTCGGGTTGATGCAATAGTCACGAAACAGAAATTTTTGCTATTTTAAACATTGTGCAAATATGCAAAAAAGTCATATTATATTTAGCCAAAGTCACGGATCTAAATTTGTGAATCCACTGGATTCATTTTGAATTTTTTCAGAACATAGTACATAATATGCAGTACATTGTATATAGTACGTAATAGATAATATATAATACATAGAAAATAATATAACATACCAGTAGGGAATGGAATTACTGGAAAAACTACTTCTACAGAAGCAGTTCAGTACTTCCACCCAGTACAAAAAAAGCATTACATTAACACGGCGATGGCCTAGGCTGGGAAGTACTTTTTTTCCCTTCCATTTGGAAGTACTTATACTACATTTATTACTAAATTCATAATGCAAAGTTATTATACTGTAAATTTTTATAATATAATTTAGTTGGCGTAGGCGTGAAGGGGTGGGGTAGCTTGAAGTAAAATTAAGCGATTTATATTTATATCATAAACATAAATTCAAATATATGTTTATACATTAAAGACATAAAACTTAATGGCTGAGACAACTGTGATGGTTAACAAAGAAAACGAGCAGCTACGAAGTTTTTCAACACGCTTTTTGCGCGAAATCAAACGCTTGGTCACCAAACCCATTCTCCTCTGCATTATTTGTAAGTCATTACAGAGAACACTAATTAAAGAAGTACTTCCAAATCGACTTCCCACAATAAATACCTGCGATTTTCCCTACTGGGATACTACCTCAGATATGTACGTAAAATACAGATGCCCAGTCGAATAGGCGAAACGCCGAAACGTATTCCATGTCGCCGAAAGCGATTAATCCAAGCAAAAGATTTAAATATTGCAGCCATTTAGTTGGCTAGAGCATGGCAACTTTTAGTCGAGGTCCAGCAACAGACATCAGCGATGGTCACGCGCATTTTTGGTTCGCACCCGTTTCTGGGCACTTGTGCCTATGCAGCTGGCTAGAGCATGGCAACTTTTGGTTTAGCTCCACATAGAAACAGCAGCGTATAATTCTATGTGTGCGAGGAAAAATAGCCCGCGCTTGGTGGGTGGGATTGGGTTAGAATGTTGCAATGCAGAAGCTGCTCTCAGCATTCGTTTTATATTCTCGCGCCGCTCTCAAAATTCATGTCATATTCAGGGGTGCCACTTTGGCTCTATAGAGCCATTTGTGGCTCTTTATAAAAAAAAACTTAAAATTGGCTCTTTGGCTCTTTTTCAACTTAAATGGCTCTTTTGCCTTTTTCTTTCAACTTGATCTTGAATTTTAACTGATTTGGTTTTTCCTAATTACATACTCGCAAAGAATTTACCATTACTGTTACTGGATAAAAATTCAATATTTGATTTCAAGATTTGAAGATTTTAGAACTATCCTACAACTAATTTCTCTGGTCGACCATGCCTCCTACTCGTATGGTAAAGAAGAAGATTTGTTTTTGACATCTTATTGTTCGCGGTTTTCAATGTAATTCCTGTTGTGTTTGAATTTGGCTCTTTTTTATCAGCTTTGGCTCTTTTTCTCGGAAAATTTGGCTCCAAAATTTTTTGTTTAGTGGCAACCCTGGTCATATTCTCGCACGCCATCGCACACAGCAGCGAATGTATGAATGTATGCAGACCCGCTCTCAAAATCCATGGCATATTCACGCCGCTCTTTAGCATTCATTTCATCCTCTCGCACCAAAGCCTCTTCTACATTTACAAGCCATGCACAACAAAATTTCACACTCACATTCAAAGGTGCATGGGACTTCAATTTTGCTGTCAGACTGTGTGGAGTGCGGTTATGTACGTTTATTGGGAATAAATTATTGGGGATAAAATCTTCTTTAAACCAAATAAAAACAAAAATTATGGACATTAACAATTATTGTAACATTTATTAACTACATATTATAAAGTTGTGATAATAATGTAAATAATAAATGTAACGTAAATAATGTAATGTAAATAATAAATGTAATAAACGAAAATTTTGCTTTTATCTTTATAAAAAAAACTATTACTTTTAACAAAAAATCCCGGCACTTTCATTAATAGAAAACTTTCCGCGGCACGAAACACTTGTTTTCCTCGTTATCAAAGGGATTTTGATATTTTTTTCTCCATTGCCAACATAAACCCCGTAAATCTTATTAATAACACTGTTTATTTAAATTGCAAATTTATGACAGGTAAATTGGGTACTTTTTGCATTATTGTACGTTTTTTACATTGATGGAATAGCTCTTATTTTCAATAAAATCACACTCGAAACAGCACTTTCCGCGGAACGAAAACTTCTTTCCCTTTGATTTTAATGGGACTTCGATATTTCACGAATTTAAGTTGGGACTTCATACAACCACACACACACACCTACAGCATGGCTTGTAAATGTAGAAGGCTTTGTCTCGCACACATTCGCTGCTGTGTGCGATGGCGTGCGAGAATATGACATGAATTTTGAGAGCGGCGCGAGAATATAAAACGAATGCTGAGAGCAGCTTCTGCATTGCAACATTCTAACCCAATCCCACCCACCAAGGGCGGGCTATTTTGCCTCGCACACATATAATTATGCGCTGCTGTTTGTAAGTGGAGCTCAACTAAAAGTTTCCATGCTCTAGCCAGCTTCATAGGCACAAGTGCCCAGAAACGAGTGAACAACAAAGTGCGCGTGTCGCCAACATGTGTCCAGAAACGGGTGTAAGCAACAAAATGCGCGTGTCGCGAATTCTTTGTTTTACCCCCAGCGAAAAAGTGCCAAACGTGCCTAAAGAAGTTAACACTTCAAAAATAATCAACATGGCAGCCGAATTTTGCAATTGTGCTGCCTAACCCCCGACATGGGTACTAAGTGAAAGGGTATGACAAGTGCAATACAATTAGCTATGAGGCGCCATTCAAAATTCAAAATGGCAGCCAACACAAAATGGCATTTTACCTTTTCTTTACAACGCCCTCGGTATGCTATCAAATGAAAGCGTATAACCAGTATAGTGCAGTAAGTTGTGTGACGTCATTTTATATCAAATATGGCGCTCACCACAAAATGGCGGAAGACATATAATAAACTAAAAAATAGAGAATAAAAATATGGTTTAAAAAAACTAACAAATATCTACTGTTTTATTTTAAAATGAAAGAAAAAGTAAAATAAATAATTTGGAATGTAACGTTTTAATTGCTCTAGGGCTAGCCAATATATAGGAATAAAACCTGGTAAAAAACCTGGGGCGCTGACGAAAAGTTCCAGTGTTAATAAAATAAGATAGGTAAAGAGCAAGTATTTATTTTGCAAAATTGATTACCTTTTTTGGCGCCATGAGCGTAGATCTGCACATGGTTTTTAATCTATGAGTATGTCTGTTTCATTGAGTCCAGCAACAATAAGCAAGAGGCTGTTTGGCGATCAGATCTAAGAAACAATTTGTTCAATTTTACTCAATTTATTCAAAGTCAAAATGGGCCTCAAAAAGCTCAGCTGCACTAATTTCAAAGATGTATTACTTACAGGTTTTTCTGCAGGAATAAAAGCCCGAGATTGCTTGCCCAAGTAAAATTAATTTAGTTCATTATTTTGTTTAAAGCATTCACGCACCCGCACTTAGCACGCACAGCGAACAAATGCGCATGCCACATGGTTATGCACGTTCCCGCCACAAGTTTGAACCTAATATAATACGGTAAGAAAACTGGACGAATTTGAGGTTACTTCCATCATTTCAAAACATGACTCTAAATGAAAATGTAAAGCGACAAGTGACAAGTATATAACAAGATTTTGCAAAACATATTAAAATATCGTAAAAAAATTTTATATTTTCAAATTTTAGTGCCAATAAATTTGTCACACTTAAGTATTTTTCTAACAAATCTTGATCTAATGAGACCTCTGTTGATTAATCATGCCGGTTTCTAGGTGAATATTTACTGCTTAATTATTTTAAATCAGTTTTGTTAGTATATTGAAAAAAATGTATTTTTAATAGAATAGAATTTTTGTAATTTTTTCAAGGGTTTAACAATTTTAAAGGTCCGCATTGATGGATGCATGATCACAACATCGAGAGATCGTACTTGTCCAAAAACAGTATCTTTGTGCCTAATAATTATCAATCACAGAAAAGGCTCCAAACACTTCGATTGATTGCAAAATAATAATTAATGATTGATTCCCATCCAGCAAAAGGGAAGTCACACGATCCAACATCACCTCCGCATAGCATCTTCGACGTAATCTAAAAAAATCAGGCTTAATGAGCAAAACATGACGTTTTGGAGCTAATTTTTCACACAATGCTCTCAGGCTGAAATCGTCTACAATTTTCGTATCATTGGAATAGGATCATGTCCGATAGGGCCTTCAGCATAATTGAGGAAGGTGGAATTTCTTTATGGAAATAATAAATAAAACTTTTTACAACGCCACTAATAAAAGTGATGTCGAAGCCGCGCGATCGTGGGCATGATCTGGTTTTTGGACTGCGCAATGTCATTTGAACGGCTTCGATGACGACAGCGATGGATCGCCGCAACGTGTCTAGAGGTGCTTGTCTTCAGATGACAGCCCCAGTGTGGATGCTGTTGAATAATCCGAGGCTGACAGCTGCAGCTGTGGCCGGATTTCGTTTTCTTAGTTTTCATTTTCTAGCCATTGGTTTCTGTCCGACATATTCTTATTTGCACACGGTTTTGACCATAACTAGATCAAACCTCAACATATTGCGCGTTCAGGTTCAAATGTAGCTCGCGCGCATGCGAATTAAGATTAATTCCCTGAGTAGGAGCAAACATTAGCGCTGATGGCTTATATGGCCGGGGACACACACAATTGATCTGCGCGCGATGATTCTGCTGATCCATCAAGGTTACCGGAGATCAATTACTCAGAGTGCAGAAGGAAACTGAAAGCTCGCATACAAGACAAGATTCTGCAACATTAGAATGACGAAATAACATAAAAGACTGAATTCCCGCTCGTATCTTGTGTCTTGTATCTTGCATCTGAGCAGTCATTGGCTTCTCATGGCAACATTGCGAATCGAATTATTCTGCATCAAGATTGTCTTTGCGCGGATTCCAAGCGCTTGTCTTGAGCAGTGTTATGCAAATTTATCGCTTGATTGGCTCGAAGAAGCTACTGGAGTTATGGCCACTTGGGAGCTCACTTACTCAGTGATTTAGTTAAAACATCACTGGATGGGAGCGTAATAATTGCTGATTTATTTTACGGCCTTTGTCATTCCCACAAGAAGTCGCCTCCCCACACACACAATTATCTTCGGATCTTTGTAAAGTTTTTTGTCATTTTCCTTTCAAAATTTGAAAGTTTTTCAGATCGAATCCAATTGATAATAAAATGTTTCTATTCATGCTGAATTTTTATACCTGAGGAAAATTTTCCCATCGATTATTTAGAGTGAAATATAATCTATTTACTTTCAACGGCGGGAAGTGAATGTCTAGAAATTGTAGACTTGGAAATAATATATTTTAGTATCACAGGTAAGTAGCTATAAAATAACCTTAGATGCAAGACTTTGAAGGATACGAATCAATCAAATCTCTCAAAACGTTTACCAAATACCCATTAACCAATTAAACCCTTCTTTACAACATTAAACACCTCAATAATAGATGTCATGTTAAAGTACTCGTAAAATACCAGCCAATGAATAAATATTGAATAATTTAAGTTCGAAAAACCCATGTAGAGGCGATTAATTAAGTTGGAGGTCTCTGCCCCAACGAGGTTGTAATTAAAAATTGAAATCGTTGGTTCAACACGATTTGGAAGTTTTAACATTTTCCAGCCCAAAATTAAGTCCAAAAATTTGGACCAAATATGTAAGCGCGTTATATAGGAATTTGTTTGCCGAATACTCGTATGTTTAGTTTTGAATTTTTAATTTTATATAAGAGTAACTGGAAATGTAGTTAATATAGATAGAAAATACGGATTTATTATATCATTAATGTATATTTGAACCCTTTAAGTGCTCGAACTAAAGCCAGAAATGCTTGCCTTGGGATATCAACAAGACTGACTAAACAGAGATATGGCGAAACAGAACTGGAAATAGTAACTTCAGTCGGTAATTGCAGTCGGTGACAGATATAGTATAAAAGTATGTGAATTAAAAATTGGTCTACTTTCAACTTTTTCTGGATTGCCGCATACGACTTAAGGTTATGATACACGAAGCGATGCATTCATCAATTTGAATTTTCAATTGTCAGCCGATAGTCCAAGGAAGGGTTCTCAATCCCCCAAACTGCAGTCAGATCCCCTCTCTTGGACTATGATCTGACAATTGACAGTTCCAATTGATCAAACTCAACAAAAAAATTCATTCGTTACTAAAGGGCCCCGGAGACGATCAATATTATAGTCAATACGTATTGACAATAATATTGAAGCTCCTGTCAATACGGACAAAAATCTCGTCAATCTAACTATCAATACAGCAACTTCGCAGTGTTGTTTTGAATATCGGTTGTGACGAGGTGGCGATTTTCACGTGTTTATTTTTGGAGTTAATTGAAATACATACTAACGAAATATTGACCAATAAACCTTGTAAACGTCAATGCATGCATCAATATGCCTCGCGTCAATGCGTTTCAATCAAAATTTCTATCAATATGGTTCAATAAATTGACAATACGTTTGAACCCCTGGTAAACGGTCAATATGACCTTTCAATGCGCCTCGTCAATATTATTGAGACCCGTATTGACAATATTATTGATCGTCTCCGGGGCCTGTAAGGTTTTTGACGACACGCAATTATGAGTCGCCGCATACTGTGGAACCGACGAACGCTACGCTGGTAAATCATATATACGTTTCCAGCTTAAAATTATGCTGTAAACATGCTACGAACGACGGCGAAACTATTTTCCTCGGCCACGGCGAATTGCCCGACGAAATTTGTTGTGAGCATACATTAAGAGCGACGGCGATACAATTAAAAAATACACCGGAATAACCATCTTTCACAGCCGAGTATATGCTGCACACGCATACAGGAGCACACGAGAATAGCAACACAAACCCATGCCACAGCGCGCATGCAGCTTTGACAGGCGACGGCTATGAAATAAAACTTGGATTGATTCGGTCGCCGAGCTTGGCGGCGTAGTTATCGCAGTGGTCTGCAGATTGTGCAACTTCATACAAGAGCGATGTGTTCTATTCGTTTTTGACAGTCGCTGAGCAGAGCCATTCGTCGGTCGCCCTTAAGAATGTTTACAGCATAAAGCGCATTGAAAATTCCATGCATCGCGAGATCATTGACATTGCGCAGGAGAGGCCCTAAAACAAAACTAAAGATGTTTCTATTGTTTTTTGTAATATCAGGGGTCTCCTTTCGAACTTCTCCCATGTGATGTGCCAGCTCCATAAGCATGCCCCGACCATTCTCGCACTAAGTGAAAACTCAAGTCACCGATACTGATTTCGATCGACTTCAGGTGACTGGGTATAGCTTGGTGTACATATTCTCCAACAATAGGGGTGTCGCCATATATGTTAGGAATGACGTAGCTCTTCAGAAGGTGTGCAATAGTACATCTTCTGAATTTAATTACAAATGGATTAAAATAATTCTTCGTAGCCACGTCATATTCTTCTGTTTTCTATATAAGTTTTATATAAATAATGAAGCTTCGCCGTTAGCTTTCGAGACTATCTCAGAACGAATCTCCGGATTTTTATGTTCCCACTCGGAATGTGAAATCATTGTTGCGGGTGATTTGAACGTTCATAATATCAAAAGGCTAAATTACTCAAATAGCACCAGTGTTTCTGGCAAAGACGCCGAGATCTGCTTGATATTTCTTACTACTTATTCAATTCGATACTCCGTCGAGGTTAGCTCCCGCTTGTCAATTCGCACCACAAACTAGTCGGCGCTAATTTCCCATATCAATCTTCTACTCCAACCGGCACAGTCCCTAAAAGAACTATCTGGCACTATGGGAAAGCCAACTGGTTGGGTCGTATTCGTTTTTTCCAATCCACGGACTGGAATTTGTGTTTCCGCGGTCAGTGTGGGGTTGGTTCATTCCTCATTCTACCAAATCTATAAAGCCTAGGCCAATTAAATGGTTTAGTGGGGAGTGTATTTTTTTTTTTTTTTATGTGGCAGTGCTAAACTCAGGAATCACCCTTTGTACTACCAGTCCGTCATGTCGTTTGTCACGTCATGGTGCAATGTCTAGCAGCAAGCTTAGTACGGGGGGGGGGGGGGAATAGGTTAAGGGTTATGGGGGAGTGGGGGGAATAGGTTAAGGGTTATGGGGGTGTGAAGGGGTGTTGAAGAAGGTGGCGATGAACCCCGCGTTTGAACTCTTGGATGTTGTAGGAGCTCGGAAATACTGACTGAGAGATTATTCCACAATCGAGTTGTTCTATTTACAAACGAATTCATATCTTGTTGAGTGCGTGAAAGGGGGAGTTGTAGGTAAAGGGAATGAGACGAGTGGGGTAATCTGGTGTTGCGGTTATAAGATTGCCGTGGAGGCAGGAGAGCGTTTATTTCGGAGGAACAGTCGCTATAATAGTAGCGATAAAATTTTGTTAGTGCTGCTACATTCCTACGGTGGCTCAAGGGGTCGATGGTGGAGCAGGCGGTGTCGTCATCAATTAATTTAAGGGCCTTTTTTTGGACCTTATCTAACCATGCCAAGGTGGTTATCGACGCGCCGCCCCAGACGAGGGAGTTATATTCGAGAAGAGGCCGAATGTAGGATTTATAAATAACAGCGCGGGCCGATGGCTGGAGGAGGAACTTGCACCTCTTAAGAAATCCCAAGCACTGGGATGCTTGTTTGGCGATTTGGAATATGTGGTCATTCCATCGCAAGTCTTTGGCTAATGTCACGCCTAAGATGTGTAGGGATGGGTCGGCCTTTAGTTCCACGCCATCCACTGTCAAGGATGGTGAGGTGTTGATCTTTTTCTTGGAAATAAGACTGTACTTGGTTTTGGAGGGGTTGAATTTGACACGATTCTTTGTTCCCCACTCTAATATAAGTTCAATGTCGTTGTTAATCGACTTTGACATTAGTTCGCGATCATCAAGACAGGATCTGGCATGAGTCTGTCTTGTATCGTAGCTGTAAGAGTAACGCAGGGTACCGTCGTCAGCGAAGCTGAGAAGTGGGTTGGAGGGGATTGAAAGTAGATCATTTATAAAGATAAGAAATAGGGCTGGTGATAAAATTGACCCTTGGGGGACCCCCGCAGTGATAGGGTGGGGTTCAGATTTGATGCCATCCAATACTACCTTAATTGAACGGCCGGAAAGGAAATTCTCAATCCATTTCTGTAAAAGTGAGTCGATTCCAATAGCTTTGAGTTTAGCTAACAAGGCTAAGTGCCAAACTCTATCAAAAGCCTTGGAGATATCCAAAGCAACCAGACTGGATTCACCTGATCCATGCAAACTTCGGCTGAGGTGTTCTGTAAGACAAACTAAAAGATCGCCAGTGGATCTTCTGTGTCGGAAGCCATACTGTCTGTCGTTTATGAGTAGGTTGGATTCTAGATATCCCATAAGTTTTTTGTTGATTATCGTCTCCATTGTTTTGGAGAGAATAGAAGTAATTGGGTATGAAGGCAATTAAAGCCTATACATCGTACAAATGTTCCCCAAACGAGTCATTTCGGCATGGGTATAACAAATTGGGAAACTCCTGTAATTCCATAATCAGGAAGGTCAAAGCATCATCATTTGACGGCAAGTTAAGAAGTAAGATCCTCAATACACGCGTAGAAAGCAAAAAATTCTGGTCACTTCCATCAAGAAGAATTTTACCTTATTAATTTATTAATGGGGAGGAGGTGATAACAGAATCCAAGGCCGACTTATTGGCATCTCTGTTCGCCTCAAACTCTTCTTTACCCGAAACTGATACGCTACCCCCGGCTTTCGAGCTCTTTGAGACATTTATGCACCTCGCGAGTCCTGAAGAAAACTCCATCCACTGAATGGGCATCGAGTATGTTTCAAAGAGCTCGTTGTCAATAAATCCACTGGCCTAGATAATATTCCCCAATGATACTCAAGAAATGTGCCTCAACTAGCTCATGTTCAGCCCATTCCCAAAAAAAGTTAAGCCAGCCATCTAGAATCGAACCAAATTATACACGACAGGCAGTACGGCTTTATATCGAAAAGATCTACTGGCGACCTTCTTGTGTGTCTGACTGAAGATCTTAACCAAAACATCCATCGTTTCGGTGAATCTGGTCTGGCTGCTCTAGATATTTCCAAGGCTTTCGACAGAGTATGGCATTCCGCTCTGTTGTCGAAACTCCAAGCTATTGGTATCGACTCAGTTCTAAGGAACTGGATTGAGAGCTTTCTTCGTCGAATCCAACCCCCATTCCATCTCGGCCCGAGTTCCACAAGGATCGATTCTCTCACCTGCACTCTTTCTTATATTCGTTAATGATCTGCTCTCAATCCCCTCCGACCCAATTCACAGTTTCGCCGATGACAGAACTCTGCGTTACTCTTACTCCTTCAATAAGATAAAACAAGCACGTGCCAAACCTTGTCTAGTAGACCGTGAACTCATGTCCAATTCTATTAACGGGGACATTGAATTCATTGCTTGGGGTCTCAAGAATCGTACCCAATACAACGCAACGAAATCAAAGTACCGTTTTATCACTTCAATACCCTGCACCGTCCGCCCCTCTATCTCAGTGGACAAAAAGAATGTAATGGCTGAGCCATCTGTTAGCATCCTAGGCGTAACCTTATCTTCAGATCTGCGATGGAATAATCACATATTCTAAGTCGCCAAACAAGCTTACCAACGCCTGAGATTCCTCAACGAATTCCTCCTTCAGCCAATTGCCCTGGATACAATCTACAAGTCCTACATTTGGCTCCGCCTTGAATACAACTCGTATATCTGGGCAGGCGCCACAAAACCACCATGGCTTGGCTAGAGAAGGTGCAAAACCGCACCATCAAACTCTTTGACGATAGCACCCTTCGCTCTTCCATCGACCCTCTAAGTAACTTACGATAGTGTGAACCATAATGAGTTATTTGATGCTATGGGGCAGCTTGGAATACCTACACACCTAGTAGAACTGACGAAAATATCAATGAAAGATGCAAGGTATAGAGTTTGAATTGACGGTGCATGGTGAATTATCCCAACCGCTCAGAACAAACAGAAGTTTTAGGCAAAGTGACCAGCTCTCCAACATGGTCCTATTTTTGATAGGTCAGTGCAAATATTAGCCTTTGCTAACGATATTGCTATCCTTGAAAAATTATTTGAGAGCATGAAGAAGACCTCTCTAGCACTTGAGATAGCCCTAAAAAAAGTAAAATGAAAAACCACCAAAGATGTCATGTGAATGGGGGCCCCAAATATACCATAACAAATATTGGTTGACTTCGGTGCAGATTTGCTGATATAACCAATGCCGAAGGAAAGAAACAAACTGAACTTTTCAATCTGATTTGGACTAACTTCTTATCTCTACCAATTATACGAATACTAAAAAACGCTAATCCCATGTAACAATGTGAGGCGAAAAGATTTATTTTACTTAATATCACAAACATAATCTTAAGTAACATGTTTAACCAAATTTTTTACAAGAAATAAACAGAAACTATAAATATTAATTTAAATTTTATAGAAATCCCGACAAAACTTTCGCTACGTCCATAAATCTTCATCTGGTCCAAAATAAAATGTTTTTTTTTTTTCATTAAAAAAATACTGTGTTTTTCATGAAATTTCAAAATTAATGCAAATTAATGAAAAATTAAAACTATTACTTTTTTCTGGTACATTTTCGATCGCCCAATTAGTTCAAAACACCCGCACAATTATGACAATAATAAATCCACTGAAAACTCCTCTTTTGAAATCAATTTTTTTTTTGTAGAAAATCAACGATAACGATTTTAAGAGATCTGCGCCTTCCAAGTGAGCTGCGCAAGCGCATTTTACCCAATCGATCGTTATTGTTGATTTCGTGGTATTCGAACCAATCCGCAGGAACTGGAAGCCACTCGCTGTCACGAAATGCACCTAAATCCGATTAAATTTCGACTCGTGACTTTGCCTGGTTTTGACCCATTCTAATTGGGATTGCATAGGCGCAGTTTTGCAATGTTCTTCTTGGCTTGATCACAGCTGATGACACTGCAATTTTTTTCCTGGAGGTGGGTGGGCATTGAGGGAATCTTCAGGTAGACGTTCATTACGAAGATCGTGGTGACATAAAATCCTTGAGTTTATCTAATTCATTGCCAGTTTGCATACAATCAGTTCTAATTGCGACTTTATTGTCAGACGTACCGCACGCATTCTGTCATGGTTATCATATAAAAAATATGGAACTGCCAGCGTAGGATTTTATTTGTTTACAACAAAGAGTTCGTTAATCTTCATTAATGTTGTTATAAATGCATTTTAAATTAAGACTATTTTGTCATACTCCATAAAAAACAACACCCGAACACGCAGTCCCGCTGTTTTCGGAGTTCAGTTTGAAAAAAATTAAAAAAAGGCGAAAGTTTTTCCACTGTTTTGAAAATCGAAAGACTCCCAACCAGATGAGACCTGATACACATAACACCCAGGTAAGAGAAGACCTATATGCAAGTGTTGATCGATTCTCTAATTAATTTTTTCCATATCAGATTTCGTAGGTGCAGCGGGCACACTGCGGCAATAATGAAGTCCGCTTTTGAATGAGATTAATTTAAACTGTTGTCGACAATTTAATTAAATGTTAAAATATGTCGCCTCCCAGCTCGAATTGGATTGGCTTATGCAAAAGCTTGTTGCTACATAAAATGTTATTGTTTTTGCTGCTCTTCAGGTGATGGTGGCTGTTATTTTCACTTTTGCTTCATTTTCATTCAGGTGAGATTTGCATAAAACGCGCGGTGGATGGCTATCATTAACGTGGACCGAAAAATTATTATTTATTAGTTTGCAATAATTTGTAATTTTTATCCCGACATTATTGAAAAATATTCAGAGTTTTTGGTATTTATTTAAATCGTTTGTTTTTTGCAATTTTTTTACGCTTCTTTTAAAAAAAGAAGCGTTGCCAAACTGAAGTATGAAAAAAGTCGCAGATGGAGGCGGAAGCCACGTTCGTTGTTAGTTAGCCCCTGGTGCCGCATTCGTGAAATCCATTCAGGTAAGTGTAAGGCCCGGTACCCACTTGTTGCAAACCGGCGTTTCGTATCACCGTTCTTTAAATTTTTTTCTAAAAAAATTGCAACGCTTCGTTTCAAAATGTGCGAAATGATACAATCCAAACCCGATCTCTCATTTAGCGGTTTTTCTCCGTCACATCAAAGGAATGATACGATACGCTTTAGGAGGAAGTGTGGACGGGCATGCGCGTATCCTGTTCATCGTCACTTCAAATCACACACTGTCCAGATAACCGTATCGCGCTCCCGCATCAAACATGATACAGGCTGGATGATTCGAAACGCAGTGATGATACACGAAAAATTTGGGTTCCTGTTTTGTTCGTATCAATCAACAATTGAAACGATACAGGGATACGAAACGCCGGTTTGCAACAAGTGGGTACCGGGCTTAAGGCAGTGTGCTTTAGATCTAGGCAATCATATTCAATAACGGACCATATCTCCTATTTGAAGCCTCCAAAAATCTACCTCTCTGCGGAAACGTACGGAAATAAAATGTCTCTGATTTGTTCTTTCCACTGGACCCGACAACATGCCCCCTATCGTCTTAAAACAATGCGCCTCACTGTTTGCCAAACCTTTTGCCCTATCATACTCCTCCAAATTCTTAGAAACTTGCCCATGTTCAGCCCATTCAGACAGTTTGGCTTCTGACAAAAAAATCCACTGGCGATCTTTTAGTTTTTCTTACACAGCACCTCAACCGAAGTCTGCATGGATCTGGTGAATCTACTTTGGTTAATCTGGATATCTCTTGAGTCCCTTGGAGATATCCAGAGTAACCATCTGATTGCTAAACTCAAAGATATTGGAGTCGACTCACTTCTACAGAAGTGAATCGAGATTTTCCTTTCCAGCCGTTCAATCAAGGTAGTATTGGACTGCGTCAGATCCGAATCCCACCCGATTCCTGCGGGGTTCCTCAGGAATCAATTTTATCCCCTACTCTATTTCTTATTTTTTTAAATGACCTACTTTCAATCCCCTCCAATCCACTTCTCAGCTTCGCTGACGACGGTACCTTACGTTACTCTTACGGCTTCGATACAAGACAGGCACGTGCCAGACCATGTCTTGATGACCATGAACTAATGTCCAACTCTATTAGTACCGACATTAAACTACTTCTTAAGTGGGGAAGTAAGAATGGTGTCGAATTCAACCCCGCGACAACCAAGTATTGTCTTATCTCTAATAAAAGGTGCAGCACCTCTCCATCCGTGACAGTGGGTGAAGTTGAACTAATGGCCGACCCCTTCCTACACTCCTTAGGCGTGACATTAGCCAAAGACATGCGATGGAATGACCACATATTTCAAATCGCCAAGCAAGCATCCCAGTACTTGGGATTTTTTAAGTGGTGCAAGTTCCTCCTCCAGCCATCGACCCGTGATGTTACAAAATCCTACATTCGGCCTCTGCTCGAATGCCACTTCCTCGATAACCACCTCCGCCTTCGATAACCACCTTGGGATAATTAGGTAAGGTGCAAAAAAGGGCCCTTAAATTAATTGATAACGACACCTTTTGCTCCACCATCGACCCCTTGAGCCACCATAGGAATGTAGCAGCCCTCCAAATTTTTTACGACTGCTCCATCGAAATAAACGCTCTCCTGCCTCCACGGCAATCTTATACTCGCAACACCAGATTGGCCCACTCGTCTCACTCACACCACTTGCAGGCCGTCTATTCGCGGACGCAACAAAACAGCAATTCGTTTCTAAATAGAACTTCACGACTGTGGAACAATCCTTCGCAGTCGGTATTTCCGAGCTCCTACAACATCCAAGAGTTCAAATGCAGGGTTCATCGCCACCTTCTTTAACACTCCTTCGAGCCCACTCTTAACCTGTTCCCCCGTACTAAGCTTGCTGCTAGAAATTGCACCATGACGTGACAAACGACATGACGTTCTCGTAGTGCACAGGGTGATTCCTGAGCTTAGCACTGCCACATAAACAAAAAACTATGGGCATGGCTAATTGGCCAGTTTTCTTATGAGAAAGTCCAAGTTTAAGAGTCACCCTTTCTACTACCAATCCATCATGTCATAATGGTCATGGTCCAATCTCTAGTAATAATCTTGGTTCGAAGGGAAGAATAGAGGTCTGGATAGGTTCATAAGGGTGACAGGGTACTGAAGGCGGAGGCGATGGACATTGTGTTTGTGTTCCTAGATGTTTTTGGGCAGCGGTCGACAACCTACAACACACGAGAAGATTTCTGATGGCGCGCCATGAAAGTGACAATTTATTAAAATTTCTGTTAAGAAAGTAGATGCTGACATGACACGATGCACGACAAACGCGTTGGAATACTCTTTCATATTCTGCTCGACATTCGGCATGCTCCCTTGCTACTCTGATACATTATGTATCAGGATACATAGGCGTACATACTATGTAAAGAATATACTTTACCGCAGAACAAAGTAAAGTTCACTCAAACGTTAACAAACAGGCTCCCATTCACATGCAGGACTCTGGCAGGCCGTGGCCTAAAGGTTTCTCGCCTAATCACACGCTGGGCCGCCAACTGGATGGTGCCTGCAGTCCAGAAAAACTGACAAATAACTTTATGCCTGTGGGTATTTATCGTCAGTCCGGGCCTGAAGGTGTGAACTTCTATTAGGCCTAACTACAATGGACTTAAGACGACTTAAGATTCTTCGTCAAATTATCTTAAGACCGGCTAATATTCTGCCGAAATTTAATATTAATCTTAAGCTTGAAATCGGGGTGGGGTACCGTCACCGAAGACGGACGTACCCATTCCTCGCCACAAGATGCTTATACCAGATTAAATTGAAGTCACCTAAAGCGGCCTAAATAGTATCGAAGGATTTTTATATGGATGATCTCACAGATCACTAACTTAAAGTCAGGACAATTCAATTTAAGGAAGTGGTGCTCTAACAACCTTCAATTCTTGTCGCACATTCCCGAAGGGGAAAGAGAGCAAAACGCTTGGGATCAACGATATCGACGCCGTAAAGGCATTAGGTATTATTTGGGACCCTGTTGCGGACGAGTTTCGGTTCCAATTTCAACCCTCAGTCGTTCCATCGCCGAGAATCACTAAAAGATCTACTTTGTCGAATACGGCGCGATTGTCTATCGAATCATGCTAGTAACTGGAAAACTTATGTGGCAAATCGTGTAGCGGAAATTCAATGCCTAACAAGCAATTTGGAAACACTTTCCAACTAAGGAAAATCCTGCAGACATCGTTTTCAGGGGTATTCCAGCTGAGGAACTACCTAATGCTCTTTGGTTCTCGGAACCTGAATTCCTTAGGCAACCCAGGGAAATGTGGCCACCTTCAAAAGAACGGCATGTGCGGCCTGAGGAATTGCCTGAACGAAAAAAGATAGAATCTATACTAGTATGCTCTACAACGAGCACCTTCTTTGACACTATTTATTCCATCAAGGATTTTAACAAAAATTGTCGTCGTTTTGCATCGTTTTCACGATTGCTACGAGCTAAGCTTAAAAACGAAATTGTTGCAACTGGGCAACTATCTGCATTCGATACAGATGGTACTTGTATGATCTATTCGAATTCACAGAGGAAATTCAAGCAATGGAAAAGGGCCTCGAAATTCCTAGAAAAAGTTGTTTGCGAAAACCCAACTCCTTTCTGGAGGACTTGGTTGGGTCAGATGTAAAACTATTAAGAGTAGGAGCCGTTTACGTCTTGCGAAGGCGCCGATCGATTATCGTTTTCCGATCCTTCTACCGCGGAAGAACTCTTTCGTACAATCATATGTTTTAGGCATTTACATATCAAAAAATGTCACGCAGGTCCACAAGCACTGATAGCGTTCATTCAGCAAAGATTTTGAATTATAAATGCTCGAGGAAGATGGTGCGCAACTGTATACATTGCACTAGATATCTCCCCCGCCTATCGCAACAAATCACTGGGGCTTCTTCACCAAGAGGCCGAGTAAACATGTCGTTACCCTTCACACACAGTGGAGTGGACTTCTGCGGGCCTATTCCAACAATGCAACGCATCCGAGGCAGAGGCGTAAACAAATCATATGTAGCAATTTTCATTTGTTTCACCAATCGAGATACTCACTTCGAGGTCGTGTCGGATTTTGCTTCAGAAGTGTTTATAGCGGCGCTCAAAAGATTTGTCGGTCGAAGAAACCTATGTCGTCACCTTTACTGCAACAACGCGACTAATTTCGTGGAAGCTTGCCGACTACTAAGAGAGTTCAGGAATGTCTTCTACCACGTCGCTAACCAAAACCAAATTGCATTTTGGTGCAGTAACAACAAGATTGAGTTTCATCATATTCCACCAAGAGCCCCTCATTTTGGTGGGCTTTGGGAAACGGCAGTGAAATCCGCCAAGAATCATCTGTACCGCACCTTACAGCATGTAACGCTAACTTTTGAGGAGCCGACCACACTGATAGTGCAAATCGAAGGCATTCTCAATTCAAGGCCTATAACCACTCTTTCCAACGATCCTAATGACTTCCAAGCGCTCGCCCCTGCCCAATTCCTAACACAAGCCGTCCTAGAACCCATACTTGAACTCCATCATGATTTTAATAAAATTAAATACGAAGTTGCAAAGAGTTTCAACCCTCCATCAACATTTCTGTAAGCGTTGGTCCAAGGAATATCTGTGTCAGCTGCAACAAAGGTCCAAACGGCAGGCTGTGGCATCTAACGTCCTGCCAGGATCCATGGTCATAGTTCATCAAGACGACATAAATTGGGTTCGAATTCCGACCTTTCCAGGACCCGCTGGTAACGTAAGAGGCGTGAGATTCGAACATTGCAGGGCACTATGCAGAGGCCTGTGCAAAAGGTAGCTGTTTCCAATGGAGGACCAATACTTGAAAACTTAGGCAGTAAAAGAGCTTGCAATTTTACAATAACCCTTTATTTGATATCCACATGGAGGGGGTTGTACAGAAAAGGTAAGTACCCCATTTTTTGGTGGCCACTGTAGCAGTCGCTACTTGTATATACGTTTTTCGTTGTAATAAGTTTTATTCAAGTATCCACTCAGTTTCTGTTCTAATAATTTTAAGCACAGTGTTTTTGGTTACGTCACAATTTGGATTCTCACTACTACTATTAAATACACTTGGGGAATTTGGATTGTCATATCACGTATGTATACACTGTACACAGAAACAATTTTAAAAACATAGCCACACAAATATTGTGATATTAAAAATTATTTTGAATTTTTGTAAGAGTATTAGTTAGGAGTTGATTCGATAAGGAAGTCTCCTATAATAAGTTGTATAATTAAAAACCGTTATGTAATTTTCGGTGTGACATAATAAAAAAATAGAAAAATCTTAAACTAGTAAAATCAAAAACTATTAAATATAATAATAGATAAATGTTAAATAAACGTATTAAATAAAAGAATAATATTAATATAAAATATGTGAAATAAAAGTTTTTATTGGCAATATATATACATATATCACTTATATATTGCAATGAGATGAGGAAAGACGCAAAAGTTAGTACGTCCCCCATTTCAGCCACCATATTGAATTTAAAATGACGTCACATCGTCGTCATTTATTCTGCTCGTCATACTTTTTCATTCGATACCCATGTCGGATAGTTGTAAAGAAAAAAGTAAAGCCAAATTTGAGTATCCAAATATCGGGAAGCGGTCGAAAAATCAATCGACCCCACAGAGTACGGATAATATAAAGTTTGTTAAAATGACAGCTTTATATTGTGTATACATCTGAAATATTTTTTTTATCAGCAAGAGTTAACCCTTCTAGCACAGAAGGCGCACTTTTCAGCTAAGCATGGAAATCTATGTATATATGTACATGTACACATACATACATATATATACATATATGTATATATATATACATATATAGAGTTTCCCTTCTAACACAGAAGGCACACTTCCCAGCAGGGCTGAGAAATATTTACCACTGCCGTGGCTCAGCTGAGACATGCAAACATAAAATATTAGTAACATAAAAATTATTAAATAAAAACACAAATCCAAATTAACATATAACCCACGCAAGCAATAGGAAACAAAGATGGTCACGTGAGATTAAAAAGACTCCTTTTAAGGACATCTTTACTAATGCTCACGCTAAAGACATTAATATTATTGTTAACATTAATGAACATGCGGTTTACAGGTTCAAATCTACCGTAATTAGTATTTGAGGAGTTGATTTGTAAAAGAGGTGGACCTCTCAGATTATAACGACTCTCTCTAAACGACGCACAGCGACCTAAAAAACCTGAGTCGACCTTTCCATTAAGTAGCTGATGAACAAATACAACATCGGCCACCTCTCGACGCTTTTGAAGAGAGCTTAAGTTGAGTAACTTAAGCCGGGATTCATATGATGGAAGAACTATTGGGTTTTCCCAAGGAAGATGATTCAGTGCGAATCGAACGAACCTTCGTTGAACCGATTCAATAGTTCTAACATGCGAATTGTAGTGAGGAGGCCAAACCTGGGACCCATATTCGAGTAATGGTCTGACAAGAGAAATGTATAGGTGTTTAGTAATCAAGGGGTTGTTAAATTATTTGGACTAACTTTTTATAAAACCCAAGACTAAACTACCTCTGGAAGAGATATAGTTGATGTGAGTGGAGAAATCCAGCTTACTATCAAATCTAATCCCGAGATCTTTAACCAAATTAACACGAGGGATACCCTCATCAGAAAAGGTGTAGTTAAAAATTATAGGATCACGTCTCCTACTAAAAGTCATGACTTCGCATTTACCAATATTAAGAACCAGGATGTTGTTAGCACACCAAGAGTAAAAGGTATCAAGGTCAATCTGCAGAAGTTTGCAATCCTCCATACTCTTTATGTGCCGATACAATTTGATGTCATCAGCGTAAATCAATATTCTACAGTGTCTTAGTAAGGGAACAATGTCATCAATTGATAAGATAAAGAGGAGAGGGCCAAGATGACTTCCTTGAGGGACACCGGACGACGCTTCAATGGTTATTGATTTGGATCTACGAAAAAGAACTTGGTAGGTCCGGTCAGTTAAGTAAGACTGGAACCATACTAGAAGGGCTTGCGGAAAGCCTAACATTCTTAATTTCAGAATAATAATGGAATGGGAGAGCTTGTCGAATGCCTTACTAAAATCAGTGTAAACACAATCAGTTTGACTACCGGAAACGAAGCCTTCGACAGCATGAGCAGTGAACTCAAGAAGATTGGTGGTGGTGGAACGAGCTGCAAGAAAACCATGTTGATTCGTTGAGATCAGCCTCTTGCAGATAGGAGCGAGTGTGGAATAGATAATTGATTCAAAAAGTTTCGGTATAGCAGACAACTTAGCAACAGGCCTATAATTCGATATTTCACTCTTGCAGCCACTTTTGTGAATAGGAATTATGAACGAATTCTTCCACAAAGTGGGGAAGTACCCTTTATCCAGGGATTTTAGAAAAAGGATTTTCAGTGGAGACTGGAGAACCTCCACACAGGCCTTAAGGACAGCAGGAGGAATACCGTCGGGGCCAGGAGTAAAGTCAAATGGAAGATCGTCAATATGTTTCACGATATCGGCAATGGTAATTGAGAGAGGTAAAAAATGAGCCTCTCGGTTGGGGATAATGTGGCGAAAATTATTGTCGTCAGGCTGAAAGTCTGCAGATGAGAAAGATTGATGAAAGAATGACGCAAACATGTTGCAAATCGCGGGCGAGTCACAGCTAGACCAGTTCTTGTGCTGCATAGTATTAGGGTAATTATCAACTTTTTTCTTCGAGTTGATAAATTTGAAGAAGTTTCTGGAATCAGTAAATACTTTATTACTCATACTGCTGAGATATTCACGATACAGAGTAAAAGAGAGAGAACGAAATTGGTTATAGCAAATGATAAATGAATTGAGACTCGGAGAGTCCTTTCTCTTTAAATAAGTTTTCCAGAGCCTATTCTTTCGATTTTTCAAATGCTTGAGTTCACTATTGAACCAAGGAGGAGAAGAACTGGCTAATTTTTGAGGCTCGTAGGGAACGCAAGAAACGAGGGCTTCGTATAGTACGCCATAAAACCGTGCTACATCGACATCCAACTCGTTTGCGGAAAGTAAGTTGTTGAAATCAACCATGGCAAGTTTAGATGACAGCTCATTAAAGTTAGCCTTTTTAAAGTTAAAGGAATAGGTTACCCCCTCCGGATAAGGAGTATTAACTTAATTGAAACAGTAATAAAATTAAAGTCAATGAAATAAGTAATACAATAAAATACCATAACTGATCACAACTTTTATTGTTACATTTTTATAAACATTTAGGAAATGTATATCTGCAGTAACAAATAGTATTACTATAGTTTCGAAAATAACCAAAGACATATAAATAGTGTTATAAGTAATATCAATATGTATGTATGAAATAAAGTATGTAGGTATAAATGGAGTTTTTCCCTCTTTTCTTATTTATACAGTTGGGCTATTTCCTCAATAGAACTGTAAGTGCCAAACACCAATGCTCCCGTTCCGAAAATAATATAAAAGATGCTTCTAACCCAATCAAGCATTGAAAAGTCGGTATCGTAATAAATAATTATTTCAATGATTGGCTGAAAAAATAAAGAGAGAAAAAAATAAATAAATATTATTGCATATAATGAGAAAAATTAAAAAATTAAATTAAATTTATTATAGTGAAGATGATTTAAGAACAAAAAATTGTTTGTTGAGGTTTAGAGTATGCGCCAAATCAATAGGAAAACTCAATATTCCTGTTTCCATGCGCATGTGAGCCCCTAGTCATACCGAATCTTATAAAAATTTAATGTGTGTATGTATTATGCAACCGATCTTAAAAAAATTTTAACCTATGTGCTATTTACATTAAAAGAAAGAACATAGGCTATTCTATTACTTTCTAATTCTTCAGGGCTACTGACTCAGGGGGACACTCATAATGGCGCCCAAAGATGCTATTATAGCATATTCCCGCCATTATGCATGACAGATTCATCGGTGTGAAACAGTTAGCATCCAAAGCATGCCGTAATTGCATCAACTGTTTTCGCCAACGAGCCACCACGGGCTCGCAACTTTTGGGCAACCTGCTAGAAGCAAGAGTCACCATCTCACGTCCATTTTCAAGAGTTGAAATACAGTGGTGCGTAAAAAATTAAGACCACATTCAATAGCTTTGGCTTGGCTTCATTTTCATCTGTGAAAAAAATTCGTTCCAGGTTTACGGATTCCAATTCCTGTGGGTGCTACCCTCTATGCCACAAAACTCTTGCTCGAGCAGGTTTGCATGTTAGGATTTTTTTGTCGTGCTCCGATCAAACTATCCTTTTGCGCAAAGGATTCGTCAAATGTGACCAGCAGACTTTTGCGTAATGAAGATCTGCCGAAAGAGCAGGGTTCGATTTTCTTTAACTAACTTGAGGAAAGAACTTCCAACACGTCTTTTTACATTTTTTTTGCGTCCTGAAGTTGTCCTGATCTGAACGGTCCAACATTCATTGTGTCTTTTGATGGTAGGATGTAACAAGTTTTAATTATTTGATAATTGCAGTGCATTTACAATTTATATTGCAATACTGTATTGTTTTATTATAATGAAATTATTACAGAAACTAGACATTAGATTTATGTAGCTCAACATATCATTCGAAAGCTGTAGGCATCGAAAGTAAAAGTTTCATGATAAAGTGTAGGTGGTCTTAATTTTTTACGCAGCACTGTAGATTATGCTGGACCACTAACCCTCACGTCCAGACCTGGTCGCGGTTATATAGCTCTCTTCGTGTGTATGGCTACTCTACCTATTCACACCAAAGTAGTGAGTAGCCTCAGCGCTGATGTGTTCGTCGCGGCCTTATGACGCTTCTCCTCGCGTCGGGGAATTCCTTCCCACATCTTCTCCAATAACAGAACTAACTTTGTTGGTGGAAGATGACTACTAAAGAAACTGCATGAACTAGCAACTTATAGTATTAATAAACCACTAATGTCTACTTTTCTTTTTCAGAATAACATGCCTTGGCACTTCATCCCTCCAGGATCACCCCATTTTGGCGGCTTCTTGGAGGCGGGGTAAAGGGCATCAAATGGCATCCTCGTTGAGTTATAGGTGATGCAGTTCTCAGCTTCGAAGAAATCCACAAACTCCTGGCTCAAGTTGAAGCAATCCTCAACAGCCGACCATATAGCGCTGTCTCTGTCAATGTGCTGTGGATGTCAATGTGTCAAGACAAAATTTTTGGCAATGGTGGAGGCTTGAATATATTATTTCACTGCAGCAACGACCCAAGTGGAAACAGTAAATGGACAACTTAAATAAGGATGACTTAGGGCCTGTGTGAATTGGGACTAAATTGATGACTAAACTAAATTTTGCAGTTTTTGTCGTTAATGTAGGGAATTGCTGTGTGAATTCTTTTGATGACTAAATTCAATTTACAATAATTTTTACTTTTAAAATTTATAGTATATGCTTTTTATACAGTAAGCAACTAAATATATGGATGTAGAAGATATCATTATTGACAACAGGCTACTAGTTCTTCACTTTATTTTCCATTGTATTGAATTATTTTGAAACAAATTCAACATCAATTTAGTCAACTGTCAAAAAATTTAGTCTCCTCGCCAAAAGACTAAATACTGTATTATCGACACTAAATTTTAGTCATCGAATTCACACAGGCCCTTAGTCCATATAAGTGGCCTTTGGGACGAATTATAACCTGCCATCACGGGGCATACGGCTTAGTACGTGTAGTCACGATTCGCACCCGAAACGCAATCCTAGATCGATCCATCAGCAAGGTGGCCAAACTACCAGTTTGTTGAAAACGAAAGTTTTCAACGGGGCGAGGATGTTCGACTCAGCTCCCAACACTGAAATCTCGACGATCGGTTCCCCCATCAGGCTTTTTTTTCTTCTCAGCAGATCAGATCAGCTGTCCTTAGTTGAGAGTTGTTGCCACTTATCTCTAGCGCCGGCCCTAGGGTAGAGCGAGAGAAGCGATCGCTCTAGGTGCCAGGTGGCAAGGGGCGCCAAAATGAATGCCAAAAACAATTTCAAGCGAAAAATAAAATTTTGATGGCACCTTTTGAGGGGCGCGGCGTAAGCAGACGGCTGAACATTCTTACATTCTTTGTAGCCACCCAGGGGTAGATGCTCATCAATATGACTCGAAGACAGCACAAGCAGGGAGCATTGCTCCAAAACCAGAATGAATACGGCGGATCTAGAGAAAGCAAACTCGATAAAACTCGCAATCCCAAGGTGTAAACAAGCGTTCTGAAGGATCAATATAGATATCTTTAAAAATAATTTTTGAGGATGGAGCACCTCTCAACGCTCCAAACACTTCTGGGGCTTCCAAAGCCCCAACAGGACGACCTACAAGGCCAGTTGTATATTTCTAAGCCCATCCAGCAGAGTGTCGAATGAGGCTACAGTAAAGAAGAATTTTCTGCATCCCTCTTCTATGACGGCAGTCGGAGCTTGCTAACCGCGGTGGAGTACGCTGAGATCATTCTTTCATAAGCAGAAGATCTCTTTACCTGGGGAAGCGCGAGTACCTTATGCTCCATCGGAGAGGCTTTGAAAAGGCGGCCCGAAAACGTTTTAGAAGATTTTTAGAAGCTGGCTACTCTCTGTTCTGCTTGACCCCTGAGGAGAAGAGGAAAATCAATCTTTCTAATAATGAGAGGGTTAGATCCTCTGGTGTGGATTCTCTCCAGGCTACAATAACCCGGCGGAAAGGGTTAAGGCTCCAGCCATACGGTTTGAAGAGTCTATAGCAATGAAGTCCGACGCACTAATAATGAAGCCTAGAGCAGCCGAATGGGCGTACTTACGATTAACTATCCGCAGACTCACCTGACCACGGAACAACTAGCTGTTGCCGAAGGGTGTTTTTGGTGGCGATGACCGAGTTGGGACAGGGCTCAGAACAGCCCAAGCTCCTAGGGGTTGCTGCGTGCCCGCGGTAGCCAGCCATCCCCTACACGGACTCGGCCACGGCCACGTGACTAAGATTTGTGATGCGCCGTCTTGAGCCTTGGGAACAAACAAGCCTCATCGCTGTAAACCATGTTGTAGTTGGGTACTTCTACGTGGCAATAAAACATCTCACTGACATTAGGCGTGTTTCATTTTCCTGGTGTACCTACACCGGTGTAGTTTGGTGTAGTTCCAACTACCCCAGTTCATAGAGCTGGGGTAGTTGGAACTACACTGAACTACACCGGTGTAGGTACACCAGGAAAATGAAACACGCCTATTATGTATAAAACGATAGGAGCCTAAAACACAACCCTAAGTATGCGGGAGTGAAGAGTACATTCGCCACAAAGTGCGAAGCTCACCATTTACATAGATGGCGTACTCTGTGGACCCAAGGTCTTTTGACGAGCTGAGGCGGACGGGTCACCATCCCAACATCACTAACCCTAACCCGAAATCCACCACCTAAAATAGCGCGGAAGCCCCCAGCCTAAACAGGCTCACGAGGAGGAGGCATAATCCCCAAAGTAGGGATACGGAATCGGTGAAGAGTACTCAATACTTAATACCCCTGAGATAAACTTGCAGTTAGCTTTAATTCTGACTCGTATGCAAATTGTACTCGTTAGTTAGTTAGTTTTTATTTTTCTAATTGTGCCCGCCGCTATTCTGAGTATCAGACATTGTAAGCATTTTATCTCTCTGTATTTCACTTAAATATAGATTAAATATAATATCGAGCTTCAATTAAACTTACCGGAACAATAAGCCCCAATAAAGCAAAACAAAGTGCGCCAATCAGTCCCATAAATGGAGCGATTGTAGGTATTGCAACAGCAACAGCTATAGCAGCACTCGTCTCAACAACCCTAATATAAAGAAAAAAATTCTTAAAATTAAAATTTTCAATGTATAACAAAAAAAAAAAATAACAAACCTTACAACGCTGTTATAAAATGCTGGTCTACTTGCAACCGTTTCATTCCCCTTAATAAGGTCCCAAATGATTGCCACTGCTACGTGATTTTGTATTCCACATGTTCCAAAAACAGCGAGTGAAACGAGAATTTTAACAGATTGTGAAAGACTGTAAATACAAAAAGAATTAACAGATGTCGCTGTATATGTATGAAAAGTATATACTCTTCATCGAGCGGCAAACTGAGGGTTATACTCCCTTGGGTCTCGTCCCCGTATGTTAAATATCCAAAAAGTCCAAGTAACATATAAACACAGCAAATGAAGATCATTCCTGAAACTAGTACTCCGCAAATTCCAAGGATTTGTAAAGGGTTGACCATATTATTTTCGAGCGGCAATACAACACCAATACATTCCATAGCAAATATTGCAATGGCGAAGAACCGTGGCAGCCCAAGGAAATCTACCATTTTTCTATCCCCCAATTGGGAAGAATCAAAGTTTCTGAAGACGTAGTAAAAGGTGATTATCAATCCCGAGAAGATGCATATAAGTGCACACACAGACACTGGCGCCAAGTACTTCAGGTTAGGAATTAGACATATAGCGACCAAAGGCCCCCAAAGAATAAGCAGCATCATCCTTGTAGAAATAACAAAATCCTGATAATGTTCTAGGATCTGAAAGGGTGAAATTGTAAAAAAATAAAGAAGGAATCATTTCATTAATATTTCCAGTACCTGCTGAACATTCTTTGAAACAATAACAGCATATACTGATACAGTGCCAAAATACGTCAAAAATATAAACAATAAAACTAAGCCACTCATGAAGGATTGCATTTTTTGGGCACATTTTGGCCCAGATGAAAAGGACAGTTCTACAAGCTCAGCATACGACATAGATGGCTTTCGAAGTCTGTAACACATTTCGTGCGCGCATTGCACCTTTGCATTGGAATAAGAAAATATAGAGTTGTTGAGAGCGCCACTTTCTTTTGTAAACATTAAAATTACAAGCTTACCAATATATACATACAGTGAGTACATAGAAATGCTGTTACAATTGTGAACACAATTCCAAGGACCCATCCAACGTAACAAAAGGAAATTGGCATGCCGAGTATCCCAGTGCCCACTACAGCTTTGATTAGATGCGCTAAGGTCTCAAAATATCTGGGAATACATCATCGTTGTTTTTTGTTGGTGTTGTAATTTGCTCTAAAAAAAATACTTACGTTGTTGGATGTTCTAGTTGTCGTTCCGCGAAAGGATTGTAACCGTCCCTGAAAGAAGAAATATGATGAGCCAATGAAAAACGACAAAAAATATGAGAAAAGTATACTGCTTTCGGTGAATGACTGAATGAAGTCCTCAACGAGATGAGAAGATATAAAATCAAGATGATAGGACTAGATTGTACGATGCAGGACATATCTGCCCAAACGGCGAGTCCGAGTTATTCTAGCAGGGATGAAACCGTAAATCAGTACAAACCATGGAGGCCAGGTCCAGCCAACGGTGAGCTTTTCATTGATTTCTGTAGTTCACACCAAGTGATGTTAGATGGAACTTATTTTTGTCACAAGAAAATACACAAGGAAACCTGGGTATCACCAGATAGATTCGGCTAGCTCGTTTAAAAATAATTTAGTCGTTAATTTTCTTACTATCCTGCACGCGTTCGCAACTAGCACGCATAGAGAACAAATAGGCATGGCACAAAAGTACGCACGCTCCCAGCACAGGCTGCACGCTGCCGCCACAGGCATGCACATTTATAAACAGCACCTACATCGGCTATACCATTCCAAACGCAGGTGTTGTTTTACCAAGCAGTTCCCCATCTAAGTACTGACCACATCCAATGCTGCTTGACCTACGTAATCGAACAACAACCGTTCTACTGAGTATGCTATTGACACCCTTTATGGTCACCGAGATAATTGCCCCTTCTCTTCGTCCAATACATTTTTTCAAAGCCAAAGAGGCGAATTCGTGCATGCCTGTGGCGGGAGCGTGCATGCCATGTCCATGACTGTATTCACAGTCTACTTTTTCATTCCAGTTCGCCCATTACAAAGTCACTGGAATAGTTTAGACAACCAATCCAGTGCTGGACTAAACTTTGAACAGTGACCACACATTGTTGTTTCTTGTAAGCACGCGTTGTTTTAGTTCCATAACTCCTAACAATGAGAAAGTTAACTGCAATACTATATCTGGGATCCTATATTCTATGTAAGCAGCAGCAGGATCGAATCACTTCAGAGGAGATCTATACTTTTTAACCTAAGATGCATGACTACCCAACCCTACCGCACTACATGGACATATTCAAAGTCCTTGATTTCAGGCCGTTATCTAGCAGGAGAAAAAACTGCATTTGCGTTGCTTTTGACGTCCTAAGTGGAAAACATAAAGTGTAGTTACTGTCGGACAAGATCAAATTCAATTATGAAGTCCGACACACGCGTCATACTAAATTTCTTAGGAAATGCCTACATCGCATCGATTACGCTAGGATTGAGCCCGAGGTGATCTTGCCATCATTATGGCTGGGAAGTTTGACTTAACCATTATAGAGGTCATAAAACAGCACTCCGAGAAGTTAAAAAATGGTGTACCACGAGCTTCTGCCAATCAACCCAAATAAGGATGTCCTAGTACCTTTCTCCAAACGCTACAAAGTGGACCTAGATTTTATCTGTATCCAGAGTACTCAGACTCCGTCAAATATTTGAGAGTAAAGTTGCACAACCTCTCAGGTCTGATGACGATACGAACGTAATGAGGTTCTAACTTCGACTCGGATCACTATCTTTTTATCCGCTGATCAGACTCGAATCAAAACAGCTGCACTACGTAATGAAATGGCCAGAAACTACTACGGTCATGCATCAGAACTTCCCCTAAGTCGTGGGAATGAGATGCCAGGAGTCGACGAGAGCTGATTCCATCTTAGGCAGAAGTACGAACTGCACGGAGAAGTACGGACTGCCGATCCTAACGACATCTTGGAGCGATGGGAAGAGCACTTTCATGAATTGCTAAATGGCGAGCTTACTGAGGATTCGGAGGCTCCACCAATATCTGATGATAATGCTATGCTGCCGCCACCAAGCTTAGAAGAATTTAGCAGAGCCATAACCCGACTCAAATACGATAAGGCTTCGGCTGCAGACGGCATCTCAGCGGAGCTAGTTAAATATGGAGAGCCAACATTACACCAAGCGATGGATGAATTAATTGTGTAAGTATGGGAACAGGAGGTGATGCCAGAACATTGGAAAAAAGCATCCTCTGCCCGGTACATAAAAAAGAAGATATCATAGCGTCCACTAATTATGGCGATATAAGGTAGTTGAATACCGTGTATAAGATATTCTCCGCTATCCTACAAAACAGAATAGCCCTATACGACAGAAAATATCATAGGCCATTACCAGTGTGGCTTCAGCCCAGGTAAATCAACAACTGACTAGATTTTCACCTTGAGGCAGACTATGGAAAAATGTCTACAGTTTCAAAACTCAGCCAAAGTAGAACTCTACAAAGCCATGAGAGAATTCGGCATCCCCAACAAACTGACAAGACTATGTAGGTTGACCATGACTAATGTGTATCCGGAACACTGTCCACACCAAATCAACATCTATAATAGACTCCGACAAGGGGACGGTCTGGCCTGCCTCCTTTTCAACCTGGCGTTGGAGAAAGTGATCCGAGACTCGGCCATGACCATCAAAGAACAAAAAACTCCATTATTCCACCGAATTACTGGCTTATACAGACGACATTGACATCATTGGAAGAATAACAACAGCTGTACAAGAAGCTTTCACTCAGATTGAGCAAGCGGCAGGAAATCTGGGACTGCACATTAACGAAAGCAAAACAAAGTACATGGTGGCCTCGTCTACAAGAACACCTAACATTGGTCCCACAATCAAGGTAGAGGAACACGAGTTTGAAGTGGTAAAATCCATAGAATTTTAATAAACTTCGACAAAACGATAAAAAATAAATCGTCATTTGAAGTTGATAAACAAATTTTTTTTAGAAGAAATAGCATATCACCTCCATATTATATCCTTTAAATTTAAAATAAAGCCATAACCACATTTGGACTTAATCGTAATTATTATACACAAAAGGTACAAATCGAGCCCTTCCCGCCGTTTTATCGTAAGCGACATTTTTTCGAAAATTCGTTTTTTACCGCCAACGACGTTAATTTAACCTTCGAAACATACCACCAATTTTGACATTAATCGGATAATAAACTAGCCTAACTAATAAAATAATTAGCCTAACCAGCCCATTATAACAGATACAAAAATAAGTAAGAAAAACCTTCTCCTGTAAAATTTACTTTTTGTCGGTTACGATAAAACGGCGGGAAGGGCTCGAAATGTTATACTAAAATAAAATGCACACTTACCTTGCCGCCATGATTTAGTTGTTCTTAGTGTTCACACGCAGCTCTGTAAAAAGGACTGGATTAATAACTTAACAATATAATTATAATAAATACATTACACAGTAAATAACGCACGATTACAAAAGTACAAAAGCTGCAAAATTGTAAACTTTAACAAATTTTTAGACTCGAATTTTATATTTATTTTCTGTAGTGACAATCCATTTCTCTCTTAGGACAATTATTTATGCCCAGTTTACTTGGTTCAGAAAATTGCAACTTACTTTAAATTACGTTTATTATTTTCACATTCAAATTAAATGTATTTTTTTAATTTTTTATATTAAGCTTCAAGCAGATTACTGCACAATTAACAAACGTTCCACGAACATCCTGAGAGTAAAGATGCTAGTTATAATCCAATTATCTCTTGCTTTAAAATACGAGATCCGGTGGACCTAGTGATCTCCTTTTAATATCGCTCGATCACTGTGTACATAATCAATTAATCAGTAGCTATACTACAGGCTACAGTTCAATACGAAATGTTCACATTAAGGTGAAACCTAAATGCAGTCGGTGTTAGCTCAAAAACATTAATTATGAACAGAAGCCTTGATTCCATTGGAATGAATAGGCCGCCATATACTGAGAAGAAAGTACTCCGGCAATCCTTTGCATTCCCAATTTTCAGATGTTTGCGCGTAAGTGTGTGGATGATATGACACGCCACACCTAGCCCTGAGAAATCATGTGCCATAAATCGACAGTTTTCCTTTGGTTCCGCCCACACTCTAGAAATTATACACCTGCACAATGCTGTCGGTTTGAATGGTTTCAACTTTCTAATTGTAATTAAACTTTTTTCATTTGTTATCGATTTAGGGGCGGTTTTAAACCTTGCGGATTATCCCTTATCATAAATTTGGCTTAAATTGGTATAAATAAACCACCATCAGAATTCATAACTGCAAAAGAATTCGAAATGGCACTTGGAACGTTCATAATTTGCAAATTCCACTCCAAGTGTCGAACCAACAACAATTCCTATTCACTTCTTTTTCATCTTCTTAGAAAGCACAAAATTTTGCGTGCTATCTCGCAGGAAAGAATGTATAGTGTGTAGACAAACAGCTTTTTGCATAAAGATGCGCAATCGGCCGGAAACCCCGCGTTTTACTCCTTGATAGTGGGGCTTTCGCTTCACACCTCATTCATTCTCATTCATTCAAGCAACTAATGTGTACTCCTTGTCACAAGAAGACGCTACCCCTCCGTAACTTAACTTTCGTGTTCGCGTGATATCCGCGACTTAATAATTCAACGCGAGTTTATGTACAGACGTTATCATAGGACTAAGATACTTAGTTACCGTAATGGCTACAAACAGCTCCGCAACCTTATTAATAGTAAGGTTAAGCCTGCAAAACGTGAGTATTATTCTCGCAAACTTTAAATTCTATAAAACTCGGGTCTAATCTTCGTTCGCTGGGCATCCATGCTCCTGTGGTCATCCCGTTTGATGCTGATGTAAACCTCCTCAATGCGCTTTTTATTTAATCTCCATCTGAGCCTGCTTCTTTTCTAATCTTCCTCCCCTTGACTTACTTAGTTCTGATGGTTTTAATTTTCGTTGTGTTGACACACCTGAGGTTTTTGCCATCTCTTCAAACAGCGTTGGAAAAGTTCAAGTTCCGTCGCTGTAGAAAAAAAGCTATAGTGATTCCTTTACCTAAAAAATCCCCTCCAGATGACATATGACAGATTTTCGTCCCATCAGTATTCTTCCTTTTCTTACCAAAACCTTTGAAAATATCCTCTATACAAGTCTTACGATATCTTGAGTTTAACAACCTCCTCTCTAAATACCAGTCTGGCTTCCGTAGATCCCATAGTTGTGAGACGGCAATATTAAAGATAATGACTGCTCTGCGTTCTGCGCTCGACATTGGTGACATTGCCAACTGGTCCTTTTAGATTTCTAAGGCATTTGATTCTGTGGTTCACTCGCTTTTGCTCTCCAAACTTAGCGAACACGATCACTTTTCTTCTTCTGCATTTCGACTCTTCGCTTATCATCTCTCTAATAGGCTTCAATGTGTTCGCCTTAACAATTTTGTATCCTCGTTCCTACTTGTGTCCCTTGGAGTTCCTTCCGCAAGGCTCTATACTTAGTCCTCTTCTCTTTTCGCTATATGCTAATGACCTTCCCGCTATTATCCACAATTGTTCCTTATATCTTTATGCTGACGATCTCCAACTGAATACTTCATGTAATCCTAACCAGATCGAACAATGTATTTCTGAATTCAATAGTAGGCCTGCAGCGAATCCCCAAAAAGTGCTCTAGAAATGAAAAAAGTGATGGAAATGAGATAACCGGTTGAGACTAATTGCAATCGATAGAGGATGGAAAAATTGCATCTACAGTTGATTTTGACCGAAGTTTGGACATGGCCAACATATAAAAAAATCATGAAAATGCCTTTTTTTCGTAAGTGCGGTTTGAACGAAATTTTCCAGGGATCGTAAATAACTGTTATATTAGTATTTTTGACTTAAAAAATCAAATAGTAAATGTTGTCTGATCTGCATAAAATTTATACTGGATACTCAGAGTAGCGAGTTCTACGCGGTGGTGGGGTTACTTTTAAATTGTAGACTTTTATTATAAAAGTCAAGTTTAATAGTTAAAATTAATTTAAATTTTTTAAATAAACAATAACAGTTATATTTAACTAAAAAAGTTTTAGGTCATTAAAAACTCTTATTTTTGTTTTTTTATTTTTAAAGTCTTCCAAAACTCTTATGGGAAGACTTTTATTTTTAAAATCAAAAATAACTGTTAAAAAAGACTGTCTTGCATAAAAGTCTTTCTAAGATTTTTATTTTTCCAGTTTTTTCTATAAAAGTCTTTGAAGACTTTTATTTTTAAAATATAAAAATAAAAGTCTTTTGCTGAAAACAGATAAATAGTCCATTCAAACCGTTAAGAAAATCGAACCCTAAAGGTTTTTGGGGTCGCTGATCACGAAAATCGGGGTCCTGCGGTCCCAAAACATGAGCGTCACCCCCAAAAATGCAAAAAACACCCCTTTTTAGGGGTTTTTCGCGATTTTTTTAATATTTATTTGCGAAGGTGGTTGATTTGTACTAAATCAACGCGAACTTTATGATAAGGGGTGATCCTAAAGGGTTGAAACCACCCCTAAATCGGCTACAAATAGAAACTAGTTGGGATGTGGGTTCGACCCTTTCGGTCCACACGATCAACTCAAGGGGGTGAAATAGGGTCAACTCAAAACCGCTGGAGCTATAAGGCTGAAATTTTGACAGTGCATCCCTTTAGTGACGTGGACATCCACTAAAAAGCGATTTTTCGAAATTCATCCCCTAAAGGGGTGAAATGGGGTTTTTCCAAACCGCTGGAGCTATAGGGCTGAAATTTTGACAGTGCATCCCTTTAATGACGTGGACATCTACTAAGAAGCGATTTTTCGAAATTCATCCCCTAAAGGGGTGAAATGGGGTTTTTCCAAACCGCTGGAGCTATAGGGCTGAAATTTTGACAGTGCATCCCTTTAATGACGTGGACATCTACTAAGAAGCGATTTTTCGAAATTCATCCCCTAAAGGGGTGAAATGGGGTTTTTCCAAACCGCTGGAGCTAAAGGGCTGAAATTTTGACAGTGCATCCCTTTAATGACGTGGACATCCACTATAAAGCGATTTTTCGAAATTCATCCCCTAAGGGGGTGAAATGGGGTTTACCCAAACCGCTGGAGCTATAGGGCTGAAATTTTGACAGTGCATCCCTTTAATGACGTGGACATCCACTAAGAAGCGATTTTTTTGAAATTAATCCCCTAAGGGGGTTAAATGGGGTAACCCAAACCGCTGGAGCTGAAGGGCTTTAATTTTGACAGTGCATCTCTATAATGACGTGGACATTCACTAAGAATCGATTTTTCGAAATTCATACCCTAACGGAGTGAAATGGGGTTACCAAACTACTAATTTAAGTAGAAATTAAACAGGGAGCCAAAAAATTCAAAAATATAAAATCAGCCGCACCAATTTATCCACCTAATAAATCATTTTTTACATAGTTTTAGTTAGAATTTCTATAGCCTGATCAACGTGCTAGGCTTTAAGCACAATATCACAATTGTTTTTATAGTGTAATTTTCTAACTACGATAGCTATTTTATTTGTTTTCAGCAAAAGACTGACCTGCCTAAATGTCATTGTAAGAAAACGGAACACCCCATTATTCAGAAGTAACTCAAATACATTAGGGTACATATTTCCAATTATTGTGTGATTGTCGTTTTTATCCTGCATTTTGACTTTATTTAAAAATTCCACGAAAAGAAATATTTCTCCATGTATTTTTTATTTTGCTTCGGTTTAGGGGTGGTTTAACCCCTTTAAAAAAGGGTTTAAAGTGAAATTTTCCAAATGTTTCAATGAATAAAAATGGAATATAAAATTTTAATGCAAAACAATAAATGTCAATTTTTTTCAATTACAATTTTAATGCAGGGGTAGTTTCACCCCCTTAAGGGTTTAAAATAATAAATTTATGGCTGATAATACCTTTTGAACCAAATTTCAAGCAAAAAGCAAAAAACAAAAAAAATTTCTAATTTTTTTTATATAAAGTTGATTTTTATAATTGTGGGGGTAGTTTTAACCCCTTAAGGGTTGAAAATAATTTAGTTTTGCCTGACAGTACGCCCACAATCGTATTTGAAGCATATACTTGAAGAAAAAAATTTTTACAATTTTTTCTATTTGTAGCCGATTTAGGGGTGGTTTCAACCCTTTAGGATCACCCCTTATCATAAAGTTCGCGTTGATTTAGTACAAATCAACCACCTTCACAAATAAATATTAAAAAAAGTGTATTTCATTGCATTAGTTTTCATTATTATCGAAATAATCGCGAACACCCCCTAAAAAGGGGTGTTTTTTGCATTTTTAAGGGTGACGCCCATGTTTTAGGACCGCAGGACCCCGATTTTCGTGATCAGCGACCCCAAAAACCTATAGGGTTCGATTTTCTTAACGGTTTGAATGGACTATTTATCTGTTTTCAGCAAAAGACTTTTATTTTTATATTTTAAAAATAAAAGTCTTCAAAGACTTTTATAGAAAAAATTGGAAAAATAAAAATCTTAGAAAGACTTTTATGCAAGACCGAAAAAAATAAAAGTCTTTTTTAACAGTTATTTTTGATTTTAAAAATAAAAGTCAATTTTAATTATTATTTCGAACAAAAAAAGAAAAAAATCTTTAATAACAATTTTAAAAGATTTAAAACAATACTAGTCAAAGATAATAGTTAAAAATAACTTTAAATATTTTTGGTAAAATTTAACTGTTACTGTTGTTTTATATCATATAAGTTTCAAAATAATGATTATTTTCTGATTTTTTCGATATAAGTTATAACAGTTACGATCCCTGAAATTTTCACTTTATCTCGCTATATCTCTGTTGATATTGCAGATATCAATTTCAAATTTTAACATAGTCTAGTTTGACTAATTCCCTAAATATAAAACTTTAACCGAACTGGTTACATCATTTAAAAACAAAATGGCGAATGTTTAAAAAATTTCCAACAGATTCGTCAGACTTTTTTTTCTAATCGAAAAGTTGTGTTATAGATTTTTGAAATTCACTTTTTTGGCTAAACTACATTTTAACCAAATACTTAAGGCAGTTTTCTGTAAATTTTCAGATCAAAATGTCCTCCGGTTCAAAACTTACAGTAACATTTGTTGACACTTGATGTTTGGATTTAAAGAGCCTTGACAGACTATAGTAGGCTTTGTTAGCTTTTAGCAGTCGTGCGCGTATTTCTGGTACCAATGGAATGGACTAATGTATTTTGTAAATGATCTTGCAACGGGTGGCAATCGTATAGGCTCTCGATGGATTGATAATGCCACTGCCAAGCATCTTTTTCCTGGGGCAATCACTTTCTAGCACAGATTTAAGCAGTTTTCTTAGGGCTGCTAAAAACCTTTTTTGTAGCAGCTATTAAAGATCTCTTACTAACTTCCTAAGTTTCGGAAGATCTTCATACCTCTACGGGGGAAGTTTGTATGTTTCGTTTTACTAGGTATGACAACGCTGTGCATAGCGTTTTCGAAAGTCTGACCCTATCTTAGTTTGCCTCTATAAGGCATATCCTTTCCTCTTGACCTTTTCTAGAGATTCTTCCTCTCAGGACCTTGTCGAACTGCTTCCCGTAAATCCTTATTGGGTTTCTATACGGTTGAGAAGCTACAACCTGCAAGTTTACCCTTAAGCGTCGTATCCAGCGGTGATGTCCAAAGAGGATGCTTGATCTGATACTCCCCCAATCCTGAAAAAGCTTGGGAATAGAAAGGATGTGTAACGGTCGGTTTTTATTCACTGAATAAGTGATTAACTACTGGACTAAAAATCACTGTCGAGAATGAAATTCAGAAGTTGTTCGAAATAAAATAGTAGGCGGGGAGAAAATAAAGAACAGAAGGGACTCTCGACTGAAAAACAAAAGGAGTCAGGACGAGAAAAATTTTATAAATTTTGAAAAATAAAATGATAAGTTTGATTGTAATGGGATATTGAGGAAGTTTTGGGGCCAGAGATCAACTAATAGAAACCATAACGATTTTGGAGATAAATACAGGTTGTTCGAATGACGAGGGGAGATACATCCAGAAGTTTAGTTTTTGAAGAACAAAGCAAAATATAAAAGCTTGCGAGAAATTTTGGCAAGAACATTCGAGGCAGTTTCTTCCCTGCTGTATGTCTGGGTTAGAAAGGCTCAATCGAAAAGAGGAGGCTTACAAAATACATCCTGTTTATTGTGACGAGTTTTGGTCCTGTTGGCTGGGTTAAACGAGCGGTGTAGAACTTGCTGTTTTTGAACTTCAATCCCGAAGACGACGCTGGTTCCGGCGGCCGTTATTACATCTCTTGGTGTTGGGTGGTCTACCGTACTACACCAAGTTAGCGATCGATCCTCTATAATAAGAAGAGGAGTTCAGAATTTTGGTCACCAGAGTGGATGAGATGTAATCCCGGTTAGGTAAATTCCTTACTTTTTCCTGTTGTGACAAGAGGTAATTAGTTAGACGGATTAACATACATATAGTATTCAGTTATTATGCAACTTTACGGATAATTTGGACAACAAGTATTATTTTTTTTGGTGTCATAGTTCATATTGTTTATATAGCCTTGGATTTTTTGTGAGTTATCAAAACAATAACCAGTTTAAAATTGGAGACAAATTGATTTGGTTCTACAGGAATTAACTTGTAATTTTTTTGTTTCGAATGATAACACAGTAACTTTTTACTTTATTGATTGATTGTAGCATTTTTTTTGTGATAGTTTGGTTCTTGTTGGTTGAAGTTATTTTTTTTGTTTTCATTGAGTTAGCAACACAACAACAAAAAAAAAAAAAACACAATCTTTGGATTAAGAATCTTTGATATTAGGATATTGGTTTAGTAACCGGAAGTGGTACTTGTATATGTTATGCTTATGCTTACACTCCGAAGGAGTATTCAATAATTTTTTTAACTATAGTGGAATGAGCGGTTTTGGTTCCATTAGGATTGTAAGCAAGAGCATCCAATTTCAGGGTTATACCCGTCTTGCATGACGAGGATGATTGTTTAATTGTTTTGGAGTTACGTGAAATTAGAGGTATTACTATTACGATTTATGTCAAGAAATCAACGCGTACTGGCCAGGACGGGTTTTTTTGGTATTAAATATTTCATAATTGTCGAGATTAAATTTTTTCATCGTTCTTGTGTTTTGAATTGTATGTGACGTAGTAAAAAGGAAAAAATAATAACCATTAATAATGAGTAACCTTAATTGTTAAAACTTTCGTTGGTGGAATGGTTGAGGGGGGGGATCATTTCTTTTCAGGGTTTGACGAGGCTCAGGTGATGTCCGGCGAAGGATGGAGGTGGAATTCAAGATTGCACTGGCACAGGTAAGTGGTGAACCAACCGCAGTAAGCCCCGGCTACACACCTCACGACCCCTCCGGCGAGCTAGTTAACTCCGTGTGGCCGGCGTAGGAGTTCCGGAATTTTATTTCCTTTCTTATGTATGGCATTGGCTCCTTGGTCATGCTTTTCCGGGCTTATGGCTAAGGGGGTAATACCTCGCATAAGTGGCGCCCACTATTTTATCGCGCCATTATGCTGTTACAGATGGGGTGTTGCTAGGTTTGAATTAAAGATTAAATGAATAGTAACCCCTGGCGTTGGCTTCGCAACCTCTATTACATTTTAAGGCTGTTTTCATCCGCGTGAACTACTCCGCTAAGGCTAAGTAAAAGCCCTTGCCTCCCCCGACCAACAATGTAATTACAGTTAAGTCCGTTGAACTGAAGTTAGGGCAGAGTTAGGCTTCAACGATGCCTTGCATGCTTACTTTGATCCGAAAGGTAGTAAAAAGTGTTGTACTGCCTGTCAGGAGCGCTTTTATGTTCCCTCCTCGTATCCAGGGATCTTATATTAAGGCGGCATCTTACTTTTCCTCCTTTAGTAATGTAGTGCGCTCAGAAACATCTGCAGATGCTCCTGGTGCAATCTTTGGAGCCCTCTTCCAACTTCAATCCCTCCAGCTAGATGTTATATATTGAAGCGATTGTAGCGACCATCAACTTTCAAATGTTTCAAAAAAATAAAACCAATTGTTTTTTTTTATTTTTATTATAAAAAGTATTACATTATAATTGTTTAAATTATAAATAAGCCTTTTGTTACTTTATATAAAAATAACAACTTCATTTTTGGTAGTAACGAAATATTTCTCAATGTCTTTTCTTAATTACGCCTAACAATACTATTTCTCAGCTATAAATTTTACGAGATTTATACAAAATGAAAATTTGGTTTTCAAAAATACAATTAATAATTGTAAAAAGCAAAAAAAAAAACATGAAGAACTACATATTGTATACAAATGTTTTTGAAAATAAAAATTTTATGTATATATTTATTCTTAATTAGGCACAAAATTACATATTAGCAGTTTTATGAAAAATTTATATGTTGTTGTTTTTGTTTTTTGTTACATTATGTATAATACTAATTAATTAGAAAATTGTGACCAAAAAATTGTCACTTAATGCCATTTGTATATATGTATATATTCTAGACTGCAATACATAATTATATAATAGCCTGTTAATTTCTTATTTTTGTTTAAAAATTTGCGAAAATGCAAAAAACGTGCCATGCCAACACTTTAATGGTAAAAAGGTTTAATTGAATGTAATCGCAATCATAATTTTTGATTTTCTTATATTTGGCTGCGAGCATGTAAATTAAATAATCAATAATAAAGTTTTTTTTTAGAAACTTATACTCTATAAATAACGACCGATGATTTTTTTACAATTAATTAATTAATACAGCCCTTAGTGTTTTATATGCTCTGAGCAAAGAACACAAAACAAATTTAAAAAAAAAAGAAAACAATATTTGAAACAAAAAAAAAATAGAAATGGAACTTTTTATCTACATCGGATTAATTTTTTTTTTATTTAAAAAAAATTAACTTATATTTAACTAAGGATTATTACTATTCCGTAGGTGTTAGTTATGTACTGTCTTCTGGTGCGTCAGAATATACTTTTGCAATATCAGTAACCGCACTCATTGTACCGAATATCAAGGCTGAAACGCCGAATATGAAGACGAAGATATTCTTCCATACAATCCAGTTGCCTTTTCCGAATCCCTCGTCCCAGCATACTATTAATTCAACAAACACCTGAAAATAAAAATATGGTTTTTAGTTAATAACTTTGGATAGTAGTTTAGTTTTTTTGATCGTGTTAGTTAGCAAAGCAAAGTGCGGGCTCTGACTATGCGAGCTCTGACGAAATCCAAAAAGTCAGAATAGGTCAGATCTGTTCATCAGAGCATATGGGTTACACTATGTGCCATGCGTTCTGCATAGCAGTATGTCTCCAACTTCGAAGATGGAAGACAGACACCTCCTTTTATTAGGAATTTTTGTCAACTTGGATGTCATTTCGAGTACTAAGTTTCTCTTACAGAATTTCGCACTGTGCTGTACGAAGTATAGTTTACGAAACATATCAAGCTACATATATAGTACAGCCCCTAGAGGTATCTGATGAGTGCCGAGCTGTACTATATGAAAATCGAGAGAATATTCAATTGGACGAAGATTCACTGCAGACGGACACCTAGAAGCCCTGTTAGAAAGTCATAATCCAGAAGGAGCTAACGGGAGACTGTCGAATGGCGAGTTGTTTACGCCACAAAACAGAGTTTTAAGTCAGTTGGGCTGACAGTTAGCAATCCGCTTCCTTAAAAATACCATTGCTGAAGAATCGACAAACAATGGAGACGGATGGAGAACACGACGACGACCTTTGCTTTTCGAACCAGGACACGAATCGGATAATGGAATGTGAGAATAATGGGCATCCCTCCAGAATTATTGAAAGCCTGGTAGCAGATGCGCTACAGCCAATCCTGACACCTGACGCGTGGGACACCTGTACCTTTCCGGAGGATTCGGCGGAAAGTATCATAGTCAAAATACCAAATATGGGGGGCCTAATAATATGTGACAATTAGAGATGCATCTGTCTGTTATCTACCGTGGGTTAAATTCTTGTCCCGTATATTACTATTTAGAATAACAGAGGTAGTAGATCGAATGCTAAGAATTCAGCAGGCTGAGCCGAAGAAAACACTCTCATAACATTTACGTACTTTGATCGTTCTGACGAATTCGTCGGAATAGTCGAAACCCGCACTATACGAAAATCTTGGAAGGGATTTTTGCTTTGATCACAAAGCTGCCTCGGAATTACTCTTTGTATGTACTACCAATCAGTCTTAACGTTATGCACGTTAGGTTTCAATGTATACTAGAAGAGAATACTTTGATATGTATGGATATTCAAAAGAAGGCAATAAACCCATTGGAACTCTTGTATAATGCAAAAACTCGGAGTTATTGACTGCGAAAGATTCTGGGATGGCAGCACAGAAGTCGCTTCAACTTATTTGTTACGAGTTTAAAATGGAAAATTCAAACATCGAAACAGATGACTTCAAACGACTTCTGTGCTGCCACCCCTGTTTCGATAAATCAAAATTAAAGCTGATGACCACATGTCGGGTAGGGCAGTGGTATGGAAAATAAAATTCTGTTTCCATAATCAAAATCAAAGCTGACGACCATATGTCGAAAGCGCACTTAGACAAGGTCGCAAAAAATGCTACCTACAATCACCATAGATTCAAAACAAAATAATCAGCCAATCTAAAGATTTTTTATTTATATATATGTATATGAAAAATCTATGTTTAGGAATTAACTTTGGTACTACGGTGCAATGTTTAGTAGTAAGCTTAGTTTCAAAGTTAGAAGAGAATAGAAAATGTTAGAGGCTGTCTGGTGAATGCTCGAGTAGATGTCGGTGAATCTTATGTTTGAACTGAAAGATGTACGAGTTCGTAAAAAATGACTGCGAAAGGTTATTCCCCAAGCGAGTTGTTCTGTTTATAAACAAATTTCGAAACCGTACTGTGTGCGAAAACAGGAAATGCAGGGTATGGGAGTGAGCCGAATGGGCTGGTTGCGGGAAAATATTTCAGAAGAAAAGGAGGAATAAAGTAAAAGTGCCTTGTGAAAGCCGTGTATGAGCTCATTCTTTGAATCAGACTGAGAAGATTACTCCAAAGTCTAAACGAATGCACGAAGAAGGAACGACTACCAATTAACGAACAATGAGCTGGAATAAGAAATTTGGTTGAACACATGGATTGAAGAGGACAGAGGAAGTCGAAAAGGTAGGAAGGGCTTTTAGAGAATAGAACCTTATTTAAGAGGAGTAAAGCCATGATGTTAATAAAACGACGAATAGCAAGGAATTTCGCACACTTGACACCTTTTATGATCTTCGCATGTGAAAAATAAATCTTAAGCAATCATTAAAAGCCACTTTGAGGCGTTGACGGCAGGATAAATCTAAGGAAATATACATATACAAGAGAACCAAGCTTGAACCGAACAGCAAACGACAGATGACTACCATAAAGCCAAAGTTTACGTAGTGTCCCATATATCTTGGCAAGCATAAGTGTGATTTGATTATAGCAAGATAATTTTGAATTAATAACAATGCCAATAGGGAGGGAAACACCATTAAGTAGAAGAGATGGAATGCTGTCAGAAAACTGAAAACGACGACTAAGAAGAAGTACTTGAGATTTTTTACGAATTAGTTTAAGGAAGTTTATAGAACTTCATTCACTTATTTGGGATAGGGTACTATTGAGTTGAGAAATACAGGATTCAATCTGATTCGGATTCGATATTTAGCTGGAGATCATCAGTATACAGGTGAAAGATGCAGTGATGGATTATAAAGGGAAAGTCATTAATATACAATGAGAAAAGGAGAGGGGAAAGAATTGAACCTTGTGATACTTGGTGGTAAGGAAAGAGGATATAGCGCTGTTATGGCGAACACATTGAAGCCTATTGGTAAGAAGGGAAGACATAAGCCAAGTAGCAGAAGAAGAAAAGTGATAGAGTTGGCTAAGTTCGGAGAAAAATCAAGAAGAACCAATATCGCAAGGTCACCATGGTCGAGCGCAAATCGAAAATGGAAATGCCTATAGGACAAATATCAGATAAGTCAGAGGATATAACACTGTTTTGGGTTCCTGGACACAGTGGGATTAGGGGAAACTGTAGGACAGATGACCTTGCTGGACAGGGAATCGAAGTGGAAAGGACACACCACTTAACCCAGATGGGAACGCCCTTAGCCACCTACAAACTAGTTGTGGGGAGCTTAGCTCAGCTCGAGCTGGGTTGAGATGGACCACAGCAACGCTGTGTCGCACTCTTCATGCAATATGGCCAACTTCGGACGCAAAGCGTTCAAAATCTCTTGTTCAGTTGAAAAAAAAGAAATAAGCCATGTAACAAAGGTGCTGCCCAGTCACTGTCCCTTTAGCTCGCACGCCGAAAATTAGTACTTCCACACAACGACTTATGCACTTGTGATAATGAAAAAGAGGAAGAAACTGTCTCCCATCTCCTTGGTACATTGCCCGCCCTCGCAAGGGCTCATCCTTCCTTGAGGGATCAAACGAGCTGCAAAATACAGGAATACAAGTATCAACGCCAGTCGCTTTATCAAAAGCTCAAAATGGTTTGAAATGGCCTGAACTTTGTCCCAACACTAGAATGGCATCAAAATGGGCCCCCTAGTGGAGGAGCAGCCATTTCAACCTAACCTAACCTAACCCTAATCATATTGTAATACGAGTTCATAACATAGCTAGGTGAAAAAACGCGAAACCATAAGCTTGAATGCAATAAACCGGTAGTAAATAAATATTATAAAGAACCTTATTAAACACAATTAATTTAATTCAATTCAACAACTTACCGGAATAATAAGTCCTAAAATTGAGAAACAGAAGGCACCAATAAGTCCCATAAATGGAGCAATTGTAGGCACTGCAATAGCTACAACAACAGCAGCTGTAACAAGGACGGTTCTAAAATAAAATATAATAAAAATTATTAACTAAATATTTTTACTTATTAAAACTAAATGAACAAACCTTAGAACATAGTTAACTACAGTTGGCCTTTTCTTAACTTTATCCTTAATTCCATCCCAAACAATTTCTAAGCACACATAGAACTGCAGTCCAAATGTGCAATACACAGCCAAAGCGATAAGAATTTTTACAGCTTGTGCGGGTCTTTATGGAAATAAAAAATGTGTTAAATATTTTATAATAGTATATTATTTATCAATAACTTACATTTCTTCCACAGGCAAGCTAAGAGTTATACTGTCTTTGGTATCATTATCACCATAGCAAAGATATCCAAGCAGACCAAGCATCATGTAAATCAGTGTAACAACCGACATTCCCTTATTTAAAATACCGAAAATTCCAATAAAATTCTTTGGATTTTGCATTGAATTCTCCAGCGGCATTACAACACCAATAGCTTCCATGGCGAAGATTGTAATTGCGAAAAATGGTGGCAGTGTATAAATTCGTACCATTGCCTTGTCGCTAATATCTGATATCCCACTAACGAGATAATAGAATGTGATTGCTAGACCACAGCCCATAAAGAGATTGGCAACCATGGAAACTGGTGCTAGATATTTTAAATTTGGTATCCATGCCAAGAGGATCAAAGGAACTAGAAGAATTGCTATCAGTAGCCTGAGTGATATTTCATATCCTAAAAAGTGTTGTACAACCTGGAAAAATATAGATTATAGGAAAATTTGCAAAAAATACTAAAAAGGATATGAAATTACTTGTTCGAAATTTTTCGCTACAATAACAGTATATACAGAGCAGGTACCAAAGTATGTTAAAAATGTACAGATGAGTATTGTTAATCTGATGAAATAGGCGAATTTCCTTCCCCATTTCGGTCCATTTAAGAAAGCCACTTCTGCAACCTCTGCAAAACTCATAGTCGTTCGCATTGTTTTGTAGTAGAGTTTATGTGCACATTTTACCTGAAATATTTAATTTAAAAAAACTCATTAGTATATTAATGTAGTATTAGTATATTATAAATATATTATGGATAGACCATAGACCATATACTCATAGACAAAATTGTGGCAAAATTGTACCGTCACTTCCTCGCTGGTGCCCCCTGGATAACCAACCGACGATGGACGTACTCAGTACTCGTTGGGCTAACTACCGGACCAGGGACGGCGCTTTCATATGTGCAAATGGTGCACCTGCACCGGGCGCAATTTCAGAAATTAAATTTTTTGGCAAGAAACAACTGGATCGCCTCAATTCTGAAGTTGTTAAAAGCACCTTCTATGTCCCGAAAGGCTGTTAAGAGGACTGTTTGTTTTCTATGCAAGATTCTACAGTAGAAACTAATACATGCAGTGCAGTGATTACCTATTATTCCTTGAAATCTGAAGGTTTGGGCAATGATATAGGGATCACTATAATGGAGATTCGAGTATATAGTACTGAAGATATTCGGAGCCCAGGGATGTGCTGGAAATAGTAAGGGAAGTGCAGCTAATACTGAAACAAAACCTGGAGCATTAAACAGCATTAGCGAGAGAATATTGTGAAGTTAAAGCGCAAGCAAACTCATCTAAGATCGCGAATAAAGCCAGGGGTGGCTCGTTTATAGCCGCAATTGAGGCATTTGCACCGGATGCAATTTCAGAAAAAAGTGAAAATGTGTTCCTCTGCCTTCATTTTCATATAACAAAGGAACTCCACAGAGTGTTGGTGTCTTTTTACATTGTCCTGTACTGCGATCAAAATATGAACAGCTGATGGGGTGCAATATGGCATACTGCACCGGGTGCAAAAACACCAAACGCCGACCCTGTACCGGACCCTGTAAAAACCAGTTCCAGTTAAGAAACCCGAAGCAAAGCCTCGGAACGGACAGGAAAAACGGCAATGACTACGTCTACGATAGGAGAGGGGACAATGTACCTTGGCAACTACAGGATATTCTACAGCTGCGGAAGGAAAAATCATTTAGGAGTAGGCTTCGTAGTACACAGGTCAATTATAGATAATGTGATAGAGTTTCAGCCAATCAGTGAATGATTATGCTCAATACAACTCCGAACGAAGTTCTTTACCTTCTTAATCATGAACGTACATGTGGAGACGGACACGACAAAGGACACTTTCTATTATAAGCTTGAACGGCCTCTTCCAATGACATCAGAATGATGATAGGAGACCTCAACGCCAAAATTGGAAGATAGAACGGGCACAGGCCGACCATTGGGAAGGAAAGTCCCCACGAAACATCAAACGCTAACGGACAACGTGTTATCGATTTTGCAATGAGTAAAAATATGATCGTTAGATCTGCAGGAAGAAGAAAGGGAAATTTCTCAACAATTTTATCCTGAAGGCAGAGGAAAACTTTGCCCAAAACAAAACACGGAAAGTATACAAGGAAGTAAACTTCTTCAAGAAAGGCTTCAAACCCTCCTCCGGCATATGTAGAACAAAAGAAGGCACTATAGTCGTAGTCAGCGAAGATGTAAAGAAAAGATGGAAGGAATTTTTTAGCAAGCTGCGGAACGCAAATGAGAACATCCGACATGTACCAATACCCCATCTACAACATAACCATGAACCCAGAGAAACAAATGCATTCACCCTGGAAGAAGGACAAGGTGCCATACGATCCTTAAAAAACAACAAATCTCCAGGAAATGATAACATCCCAGTAGAGTTGATCAAACAAGGAGGCGAATCGCTTTCAGCAGCTATACATGAATTACTATGCTGCATATGGAGGAACGGAAAAATGCCGGAAGATTGGGAACAAAGCATTATCTCCCAATACACAAGAAAGGAGATAAATTCAACTGTGGAAACTATAGGGGCATATCTATTTTAAGCACAGTATATAAAATAATGACAAACATCATTAAAGCCAGACTGGAACCTTATGCAGAAGCAGCAATAAGTAAATACCAAGCTGAATTCAGAAGAAATAGGTCAACAATGGATCAACTATTTTCAATAAGGCAAATCCTCCGAAAATGCTGGGAATACAACATCGATGTGTAGCAACTCTTCATCGACTTTAAACAAGCATAGGACAGCATCGACAGGGAGCAAATGTATGCGACAATGCTGGACCTAAACATACCCCTAAAGATTGTAAAATTAACAAAAATGACAATGGGAAACACAAGGTGTGCGGTCAGAATACAAGGAAAATTGACGGAGTTCTTCTCAGTCAAGCAAGGCTTAAAGCAGGGCGACCTATGCTATGTAATCTGTGCCTAACAGTTGGCAGGTTGTAAACTGCCTTGCCAGTTCACTGTCATACCTTAGAGAAATTTTCACGGAATTAGAAATGGGAGCCAAAGATATAGGGCTGCAAATAAATGCAGAAAAAGGTAAAATTCGAATTCAGTCAAGGGTGGAAAGAAGAAGAAGAAACCACAACACCATCTGATGGAAATATAACTTCGAACGGGTAAACCAATTTAACTACCTGTCCACAGTCAGCGTACGTACAAAGAAGAATAATGAAATCCAGAGACATCTACAGAAAAACCAAAACAAGAATCTACAAAACTATCATACGTACAGTATGTATGTAAGGATGTGGAGCATTGAGTATCTCCCAGAAATCCGCCGACAAGATGGATATATTTGAGAGCGCTGGAGAGTTATGCTTCCTGAAACGAGTTGAATCTCATCGACCAACCGATGACATTCGCTTTTGGTGGAGCGGGGAAGGGCTAAGGAAGGCTGTGACAGGAGGAATCAAGAATGTAAAGAGGGAAGAAGAAAGAAGGAAAGTTATGTAGGTGGAAAAGTGGAAAAGTTGAAGGGCCGTGGCGCTGGGGCGGGATTCGAACCCGGGACCTCTAGGCCTTTAGGCCGGTAATGTCCAAAGAATGGGTGACTCAAAGATACCAAAAAAGCCCTGTATCGACTACCAGATGGCAGAAAACCAGTTGGTAAACCATGGCCAAGGTGGTAGGACAATGTTAAGGCTGATGCAGCGAAACTGCTCAACACAAAAAACTGGAGACAAGCTGCGGAGCAGAGAGACGTATGGAGGAAGAAGCTAATGGAGGCCATGGCTCGAATTAGGCTGTAGAAATATATTATGTAATAGTTAAAACAAATAGTGCTATCTACTTACAAGTACATAACTGCAATGTGTGCATATAATGGCTGTGAAAATTGTTGCAAAAATTCCTAGTACCCATCCTGAATACATGAAGGCAATTGGCATACCAAGGATTCCAGTTCCAAGGGAGGCTTTTAATAAATGAGTTAGTGTTTCACCATCTCTGCAATAGAGTTATTTTTAAGTAAAAGTAAACAGTATTTTTTTTTAAATATTTACGTCGTTGGATGTGGATTCTGTCGTTCTGCAAACGGATCAAATCCTCCTGCAGCTGCATGTGTACCATTCTCAACATCTTTCCTTGGTGTGATTTTATATCTGAAAAATTTTAATAAACCATTTAAAAAAAATTTGAATTTTAATAGAAATATTAATTTTAATAATTCCAAAATTTTTTTGAATCAACCTTAATTCCGGAGTCATAATATCTTCCATTGTAAATAAAATTTTAAATAATTCTTAGCTAGATTTCTGCACTGCACAACATTAAGCCACAAACTGCCAATGCTAACTCAACTTTAGTAGCTTAACTGTTTCAGTTGATTTTTTGTTCTTTTTTCTAAAGAACTTTGAATGGCCGCTGGTGTAATTCCAATGCACAATTGCAACGAAATCATTTGCCAGACAAACGGTGTCATATTTTGCAAGAATAATATAAAAAAAAAATCTGCATTTTTAGACGACATGAGCACGCTGAAGTCCCCAGCTATTTACGATTAAAAAATATCAAATAACACACTGCCTCTGTTCGTATTGACCACACATAGTAGAATGTTCTAGATTACAATTAAAGATATTATAATGCGTGTAAATACATAAATTAATGTTGGAAAAAGTTAAAAGTGAAAGACTTTTCCCGGTTAATGCACTTTGATCATTCCAAAATTCCTAGACTTAATGATATTTTTAAAAATAAATTGCATACTTTTAGGAAATTATTAAATTGAATGAATGAATTTTAGCCGCTATTTTTCAAATTTTGCAGTTATTTTCTGGTAAACTATTGCAATCCTTTATTTGCGGTTGTGGTCACAACGAAACTATTCAATACATTCCATAGCCATTATCCAATTGATAAATTGCAAGCGTCGTGATTACTGAAACTGCTGTTATCATCGAAATGGGAAGATCTGATTCATTCATTCAATCACTTCGATCGGCAGTTTATTTAGAAACAGTGCGGGATATGCAACTTGATAGCACATCTGCATCAATACAAGATATGCAGAAGGCGCGTTCCGTGAATTCCGTTAGTCGTATTCTAGTGGTGGTGCTGAATGGAGGTTCAGCTAAAATTCACGAGGAAAACGTAGGAAAGAAAGAAATCAAGCGATCATGCCACATTTCTACTAACATTTTTTTTATGTGATAGACTAGAGGCTTAGGGAAAGCCCCTTTGTACTGCCGACAATTTATTTTTTCGTATAGAATGTCGAACAGCAGCTCTAGCCGGAAGATAGAGAGAGACGAGAAGGAAGGAACTATCACAACCTAGCCGCGATATTTTTTTATTCCACCTACTCGCAACCATTTCGCGACTCTGACATCGGGGCATCGAGAACAACTCGCTGGAGTGTTATGCCTCCTGAAACGAGTTGAATCTCATCAACCAACCGATGGCATGCGCTTTGGTGGAGCGAGGAAGGACTAGGGAAGGCTATGACAGGAGGAATCAGGAATGTAAAGAGGGAAGAAGAGAAAGAAGGAAAGTTATGTAGGTGGGAAAGTGGAAAAGACGAAGGACCGTGGGGCTGGCCGGGATTCGAACCCGGGACCTCTGGGATAGCAGTCAGGCGCCTTACCTCTAGACTACCGAGGCCCCCTTAGATCAATTCAAGATCAATTCAACATCTTAGATCAATTCAAGCAAGATCAAGAGTCTGAGTGAGTGCGCAAAAAAGGAACGATTACCAATTAGGGAACAATGTACGGAAATGAGAAATCTAATTGAACGCATGGATTGAAGAGGCCTGAGGAAGTTCGACAGGTAAGAAGGGCTTTTCTTCTTCTTCTTTGATCCTTTAGCTGGCGGTCCGAGCAGACGTCTCCGCAACGGATACGCTGCTGTCGATGCCACTGGGTCTCGAACTCTATTCACTATTCGTTTCCATTCTTACCTGTTTTTGGCGAGGTCTCGAGCCTTGGTAACTGATAATCGTTAATTCTCGATATTCGAGTTATTTAGCCAGGTTTTCTTCGGTGCCGATCGCTGAATTCTCCACTCTGCGGGACGGTCTCGCCAGACCGTAATTTAAAGGCCCTTTTTTTGGACCTTATCTAAGCATCCCAAGGTGGTTATTGAAGCGCCGCCCAAAACCAGGGAGTTATATTCGAGAAGGGGCCGAATGTAGGATTTATAACTAACAGCACGGGTCGATGCCTGGAAGAGCAACTTGCACCTCTTAAGAAATCCCAAGCATTTGGATGCTTGTTTGGCGATTTGGAATATGTCGTCATTTCATCGCAAGTCTTTGGCTAATGTCACGCCTAAGATGTGTAGGGATGGATCGGCCATTAGTTCAACGCCACCTACTGTCACGGATGGATGGTTTTGGTGGAGTTGAATTCGACACGATCCCTGCTTCCCCACTCTAAAAGGAGTTCAACGTCCCTATTTATAGAGTTGGACATTAGTTCACGATCATCAAGACAGGGTCTGGCCCGAGTCTGTCTTGTATCGAAGCTGTAAGTAAGAGTAACGTAGAGGACCGTAGTCAGCGAAGCTGAAAAGTGAGTTGGAGGGGATTGAAAGTAGGTCATTTATAAAGATAAAAAATAGGGTCGGTGATAAAACTGACCCCCGGGAGACCCCCGTAGAGATGGGGTGAGATTCAGACACTTATACAGAAGCCTCTATTCCAATAGCTTTGAGTTTAGCTAACAAGGCTGAGTGCCATACTCTATCAAAAGCCTTGGATATATCCAAAGCAACCAAACTAGATTCACCAGATCCATGCAAACTTTGGTTGAGCCATATTGTTTGTCATTGATGAGAAGGTTGGATTCTAGATATGCCATAACCTTTTTGTTTATTATCGTCTCCATGGTTTTGGAGAGAATAGAAGTAATTGCTATTTGGCGATAGTTGGAGGGATTGCTGGAGCATGGGCTGAACATGTGCAAATTTCCGGAGGAGTATGATAGGGCAAAAAGTTTGCGAAGAGGTTTAGCCAAAGGTGAAGCGCATTGTTTTAAGACGGCAGAGGGTATATTATCGGGTCCAGTGGATTTGTTGGCATCGAGCTCCCTGAGGCACCTGTACACCTCGCGAGTGCTGAAGAAAACCCTGCCCATTAAATTAGCGTTGTGCTGGAGAACCGGGGGTATCGTATCAGTTTCGGGTAAAGAAAAAATATTAGGCAAACAAAGATGGTAATAAATCGGCCTTAGATTTTCTGTCTGTTATCACCTTCTCATAGTAGATAAATGAAGGAGTTGTGGATGTAGTGAAATTCTTCTTGATGGAGCTTACCAAGGACCAGAAGTTTTTGCTACCAGAAGTTGCATTAACGAGTTTATTTTATAACTTGGTGTCAAATGAAGTTTTGACATTCCTGATGATGACTTTACAGGAATTTCTGAGTTTTATATACTCTAGGCGGAGCGATTCACTCGAGAAACACTTGTACGCCCAGAAGGCAGTGTCCACGTTTCCGATCCATAAAGAAGAATCGGAAGGATCAACGTTCGGTAAAGGCTTTTAGGGCAGAGAAGTTTATGCAGGAAGAGCACTGCAATTATGTCAACTACGTGAAAAAGGCCACAACCGAGCAAGGAATTTTTCACACCCAACACATGATCGAATCTTAGGAACCATAGAAGCAATGGCGGATTCAAGGGGGAAATAAGGGACACCCACCCCCCGTTACCGTTAAAGACTTCTAAGGTGAGAGATGCGATAACAGATTTTCTCCTAGCAAAAAGCGCAAGGGTCCAACACTTTGAACCCGTCTGTGTAGGGTTAGAAAGTCAGGCCGGTCGTGTAGACTTCGACTGAATAAAGGATACGTCAGTTTGGGACTTGACACTATATATTTTGAGATCGTCGTAAAAGAGGTATTCTCTAATTTCTCGGACAGGTCAGAGATCAATATATTGAACAGAAAAGGGCCAAGCTGACTGCCCTGAGGAACACCGGAAGTTACTTCGATTTCATTTGAAAGGAATCTTTGAAATCAGATAACCTGTGTTCTTCCGTTGAGATATGATCTTAACCATCTTCTTCTTCTCTGCTCTACAGCCCAATTCGAGCCTTGGCCTCCATCAGCTTCTTCCTCTAGATGGCTTTCTGCTCCGCGGCTTTAACCATCTTAATGTAATTGTTAACTGTCATCGATTGCAATTGGCTAATTCTTTTTCATTCGTTCATTGACACTCGTTCGACTGTTTGACGAGAATAGAACTAGGAGTCATAATTTACGCACCAAAAATTAATATTATCTAACGAAAAAACGCAATCATCAAAATGCAGCGTAAAAAGTGACGAAAGTGAAATTTTCAAAAACATGTTTTTTTGTATCAAATATGGAATCTCGAGGCAATTTATTTATATTTAAAAATAAGCAACTAAAAAAAATGCTCACTCTTTCTTTATCATTCATTGAGGCATTTTGCCAAATAACTGAACGTGAACTATTTTACCCATGACAACTCAACATGCCCCACGTCTACCACCAACTAAGAATATACGCAAAAATTTGGCTAAAAAAGGGAACTACATATGTATATTGTTAATTTTCCACGAGGGCAGCAAGATGTCATGTCGGATGGAGACACACCTTTTTCTTGAAAGAAATTCCTATCTTAGATTTAAATGAAAATAGAAAGTGACAAAAATAAAACGTTTTACGTTTCCACATTAAACAGAATTTTAAAACGTGTCGAGTTTTTTTTTTGTAAAAAAAATAATCTCAAGCATATATTTAATCTAAAAATACTTCTTGCAGAAATATATACGTGAAAATTTTCAGGATCATCAGATATATCAAGGTCAGGATTTTTTTGTGATTTTTCTATCTTAAATATAAGTTTAATATAAAACAAAAGAATGAGGAAATTAAATTGGTTAATTTTATTCTCAACATTTTTTATTATAATGTTTGTTTCACTACGGGGACTAGGTGAAGGAAACAATTTCGCTCTCGAACCTCTTCTAAGTGTACAAATATTTTTAAGCTCACGTTTTTTAGAAAACAAAAAATTGTAAACTTTGTACGATAAATATATAAAAAACGTGACAATGCGATTAAAACATAAAAAATTAAATTTATAATGTAAAAAATAGGTGTTGGCCGACTTCGTGACGATGATGGCTTCTTGCAAAAACAAAAACTTGCAAATAAACTTAAATTCCTTCGTCAGATAGCAGAACATGCACGCTTGTAATAATAATTATTGCGTGTAGCCCTTAATTAATCAGAAGATCAATTTAGGTCAAAATATACTTATGAAGAAGATATCAAGTGGACATGATTAGAACATTCATGCACTTTCTCTGGGAAATGGAGAAGACCACACACTTTAATTTGTGCAATTAAAGAAGTTGTGTTTAGCATGGAATCTTACAGTTTAAAGTAAGGGGTCGTCCATTGATTACGTGAGGCGTTTAGTGGGAGGGGAACGAACCGAATCTCACCCAATCTTACGTGGGGCAGAGGGGATCTCAGGGTCACAGTGAAAAATTGCGACAAAACTGGGTTAAATTAAGTAAAACATGCTACTTCACTAAAGACCCCCATTCACTGGCCCCTGTGCTGAAAGTCGAGTCGTGATCGGTGACAAGTCGCTTGAGTTGAACAAAGTGACGTTTTGGTCGAATTATGACTTTCAGGGCCTAGAGTGGAAATGTTGAGTTTAGGCCCCTGTATTTATAGCCGTGAATCGACTCTTTATCTTTCTTCAACTTAAACCGACTTGTCGTGACGGCTTGACTTTCAGCACAGGGGCCACTTACAGGCCGGGGGTTGGCTCTGCTTCGTACAGGCCAGGTCGGCCGGCGGTTCCGAGTGGATACGGCGTGAATTCTTGCCGTAAATTCGTGGTTTGAGAGTAAAGAAGTTCAGTTCTTCAAGCACAAATTGACGATAAATGCCCAAAAACACAAAGATATTTGTCAGTTTTCTTCGACTGCAGGCCACAAATGGTTGACGGGCGGTGAGGGTGTGGTGAAAACATTCAGGCCACGGCCTGCCGGCAACATGTGAATAATTGGGGGCCTTAAGATATGGCTAAATCGTACACAACATTTTTTACGCGGTTATGCGAGCTCCAGAAAGTAGCATAGCATCGATTGTTTAGCCGCCATCAGCCAGCCAAATGCACGACTCGGTAAATTCTGCAGTGTACAAGGCAAGTAATACTGACTCGCGAAAAGGCCCTCAGAATATAAAACTACAGGAAGACATACGCCAAAGTTTAGCGTAATGAGTGAACGCTCACGTTTTGGTAGTTGTGCCCCCTTCGCGGGAAATTGTGGGGCTCGCGAGGTTCAACAAAATTTAACAAAATATTTTGTACTGGATGGTTCCAACATGTGAAAAAGAAAAAAAAGAGCCAGATAAAATGATTCAAGCTCCGTTTACCAGAAGACGAACATTTCCAGTACTTGCAGAACCTTCAAGCCAAATATTTACGGGTGACGCTGGATGCGAAACTCAACTGGAACCATCACATGTATACTCTGTTTCATGGTACAGAATGGCGCTTAAAAGTTTCATAACTAATTTAAGCAAAATTCAAAGAATTGCCTGGCCTGCATTTCCATCAACGAGGTTATCCGCACTTCCCGACGGCATCGCTGTAGACTTTCCTCAATTTGAAGGGCTACGAATAGTTATTTGGGCGCTGGTCTTGGACGAGGACATTCTATAATAATCATCATTATTGAAGAGATCCTGGAAGCAGGGGTGCCCTCCAAGATCTCGAATTTTGAGTAACGCAGGGTGGACTAGTTCTAAAACTGAAACAGGTGTGGGCGTCGGAATCTGGAGTGAAAGCCCGCGATTCAGTAGAGCAATAAGCCTACGCTAGTGTGTCTGTCTTTCAAGCACAAGTTTAAGATATACTGGCATGCACTGATGAGAACGGCGTATCAAAACAAACCGATCTTTATTTTCTCTGATAGCCAAGCGGGCATAATCAATAAATCACATAATCAATCAAGTTAACCGTGTCTGGGTCCAGGGTTATCGGGGCTTCAAATGCAATGAAAAGCGGATGCTCTGGCTAAACAGGGCTCTTGGTCCAAAGCCGGGATTGATGAACCATAAACATATGGCTATAGGGTTGTAGTACAATTGACGAAACGAATGGCTGATCATATATTTTTAAAGAGTCTGGTATTTTTCTAATATCGTCTGGTTGAACATATATTTGTCTCCTAAAACTCAGAATGCACGAATACCCTGGAATTGCAATCCTGCTCAGTGTGTGTGTGGATCAAGATTTCATTTGGATTGCAAACTGGTTTATGATCATTGTGAAACCAGTTTGAAATTGGAATTGCCTTACACCCCAAAATATTTAAATTCGTTAGTTGAAAATATCTGCCTACTAAGCCTGATTCCTCACACGACACGGCAAGAGTCGGCTGCAAAAGTGGTTTATGGAGAATCGGGTGAGAGATAGCGAAAGAAATTGTGTCCATTCCATCGTCCTCTCTGACCCTCTTCTCTATAATATCCTATATAATATACCTTTGCAGCCGACTTTTTTCGTGTCGTTTATACGCTCTGTTATAGCAATAACACAAAATCAAACGAAGTGAACGAACGAACAAGTGAATTTCTGTACGTTTATCCGAACGTGATAAATTACCGAGCCTCCATGCAGAGTTTACCCTGGGTTAACGCAGAATAAGCATCCATGGAAACGCGGGGTGAGTAAAGTTTCGTTAAATCCAAGATAACTCCACGAAACCCGGATTAAGCCGGGTTTTGCATATGGGGTTGTTTAAGTGTTAGTGTAATTGTGTCAAGTTACCCTACGCCAACCACAGGGGGTTCCGTACGTGCATTACTGTGTTTCAATGAACCAAGGTAGAGTTTTGGTTGAGTAAACAGAACGATTTTTCACTCAAGTTAATGCGATGCTGTTTCCATGACGGTTCTAGGTGAAAGTGACAGATTAATAATTTAATTGTATATGTGCAGTAAGGACACTCAATCACACACATCGCACCCTTAGAATTATAGAGACTCAACAAGGAAACGCAAAATTTTGGCACATTACTGATTGCGTCACTCTAAACCCGAGAGGGCGCGGGGAAGGGCCGAGCGATAAAGACCGAAATATGTGTTTGTCCTTTTCTACTCATAAATCGGTCACTGTTTTAATTAAAGTCGATGCAGATGATCATTTTAGGTCGTTCTGTGGCGGAAAGTCAAAATATCAAAATTTCGTACTGGGTCTGTATAATTCTAAAGGTGCGACATATTCAAAACTCGGCTTAACCCGACTGGTTTCGATGAGTTTACTTGGATTTAACGAAACTTTACTAAACCCCCGTTTCCATGAGCGCCTACTCCGAGAAAACCCAGGGTCAACTTTGCCTGGGTACACAGTACATATTTATTATAGAGGATTACCCTGATGTCAAACGAACTACTAAGTCAGTCAAACAAAGTATTCAGGATATTGCTAAGCAGCGCTGGAATTGACTCCGCTGGAATTTTCTTACATCGGTAGCAAAACTCTCAGCTGTAACGGAGAGTAATTTCGGAATTAAAATTTATGCTGCTATGTAAGAAAATTACAGCGCAGTTCAGAAATGGCCTGAATACCTTGTTTGACTGTAGTTTGTTACGCTTTTATTTCATATAATCCTTCTATGAATTGTTTTCTAGTCCCGCAAATCTCACTGATCCACGGTATTTCGGTATTGAGATTTTGATGCGGGATTGGTTTCCCTATTCCTGATCTAATGCTGGCAGAAACGTTTAAAACTGTTCATAAATACAACGAAACTTCTTCTTCTAACTAATATATAAACTAAGTAAAGAGTGTTATCAATTAAGATGCTTACTTTCCGCTTTTCCCATCTTTTGGCAAGAAAGTTTCCAATTCTTGTGGTGCATTTCCGACGTTTGTATCCTAAAAAGAAAAATACTATTAGGAAAATCTTCAAAGTAAACAAAATATTTAACTTACACCTATGTTAACCATTGTTAGATCTGTTCAGTAATCACTGCGTATAATAATCTGTAAATTAAAATGAAAAAAACTGTTAATAAATCATCATTTATAATTAAATCTGAGATTCTATCGTCTAAAATGCGGGATAAATACACTTCATATAGTTAATTGATACAAATTATATTTCCATCTTGATATAACAAGAAAGAGGGTCGCATTAAATATTTTCGAAATTGACATACAAGACGCCGCCGCTCTCAAAATTAATGTCAACTTTTGTCGACGTATAATTGAGTTTAATCAGAAAAAAAAATTTAATTGAGAAAATCGATTAATTTGATGGTCAGCAAGCGACTTCGTGCTGCAGCCAGTATTCGTTTAGTCTGCAGCACGTGAGTGACAAAAAAATCAATATAGACGAACACAAAAAATTTACTATACACAAGTGAACCCGAAAGATTCATTCATTCCGACTTTCAAAAACCGCGTCTATTTTTAGTCTCTTTGGTTTCTGATTATTCTAGTATCGAGTCGAGTTAGACTTTAAGCTCCGGATTTTGTTCCTTGTTTTATCATTCGTCATTTTGTTTATGGGATTTTCGATAATTCGTCAATATCGAAGTTTGATGAAGTCAAGTTGCAATCACAAAATTCTCTTATCGCAGAATTGTATTTCCGTGAATACCCAGGATTCCGACTGATAGGATGAATTATGTTTTGGCTATCTTTTGGCTAGTCTCTATTGACATACATTTTTCGTCGTTATAAAACTATTATCATTTTGTTCTGTTGACTTTCGTAATTGTTTATTTAATAAGTTAAGGGCAAATATTGCCCTTAATACAAGTGGTTTAACGTCTCTAGTTATGAATGTTTTCGGCTGAAACTGATATCTGTTGGGATCTTCTAATAAAACAATCTATTATGTTTTTGGGTGCGGTGTTGTTATCTTATTGTTATGTGAAGACTTGACGTGATCCCTAATAATAGTCTTTCATAATTGGGTTGAATTTTATTTGTGTTGTCCTTTTGAACGTAAATAATACTACGCAGTTAGTAATATTCATTGGTAGGTAGCATCAGATTACTTTTGCGTTAAATTTTTGTTTTTTATGAAGACATTAAAAATTATTTCTTTGTTATTTACATAAAAAATTGCCATAACAAATTTTCGCTGCAGCATGTCTTTTGTAGCAAAAACTTGTGGTTTGTTGTGTTTACATTTTTAGTTACTATATTATTAAGGACTGAAACGAAGTTCCTTTGTACGGAAATGGAATGGATTTTTGATGTTGTTCATTTCCTTCATTTTAATCACAAATTTCTTTAATACCAACCAACAAAACTATTGTAGTTGATCGCTTTTGTCCTTAATTAGTTAGTATCCCGAAGAACCTTATAATAGTGTTGTATATAAAAAAATCTTTCAGTTGGAGACCTCATATCACCATGAAATTAATGGTGATAATCAAGAAATTTCCTGTAGCCATTTCAAATTCAAAGCAATCTCAAAGCAATATTTTAAATTCGTCTTTTTTTTTTGGGTTATACCAGGGGTGGCCAACACGCGAACTTCATAGCCTGCCATAGCAATTAGCTCTCGGGGGGCACGGAGTGACCGGGTTGATGGATAAAAATCCAAGAAATTGCTTTTCTCTGTAACCATTTAAAATAGAGATCGCATCCGCAACAGTGAAAACAAGCATATTTTCAAGTAAGCACACTTTGCTCAACATCAAGCTAGTGTGTTATGAGTGCAGGATTCTTTTCTTCTGATCCTTTAATCTCGCATGTGAAATATATTGCGGAAACAATTGTCCTCCTTGTTGTGGCCGCTGTTGGTCAACGTTATTATAGGTCGTCCAACTCGACGGGTTCCTTGCGGATTCCATTCAAGCTAGATTCAGTTTTGCTCCTCGCAAGATGTGGCCATTCAAATTCCATTTCCTTAGCATCCTTTCTTGGCCGGCATGTGGCAATAGTTCTTCATTTGTAATCCTATCTTGCCAGCAGATTTTTAGGATGAAAATTGGAAGGCGCCTTGTGATAAGTTTTCATCGACTTGGAAGCAGGTTTTAATCATACCCATTCCCAAGTGTCTTTCTCCTACCGGTACTTCCGATTTTCGGCGTATCAGTATTCTTCCATTTCTGGCAAAACTCCTTGAAAAGCAAATAATTGCGCATTGTAAGCGTCTCAATCTTATAAATATAAATATGGCAATCTGGCTTTGGTTAACATCACAGCCTTCAATCACGTCCTGCTTCAGCCTCACTGGCCTCACAAGCACATTTGTTCTTTCTGCTCTTAAGCTTTTGCAAAGTTTCTCATCTAAACGCTCTCAAAAGGTTAAACTAGGTGGCCAAGGTCCCCAAGGCTCCATTTTTGAGCCACTTTTATTCAGTACTTTTATTAACAAAGATTGATATGTATGATGACGATGTGCAGCTTTATTTCCCTGCGCCAAAAGATATATGTGTGCTGCGTCATATATGTTACAGGTCGACATTAAATTTGCTGCAGCTAAATCCCTCCCAAGTCCCAGTGTATGTTTTTATCTCACGCTGTTAGTGTGGACTTTTCTGCTATCGCGTTAAACTCGGTTCCTCTTGTTTGCGAAATAAAGCACGAAATCTTGGGGTGCTACTGAATAGCAGCATGACTTGCTGCGATCACATTAGTTGCATTGTTAGTAAAACCTACGGACTCCTGCCTAAACTTCGTTATCATTGTGGCTTGCTAAAAAGGACTTCTACACGGCCTTTCCACCTTTCCCTATCTAGTAGTAAGCCTGGTGCAAAGAAAGGAATAATGGACAGGATAGATTAAAACACATCGTTGCTTCGAAAGTTCAATGGCAAGTATCGGATTGTGTAAAACTTGTCAGTAAATTGATAACAGGTGGTTCTAGGTATCGATATTTGAAGATTACTTTGCTTTATTAACGCAAACAAGAGTAGTGATGAGCAAACGCAAGAACAAGACAAGACTAATCTAGTCTTGTTCTTGTTCCGTCTGTCTTGTTCTTGCAAGCATAACTAAGTCTTGCTCTTGGTCTTGTTAAATGTGCAAAAACAAGACAAGACTGCAAAAACAATACCACTAAACAAGAAGATCCGACTTAACGCGATAACAGAAATGTCAGGACTAGGGTACCATTTTTCGGGAATCAATTAGGCGGGACTAGGCATGCGCAATCCGCGGGATTTGGTCAGGTTGTTATAAGAACCGGGACTTAATAGAGAAATACTAAGAATATTGCAATTCCAAAACTCGCAACTGTTTCATGATCGATGTACGGAAGTGAGAATCCATACACTGGTGGACAGAAGCGAAACCCATTTAAAACTAGTTTGAACTGCTAGGGTGCGACTGTTCCCGCCGGTCGGAAGCGATTTCAGTTGCGTGGTTGCACTTCACCTGAACTACTTGACATTTTGCCAAAACCTCGTTACTTAAAACTAACACAGATTGATCCAAAATCATTTGTGCTCATTTCAAATTTCATTTTTATTGCAAACTGGCTTGGCTCGTGATTATTGTTAAACTAGTTTGAAATTGGGCTTGGAAATCAGGCGATTTGTGTGCGGAGGGGCTTACACTCCACAAAATACATACTTTAAATTCGTTAGTTGAAGATATTTGCATACTAAGCAATAACACAAAATCATCTAAGTATATTTATGTGCGTGTATCCGAATGTGATCATTAAATGAGTTTCCATGCAGAGTTTACCCTGCGTTAACTCAGACTAAGCGCCCATAGAAATAAGGGTTGAGTAAAGTTTCGTTAAATCCAAGAAAGAAAACACCACGAAACCCGTCGGATTAAGCCGGGCTTGGCAATATGTTTGTTTAAGTTTCAAGTTACCTTATGCTTACGACATGGGATTCCCCACGTGCACTACTGTGTTTTAATGAACACAGATAGAGTTTCCGTTGAGTAAACAGAAAGCTTATTACATCAAGTAAACTCACTGCTGTTTTCATGACGGCTATGCGTGAAAGTGACAGATAAATAATTTTACATTACAATCACACACATATGCAAAACTCAACTTAACCGGACTGGGTTCTTTAAGTTTACTTGGATTTAACGAAACTTTACTCAACTCCCGTTTCCATGGGCGCTTACTCTGAAAAACAGCTAGGGTAAACTTTGCATATAAACTCAGTGCAGCCCTCGCGGCTAATTGTGTTGTGTGCCAAACAAACTACTGAGTCAGTCAAAAAAGTAGTCAGACCATTTTAAACTACGCCTGGAATAGTTTCCGCTGGAATTTTCTAACATCGGTAGCATAAACTCTTCTGTTATTGAGAGTAATTTCAAAATTATATTTTATGCTACTATGTAAGAAAATTCCAGCGGAATCAATTCCAGCGTAGATCAGAATTGGCCTGAATACCTTGTTTGACTGTAGTTTTTTACGCTCTTAGTTCATATAATACTTCAAACTAAAACAAAATCTATGAATTTTTTGCACTCGCGCAAATCCTGCGCATCCATCCGATTGAGATTTTGATGCGGGATCGCGGGATTGAGATTTTGATGCGGGATTGGATTCCCTAGAATGGACGATGCGATCTTATACAAAAGGCTTATAAATATAAAAACAATACTGCGTCTACATTAGCCATGACTATGGAGATTTCCATATGGCATGGACAGTGTAGACTCTGAAACTTGGCCATTTGTAATGGCAGATCTTATGACAAACTCCATGGAAAGCCATTAAGACCGGCCGTCAAATCTGCCATAAATTTGACTATAATTTGACGTTTGTTCAAGCAACTATGGCGGATAGTTTAAAATTTAATTTGGTTGGCTACTTTTAGTAGCACGCGTTTTTATAATTCTGAAAAAATGTTTGATTCGATAACATTTGTGAAGATATGCCATTTTTTCAAATGAAAACTCTGCCATGAATTGCCCACCACCATATAACATTTGACAGTTCAAGCCATAATATATGGCGATGGTGATGGCGCAAAATATGGAATGTGTAGACGTAGTGTTAAGATTCAATACAAAAAAAATAATGAGAAGTAAAATTGCAAATTTATTCGGTTATTTTTGTTTGTTTAATTATATGTTTTTATGATTAGACCCATATACTTTTATCTTATAAAAGTTGCAAAAGATACGCTACCAAGCTGTACCACATGCTAACAAATATCTTGATGCCAGTAATGTATTTACTTAACTTAAAAGATAGCAAGTGAATCTTTTCACATAAATAGCATTTAGCTACCTTATTTAGTATTTTTACGGTTTTTTTTTTCTTTTTTTAGACTTTTAATACTGATGTAAATGTTGACAATATATATAAAACCAAAGCCATCATAAACTTTGTGTTTCTTCATATGCACCTGAAATTGTCTAACATGTAATACCTAATTGTTCATTTTCAAGGTTACATTTTTTGTAACACTAAAAAATGCGATAAATTATATGAACAAAATAAAAACACTATTGACATTAATTACTATCAACTATCGTTTAAACTTAATTTTAACTGCGTTCAAAATTCTTTTCCAAATTAATAATAATCAATTTTCGCCCAAGGGCACTGTCTGCTCAACACATTTCCAGTGACATTTATCACCTGTGCAGTACATTTCCTGCATTGATAAGAATTAATTGCATAGTAATTAGAATGATATCTCTGAAGACTCTCATAGTGCACGAGCGCCCATTGCACAATATCACTTCCATTATGCAATACAAATTGAAAATAAAGTGCGATAGTAGTAAAGTCGAAAGGAAAAAAATGCTTCGAATTTACACATTTTAGCAATAACATTAGCAGATTACGAGCGCGATAGCAATTGTCTTCGTGATGTTTTCATTTAGTGCAACTTCAGCATTTTTTTTTCTAAAAAGGTAAATAAAACGTAGATTGACACAACTTGAAGCGTCTGTCTGAACAATCAGCAAACAGCACTTTCACGTTAGCATTTTTAAATGTTTGCCGACCCCCACGTAGCTTTTACACATATCCCCTTGAAGGTAATGAAATTTTCTAGGTGAATAAAAGTACTTTAAGTTATATTTGGGCGTTTCTGGCCAAAGTGGTAAAATCGCTGGCAAATATTAGGTAAACTATGGGGGGAAATATTTAAATTTCAATAAATTTGAATTTATAACTATCTAAACTACAATATTGTTGTTGAATACCGTGTATAAGATATTCTCCGCTATTCTACAAAACAAAATGGCCCCATATGTCAGAAACATCATAGGCCAATACCAGTGTGGCTTCAGCCCAGGCAAATCATCGGTCATAGTCAGAGTAGAACTATACAAAGCCATGAGAGAATACGGCAACCCCAACAAACTGACAAAAATATGTAGGTTGACCATGATCAATGTGACAAGCCAAGTAAAGGTATCCGGAACAGTGTCCAAACCAATCAACATCTATAATGGGCTCCGACAAGCGGATGGTCTGGCCTGCCTCCTTTTCAACCTGGTGTTGGAGAAAGTGATCCGAGATTTAAGGGGCACAATCCTTCACAAGTTCACCCAATTACTGGCTTACGCAGACGATATTGACATCATTGGATGAACAACAACAGCTGTACTAGAAGCTTTCACTCAGATTGAGCGGGCGGCAGGAAATCTGAGACTGCACATTAACGAAAGCAAAACAAAGTACATGGTGGCCTCGTCTACAAGAACACCTAACATTGGTTCCACAATCAAGATAGAGGAACACTAGTTTGACGTGGTAAACTCATTTACCTACCTTTGGTCGATAGTAGCAGCCGACAATAGCATGCATAGTTTATCCTGGGTTAGCAAAGAGTAAGCGCCACTGGAAACCCGGGTTGAGTAAGGTTGTAGATTTAACCCAAAAAAGCTACACGAAACACGCCCAATTAAGCTGGGTTTTGAAAATGGGTTTACTGAACATATACCAACGGAGACACGACGAAAAATTGTTCATCTGTCACATCAATCCAGAATTGTCAAGGAAACAGCATCGGGTTAACTTGAGGTAAAATGCTTTCTGCAAACTCAATGAATATTCTACCCCGGTTCATGGGGGCCTCGGTAGTCTAGGGGTAAGGCGCCTGACTGCTATCCCAGAGGTCCCGGGTTCGAATCCCGGCCAGCCCCACGGTCCTTCGCCTTTTCCACTTTCCCACCTACCTACATAACTTTCCTTCTTTCTTCTTCCCTCTTTACATTCCTAATTCCTCGTGTCGTAGCCTTCCTTAGCCCTTCCCCGCTCCACCAAAGCGCATGTCATCGGTTGGTTGATGAGACTCAACTCGTTTCAGGAGGCATAACACTCCAGCGAGTTGTTTCTCGATGCCCCGATTTCAAAGTCGCGATAGTAATGATTGGGGAGTAGGTGGACTAAAAAATATCGAGAGAAGGTTGTGGCAGTTCCTTGCTTCCCGAGTAGAGCTGCTGTTCGACATTGCACTCTATACAAAGAAAATAGATTGTCAACAGTATAAAGGGCCTTTCCTGTGACTCTAGTCTTTCATATAAAAAAAAAATGGCAAGTTACCCTACGCAGGGGATTCTCCGCGTGCATATGAGCGTACGCAGATTACCCTAGAGGAACTGCTGAGTCAGTCAAACAAAGTGTCTATGCCAATTCTAAACTGCGGTAGAATTGATTCCGCTGGAATTACATGGCATAAACTCGGCTGTAACGGAGAGTAATTTCGAAATTAAAATTTATGCTACTGTGTAAGAAAATTACAGCGGAATGCGGAATCGATTCCAGCGTAGTACATTGGAAATTCCGGGTGGTTAAAATACCCACCCGGAATTTGAGAGTAACTGATGGTAGCAAGAAAAATGCCCCTGTTCCGGCTCATATTCGCCGAATCTTACACAATAAAAGAAGACGTCCTCTGGGTTAACCTGGATACTTAGTCAAACCAGTCACAGCGCTGAGTCATCGCGCTCGAAACGGTAGGGATATTTTCTATACCCTCCATTTCCAGTTAAGAACTGCGTGAGGTGGTAACCCATCTATCCACTTCCGAGGGTCCATCGACTCTTAACAGACTCGTCTCACTGGCCTTGCCATTATGTTACAGACTTATGTCATTTACCGCCGCACTGAGATAATAGAGATGCATGCCTTCTCTCCCCAGTATCTCTATTGGTATAATTCCAGCTATCACGCACAACTGGATATAGTCCTGTGCGCGGAGGACGCTTAAGCTGCAGAAAGATAATGTGTATTTTGGTGTGTGCGGTGATTGATATTATAGAAATGTGTGCATTCAAATGCAAACTGACAAATAGTTACGTAAACGCAACGCAGAAGTTAGTCTACTTCCAACTTTTCCGGATTACCTCATTCGCCACAATCTCAAACAACCAAATACAAGCACACACAACAGATACATGTACTCGTCGTTTAGATTTTTTGGTTATTTGTAAAAGACTAGACAAAACCTCACCACGCAACTGTCTGTCAACCACTGACATATAATAATGGACTGCTCATCAGCAGTTATTCCCATACAAACCGATGGCACCAAAAAGGTATAGTCGCTCGCTCATCCATAAGCCCCCAAACTGACAGAAGCACTCAGAAATAAAATCAATTAGAAAAAAATAGACGGGTATAGTGATGTTTATATCTTTTGCGTTAAATCAATTAGAAAAAAATAGACGGGTATAGTGATGTTTATATCTTTTGCTCTTTTCCCCATAAGCCCCCGGACAGAATGTCAGTTGCTAAGACAGGCGTTAAGAACTTAAATCAGATACACATAAAATTTGCAAATTAATGAAAAAAAGGCATTTTAAAAGGTGAAAAAGTGAAAATAGTGTTTATTAATTTTTTTAAACAAAATATTTGTGTTGTTTTAATGTTTTACGTACGTATTTAAAAAAATGTAAATTTCAAAAGTGATTCCGGTGTTTACATGGAGTGAAAAAAGGTTTGTAGCCTATGGAACAAATTGGTGCCATGAAAAATTTCTCATAAGCAGTCCATTCTATATGTCAGTGTCTGTCAACGAAAATTCGCCGCATACACCGCACGCACTGTACGCACACACGTATGTATCTGTTTCCAATCTGCGGCCCTCCATTTTCTGCTGTTATTCGTTTTATTCAACGCTGCTGCTCCCACCGGTACTGCGTAAAGCTAGATAGAGCGAACCACTCTCGCCAACAGGAAGGGAGAGATAGTTTTTGACCCCACCTTGGGCAACATTTTTGGAAAAAACTGCACAAATAGCGGAAGCTTTATTCGCCATGCCCCAAGTGTGTTTTAAAATTTAGCATGAATAATTTGTTCTCATACTTAGATTCTTACGAAGAGTTGTTTATTCTGGTTGCTGGTTTAGCAAACGGCAGACCAGCCCTTTCAAACCACGCTTTAACATCTCAGACAGCTTCGTGCGCATAATTCGATTTCATCGAGGCGTAACCTCAACACATCATCATATATTGAGATCCACAGAAGAGGTCCCAGGACATCACATGTTGTTCTGTACACCGTCGGCCCACATTCCGATTCACAATGAAGTGATCTACTTTCTTTCTTTTTTAGGAAAGGTTGTTACCAGATAACAGTTTTGGAGGAGGATGTGTGTTTGTCTGACTACCCACCCGGTACGGGCTCAACACGATCCGCCGGCACTGTAGGAGGAGGTCCTAGTCAAACCACAGCTGTTACAGATGTAGATGTGAAAAACCTGTTCCACCATAAACAAATTGAGAGGTTGGAAGCAACGAATGACAGCGACGGTTACAGTTAATAAAGATTATCTTAAGAAAAACTTAAGTCTAGAGAAACTGTCACTTAAGTTATACTTAAGTACATCTTAAGCCGCAACTGTGAAACCACTATGTTTACTTAAGTGTGACCCAAGTTAATTTCTGTACTGCTCTCACTGTGAAACCGGTCCTAAGTATCTATTTAAGGGGAGACTTAGGTGAAAAAATAGCATCAAGAACGGCTCGACAGAAAAGGCTGAAATTTTGCAGGTAGGATGAGGGGGGCATAAGAAACATCCTGACAAAAAACCACCCCCCTACCACCCCCACCCCCGGAGATAATTTTTCCACCCCCGCCAAAAATCAAAATTTTTAAAAACGCCCTCGATATTTTTGAGAGTATACAAATAAATGTTTATAAAAAAATTTTCAAAACGAAATATTGAAAATTGTGAGAGAAGATAGATTTTTTGTGAGTCGGTGAAACTTGGATTTTCGTTTCAAACGTTTGAAATTGAAGTAAACGTAATGTAAACATGATACTTTAGGAAAATAATAATAATTGACATGTTTTATATACAATATTTTATGAAAATTTCAGTATATTTCAACTTGTATGACTCCGATCTCATACAAATATTTTCCGCAGCCTTCATCTCCATTGATATGATTTGCAGAACATTGACTCTGGTGACCTTCTTGCCAACAGGCAAAGTCCGGTGACTGAGCTCCTAACTCGCTTTTCGCTATTTCACACTCCTGACAATACCTCGAAAGAACTTCAAAGTCAGTAACAAAAACCCGAAAGCATATCGATTGTGCATCCAACTCCTACTTTGGACGTAAAGCCTTTTGTCAACCAGGATCCGTCATAACTGACTCCCACTTCAACAGATTCATTTTCAGCAAGTTCTTTCTCTTGAAAACTGGCATATGCTTCATACACTTTTTGTCGAACAACTTTCAGATTTTCTTCAACATTTTTCATGCTTCACTCATGTATAATTTTTGTTATGCTGTGAAATGAGTTTTCACTCATTGGCCGAACTCCAAAAATCATTGAAAATTGTTCTAGTCCACGAAATTCTACCCCAACAGTCAATAAACTAGCAACCATTCGCATGTTTACATCAAATATAGGCCTTTTTGAATTGACACTCGAAACTCGTCCAAAAGAAAAAGTCGAATTTTTTGTCGAATCAAAACCCATTTCTTCACAATGCTCACAGTGCAGTCGGAGTTTTCGTGCGAATCCGTGTTTCTCGTTACCCGTAACGACTTGCAGAGACCCGGCTTGCTTTCGATAACAAAGTGTTTAGAAGGATCAAATCTACTATGACGAACTTGTCATCTGGTACATCCTCCTGAATTTTCATCATCAATGATTGGCGTCTCTTTAGTTGTCTCATGTCCAAATTATCACCATCATTTTGAGAATCAGTTACTGGAATATCATCCGAACGGTCTATTTCTTGTTCCTATAGTAAAACGTTTTACAAAGAATTATAGTTTTGAATATGTTGAATTATGAATAGTTTGATTATATTACTGTAAAACGGATGACTAAAAATGTATGAATGTTTCTTGTTGTTGACAAAGCAAGACGTCAGAGCAATTGCTTCGGCGCCTTAGAAGCAATTCAAAATAGTGCACAATACCTATTGAGTTCTATCAGACTTGAAAATATTGTCAATATTTGATAAATATTTCCTTTTGAAGTTTGTTATTTGCTGAGAATACACAAGTGTTTCCTTCACCTATTGTTATAACATATATCGTAAAAAATCAAATAATTTTCAAAACCTTCAATAAAATTACAAATACTTTGAAATATAATAGATACTTTATCGGAGGACCTGTGGCAAGTTTTGATTGCTTGGCTTCTTTCATTCGTGCTGCGAAGTCGCAATTTTTGCGTTTGGGCATTTTGAAAACACAAAATTTGATGCATTGATGTTGAAAGTTAGAACTAAACTGACTGTCTGACAATTCGTTGGCCATAAAAAACTACAGATGTTTATATAAATCGGGCTTGGAAGAAGGAATGGAAGAAGAGTATAAAGGCATAGAAGGTTGCACATACGGTGCAGGTAAATTTTGAGAACGTTAACTTCGTTTCAAGGTCAAAAAGCTGCAAGATGAAAAATTTTTTTGCGAAACATTTTTTTTCGAAAAATATTTAATTTTAATAAAATATTGTATATAAAACATGTCAATTATTATTATTTTCATAAAGTATCATGTTTACATTACGTTTACTTCAATTTCAAACGTTTGAAACGAAAATCCAAGTTTCACCGACTCACAAAAAATCTATCTTCTCTCACAATTTTCAATATTTCGTTTTGAAATTTTTTTTATAAACATTTATTTGTATACTCTCAAAAATATCGAGGGCGTTTTTAAAAATTTTGATTTTTGGCGGGGGTGGAAAAATTATCTCCGGGGGTGGGGGTGGTAGGGGGGTGGTTTTTTGTCAGGATGTTTCTTATGCCCCCCTCATCCTACCTGCAAAATTTCAGCCTTTTCTGTCGAGCCGTTCTTGATGCTATTTTTTCACCTAAGTCTCCCCTTAAAAAAATTCTTCAGAGAAAAAAGGGGTTTAAGAAAAAACAAAACCTTTAAAAATATATATTTTCTTCAACATGATCCCAAAATCAATACACAATGTCAAGAGAAAGGTAAAAATATTCTGAGTCAACTTTTCTTAATTCAAAAAAAAAAAAAAATGTCCTTGACCCGAATGTAAGTCGTATACCCGAAATTGGTGTAGCATACTATGCACACTCTTCAGGCACGCAATCCATTCATCGGGCAAACCCACCACCCAAAACTTCCTCACGACAGAAAGGATTCGTATTGCATCAGCCAAGGAAGGAGAATGCTGAAAGTACAGTAATAATCCAGAACGTGAGTTTCATCAGCTTAAAAGAAGTGCTTATTTTCATTTGTGGGTGTAAAGCTATATTTTGTGTTATACCACCCCCCAAGGAAATTATGCTTCTTTTTTTCGTCAAATTTCATATTTTATGTGACTTTATTATGTTATTATGGGGGAACTTAGTTGATAAAGTTATTGCGTTATCGTATTACAGTTGGAGGAGTTACTTACATGGAAGAGGATTAAGAAGTTGGGCAATTTGGTTATTCAATTTAAGCAGCTAGGGATATTGAAGTCGTCGACCATTAAAATGCTTGCAAACAAAGTTATCTGAGTTAATTTTAAAATTTTCATGAAAATAAATGGTAAATGATTGGGTTGTCCGAAGTCAAAACCCTTTTATTGCCCTTAACCGAATTAATATACACATTTACATAAAAAAAACATCGATCAATCAATGGCATACTGTCGCTTTTGCTATCTTGCAAGAAGCTTCATATTTCCGTAGTGAAAAGAGGCATTGCCGTAATGAAACGCTAACGAGTTCTGGGTGATATTAAATGATGAATTCGTTAAAACAGTTTAATTGCCGAGTTGGATTCTTGGTCTTTGATAGCAGCTTATAAAATACTAGCTGGAACCGTATGGCGTGCGCCAAAACAATTGGGAATTTCAAAATCGCCTTTTCCAGGAGCAGTGAGAGTCTCAAATCCCACTACGAAAGTACATTCGAAAAGGAAAGTGTCACTCCGTTCGATTAAAGATCCAAATCACCCACTCATTTATAATCCCAATCACAATTCAACGATCTCACTCCCACTCTGGTCGTGGTCGCCTCCTATCGGTTGGTTTTCCCTAGGAAAACTCGCAAAGCCCTGTCATACACTTCGTGCGATTTTTTATGGGCCATGGTGCATTCGTCCCAAATTATAATTTTGCACGTTTTAAGGACTGTGGCAACACGGGAGCTTTGTAGGTGTTTCTATATGGGTCAAATTCAATGGGAGCTTTGGTGCTGAATGCATTGTACGTCCACCATCAAGTAGCGTTGATGCGATTCCCGATGATGTCACTGCAAAAGCAATCTCATTCTGCGTTCGAATCGACGCGACGCCAAAATCAAATTGATAAGAAATGGTTTGCCTGTACCGCGTGGAACATCTAGGAAAAAATTACGCTGTTTGCTTTGGCTACATGTGGTATGATTTTGCCTTAGGATTTTCTTGATCGGCAACTAATTATCTTGTTTGAGTATCAACGAAAAGTTTTAGCTTACTTACACTCCAATAGTAAAACGTTTTACAAAGAATTATAGTTTTGAATATGTTGAATTATGAATAGTTTGATTATATTACTGTAAAACGGATGACTAAAAATGTATGAATGTTTCTTGTTGTTGACAAAGCAAGACGTCAGAGCAATTGCTTCGGCGCCTTAGAAGCAATTCAAAATAGTGCACAATACCTATTGAGTTCTATCAGACTTGAAAATATTGTCAATATTTGATAAATATTTCCTTTTGAAGTTTGTTATTTGCTGAGAATACACAAGTGTTTCCTTCACCTATTGTTATAACATATTATGTGTTTTGCAGTACTATTCATTTTTCAATAGAGAATGGAGCATTTAAAAAAAATAAAAAATGTTTGTACGGTGAAATATGAAACAAATATTGAGTTTAAGTGTTTTGAAATTGTTACATTTGTGCTTTTATTTTCAAATTTAATAAGTTAAGATTCTTACTCTCATGGCGCTGGCAGTAGGCCCTAGGGTGTCCACACGTCCAGGGTGTGAAAAACACAAAAACTAAGAAATGCCTTCAGCAAAACACTATCTGTGCTCTGTCAGCAAAGTCCTATCAATGTACTAGTTCCTAGAGGAGAGTATGCTGTGTAAAATCAGGTGTAGAGAGCGAACAGCGATACAAATGATTCAAATGACGCCCAGAGGACGAATGTTAAGGAAAAGAAGAAGGAACAACAAAATGCGAGAATCCTGGACGCTAGGTTGAATTTTAGCAACAAAAACTTTAGACAAAAGCTCAAAAGCGGATACGAAATTGCTGCTGACCTACTTAAGTACTGCGACAACAAAGTAGTAGAATATCTGCATAGGCTAATATGTAGGATATGGAATGAAGAATCGCCACCGCAAGACTGAAAGAAAGCAATTATATGTCCAGTGCACAAGAGCAGCGACCAACTCTGCTGCAGAAGCTACAAGGCTATATCACTACTGAGCTCAGGTTACAAAGTTTTTACCAATATTCTGAAAGATAGGATTAAACCTATTGCTGAGAAAATACTGGGTAAATACCAAGCGGGTTTCCTTAAGAAAAAAGATCAACTATTCTGCCTAAAGCAGCTTTTAGAGAAGCGTTGGGAGAAAAATGCAAACGTATTTCAGATGTTCGAAGATTTTAAACAGGCGTATGATTCAATATTTAGGGAAAGACTTATTGACAACCTTATAGATCTTAGAATACCTGCAAAATTAGTGAGGCTTATAGAAGTAACCTTAACAGATACAATAGCTCAGGCAAGAGTTCAAAACTCGTTAACTAAAACACGTCAAACAAGGACTCAACCAGGGAGCACCAATGTTATTCAACCTAGCCCTAGAAGCTGTCATCTAAAGAACAGATTTAGACAGAAATGGAATATTAATTAACAAGTCAGTGTGAAATTTGGGTTACGCTGATGATCTGAACATAGTAAGTAGATCACTATTAGGAGTAAAGAAATGCTATGTAAGTCTAGACAACGCCGCTAAAAACACGGGCTTAACCATTAATCTAGACAAAACTAAAGCAATGCTGCAAATTAGATCAGAAAGCACACGCATAAGAACCAACTTCACAATAGATAGCTGCAATATAGAACTTTAAATACCTTGGAACAATACTGTCGTCAACAAATGAAGAGCTGGAGGAATTTAAAAGGGTAATCGAAGTTTTTATTCATTGTGCATAGTACGATGGGCAGGGCATGTAGAGATATACATAGATATAGAGATATACAAGGGAATCATATTCGGTGGCAGGCCAGTTGGACCACCCAGGAAAGTATGGTTTGAAGCCGTAGATATAGACGCGGCACATCTGTTGGGCGTAAGAAAATGGAGGGCTCTAGCCAGATAGTATGAGGAAACTCAAGAAGGCTCGATTTGGGCTGTAGTGCCATTGAACTGAACTGAACTGAAGATTCTCACTTATCTCTCTAATGAGTGGTTAGTTATTTTCATCATTTCGACATCATTGGCGATTTTATTTTTACTACGTATACATGATGAGTTAAATAGTTGAGTTGAGGTTAAGTTGAATTTTCGACTAGCATCATAAATCGTAAACAGAACACAGAAACTTTTACTTTTGATGTTGCGGCTTTGGTCTAATTGCACCGTACTATTAGGAATAATCTTTGGAATTAGCTGATAAAACCTACAAGCACGGCAACTAAGCTTAATATTTTACAAATCAACAAGGTTGAAGATCAAGAAGATAATCAGTATATTTTTTATTAGAGCAATACTAATTATGTTATTTATTTGTATTAGATGTACATATATGTTATGTACATATATTAAGTCAACATGATATTAAACTGTTCTTGGAATTTTTTGTAAATGAAAAATTTGTTGTACTCTCTTAAAAGTGTAAAATCATGAAATTGCCTGAAAAACGGAAGAAGGAAATCAATCATAGTCAAGAGCAAATTGTTTAGGCATTCATTTTCCAATCAACTAAGCGCCTTTCATTTACATTTTACTCAAAAGATCAATAATAAGAACAGCGCATACCCAATTATTTGGAAGAGATTTTCAGGGCGGTCATAAATCTTTCTCCTTTTCTTAGTAAATTATATTTATTGCCCTTTGGATACAGGGGTAGATATTAATTTTAGTAACATTAACTATTGCTGCAATTTTAAAAGTGCTATTAGCTGCGTTCCTTTTCTGCTAATTTTTACTATTTTTTACACTTGAGTACTAGCAACTACACTTGCTCTTATAAACGAGTAGATAGCACTTGCAATTACGCAATTGAAATCCGCTAGGGGAAAGCGGCCATTTCGAGTCTATTGTGAATTATTTTCACTTACGCCATTACCCGCTAGATGGCTTTTATTTTTGTCGAGCTGATTTGCTCATATAAAAACGTCCATAAATAAAACTTCAGTCGTATAATTATCAAAAATTATTATATTTCGTTTTACTTTAGAAATTGTCGCATTAATTTCCCCATTGTGTCACAAATTCTTCTTTTAAGAATTTTTTATTTGTAAAGTTTAAAGTAACGTCAAAATTTTCAAGTGATATTTTACTCAAATCAGAAAATTTTGCGTTCCTTTTCTGCTCTGCTCACAAGTACTAAATAGTAGAAAAGGAACGCAGCTATTATTTGCAGTATGAATTACTCACAAGAATAAGTTAATCAATTACAAAAGAATTCAATTAACCTAAAAGATTGTAATCTACTTAAACTACTCCGGAAATGCAAACATACAATCTACTATGAAAAAATAATTTAAAAAACTCTACCCAATCACCATATTTTAACAAATGTCATTAAACCGCGAAAAATACCGCTAGTCTGGAATTTAGATTCTAATAAATTCCCAAACAATTACTAAAATTAAAAATCTCCAGTCTTCTGACCTATCCAATAAATTTTGCTTAACTTTTCTGGCCCCAAAAGCAATAAGTCTCCAAATTTCATATTGCACGCGATCCATTCATCGGTATTGAATTACTTTCAACGATTCTACATCATATAGCGTCAGGAAGCACCGGTATTGCATCATCTTCGTCTACTCGAGCCGCGGTATACCTCAATGCGAACCTGAATTTCATCAGCCAAAAAAAAAGAACTTGCACCATGGCGCTGCGATGAAAATACCTGTATTTTTTTTTGTATATACGTAGATAGATATGTACTATATAAAACTCTCACGTTTCTCTTTGAAATACCATCCATATTCAGTTGTTGTATTCGGCGGCTTGAATGTTTTGTTTATGCTGGGTGCAGTATCGTAAACTAAAAACAGAGGGAATCGCGCGCATAAACATAACAGCCGCAAGCGCCACAAGAAGCACGTGTTTGTCAGATGTGTTGCGAAAAGAAACATAACCTAGAAAAATATCGTATAACGGTATAACAAGAAATCAAAAGTAGATATTAAATGGCGAACGTAAAAGTAGAAAAGGAAAATCAATGTCGAGAGTGTGTGATTTTAAATTGGTCCATTGAAGATAGAGAAGAAGGAAAACGAGAGAACGATGGAAAAATGAGGGAATCTCTTAAGTAATACAAAGTTCGACATGAAGAGAGCAGCACTCTTAAGCATTTTTCTGTAGACAAGAATATAACCATGGAAACCATTCAAGCCATAACGATAATAGAAGGGGGAGCGCAACGGCTACATGATGCCCCGGCGTTTCTGACAGCTCCGGAATTGACAAGAAGTTCGTCTAGAAATCAGAAGGAAAAATTGCGTCATTCTTGTAACAATAAAAGACGAACTAGACCGGATCAAAAGTAAATCGAACGTCACGCAACGCCCGCATGCCCGTTGCCTTCGTTTTATTCTAATTTAAGATTCGCATCCATTTAGAAAATAGCGTATTTCCACGAACACAGCCGTGCGAAAAACCCACATACCCCAGGGCAAGCAGAGCACATGGTATCATCGCACTTACAATTATTTCAATGAAGCTCGAGCTTTGAATACTTTAGATTTCAGATCTTGCAGCCTCTGGTATCTGATTTATGTAGGCCGATGGTTTCCATATTTTAGGGAACGTCTGTGCTGCGTAGGAGTGGACTTTGTATACGTGCTGAAAGAGACTAGACACTTTCGACGTTCCGAAGTTATTGCTAATGGTGTAGGATTAGCGAAAATATCAAATACAAATTTATTCAAGTGAATAATGTTAGCGAAATATATTAAGTCATAAATATGCTAAATACATTCGAGATTACTGAAAATTCTAAAATTAGCAAAAGATTTTGACTGATACATACAGCCATATGTAGATGTATACAACACTTTCGAAAACTTTCGATTATTTCCTGAACATTTCTGATAACAATCGTGTCCCCAGCACTTCCTTAGTCTAGACAACTTGGAATCATTTGTACGTGAGAGATGATAAATACTAAAGTTCATTAAACTGGATATTTGCATGTCAGACGTCATATAATGGCTTCCCCAAAAAAACAAAATGTTTTCCTTTGTCGATTAATGTCACATAAAGCTAGCATAGATTAGTGAGGTTTGGAGGTAGCTTAGCAAATGGATCCATTTTGGGTTAACAATTATGTAAATGTTGTGCTTGAGGCGAGATAATAATGCGACATTTACATGTTATTAAACAAGAATGATAAATAATGTGCTGAGGAAGTAGAAGTAATAAAAGTCAAGGAAAAAAAATTGATGTTTTTATTCTTTCACTAACACCTTTTATAAATTGATTATCACTGATTTAGAAGAAGGATGGAAGAAAATAGGTTTGGTTGATGAATACCAACTTTATTCTATCGTAAAAGAATATAGATGAACAATTACATTAGTTAAGGTTCAACCATTAATTATGTGTGTGAGGCGTTTAGGGGGAGGGGGTCGAGCCGAATCTTCCCAATCTAATGTGGGGAAGAGGGGGGTCTCGACAAACATCACGTAATTTTTTTCAAGAAACAGTGTAAAATTGCTAGAAAACTGAGTTAAGTTAAGTAAAACATGTTTCTTCACTGACTTACAGGCCGCCGGCAGTCCAGGTCCGCAGGCACGACCGGATGAAGGCCACACAAAACTCAGACTGACGGATGAGCACTTCAGATATCTGCTTGACAGGCCGAGGCATGCAGATGATGTCATGATTCCCTACAGACCTACAGGCGAAGACGACAGTTTAGCATAGCAGGTTCTTAATTCAAGTGCAAAAATGTTCATGGCCTCGACGAAAACTTTAAAGCAAACACAAACAGATTGGTGACTGGAAATACCTTTAAAATACATGGACCACCATATTTGTTGACACAATGGTTGCACGTAAGTTGTTTCAGTCGACCTCTTCATACAAAAATTCAAGTATTACGAAATTTTTTATATGAAGAAGTCGATTGAAACATCGCAAAAATTGCTTCACGTAATTAATGGACGACCCCTAACCAATCTTGTTACCAAAAGGACAACTGCTTTACCAAAGGGACAACTGAAAACTGCAAACACAAATAGTACAAATACATGCGAAGTTGAAGCTTGCTTGAATCGTAGAAAAATCCATGTACACGCAGATCGAACTCAAACAGGATCGAGCCGAATCGATCCAAAATTCACGGCAGGATCGAATCGAAATTTCGTCGTAAAAATGCGAAATGCATAACATTTTTTAGAGAGATATTTTGTGCAAGACCACCTTGTTCTTCCACTTTGCGTTCGGGATGTAAACTGCCGTTTCAAGTTTTCTTATATTCTAGAGTTAAAATACTTCCTTGGACAAAAACCCAGTAGATAGAGAATGGCGCAAACGGTAGCCAAATTAAATCGGTGTCTACAAGCAAATGGAAGAAATTTCCACCAACTAATGATGCGTAACATTCCATTATTCCATTTGATTGCTCTTTTTTGAGCAAGTTTTTACTTTCAACCTCAATTTCATGTTCTGTTGGGCGAAGAACTCAGGCTTTATATTTTCTGAGTTCGATATATGAAAATGTATGGGAACTCATCCAAAAATTGAAGTTCAGAACACCAATTTGCTCGAACTTGCGCAGTTCGGCCGATGAAGCCGGAGTATTACTTACTTCGATTTTATTTACTACATTCGCGCAGTCCGCACCCAAACATAAACAGCACCACCTAACCTCAATCGTGGGACTGCTGAAAGGGAGGTCTGACTATTCAAAGTCTACAAAATCGAGGGGTAAGCTTTATGCGCAAGCTCTTTTTGAAATCGAAATCGAGAACGATCTAATGTCACAAAAAATGTTATGAGAGAAAAAAAGTGATATCGTTCTATAAGAATAGGAGGCAAACAAGTGGCATTCTGGTTTCTCCAAATACCACAGCTGATCTCCTTGAAATCACGAATGATATTCGCACCTCCCTTGATGAACATAGCACGTGCTGTCTATTGTTCGATTTCTCAAAAGCCGCTTTGACCATATTTCACTTTATTTGAATTCCGTTTTAGACTGCTCTCTAAGCGTTTGCTGTTTGTGAATATAGGCTTTGTGTTTGTTTCACAATGTCTTGTACCAACACAAACCCGCATATAGGATAATCTAGAATATTTTTTTATATAATTCCGTATTAATTCTGATGTTACAATCCAAGCTTTGGAAACATGTAGATATGGTATTTGTTGCTGGAACCCGAAATGGCATACCATGTTTTGAATATTTGAAGACCCTCGGGGAAAAACCAACTTAGTCCAAAAAATAACAAGGGTGGACATGTTTGTTTTTTCCCTCATTCCCATGGACTCAGTTGGTTCTTCCCCGAACCTTTTATTATTGCCCGTTCATTTTGTCAGGACTACGTTGGTTTTTCCCCATAGTTAATACCTTGAATTGTAGTACACCTTAGCAGCTAATAGATGGAGCTGAATTCTCTGATTTTTGAAAAAGTGGACTAAGTTGGTTTTTCCCCGAGTCGGCGCTTCGATGTTCCGGAAGCCATTCTTCAACGATCCTTGCTGGTGAGCAGCAAGTGCTGAAATGGGGCTTCTCCCCTTACATTGTGCGATGGATCTACACAGCGATCGTCCGCCCAATTCTCCTTTACGGGGTTTTAGTGTGGTGGCCAACTCTGAGTAAATCCACCGTGTTAAACAAATTACAGAGAGTACAAAGATGTGCGGAGTTATGCATAACAGGAGCACTTCGCTCCACTCCTACAGAGGCCTTAAATGTTATGTTATACCTCCCTCCTTTAAATCTCGTGGCAAGGGAAAGCGCAACCATCGCAGCCCTTAGAATAAAAGAATCCGGTTTCTGGACTGGAATCAGGGGAGGGCACACGAAGGTACTGAAATCAGTTACTATCCCCACAAAAACCGACTTCTGCATTCCCGAAATTACCTTCACGAGGAACTACGGAGCCCACATCCCTTCACGTCGTGAATGGATAAATAGACCACATAGGTTTCAGGATGCCATAAACGTTTTTACTGATGGCTCTAAGCTCGAGGGTCGAGTGGGAGGAGGAGTATTTTCCCCAGAACTTGGGATTGAAATCTCCTTCCGACTTCCCGATCACTGCAGTGTATATCAAGCGGAGATTCTAGCCATACAAGAAGCTGTTCTGCAAATTAACCAGCAAGGCGATGGGAACCGGACTGTCTACATCTTCTCAGATAGTCAGGCAGCTCTGAAAGCCCTGCGCTCCTGCACAAACAGCTCTAGAACTACCTCTGAATGTCGCAGATCTCTTAACGAGATGGCTCAGCAGTTCAGGACCCTCCTCGTTTGGGTGCCCGGTCACCGAAATATAGAGGGAAATTGTAAAGCTGACGAACTGGCTAGGAGAGGCACGACCGCTACTCTCCTTCCAGAAAAGGAAAGAGTTGGTATGCCTTGGGCCTCCTTTAAACTCCGATGCAAGCAACACACAATCACACAAGCGAAAAAGCATTGGAGGGATCTTAATAAATGCACTTTGGCCAAATTAACCTGGCCCTCCTATGATCTCAGGCGAACTAGCTTATTACTGAGCCTTGGGAGACAAGAACTCTCAGTTATAGTGGGAGGCTTAACCGGACACTGTCTGATAGGGACGCATGCGACCCGTTTAGGTCTTGAGACCCACGATTTCTGCAGAAGCTGTAAGAACCTTGACGAGGCGGAAAGTGTACTACACCTCCTCTGTCACTGCCCGGCCCTAAGCAGGATTAGGCTAACCATATTTGGTGAACCCTTTCTAAGCAACCTTGCGGAAATCTCGAAGTTTGGGATCCCGCAACTTAGAAGATTCATTACTTCCTCGAGATGGTTTAACGAAGAAACGACATTTTAACATCAAGTTTAAAGTGGGATCACTATGGCATCACAATGGGCCTATCCTTCTGGCCTAAGTGTGTGGGCTTGAACCAAAAGCTCAGCCATATCTAACCTAACCTAACGGTGTAGAGAAAAGTTCAAGGAGTTTTGAAATTCTGACATTAAATCGAACTCGACACTGATGGACAGAGAATTTACGAAAGAGCAGAAACAGATCCTGAATGTAAGTAGAGTGACTTCAGTAAATAAAAAGATTTATGGCATGTGCAACAAATGGGTTTGCCAACCACCCAAGTCATGCAAAATAAATCCAGTTCGTACAAAAAATTAAGCATCGGTCGTACACGCCACACGTCCTTATCATGCAACCCTTCATGTTCTACAGTATACTACATTATACTTTTTCCACCAGTTCTTACTTCCGATTTTACATGCATTTATAACATGAGTATTTGAAGAATATTCGAGGTTTTTTTTGTACATTATTATTGGGAGTTTCACTATTCAGAGGCCATATACCCTAGATTTAAAAAATCATTTCATTTCAATTTACATATTTCGACACAATACAATTTTTAAGCACATGCAAAAATTTAGCATACATTTTCCGAATTCTGGTAATATTTTCTGACATGTTTTGCCACAATATAGTGTTAATAAAAAATTGTATATCTTCATGAAAAATCTTAGTTAAAATATCCATTGAAGAAAAATACTCAAGAGATCAAACATTTTAGCAACATAAAAACTTACACCCCGAACGAATTTGTGAAGCAGTCAAGTGAATCTGTGAAGTGAGGTGAATTATCGGCGTGTAATAGACTAATATTATTTACCGACGCAATTAATAGAAAACCACCTCCGGAACTAAATAGCAAATAAAATTAATTTAGATGTTTTACTATTATAAGCAAATTGACGCAGTAATGCACACTCGTAATTTTGTGTAATTTTGCAAATGATGAAATAAATTAATTTACTTAAAGTAATTAAATAACCACAATTTCAGAACCCTGAAGTTTAGCCAAAATTTAAAGCTCTAAATACTTTAAACCGCGCTACTTGCGACAATAAATTTGTAAAGGTGAAAAAAAAATACATTTTCAAAATTGAAAAGAGATAATTTTGAAAATGCACTACTTTTACGAGATTTTCACTCAAAAATACTTCATCCACTCATACTAAAACGCGGAAACAAAGAGCAATTGTGTAAATCTTCACAATTTATTTCGATCTATTTTAAGAATTTCGTCAATTTTGAATTTCTACTTTCATTTCAACAAAGCCGAGTGCGATTTTTGTGTTGTTTAAGTGAAAACTTGAAGGTTGCCATTGCAATCATTTATTGATGTCATTGCCTTAATGCATTTCGCTCTTTTCGAAATAATAATAATAGTAAAAAATAATGTTAATCAAGACGTATTAACATATTTTGGCAGCTGTGGTTTTAATTTGTTTAATTTGATTATTTTATTTTTAGAATGCGTTTATTTTATCGGAACGTTGCGAAGTTTGATAATGATTAAGTTGATTAATTTTAACATTGAAGTTTAAGTTTTGAATAATTACTGAATTAAAATGTTTAGTTTTGAATATTGTAAGTCCTTTATTCAATCTTCTTAAATGGCAAAGTCCTTGTAGGACTCGAGCCTCTTGAAATCTCTTCTTCCAGTCGTTTTTATGTCGTGTTCTATTTTTCTATTTCTTAATCGTACCCTTCGCTTGAGGCGCCGGAATCTAAAGTGAACGCTGGTTTGGGTTTCAAGCATAGATGTACACCATACTGACATATACTCATGAAAACTTAAGAAGGACCTACAAACCCATTGATATCTTCTCTAACAGCCCCAAGCGGCAATCCGAGTGTAAAGATCTCGTAGAAGCAAGTTAAAATTAGTCTGTGACTGCCAACATTCCCTTGGTCAACTAGCTGTCCTCAAACTACGTATAATATTGGGGGCCTCGGTAGCTTACGGAGTAAGGCGTCTGGCTACCATCCCAGAGGTCCCGGGTTCGAATCCCGGCAGCCCAATGGTCCAATTTTTCACTTTCCATCTACATAACTTCTTTTCTTTCTTATTCCCTCTTTACTTTCCTGATAACATGTCATCGGTTGGTTGATGAGATTCAACTCATTTCAAGAGGCATAACGCTCCAGTGAAGTGTTTCTCGATGCCCCGATGTCAGACTCGCGACTCTTCACAATCGGCAAATAGCACGTAATTTTTTTGCAAGAAACAGAGTAAAACTGCAAAGATGACGTGGCAGTCACCAGACGGAGTAACAAATAATCAAATTAACTACGTCCTCATTGAGAGAAGAGGGGACACGAGTGTACTGGCCATAAGAAAACTGAAAGGAGCATGCTGCGGCAATAATAGTGATTTGTAAAAAAAACTATCATTTATTTGCTGCTGTGGCATGTTTAATAATATACAGTGAGCATCAATATGAAGTTAACACAAACTCCCCTTTTTTTAGCCTTTTGGGGAGCCTCCAGGACCCCCTTAGAGGCAAATGCGGATTTTTATATTATTTTTTAATTGTAGTAGGGACTGTCACGAAGATTTTAAGGGGTCGTGGAGCCTCCTACGATTTTTTTTGGGGCCGTGGGAGGTAAAAACGTGGGTTTTTTAGTGTATTTTACAATGCACCTACAAAATGATTTAATTATCCCCCCAAGTGAGGTGTGATGAGTTTTTTTTTTGATTAATTATGAATTATTACAATTAAATCAGCTAATTACATAATTACGACATGGGTGGCGTGCATACGGGTGGTATGGTGGGGGGGGGCAACATTGGGGCTCAACAAAATATTAAAATTATATTTTCGAAACGTGGTAACTTCATTTTGACGCATGAATTTAGACCTTTTTTTTTCTTTTTTGCTATGAATTTGTTAATATTATTTTTGAAGTGAATAAATTTTATTTTTAACTTCCCAGTATAGGAAGTTATTGTAATCGGTCCGAAAATCGAAATCGAAAATTTCAACGTATTTTCATCTTTCAAGGTCCCAGGAGCATTTTAAGCAAAAAATTGGGAGGAAGTATGTGTGTGTGTGTGTATGTGCGTACGCATGTGGTCATTTTTTCCTGCACGATATCGCGCGAACAAAAACTGATATCGACTTCGTTGAGGTGTCGTTCGAAGCGTATTAACCGAAATATGATCTAAAAAGTTTTTCATGAAATTCGGTCCAGCCGTTTTTTTGTTTAAGCGACGTAAGTGATTTTTGTACCTGCACGATATCGCCCGAACCACGAAAGATATTGACTTACTTGAGGTGCCGTTCGAAGCGTATTAGCGACAATATAATCTGAAAAGATTTTTATAATATTCGGTCCAGCGGTTTTTGGTTTAAATGACTTAAGTGATTTTTGTACCTGCACGATACCGCGCGAACTAAAAACTATATCGACTTCATTGAGGTGCCGAAAAACATTAATACATCAATTTTATATACATTTTCGTCATCCTAATCTTGTAAGAGCGCACATTTAGTTTGACATTTTAGCGAAAATATTGATAAACAATTGTGACAAATTCTCGGTATTATACATATATTCTATATTGCCTATTGTTAATTTATTATTAAAATATCCAATCATAATATTCAACATCCATCATACTGGGAAGTTGATCGTGTGGACCGAAAGGGTCGAACCCACATCTCAACTAGTTTGAATTGCGTACATAAAGGTGTTTCGAAATAATCCAAAAATAATAAACTTCAATCACTTATCTAGATGCTATTGAACGAAACTTTTCAAAATTGCTTGTGTTAACTTTATATTGATGCTCACTGTAGATCTAGTCTAGGTAAAATTGAGAACTGGGATAACAACCAAAACGCATAGAGGGCAAACACAACCAAAATACGATATAGATAAGCTAAAGCTGGAAGAAATACGAGATGCCTACCAGCATGCTGTCGTACAAAACTTGAGAGAGGCAGAAGAACAGATCAACATACAACCAGCGAGCAATAATAACAAGAGTGATTAGGTGGAGCTCAAGGACAAGTAAAAGAGTTAAACATATGAAAGAAGAGATTGGAACTACCATTATTCAAAAAGTCCAAAAAAATATTAACAAATGCGCGATAGATATACATTTCATACAAAAAACACAAGGGTATGAATGAAACAGAACATGTTGCTTGCTTCTCCTATTGGAATGTTTACATTCAAATGGAAGTCGAATTGGAACAGAGCACATGCAGCCGACTCTAATATGTTTATATGTATGCGTGGGCAAATTCTTGTTGGTACACATTGCGACTCTAAAACTTGGCTTTGTATTGTACATTAAAAACGCGGGAGTTTTGCAATTCTTCCAGTGTTGAGCTAAATATTGGCTAAATTGGAAAATTGGCACTTCCCCTTCATTTTTTATCTTTCTTTCACACACGTTGCGTGTAGTGTGAAAGCAATTCTGCCTCCTTTTATCATAGATATTACATCTTTGATATTTTGACTTTTTCACTCCTACTGAAATTTTTATCAGCTGATCTCAAGGGCATTTACCACGTTTATAAGCGGAGTTTCACTCCCGGATCTTCAGTCCAAAGTAAAACTCCCGATGCGTTTATAAGCAGTGGGAGTGAAAATCCAAAATACTTTCTGGTTTGAAATGACAGCTCCAAGCTCAAATTTAAAATCATAGCAAAGACAAATTGTAAACCCAATGTTTAATTTAATGTATTTAAAAAATCAATAAATAAAGAAAAAAACTATTGTAGCAAAATAAAACACCCAGCTTCTTCTTTACTAAGTTTTCCCCCCTTGGAAAAAAATCTCACTCCAAGTCAGCGTTTATAAGCACAACATAAACCGGGATCGAAGTTTCACTCCAGCTTTTTCTTCGGGAGCGAAAATCCAAGTTCTGGAGTTTCACTCCCAGTTTATAAGCGGTGTTTCACTCCGGATCGAAACTTCCATCCGGAGGGAAACTCCGCTTATAAACGTAGTAATTGAAACATTTTTGAAAATTTGTTCTGGCTCATCACTCTTATTATTATTGCTCGCTGATACAACGACAGAGCCATAATTGAAGAAAGAAACCATAGCCACCGGGAATATATAGCAACGCCAACAAGAGCATGTATGGAAGTCTTCAAGCAAATTAAGAAGAATTCCAGAAAGCAGAAGAGATATTCAGGATATATAGGAACACTCATATACTATCATGAAACGTTTTTGTGCTTCTTCTCGAATATTTTTAATTTATTATAAAAAAATTTGGATAGAAAACGCGTATAAAATATAGATAAATGTTTTCTAAGAAATCCATAAACAAGTTGCTCATAATATATTTATATGGAAGTCACACTATTAATTTTACTGTCAATTCTATAAAAAACATTTTAATTTTTCATATTTAATTGCAATAATCAGTTTTATTGACATTTTATATCTGCGTTTTCACTTCTTCAAGGCATGTTTGTGGTGATAAAATATAAAATGACGCAATATTGTAAAATTTGCATTCACCCTATCAGTTTTGCGTAGACTAATTACACCGGATGTTCCGTAAAAATATATCGACGGAAATGATAAAATTGTATTAATTGTTTTTTTTTCTTTGTAAACTGACGGCATTTTCGCAACATTCTTTCTAAAAAAAATCACATTTTTTGCTTTCATTTTACTACTACCACAACTTATTCACCGCTAGGGACTTTCGGTATCTTATCACTTAATTAATTTTTTTAAATTAAAAACATTTAGGACTTATTCTAACATACTTATTTTAATCGTTTATTTAATTTGCCATTTATTGCATTTCATTCAATATTTTGTGTAATCATTCTTACTTTTCGTGATATACTGAGTAATATGTACTTTCAATTCATTGACAGAATTGCGTTTCTAATCTTGTTGAACTCTTTATCAAACTTGGCGAATAAACAAATTTTATAAACAAACTATTTTAAACAGTACCAAATATTTTAAATACCATTAACCCCTTGCGTTTAATAATAACGTACGACCTTTGCACATAGTATTCGACAATCTGGCGCTTTACGGTTCAAACTTAAAAAACGCGAATTGCACTCTTGTCGTATCTTATGGACTAAATATAGAATCACGAGTCGTACTCGTAGTTTATATCTTTTTCAATAGTCGATATCAATTTTCGCCTAGATTTTTCACGCAACTGGCGCCTGAGTGATTTTTTTAACCGACCCTACAATGCGACTTTGAGCGTTTAATCATGATGTAAGGTTTAGGTCAATTGACTATAATTGAATAAGACAAAAGATAAGACCCGACTAAATTTTTCAGGCGATTGCAGCTAGAGTCCCTGCGAGGATAGCCCTTCTGCCTGAGATAAGTGGCGGATACAAGAGCTCTATGATTTTTGGTTACTTTAATTCTGAAAAAATCATAAATTGAACAAGGAAATTTACCTCTTAAAAAAATAAAGACAGTAGTTATTTTAAACGAACAAAATCTAGAACAAATGCCAACCAAATTTTTAAATTGCAGCTGTTTGAAATGCTATCTAAACGAAATAGGTCTGTATCTGACATTGTTGAATTTTTAAAATCCGAACTTAATAGAAAATTCATTTTGGAAGCTATATCTTGGTACAGTAACTCTGTAAGCTATTTGATTAACACATTCCCTACGGCTAACCAACTTTAAAATTGAGCAGGACTTATGCGAGGCAGTACATTTGTCCCTTACACGAGGATAAATTGTACTGAGGCTTCAATTTATTCTTTATATTTCTTTCAATATCTCTGTTCCTACTAAATTTTAGTATAACATATGCTTTGGGAAAGCTCTTCGTTATGAAATTCTATAAAAAAAAGGCCCTGTTAGAAGTCCCTAGGTGCAAGTGTGATCTTGCAAATAGCCTCCAAAGTTTTCAAATCACGTTACTTTCACTATTTTTTTACCCGAAAGCAACTGCACATAGAGGGCTGAAAATTCTTACAGATGGTGTTTATGTAGGCCGGGCAATGTACAAAAAATTTCAAAAATTTCAATTTCAAGGGTCTTGTGAGAACCAACACCTTCTTACAAAAATAAGATCTCTTTACTAGCAATTTTAATCTCTTAAGTCTAATTTCTGGATACATGTTTCTCGCTAGTATGGCTAAGCAACTACCTACTTGTTATCTCTGGATACATGTTTCTTCCGGGTATCACTAAGCAGCTACCTACTTATTACTTTTCCCCACATGTGTGTTATGATTAGTTACTATTAAGGTCTAGGGGGATAGGTGTATAAGGGAGTGTTCGATATATTGTCGGTGTTTGGTCGGGACCTACCTTGATAATGGTCTAGAAAATGTTGCCAGGAACACTGTCGGATCGTACACCTAGACAATGACTGGGCGGTATGTGGATGGTCTATGATGTGGGTTCGTGTGGCCTGACGTGCCGGATCGTACATCTCGACACGGCACAGGAAATGCTGCCAGGAACATTGTCGGATTATTCACCTCGAAAAGGAATCGGCAACATCCCACAGGTATTCCATATGTATGGGTTTCTACCATGCCGGATCATACACCTCGACATAGTATAGGACCGGAGAAGATTACCCTTCCGGAACGAGTCTGGTGAAAGACTGCTTTTGGTCTGGTGAAGCGGTTTCTTTTATAGCAGGAAAGCTCGTCAGGGTAGGACGCTTTAAAGCTTCCAAGTGAGCTTCGAGGCAACTCTTTCTCCACAGACGACAGGCAATAATGTTGTAGTAATGTCTTTTTTATTATCATAACTACTGATACAATGAATTCAACACTCCTTTGTCTCTATAGAGCAGGACTTCCTCTATTGATTCGATCTGACTCTGATACCTTACAGCCGACCTTTACAAACACCAACTGCTTAGAAAGATAATAACTCGATTGTCAACATTTCCGAACTCATAAAACATTAGAATGCAAGTTTCATCGTCTGGAGAAGATGACGACCTCTCAATCGTTTCTTCTAAGTAAGCGTATATTGCACCGAACGGCATGACGTGCTGGAGTACATAAAGAGTTCTTTCTAAACTTAGTTTATCCCATAAAAATAGCTAGCATACCACGCGCAAATCTAATAATGTCACCACATCATAAACGTAAAAGTTATAAAATTATCATAAGACCAGTGGTCACGTATGGAGCTGAATGACGCGGTACTAATCGCGGTTAGAAAAGTAGTAGCTTACGTAAGATTTTAACGAAATTGTTTTGGAGGGATCTAGAAACAATCTACAATTATTGCGTTCATAAGATATAACAGTCTGAACTAGCTTTTGCTTATCTGTTTAAATGGAAGTAGAATGGCAAACATTTTTGAAGACATTACTGTTGATGATTGTCGTGTAAGACGGACAAAGAGATGTAATTTTTTTTTTCAACAACAGTGTAAAATTGCGAGAAGATGAAATTGAGATAGGCAGTGGTCATTTAGACCAGGTTGGCCAATGCGGCCCGATGAAGACCACAAACTACTTAGTGTGACTGAGGGATGATATTTCAGATACCCACTTGACAGGCCGTGGCATGCAGGTAAATTCACGGCTTGAGAGTGAATAAAAGTACAGATCTTCACTTCAGACACGAACTAACGATAAATGCCCAAACACATAAAGATTTTTATCAGTTTTCTTGAACTACAGGCCCCATACAGTTGGCGGCAGGTGAGTGTGTGCTGATGCTTGGCCTTAAGGCGTAAACTTTCAGGCCGTGGCCTGCCGGCGGCCTGTGTGTAAATGGGGGCCTTAAGATATGGCTAAATCGTACACCAAAAAATTTACACGGTTATGCAGAATCCAAAAAGTAGTATAGTAACCCGGCGATTGTTTAGCCGCCACCGGCCAGCCAAACGAAAGGGTCTTTAGAATATAAAACTATAGGAAGGCGCACGTCGAATTTTAGCGTAATGAAATTCTTGTTGAATGCGTGCTCACTCACGTTTTGGTAGATATGTGTCCACTACAAGTGGAATAGAGGAGGGGCAAGAAGAAGTCCAAATTATCAGTTATCTCAAATAACTTGCATACAACCGGTCCGACTTGCTGTGGTTACGAATACGTATTTTTTAGTGTAAATACTAGAGATTTTTTAAAATTTGAAAAATCTTACGTGAGATTTGGGGGGCGGGAAAGGGGTCGAGCCAAATCTCACCAAGGGGAGGGGGGTCGAAAAATCACCAAAATCGCCTCACGACCCCTATTATAAAATTAAAAAGATGTTGCAAGAAACCCGTGGACGATGGAAGATTAAAATTGAAGATGCTAACACCTGCTTGATGACTAGCAAATTTTAGTATCTGGTTGAAGCTCGAAATTCTTATCTTTCAAGTCAGCTACTTTAGTTGGATATTGTTTTTCTGCAATGCACTTGGCTAAATGAATCGCCAATAATACTATCTGAGCCTTAAGATACAATTGCCTCGATAAGGTTTAACAATGAATGAAAATTGAGGCGGGTAAATTCTTACAACTCGCCTCAAATATTATATTTTTATCGCTAAATTATACAGGCACATATATTACCTACTTTAAGTAAAGTGACAAGCTAATTCATTATTAAAAATATATTTCTACCATTATTTCTCCCTTCAACCCTTACATATTAAATAATTTATATTAACTTATTTCATTTTTCTTCTCACATCATCTGTTATCACTACTTGTACTCCAACAATTAACATGTTTGGCTCAAGAAAATTTCATGGTGCCGATAACCTCTATGATAATTACAGCACGTGAAATCTTATCTCCTGTTGCTGTTGAATGTGAACTAGATGTGAAAAACGATTAAATAAAATATTAAGATCATTGAAAAATTTGCTATAGAGGATTTGTTTACGATAAAAAATATATACTTGTATACAAGAGAGCTCGGTTCATTGGTATATACATTTAGGGTTGCGATTAACTCGATTGTTTTATTGTTGTTGCTATATCAAATATAGCAATATCAAGTTTTCAATGAACTTTAAATTTTTATTTTGAACTTAAAATTTTGTTAATTTTTTGGTATGATTATCAGTTGTGAAATAAAGTATGTCAGGTACAGTCGGATTTATGAAAGAGAGTTGGTTTTAGAATATTTTAAAATAGGGGTTTACTTGCGAAGGGAAGGAAACAAAAAGAGAAATTCTTAGATGAATTTTGAATATTAAAATATTCGAAGCCCTTAACATAAAAAAACTCGGTACAATCAGTAACTAAAGCGCAAATAAGCATTATCACGATTTTTGTTACCATGACGTATAATGACCTCACAATTAAATCTATTTCATCAAGTTGAAATAAACAACTTGCTACAGAAAGATCTTATAGCATTCTTTCTTAATAAATGTAATCTTTACAACCACCATAAAGTTTCAAGGAACTACTCTGAAAAAATTCAATTTGTTTTCCAAAGTTACATTTAATTTTACTTAAGAAAGAAAGCGAAATACACTTGACAGGAAAAAGGTACAAATGGTGGCTATCCACTCGTGCAATTTCGGTTGTCGCGTTATATATCTACTAACAACTGCATTACGTTATTTTTGAACCGGGACATTTAAATAAGGCCTCAGTACAATTTACCATAGTGTAAGGGACAAATGTACTGCCTCTTGTAAGCCCGGCTCCGCCATAAACGCGGCGCTGCGGCTGAAAGCGAATGGTTACTTGGGCGCTGGTCTGGGGCGAGGACATTCTATAATAATCAACATCATAGAAGAGATTCCGGAAGCGGAGATGCTATCGGACGGCATGCCCTATAAAATCTCAAAATTTAAGCAACCTTCTGTACATATACAGGAAAGGCTTACCTGGACTTTTCCTAAAGTTTTGCCGGGCGGGCTAGTATGGTACACGGATGGCTCTAAAACGGAGACAGGTGTAGGCGCCGGAATCTGGAGTGAAAGTCCCAGATTCAGCAAGGCTATAAGTCTAGGCACTCTGGCAACTGTCTTTCAAGCAGAGGTGTACGCTATTCTGGCATGCACTCACGAGAACTTAAGAAGGGCCTACCAAAATAAACGGATTTTTATCTTCTCTGATAGCCAAGCGGCAATTAGAGCGATAAGGTCCCGTAGGACCAAGTCGAAATTAGTTTGGGACTGCCAACGTGCTCTTCATGAGTTGGGCGTTCTCAATCAAATTACACTTGTCTGGGTCCCAGGTCACCGGGGCTTCGAAGGCAATGAAAGTGCGGATGCCCTGGCTAAACAGGGCTCTGATTTAGAATTCATTGGTCCAAAGCCGGCTATTGGGGCACCGTCCACCTTGCTGCAAAGGGCCCTGGCCGATCGGACCTTGATGAAACATATTGAACGCTGGAGGTCCGCGCCTGGACTAGCCAACTCTAAGCGGTTCCTTCCAGGGCCGTCCCCTAAGACGGCCAAGGAATTATTACGGCGCAGCAGGAGTGATGTTAGGACACTTGTTGGCCTAATTACCGGACACTGTGCCCTAAATTACCACTTATGGAAGATAGGAAGGGCAGAGGACCCTACATGTAGGCTTTGCCTAGAAGAGGATGAGTCTGCCCTCCATGTTCTCTGTGAGTGCCCTGCAATAGCGAGGAGCAGGGTCTCTTTGTTCGGAAAGTCCCTGCTCGAACACTCAAGTCTAAGCGACAAACCACTAGGCAGACTGCTGAACTTGTTCAGGCGGTCTGGCCTACAAATATGAGGTGTAGGGGTTGTAGTACAATAGGCCAACTAAATGGCCGCAGTACCTTTGGACCTAATACCTCACACAGGAAAAAAAAAAAAAAAAAAAAAAAAAAGCCCGGCTCAGCTCTACTTCTGACTATTCTTCATGTACAAAGTGAGGCAAAAGTAATTTGTAAATTGGAGTGTGCCATAATTTTTGCAAATGGCGTCAAATGTCAGTATGCTTTAACATTTATGTTGCAGTTAAATGGAGAATTAGCTGGGAATAAGCAATGGAGCGAAATACATCCAAAGAACGCGCAATTATTGTCACTGCTTATTGGATCAATTTTCGGTATGCTTTTTTTAACGCAGAGTGGATTTCGTCCTCGTTTTCCTCGTCGTCCACCATCAGTTGCACGAACAATATAAGGGTTTTGGCGGAGCGTTTGGTGCAAATTGGATCCACTTGAAATGCCACAAGAAGTGGCCGGCTTCGTTTTGTACGTTCGACCGAGAATATCGCCGAGAATGTCCACAAACACCGACGAGACAGCAATGTAGACAATTTAGCATTTTGGTGAAAGACCTGGGGCGCGTTCAAAAACCTTATTATAGTAAACCACGAGGTAAGCTGTGGTTATGCTACATCACTTCACTTAACCACGAAAGTTTATGTTTAACCATGGAGGTTTTTGAACGCACCGTGGTTAACTACGTAGTAAAGAAAATTTAAAAAATGGTGTCGGCTATTTGCCTCAATTATTTCCAATAATTATTTATTTAAAATAATCTCACAAATCCCACTTTGATTTTTAATACGCTTTTATTAGCTTCACTTGTAACTATGTAATAAAATCTTATAAGTTAAATTTGACCCACTTCCCGGTTTCCGATTGAGCTGAAATTTTGCTCACACGTTTAGTTTGGATGACAATGTTATCTGACTATTTTGTAAAAAAATCAAGATGACGGGTCCAGGATGGCGGCTGAATTTTGCAATTGTGTTCGCCGACCCCCCGAGATGGGTATCAAATGGATGGGTATGCCAAATACAATACTATTAGCTGTGTAGCGTAATTCTAAATTCAAAATGGATATGTGTTAATTAGCTGCACTTGTAACTATGCAATAAAATCTTGTAAGTTAAATTTAACCCACTTCCCGGTTTCCGATTGAGCTGAAATTTTGCACACACGTTTAGTTTGGATGACAATGTTATCTGACTATTTTGTAAAAAAATCAAGATGACGGGTCCAGGATGGCGGCTGAATGGTAGAAGCCATATAATAGACTAAAAAGTAGAAAATGAAATATATAGTTTAAAAAAACCAAAAAATACGCTTTTAATTTAAAATGAACTAAAAAGTAAAAAATAATTTTTAATGTAAAATTTTTATTGCTCCAGCCAGTATATGGGAACAACCTACGTTTCGAAATGTAAAAAAGCGTGGGGCGCTAACGAAAAGTTCCAATGTAAATAAAATAAGGAAATAGGTAAGGAGCCCCACGCTTTTTTACATTTCGAAACGTAGGTTGTTCCCATATACTGGCTGGAGCAATAAAAATTTTACATTAAAAATTATTTTTTACTTTTTAGTTCATTTTAAATTAAAAGCGTATTTTTTGGTTTTTTTAAACTATATATTTTATTTCATTATTAACATTAAAACAAATGTCAACAAATTATTTTTATTCTTCTTCTTCTTAACTATCGCTAACCATGCTCCCGAGCATGGTTAAAATTTAACTACACCATGGTTAACCACGGGAGTTTTTGAACGCCAAAAAGTTATGTTCGTGGTTATGTTGTAGTTAACCACGGAGTTTTCGAACGACAAAAGTTTACCATAGTTAACTATGGTTAACCATAGTAAGGTTTTTGAACGCGCTCCTGAAGGCGTTCCCTTAAAATGTTCAATACAAAGTTCTCCAATTGTTCCAGGCTGGAAGGCGCAGCACTAAACAAAGGAGTTGCGCTGGCGGCCTTCCTCGATATCGAAGGAGCCGTCGACAATACATCCTTTGATACTGTAGCTAGGGCTCCAAATAAACGACTAAGTAGCACTTTCTGCAATTGGATCAACTCTATGCTGCGAATTCGCAAACTAATGGTTTCTCATGTTGAGGGATCTCTGGAGGGCACTATAGCAAGAGATTGTCCGCATGGAGCTGTTTTAACCCCACTTCTGTGGTAGTTTATTGTAGATGAACTCCTGGAACTATTCAACGGCCGCAACTTTTTCGCCCAAGGTTACGCAGACGAGTCGTAATTGTAATAACAGATGAAGCTGAAGGAGTCATGTCAAGGCTTCTGCAGCATATCCCTGTTTCTGCGTGCAGATCCTGTGGGCTTGCGGCAGAGCTTGTGCTTCCACATGGGGTTTGCAACCGAAAACCATGTATTGGATATACACTACCATCATTAGACCCATGGTAATTATGGAGCTTTAGTTTGGTGGCACAGAACGGCGCTTAAGGGTTTCATAACCAATTTGGGCAAAATTCAAAGAATGGTCTGCCTTTCTATCCGATTGCAGCCATTCGCACTTCCCCGACAGCAGCACCGGAGACACTCCTCAATCTGGTACCTAGAAGTAGAAAAATCTTTGATAAACGCGACGCTGCGGCTGAAGGGATTCCGAAAGCGGGGATGCTATCGAATTGCATGCGCTTGAAAATCTCAAAATTTGAGCAACCCTCTGTGCACATACAAGACAGGCTAACCTGGACTACCTAAGGTATAGCCGAGTAGACTAGTATGGCTCCAAAACAGAGACAGGCTGGAGCGCAAGCCCGATTCAGCAGAGCGATAAGTTTCGGCACCCTAGCAGCTGTGTTCCAAGCAATGGTGTACGCTTTACTGACATGTACTCATGAGAACTTAAGATGGGCCTACCAAAATAAACGGATTTTTATCTTCTCTGATATCTAAGCGGCAATTAGGTCGTTAAGGTCCCGTAGAACCAAGTCTAAGTTAGTTGGGAGCTGGGCCTTTTCAGTCACGTTACCCTTGTCTGGGTCCAAGGTCATCGGGGCTTCAATGGCAATGGAAAGGCGGATGCCCTAGCTAAATCTGACATTGAATTCATCGATCCAGAGCCAGGGCCCTAGCCGATCGAACTTTGATGCAACATACTGAAAGCTGGAGGTCCACGTTTGGACTGGCAACTTCAAAACAATTCCTTCCTGGATTGTCTCTTAACACGGCCAAGGATTTGTTAGGACGCAATAGAAATTATGTCAGGACACTTGTTGGCTTAAATACCAGACCCTGCACCCTAAATTACCACTTATGGAGAATAGGAAGGGCGGAGGACCCCACCTGTAGGCTTTGCTTGGAAGAGGAACAGTCTGGGGTGGTAGCACGTAAGTTGTTTCAATCGACCTCTTCAGACAAGTCTTGTCTTGTTCTTGCATTTGCTCATCACTAATAACTATACCTCAGGCCAGGTATAGCCAGGCCGTCATTGCTTGACGCGATCTCGCCTAACCAAAGAAGTATGAACGACATATCATTTAGGTAGATTGTTGCGTCTGTTCATGTAGTTTGACTCACAAATCTAAGCTATATAAGCACAATAAGGCCTACTAAGAGTACCCTAGGCCCAGGTTACGGCCGTGGTACTCCCTGTACCCCGGATACATAGCTAAAAAAGGAAGCAAAAAACAATTAGATACATTCGTTTCTATTGAAACTAAAATAATTTGCAATGAAATTAACCCTCATTAGCAGTTCAATAACATAACATAACACAGACTTAACGAAAATCACTACAAGGATTATCTCTGAGGTTATCATCGAAGATTAAAATTTTCCTGTTCCTTTGTTCCTGGAAACTAGATTATTAGCACGATGACAATTAACTTTAAGTTTGTCTAGTCACAAGTTAAACACAAAAAATATAGATAATGCAAAATCATTCTAGAAAAATTCGTGTAACGATGACTTTATAAAAAATATTTGCAAACGTCATCACAACTATAAATATTTTGCAGTGCAGTTCTACTAATTATTGTGAAATCAATTAGATCACATGCGCTATGAGAGACATCCAACATACAGAAATTGTTATCTTTGATTAAGTTATAACGCGACAATAGAAAACGGAAATCATGTGGGTGTAACTTCATAATTATCACACTTCCTAAATTAGAGACAATTCTGCAAGAATGATAATTTTTGCGCATGTGCTAAGTGATCTAGTTTACTAGATATCATCTGATCATGGTGATCATGCATCTTCTATGTATGTTTAAATTACTTTTTTTATAGTGAACATAGATACCATTCGGATATGTATATGTTGTATCTCTAGGTAAAACTGATTAAAGAAGATTCCCGCGCTACTTCAAAGCAAGCCAAAGGAATGCTGAAGATGTGACTAATCCCGTGTATTTTCAGAGTGCGTCGCCATTACTTAACAAGAAATTTCTTTAGAATGTCGATTATCTTTTTTTATAAAACTTTCTACTAAAGATAATTGGGAAGAACCAGTTTGAACTGGTTCATTTATTTTTTTGCATTCTGTCCCGTGATTTAAAAATAAATCCTATGCAAAATAGAGGTCAACTATACTATACTATAGATCTTCTCAACTGCAATTCGATATATATTTTTTTTTTTTTTTTTTTATGTGGCAGTGCTAAACTCAGGAATCACCCTTTGTACTACTAGTCCGTCATGTCGTTTGTCACGTCATGGTGCAATGTCTAGCAGCAAGCTTAGTACGGGGGGGGATAGGTTAAGGGTTATGGGGGTGAGAAAGGGTGTTGAAGAAGGTGGCGATGAACCCCGCGTTTGAACTCTTGGATGTTGTAGGAGCTCGGAAATACCGACTGCGAGAGATTATTCCACAGTCGAGTTGTTCTATTAACAAACGAATTCATATCTTGTTGAGTGCGTGAAAGGGGGAGTTGTAGGTAAAGGGAATGAGACGATTGGGCTAATCTGGTGTTGCGGTTATAAGATTGCCGTGGAGGCAGGAGAGCGTTTATTTCGGAGGAACAGTCACTATGATAGTAGCGATAAAATTTTGTTAGTGCTGCTACATTCCTACGGTGGCTCAAGGGGTCGATGGTGGAGCAGGCCGTGTCGTCATCAATTAATTTAAGGGCCTTTTTTTGGACCTTATCTAACCATTCCAAGGTGGTTATCGACGCGCCGCCCCAGACGAGGGAGTTATATTCGAGAAGAGGCCGAATGTAGGATTTATAAATAACAGCGCGGGCCGATGGCTGGAGGAGGAACTTGCACCTCTTAAGAAATCCCAAGCACTGGGATGCTTGTTTGGCGATTTGGAATATGTGGTCATTCCATCGCAAGTTTTTGGCTAATGTCACGCCTAAGATGTGTAGGGATGGGTCGGCCTTTAGTTCCACGCCATCCACTGTCAAGGATGGTGAGGTGTTGATCTTTTTCTTGGAAATAAGACTGTACTTGGTTTTGGAGGGGTTGAATTTGACACGATTCTTTGTTCCCCACTCTAATATAAGTTCAATGTCGTTGTTAATCGACTTTGACATTAGTTCGCGATCATCAAGACAGGATCTGGCATGAGTCTGTCTTGTATCGTAGCTGTAAGAGTAACGCAGGGTACCGTCGTCAGCGAAGCTGAGAAGTGGGTTGGAGGGGATTGAAAGTAGATCATTTATAAAGATAAGAAATAGGGCTGGTGATAAAATTGACCCTTGGGGGACCCCCGCAGAGATAGGGTGGGGTTCAGATTTGATGCCATCCAATACTACCTTAATTGAACGGCCGGAAAGGAAATTCTCAATCCACTTCTGTAAAAGTGAGTCAATTCCAATAGCTTTGAGTTTAGCTAACAAGGCTAAGTGCCAAACTCTATCAAAAGCCTTGGAGATATCCAAAGCAACCAGGCTGGATTCACCTGATCCATGCAGACTTCGGCTGAGGTGTTCTGTAAGACAAACTAAAAGATCGCCAGTGGATCTTCTGTGTCGGAAGCCATACTGTCTGTCGTTTATGAGTAGGTTGGATTCTAGATATCCTATAAGTTTTTTGTTGATTATCGTCTCCATTGTTTTGGAGAGAATAGAAGTAATTGCTATTGGGCGGTAGTTAGAGGGGTCGCTGGAGTCACCTTTTTTCGGTATTGGCTGTACATGGGCAAGTTTCCAAGAGTCTGGGTAGACTCCGGAAGAGTATGATAGGGCAAAAAGTTTGCGCAGAGGTTTAGCCAAAGGTGAGGCGCATTGTTTTAAGACGATAGGGGGTATATTATCGGGTCCAGTGGATTTATTGATATCGAGCTCCTTGAGGCACCTGTACACCTCGCGAGTCCTGAAGAAAACCCTGTCCATTAAATGAGCGCTGTGCTCGAGAACCGGGGGTAGCATATCAGTTTGGGGTAAAGAAGAATTGGCAGCAAACAGAGATGCTAATAAATCGGCCTTGGATTTTCTGTCTGTTATCACCTTCTCATCGTGGATGAATGAAGGAGTTGTGGATGAAGTGAAATTCTTCTTAATGGAGCTTACCAAGGACCAGAAGTTCTTGCTACCAGAGGTTGCATTAAGGAGTTTACTTCTCAATTTGTTGTCAAATGAATTTTTGACATTCCTGATGGTGACTTTACAGGAATTCCTTAGTTTTATATACTCTACACGGAGCGATTCACTAGGGGAGCTCTTGTAAGCTCGAAAGGCGGCTTCTTTATTTCTGATTGCATTCATACACTCCTGATTAAACCATCTGTTGGGCCTAGCCTTCACAGATTTGGTAGAATGAGGAATGAACAAATGCATTCCTGCCTGTATGATCCTAGAGATACGGATAGCGGCAGAGTTGACGTTTTTGTTTCGGAAACACTGGTTCCAGTCAGTAGATTGGAAAAAATTAATAAGCCCCAGCCAATTGGCCTTCCCATAATGCCATACAGTTCTTTTGACTGGTTTGGGAGGGGTGGGAAATTTAAATGGGAAACTAGCGCTAACTAAGGAGTGGTCCGAATTGCCGAGAGGTGAATCAACTTCGACGGAGTAACGTGCTGGATGAGAAGTTAAAAAAAGATCAAGAAGATAGGTTCCTTGATCAGCAACATCAGGGACTCTTGTGGGATGATCCACAATTTGGTGCAAATTATTGGCGTCTGCAAAGAGCTCGACGTCTTTGCCAGAAACACTGGTGCCATTTGAGTAGGTCAGCCATTTTGCGTTGTGAACATTGAAATCACCCGCAACGATGATTTCACACTCAGGATTGGACGACAAAAATCCCGAGATTTGTTCAGAAATGGTATCAAAAGATGAAGTGGAGGCTTCGTTACTTATGTTAGGACTTCTGTATAGGAAGCAGAAGAATATGACGTGGCTTTGGAATATGATTTTAACCCAAAGATAGTTAAAATCTGAAGTCGTGTTTGAAAATATTTTATAATAAGCCACGTCATCCCTAACAAATATGGCAATACCCCTATGGGGGGAGAGATTGTGCACTAAAGTGTACCCCGACACCTGGTAATGACCTAAGTCAGTATCGGGTGATATTTGGGTTTCACTAAGTGCAAAGATTGGGGGTTTATAAGTCGATAAGTGGCACTCAACAAAAGAAAAATTCGCATGAAGTCCACGAATGTTACAAAAGTCAATACAAAAATTTGACTTGTAACGGGACTTTGGTTGCGCGGGCTCAATCGCCACGTTTTCGGGGATATTTCCCGGCATTACATTCGCCGCAACCATCAGAGTCAATAAAATTTGTCCGCGTCAAAGTGTTATGCCTTTTGAGACGGGGCAAATTTTATCGACCGACAGATTTTAGCCGCGGCACCTGCAGGACCGTGATGCGAGAGAGGGTAGGGAGCAAGGGTACTTACTTGCGCCGTTCGTCGGTCCGGTCGTGTCTAGTGAAGGGTGATGGGCCTTCGCGTTAGACTGCGCTCGTTTTTTATGACACTGTTTTTTATGACACTGTTTTTTTTATTGTGTTTTTTTGTGCACGTTTTTAGTTTTTCCACAATTTTTTTTTTCTTTGTCACAGTTCACAATTGGTTTTATTATTTTTTTTCTTCGGCGCGTTTTTCAGGGACCGGAACAGCGAGTAAAATATTTTATGGTGTGCGTGTTGATTAAATAATTTACGCGCTTGCGGGATTCACAATTTCTGAACTTTGAATTTTGTTCAAGTATTCAAAGATTTGACGATTTCACATATTAAACACGTGAATCACATGCAAATTACCTTAAGAAATTTAAACAGTTGTATTTGCTTCCCGCACGTGTAAATTATCTTTTCAATTTATTTCATTTCTTTTCCAGCAAAAAAATAATAATGAATACAGAAATATTTATTTTTTCTGCCAGTACACATTATAAACAATAACGAAGTGTTGTCTGATACTGTTGTTATTTTGATAGTGCATAGCAATTGGTAATGCCATTAAGAGATACACGTTGATTATACACAGCAGTCGGCATTACTTATCAGAGATATTGCCTACGTTAATGCTCCTATTATATAATTAATTATATTGTATGTGTGTGGTCAAAGATAGGTGAACCTTGCAGTTATTGCGACTTCTCTGAAATTATAGAATGAACTATCTTGGGGGAGGGGATTCTTATTTTTATAATTACTAAATGTTGTTTATAAATCCATAGTCCATATGACGAGGCTGTTTTACTTCCTATCTATCGAACAATATCATTGAGTTTATTTCCACATTTTATTTTTAATGATTAAATTTTCCAATGATTATTTTACAATAAAGATAGTGATGAAATAATATGATTTATATTAAAAACGATTAAAGTATTTTCAGAAGTAATCCCTTAATTGTTGAGGGGATTTTCTTTAGGATTCCACCCAGATTTATTACTATTTTGATAAAAGCTTTTTATTACTAAAAATATGTACTTTGATTTTATTTTTAGTCAACTGAGCAGAGATATTATTTTACATTGGACTTAATTAACACGAATAGCCACTCAGGAAAAACCCATTCGCCATAGCTGCATCGTAAGGGCACGACCTTAGTAAAGGGGAAACCCCGTGATTTGTCTCTTGTCTCTCAAGCATTATTTTTTAATGTTTTTTTTTATTGGGAATTACATTTAAAATTAAGTAGTAAACAAATGTGTAATTGAGGAACACATTACAGGCCTTGCTGCAAAATTCTTCTTTACCTGATGCTGCTATGTCACCCCCCACTCTCGAGAATACCACCCACTCAATGGACGGGTTTAACTTCAGGACTCGCGAGGTATTTAAGTGCTTGAACGTCACTAAATCTACTGGCCTCGACAAAATCCCCCCTATGGTACTTAGAAAATGTGCCTCACCTTTGACTAAACCCCTGAACAAACTTTTTGCCCTGTCTTACTTCTCCGGGGTGTATCCCGACTCTTGGAAACTAGCTCATGTTCAGCCAATCACAGCTTTGGCGGTCTGGTTACTCTAGATATCTCAAAGGCTTTTGACAGAGTATGCCACCCTGCTCTGTTGACTAAACTCCAAGCTCTTGGTATACACTTAGTTCTAAGGAACTGGATAAGAGCTTTCTTTCAGACCGTTCATTCAAGGTAGTATCTTCATTATTGATCTGCTCTCAATTCCCTTCAACCCACTTCACTGCTTCGCCGATGACGATACTTTGCATTTCTCTTACTCCTTCGGCAATATAAGACAAGCACGTACCAGACCTTGTCTTTACCACCGTCAATTGATGTCCACTTCGATCAATCGGGATATCGAATCGATTCTTCATTAGGGCAAAATGAATCGCGTCGAATTTAACGCAACTAAAACGAAGTAATGTCTGATCTCCAACAAAAATTGTACCGACCTTCCTCATATTTCAGTGGATAAAGAGAATCTAACGGCTGACTCAACTCTAAGCATCCTATGGTTCCCATGATCTGCGATGAAATGATCACATATTCCAAATCGCCAAACAAGCCTCCCAATGCCTTGGATTTCTCAAGAGATGAAAGTTCTAGCCAGCCGCCTTGGTTACAATTTACAAATCCCACATTCAGCCCCGCCTTGAATACAACTCGTGCATCTGGGCAGACGCCCCAAAATCCAAACCAAAACCTTGGCTTGCCTCGACAAGGTGCAAAATCATGTTCTCAAAAAGCTTAAGCCGTTAGGTTAGATATGGCTGAGCTGAACAGTCCAATCACTAAGGCCAAAGGGATAGGCCCACTATGATGCCATAATCATCCCACTTTAACCCCGATGTTAAAGTGTCGTTTCTTCGCTAAACCACCTCGAGGACATAATGAATCTTCTTAGTTGCGGGATCCCAAATTTCGGGATTTCTGCAAGCGTGCTTAGCAAGGATTCACTAGAAGTGGTAAGTCTCCTTTCGCCTTAGAGTTGGACAGTGACAGAGTATGTGTTTTACACTTTCCTCTCAGTGGCGGTTCCTCTTTGGAAGCAAAGGAAGCACTGCTTCCCTTGACCAAATAGGCAACTTCATAAAAATTAATTGAAATATATCAAGGGGGGGCGAACGGCTAACAAAGATCTCGGAAAGTGGTGACACCCGATTTGTCACTTCTATTAAAATCCGAAGAGATCCACTGCAATCAAACACCAAGCAGACCTGTTAGCAAGTCCTAATCCCACCTCCCCGCGGTGCCCCCTGGGGTACTTCTTCGGAAGGAGCTAACGGGAGAGGGGCGAATGGCGAGCTCTCTGCGCCACAAAACAGAGCTTTTAAGTCGGTTGGGCTGAGGGTTAGCAACCCGCTCCCATAAAAAAACACTATTGCTACGAATCGGCAAACAGTGCCTCGGAACCGGATGGACAACACGACGACGACATTTGCTAATCCGCCCTATGTCCCACGAGGGATTAAGGGGCACATAGATCAAGATTTATCAGAAGAAAAATCTCAATATATTTCCTCCTCTGGAAACACTAAGGATACAATGTACAGATTTTTGTATACAAAATGTACAATTCAAATTTATTACACTACTGTATTCAAAGAGTAAAGCCTTGGTCACGTTACGAGCGGCGAATGGTGAGCGGCAGAGTGGCAAACACTAAAGTGCCTCTCGCCGCTCTTATCGTGCCCGGGGCCTTATACAACATGGGGAAGCTGTGATGTCTCCAGCTTCTTTGCCACAGAAAATCAACATGAAAACTCCAACACATTCATTTGATTGAACCCACACTCACGCAAAGGTTTGCATTGATACAGTACCCTCAGAAGCTGAGCTAAACGCAGCTTCTTCGGAACCGAACAGTGGGATATAGCAAGTCGAAGATAGAGAAAATTTCCATGTTCTCTTTGTTTTCTTGGTTTCGTTTTCTGGTAATGTTCTCGTTTCAATTAAGAACTAAATTTACTCTTGCAAATTCGCTTCGAAATTTGTTGGAGACTCTTAAAATATGAATTTTCGCTTATTGCATATAGCATATTGACTAAAGAAAAATGAGATCGAAGATAAGTGGAGTTTCTCTTTATTTATTGGTTATTCTATTGGGGTGGCAGGAGGCGTTTATTAAAAATAAGCTGATACTTTGTAGCTTCCATTATATTTTTTATGATTCTCTTTAAAGTTGATTTAAAGGGGTAGAGAATATTTTTATGAATTGCATTTCTGAGCTCGGGTTGCCTGAAGTCTTTTTTTGCAGGTAGATTGTAATGATGATGAGCGAAGCTTACAAAAGAAAATAGGGGCGTATGTAGGGTTTTATTATTACTATCTTTTTTAGATTTTGAGCCAAAATTATGCATTTGCATGAAAATTTAAATGAGCTCAAAGTAGTAGTTGCAGTCTTTCAACAGCTTTTTTTAGACGCTTTAATTATCAACAGAATCTGAAAAAAGGCGCAAAATGCCCTCTAGCGGCGAAATTATTTCGAAAAACTGCAAAACCACGATTTTCGATTCGTATAGCATTCGATATAACTAGAAACTGGTAACAATTTGTTATGTTTTGCTTATCTGATTCCACTATATGTTATTTTTCAGTTTTTTTAGTTAAGGCCTTCGATACTTTAACTTTTATCGTTCGCCTTGCGCATTGCTTCCCTTATCCTGAACATTACGAACCGCCACTGTTTCCTCTTCGCCTAGATTTTTACAGCTTCTGCAGAAATCGTAGGTTTCGAGACCTAAGTGGGCTGCATGCGTCGCTATCAGACAGTGTCCGGTCAGCACTCCCACCGTAACAAGGTGCATTTGTTAAGATCTCTCCAATGCTTCTCTGCTAGTTGCGTTGTGCGGTGTTTGCGTCGGAGTTTAATGGGATACCAATCCTTTCCTTTCCAGGAAGGAGAGTGGCGGTCGTGCCTTTCCTAGCTGGTTCGTTAGCTTTACAGTTTCCCTTTAAATTTTGCTGACCAGGCACCCATATGAGGGTCCTGAACTGCTGAGCCATCTCTTTAAGAGATCCGCGGCATTCAGAGATAGTTCTGGAGTTATTAGTGCAAGAGCACAGGGCCTTCAGAGCCGCCTGATTATCTGAGAAGATGTAGACAGTCCGGTTCCTGTCGCCTTGCTGGTTGATTTGCAAAACAGCGTCATGTATAGCTAAAACCTTCGCTTGGTAGACATTGCCGTGATCGGGTAGACGGAAGGAGACTTCGATCCCAAGCTCCGGCAAGAAGACAGGAATCACAACGAAATTTTTTTGGTACAGGTTTACATATTACCCTGTATTTAACCCTATTAGATATTTTCATGAATAAGGCACCAATCTACGCAGAATACTCCCACCTATCTAAAACTGTAAAAGTCAAGGAGTCAACACACCAACGTCCACAGTTATGAGTAACTAAAATAATCCATAAATTATAGATCCCTTGGGGTGGGGGGAATGTCCCTCATTTCCCCCTTGTATCCGCCACTGATAAAAATGTTATATTTTCACCGAAAATAATATATGTACACATCTTATAAGTAAATAGTGGACAATGAAAAAAAAACAGGTTTAAGGCATTTTTTTCCTAATAAATTACAAGTTATTTATAAACCCCCATCATAACTATAAAAAGCTTGATTCTTACTAATTCTAAAAAAACTCCTAAATTTCCTAAGAATCATTAAATAGAGAAATTTTTTTTCGTAGAAATGAAACGTAAATAAAATAAGTCGTACGTAACTGTTTGATGTTGTAAAAGTGCAGATGACCTAGACAACTTGAAGGTAGTGAGTGCATACAAACTATCGTTGATATTCTATTCAACTGAATAATTTATAATCGGTTGCATGCATGTCCGTCATGTCCGTATAGGGTATTATTTTCACAGTCTTTTGTTAACTATGATAAACATATCAAGGTTTGTCATTAATATTTCATCTAAACATCAAAAAATCTATATACCTTTAAGAATTCTGTGAATATTTTCAGGGTAAAAAGAAAATAAGTAATTTTTGTTCAGGGTTGACGTAACCTACTTTATGTGTACATAACCCGTGCCAAAAAGAATTATCGCAAATAAATAAAATAGCCACCACCAGCAAGCGGCACTACACGGCTTCTAAATCGAAATGGAGGTTAGTATCGTAATCAATTCACAAGCCAAGCCGTATATACTCACTGCACTAACAACAGAACAAAAACAGAACAGGAACAAAAAAAAAACAAGAAAACGCTCCTAAATGCCTATTCTCGTAAAAGTACAGACACACCACACCAACCACGTGGCGAAACGTCACACTTTTTCTGACCTAAAACTAAGTTGTCTAAATCGAGATAAGGATTAAGATTAGTCATAAGCAAGGCCCTACGGGAAAATCACTTCCGACCTATTCCCCGAAAAATATTTCATTTTCTATCAGAGATTTATTTTTTGAAGCCAAAAATGTATTTTTAGATCCACGTTGAACGAAAAAATGCTTCCACTCTACATACTATAAATTTTATTTCAAAAAGAACTCCGCCATAAGAATGTTACCTTAAAAATTCTAGGTAATGCGCACTCAACACTTTTCTTCTCTAATTTACTTTTCTTTTAATTCAATTAAGAACTTTCTTTCACTTTATCGTCTTTCTTCTAATTTATAAAAAAATCCCTTCGATTTTTTCTAAGTACCGGACAAAACGCGCTTTACAATCCGTTCTCAGACCGCGCTGCTACCGATACCACTTACCGCGAAAGACTGTTGTGGCAGATCAGTCGCTGGCGAATTTTATCAGTGCTAGGTTTGGGGGGTTGTGGTTGTGGCGCTTGCTAGATTACTCACGAAAAAATGCCACTCGCAAAGTCGCAAAGAGAAGAGAGAAACTACTCAAGAAATAAGGCAAAAAATGAAACGTCTTCAGTCTACACCGCGACCGGATACTTCAAAAGCATTACACTGGCTATACCACTTTATATACATGTATATAATCAAGTACCCCCTCTACGTCTCACCGCACGAGTGTGTGTGATTGCAGTAGAACCACAGTAGAACAAAACGTACGTGTGAAACCTGAATTTTTTACGCTACCGCTCTCACCTCTCTCAAATTGGTGGAAATTGTTCAGCATTTTCTTCTTCCCTCTCTCTCTTATAAGAACGCCGAGAACCGAGACGCCAGCCAGACAGCCCCCAAAGAAAAGAATCGATTCTATCGTGAGGGCATGTGGTGCTCTCCCCATGCTGCTGGAGCCCCCCATGCGGACCCTACCTCTTAGCAAGATTCAAGAGAAATTGCGTCATAAACCATCCAGCACGGTGAGATTGAGAAATGACTTTCCCCGAAAACGCAACGGTTTTGCCACCTGGCGACTTTTGTTGAAGTTAATAATTCTTGACCAAACCACGTATGTTTAAGTAAGAGAAATGAGTGACGTCATTGTTTTAGAGAGTTTTAAGTTGTATAAGAGCGAAGTAGTATCTCTTAGCTAATCGGTGCACTTACATACACTGTTATAACTCATGCAAGCAAATCAGAAAGTGTTACCTGCTCCTCATTTAAAATTAAATTCTTTGTTCATAAAAATTTCTTTCAAAATTCTTTTTATTACGACAGTTTCGAAGCAAATAAAGTGATGAATCTTGAGTTTTGGAATTTTTTACACTCTCTCTAAAACAAAAGATTGTTTTTAATTTTATTTTATACTAGAATAAAACCCGCGTGCCTTGCAACGCCTTTAAATAAAAACTGTTTATTATGTGGACTGTTTTCCTTCAAAAAAAAAAAAAAGAAAACAAACAAAAAATTCAGCTGTTATTATCCCTAAAAAAGGTTTATTATAGTGCATTTTTTAATAAATATGGTAAACAAATTGCTGCGTATATCACCTCAACAAATCTACAAGTTTTGAAGCAGAGATTTGCATTAACTTGTCATCAAGAGAAGTGACATTTTAGGGTTTGACGAACGATCGTTAAGTTTGTTCGCCCATTTACGTGGGTGCAAGAAATTATGAAGCAATCACAAATGAAGTGAATTTCAAGTCATTCATTTCCACGTGATTATAGGGATGCACTGTAAAAATTTCAGCCCTATAACTCCAGCGGTTTGGGTAAACCCCATTTCACCCCTTAGGGGATGAATTTCGGAAAATCGCTTCTTAGTGGATGTCCACGCCGTTATTAAGATGCACTGTCAAAATTTCAGCCTTATAGCTCCAGCGGTTTGGGTAAACCCCATTTCACCATTTTAGGATAAATTTCGAAAAATCGCTGTCAAAATTTCAGCCCTTAGCTCTAGCGGTTTAGGTTGTGCGTTGTCTGTCCGTCAGTTACTTTTTATACAATAGAAAAAAAAGTAAAGAAAAAATATCCCCTTACAACTTATTGAGCCATATTTCACCCCCTTCAACCCTTTTTTCTCCATAAAAAGTAGCCTATGTCCGTCTCCAAGGTCTAAACTATCTCTGTAGCAAATTTTATCAAAATCGGTCCAGTGGTTTAGGCGTGAAAGGGTAACAGACAGACTGTCTATCTGTATTGCATTGATCATATTAACACCTTGAAAATAATAGTGGAGCAGTCTACTGAATTCCGATCCCCCCTTTAGCTTGCTTTCGTAGACTATGAGAAAGCGTTCGAATCGGTTAATAGGAGCTTCATTTGGCAGGCACTACGGCGACGTGGACTGCCTGATAAAATAATAGAATTGATAAAAGCCCTTCATAACAATTCCAAATGCAGAGTTCTCCATAATGGAAAATTATCCGACAGCTTTGAGGTGAGCTCAGGAGTACGACAAGGATGCCTACTTTCGCCATTACTATTTCTGACATCCTTGTCGGCACTCTAGATAATAGAACAGGCGGAATACAATCGGGTTTGGTAGACCGCCTTAAGGATATCGACTACGCCGATGATATCTGTTTGCTGGCCCACAGACACCAGGACCTCAAAAACATGTTAAACAATTTGGCAACAGAAAGTAGTCCAGCAGGCTTAAGGCTGAATCCGAATAAAACCAAAGAAATGCGGGTAAATGTAAACACCATTGTACGGACAGCGCTGAATAGCCGTGACGTGGAACTGGTCGATAAATTCTGCTACCTCGGTAGTATTATTACCGAAAATGGCGGTGCAGAAGAAGACGTCAGTTCCAGAATAAATCGCATGTCCCGCATATGGAGATCAACAGTGATCTCCACTAACACCAAATTGCAGCTGTTCAACTCCAACGTTAAGGTATTTCTTTTGTACGGTTGCGAAACATGGAAAGTCACCCAATTCGTCACAGGGCGCCTACAAGTCTTCATCAACAGATGCCTTCGTCGTATCCTAAAAATCCGCTGGCAAGATAGAATTTCAAATGAAGAACTATGCCGCCGTACCGGCTAAGAAAAGATAAACGACCAAATCAAGCGAAGGAAATGGAATTGGGTTGGCCACACCTTGCAACGCGAAAACGAAAATCTAGCCAAACAGGCCCTTGACTGGAATCCCCAAGGTTCCCGTCGAGTAGGAAGACCTAGAACAACGTGGAGGAGAACCCTACTAGAAAAAGCCGCAATAACTGGGAGATGCTGGTCGGACCTAAGAGCTGTCGCGCAAAACAGAGTCCGCTGGAGGGCAACTGTTTCCGCCCTATGTCCCATGAGGGATTAAAGGAGTTTAAAGAAGAAGAACCAAATATATTTGTTTTATTTTAGGAATTATTGAGCAAATTAAAAAAATTCGACACAGGGGACTGTTGCATATGTTAGAGGACTGTTTATATAAGTGAAAGATACATTTTAATTAGAAAAAATAAGCATTTATTGTGGGTTATTTTCTTTCAGCAGTTTTTGTAACTTTGTATTCGGAGTCTCAATTTTCGGATTTTTATTTTCTTTCTTCTCTTTTAATTTTCAGAAGCGTTTCATACATTTCGCATTTTTTCTTCAGATTTTCAATTTCGTCGTCCTTACTTTTTATTATTATATCATATCTTAACCTTTTTTCTCTGTTATTTCTCTTTATTAAATTTTCATTAACAGCAGATGGAGTAGGCTGTTCGCGCTGGCTGTTAGATGCAACCGAATCTGGTATTTGGGTTAAATATTTTAGGGCCTTTTTCTTATTGCGATACGTTTTGCAATGTTCTTTCCACTTCTTCTTTGTTTCTCGATGCTCTCGTGGTGTCATATCTGTAACAAACTTTCTAGTACCTTTCACTTTTTTCTTCAAATACTTCATGCGTTCTTTTTCTCTCATTTCTTCTCTTTTCTTAGAGTCATTTTTGTTACGTTCATATCTTGCTCGAGAAGCCTCTCTTTTTTTCTGTAGTATTTCTTCCCTAGATACTTTTTTCTTTGTCGGCGCCATAATCAAAAGATGGTTATCGATCTAAAACAAAGGCAAACGTACAATAGAGTCAGTCCCCTCTTAAATTAAACAGTCCCCTGTTCCCGAATGTACCGGGGGACTGTTTAATTTGTCTAAAAAACCATAAAATCACTTCATTATTATTTTATTTTGTGATATAGAAGCAATATTAACTATTTTGTTAAAAACGATGCACAATATATATGTATAACTAGAACACTTAAAACAAAGAAAAAGTAACACTTACCAGGGGACTGTCGACTGTTGCGTACCGTTGCGAGCATGTGCACCGCTAGCTCGTGTAACACTAAATAAAATAAGGTGTAGCCAAAGTCGAGTAATAACAAGTCTTTCATCTTCATACAAAATTTCCCCCCGTTAGTTGTGTGCGTGCATATATGAACATCACTGCTGAACGCAACTCAACGCATACCCCGTGAACCCGGCGAGGCTAGACAAAGCCAGGTTCTCTCTCTTCGGTAAAGTATGCAGAACAGAAGAGAAATGTTAATTGAATCAGCTGTTTTTTTCGGACAACGAGAAGATATGCTCCAGCCATAACCTTCTATATAGAAAGCCATGCTCATGCCAAGTTAGTGGTCCGGGTGCCATATACGTTTACTGTCAAATTGTATGCGAAAGTGGATATTTGAATTGTTTTTTGTTTGTTTGTTTAGTGAAATAATTATGCTAAAAGAAAGTTATTCACCCAATATGCCTGAAAACAATTATATTAAAACGTTGGCATAGAAGTGATAACTAAAAATTATGAATTTTAGTGCGATTTTGGTGTTTTTTTAGTGTCTTGCAGTGTGCCTACAGTGATAATTGAATACCAGTGATTTTAAAGGGATTAATATCCTCATTATAGTGTTTTTATTAAAAATTTAAATGTAGGAAAATGTGAAAGAAAGTGCTAAAGTTATTGTTTTAATTACTATTTAAAGGCAAAATCTGCAATGGCTTTATATCCAAGATAAAAGCTTTATAAATGCACTGAATATGCTCCAATAACTTTAGCACTTAATTGTTTTTAGGCTTATTGGGTGAATAACTTTCTTTTAACATAATTATTTCACTAACAAACAAACAAAAAATAATTCGAATATCCACTTTAGCATACAATTTGATAGCAAACGAATATGGCACCCGGACCACTAAATTGCTCACATGTGTCTGTGGACTTGGCATGAGCATGGCTTTCTATATAAGGTTATGCTCCAGCCAATATAAACCAAGACCCTCTCCATTACAGGCCATGAAGTTCTCTCTTGAACTAATCCAACCATAGCTGAAGCCGGTCCACAAAATCTGACATTTGGTTAGAATAAACATGGCGCGGAATAGGCTCGGGATTATTTTCGTTATATTTTTGTGGTAAAAAGTGGAAAATCATTGTAAGTTATTACTCTAAACTAAACATGGATTATCAGTGGTTAGTTCTTTAGTGATTTAATAAGAAAAAATTAAAAAAAAAATAGTGATTTAGTGAGTTTTAAGTGTGTTAATTGTTGAGGTGATCAATTTCTTTTACTTTCGCGGTGTTTTTTTTCGTCTTTATTAAGGAAAAATATGCTGATTATTTAATTAAAAGTGATTTTAAAGTCATTAAATAATTTATTATGGAATTATTATTAAACATATAAGTGCAGAAAAGTGTGAAAGGAAAAGTGAATAAGAAAAGTGTTTTTCTACACCTATATTTTTAATACTAATTACATAATATATGTATTAATCACTTTAAAATCACTTGTAATCCCATAACTAAACAAAATATTAAATTTTCAACATTTTTTTCGTAAATAAACATGAAAAAACACCGTGAATGTAAAAACAGTTGTTCGCCTTAACAATTAAAACACTTAAAAGACACTTAAATCACTAAATTATTTTTATTTTTTTTTAATTAAATCACTAATAAACTATTCACTGGTAAATCCAAGTGCAGTTAAAAGTGTTAAAATACAATATTTTATCACTTTTTACTGCAAAACTATAACCAAAACGTTCCCGAACTTATTCCGCGCCATGTTTATTCCGCTCTCTCCGGTGAATTTTTGGACCGGGTTGACCACCATGAAAAACTCTCCTTCGGGGCCTGTAGTTGAGAGGGTCTTGATATAAACCAAGACCCTCTCAACTACAGGCCTCGTAGATGTATTTTTCGTGGTGGTGGTAATGGTCCCAAAAGTCACCACACACCGGAGTAACATGGCGCGGAAGCCGTACGCGCAGAATTTTTGTGTTTATTTTGCAGTAAAAAGTGATAAAATATTGTATTTTAACACTTTTAACTGCACTTGGATTTATCAGTGAATAGTTTTTTAGTGATTTCATTAAAAAAAATAAAACAAATTTGGTGATTAAGTGTGTTTAAGTGTTCAAATTGTTAAGGCGATCAACTTTTTTTCACATTCACGGTGTTTTTTCATGTTTATTTACGAAAAAAATGTTGAATATTTAATGTTTTGTGTAGTTATGGAATTAAAAGTGATTTTAAAGTGATTAATACATTGTATTATGATATTATTATTAAAAATATAGGTGCCGAAAAACACTTCTCTTATTCACTTTTCCATTCGCACTTTTCTGTACTTATATGTTTAGTAATAATTGCAAAATAAATTAATTAATGACTTTAAAATCACTTTTAATTAAATATTCAGCATATTTTCCCTTAATATACACGAAATAAACACCGCGAATGTAAAATAAATTGATCACCTCAACAATTAAGACACCAAAAATACACTAAATCACTATTTTTTTATATATTTTTTTATTAAATCACTAAAGAAATAATCACTGATAATCCTTGTATGGTTTAAAGCGATAAATTTCAATAATTTACCACTTTTTACCACAAAACTATGACGAAAACACTCGCGAACGTACTCTGCGCCATTAAATTCTCAGCAACTGTCAAATTTTGGGACCATTCTCAGCAATTGTTGTATTAGTGCCCAATAAAACTGCATGGCCTGTAGTTGAGAGGGTCTTGTATAAACTCATAAAATTTTCCGCTGTATAGTTGTGTGCGAGCGCGTATAAAAATGCTGCATTCTCTCTCTGATAGACTGACATCGTCATTTGAAGAACTTGTGCTTATAGCTGTTCGCTATATGGCGTGGCGCGTTATTTGAAATTTTGACAGAGGGGACTGTTCATGAAATTCGGGGACAAACTTTAGGTTAAATTAAACTATTCAAAATATAATTTAAATAAATCAATATTAGAATGTAATTGCATATCATTTCATAATGATTAAACTTTGTTATATAAGTTAATTGTTTTGAAAAGCTAATACTGTAATTAATGAGCTCAATAGAAACTATTTTGGTTTGGTGACCGGCAAAGGGACTGTTTTTAAACCTAAAAAGTAAGTTTTTGAAACCATATAGGTTTAAAAATGAGATATTTTCTATATTTTATACTATAGTTTAGATAGTGCTAAATTCAAATTTATTGAAATTTAAATATTTATCCAAATAGTTTACGTAATATTTGCCAGAGACAACGATTTTACCACTTTGGTGAGAAACACCCATAACAGCAAATATTTTTAAGCTAAGTAAATTTGGAGGAGTTCATGGAACTGAAATAGTGGTTTTAATTTTAACTGATAAGATTGTTTTTCTACCTACTTTGGGCTTTTTGCTTAACTGTTAAACAGACACCGAAATAGTTATAAGACATATAAAAAGATCCTGGGGATCAGCAAAGAACTATCATAATACAATAGAAATGGAGCTAAGCCAAAAGAAGTTCAAATTTTTCGAAAAAAATTGACGAAAAAATGCAAAAAATCACGATTTTGGATTCGATTTTTTTTACTTTTCTTTAGGTTTAAAAATTTTTCTTGTTTACCATCATAAAGTGCATAAAAGAACCTACATTTAAAAAAAAAATAAAGAACCTCATATGACGCAATGCACAAAACTGATAGGTCAATCAATTTTCAAATTTGAAGTCAATTTTTGAGCCTTGTATTAGATATTTTGGCTTGAAATGTTCACATTATAAAGTATAACCTTTCAAAATTTCATCAAATTTCACTTAAAATATACGAAGTTATCACCAAAAAACCAAACAACTTCTATTTTGTCGATTTTTTCGGACCTACACATGCCAATAGATATACGCATCTATATTTAGAAAGAACGACCAAAATGGTAAATTTTTGACATAACGGCCGATAACTTACGTAGCTGCGGTTGTTGTCCATTTCGTATAGTCTTCGATGTAACTAACATGTTCCAAAAAAAATTTGACACTGGAAGCAATTCCTTTTTCACTAAAATTTGATGCTTATCCGACTCCACTAGATGGCCCCTTTGCCAAAAGCCAAGTCATATGACAGTCGCATGTAGATGTCGTTTCGTTTTTTAGTTGGTGTGCTGAGAGACGGGTGGCGTGACAAGTCGTTTGAGTTGAAGAAATTGTCGTTTCAGCAAAATTACGACTGTCCGCACAGGCGACAGAGAGTGCAGGTGCTAAGTTTTTTTTTGTTTCGTGAGGAATAAACAATTTTAATTTGAAGAATAAACATTTTTGAGTTTGTGTTCGCGAAAATTTTAATAAATTATAAACAATTTGAGGTTAAAGATGATAAATTCTTGTTGTGGTTTAAAAATTTTATGTTATTATTTCTTCCCAAACATTTATGAAATTTGGCACCATGCAACTCTCAGCATATCTGTGCCTTTTAGCCACAACTGGAAGGTTTTTTAAAATTCGAACTTATATGTTTCGAATTATTTTCTATTTATAGTTTTTATTCTGAAATTATTAAAAACTTGAAATTAAACATTCCAAAATAACTAATATGTATTTTCTTTCAAATATTCATACTTTGTCACTAAAGCAAACAGCCCAACCAAATTGTGACAAGTGACAACAAAATTTCAATAAAAACGACTGTCAGCACACCAAATAAGCTGTCGTTTATGTCAGTAGATTTTACACGACAAGAATCGACTATCAGCACACCAAGGGAGTCTATACAAGGAGTACAAACCCCGTGTTGTCAATTTTCGTTTGATTAATGAAGGCGCAACAGTCACAAAGTACCCAAAAAAACATGGCCGATTATATTCATCCGGTTGATGGCAGAGTTTGTTAACTACTAAGATAAGGGGGGCAAAACCGAACCGTCACCTCCTCGTGGTGCCCCCTGGATAACCAACTAACGACGGTAGTAGGGAGCAGACTCTTAAAAGCCTACCAAGCCAAGATGTAAATGTCATCGTGTCGAGGGCTGCGTGGCAGTGGGTAGTGCTGCACTGTCTCTAACGATCTCCTCTGGGCACCGGGCGCACCCAGTTGTATATAGGCCTTTTTCATAATTTCATAGTTGCTTGCCTGCTTGCATGCATGCTTGCAAAAGAGCAACTGTCAGGTAAATCAGTTGCGCAATCTAGAAACTTTGCATTTTTGAATGAAAGCAATCAGCTGTCAAAAATATATGTCAAATTTGACGTTTCAAGCATAAAGTTTTTTTCCTTCATTTTCTGAGTTTGTTTATCGCTGAAAAATAAAACCAAAAAATGGATCGAGAAAATGTGATTAATGTTATTGTCAGTTTGTAGATAGATAACTCGGCTTCATTAGACCCGGTCCGAAAATTTGAAACTTCACAGCGAAAAAGAAGGATAAATTTTGTGTCTTGTTTAGCTCGTTAATCTCTCGTTTAAAAGAAGTTTTATCCTTGGGGTGCTGCAAACCTCTTCTTCATTATTTTCGCTATAGAATACATAATAATTTCAATAATAATTTAAATTAAAATAAAACACCCTAATAATATCGAAAAAACTGAAAATCTTCTGCCAAAATTTCACTTTTGACACTTTTCTTCTTCTTTAATCAGGTAAGCAAGCGCACAAAAATAGTTGTAAGATTTGAACAAATGATATTTGCACATTTGCTTTTTTGAATACCATGCAAATGATCGATTTGCGCAACCATGCAAATATGAAAAGGGCCATAGCCTTATCCTAATATGGAGGCTGTGTTAGGATGGACCTTCCCTTTCCTGCCGTACTCGTGGGACTCTTATGGACCGAAAAATTAAAAAAAAAACAGATGAAGAAAGAGGTTGTGAGTCTGATGCAATAAGTATCAGCTCAGAGCTGGAGAGGGAACTCCTTGGAGGTACCTCGTCTAGCACAGAAGCTTCGGCTTCTCAATCAACAACACTGGCCCAGGCAGCTGGTGACAATTTTGTTGAAGAAATAACTGCCAAGGTTGTCGGTATGACCATGCAACCTAGCAAGAAAAAATCCGGTATCTACTGCTAAGAGGAAGAGGGCCAAGGCAAGGAAGGCTGCAGAGGAATTGGGGAGCTCCACGGAGCACACCCGAGTCCCGCATGCGGAACTTCCTTCCCAATAAACCCAAGGCAGGACAGTGGTCAGGACGGGGGGCTCCAAGGAGCAGACCTGGACGACCGCTGGACTGCCAGAAGTTTCAGGACCTGGGAAATTGGTAGCATCAACTCCTACAACTTCTATGGGGCTATGTCCTATGCCGGACCCAACTGACGCACTGCCAAAAAGACAGCGGTCTGAGGATTCTCCGGCTGGGCAGGGACCCCATAAGAGGAAAAAAAGGGGGAGTCGCAAGAAGCCTCATACCGAGATAAGTTAGCTGGGATCACCATGGCAGTGGTCCTGGACAACTATCCCGAGGGCAAATTGACAGAGGAGCAATCATCCTCCGTCTGCGATGCCATCCTGTCTGAGGTAGACAAAAGTCGTAAAGGCGATTGTCCGCCTCAGTTTTTGGGTGCAAGGGCGGCAGGGGGTCTCATTAAAATCACCTGCGCCAACGAACCCACCAGCCAATGGTTGACAAATGCTGTCACCAGGCTTCAGTTGTGGGAAGGGGCCAACCTCAGAGTAATTGAGGAAAAGGACCTTCCCAAATACAAGCGAATCACGTTCTGGGTTCCTAACGATGTTAGGGAACCGGAACAGGTGCTCTGGAGGCTGGAAGTACAGAACCAGCCAATTGAGGTGACCTCTTGGCAAGTGATGGGCAGGAAGGTGGACCAGAACGGTCAAACTCTTGCCCTTAGCATTGACGAGAGGGCGCTCACGCAGCTTAAAGAGCAGGGCATGTCCCTATTCTACGGCTTCGGACGAATTAGAGTCAAGGAGATTGGCTCAAAAAAGGAGACTCCTGCTGGCTCACAGCAGCGGGAACAGCCTCAGGAAGCGGGTGGTACAGTGCAACCTGCAACACAGTAGGGCTCGGCAGTCCTGTGCAGGGTGCTGGCCACTAGAGGTTTAGTTTCTGCTACCTATCCATTTCCGGTTCTTTTCGCCAGGGAGACTATACAAGGAGTTAAAACACTTATGGCAATAATAAAAATGTTTTTAATTAAAAAAATATTTATTATATCTCCATTTACATATAAAATTTGGAAAAGAAAAATACTAAAATACATCTCTCCTTATTTGTAAGAATTTTTTATTTGCTAGCCGGAATACTAATCTTAAGTGTCCATGCCAAACCAAGTCCTTGTTTATCAATTACATTTTTGGAAGGAAATTTCACATGAAGACTTTCCTTAGAAGTTACCCACTGAAATATTCAATTACAAGATAAGAAAAATACTATAGCAATTACTGAATTTACTTTAATTTTTTCATTCGGTAGTCCTAGAAGAGAAATAGTAGTAAAGCCATCTACTTTATCACCCAAGGAATAAAGATCAACGGCATTCGTATCATAAGGATATTCCAATATAATAGCGTAAACATTTATACGACCTGAAACTACATAATTTAAATATCAAAATAAACTAGAAAAATACTGAACTGACCGTCATGGTTGACTAATTTATTCCTAGTATACCAAACACCTTTTGTTACAGTATCATTTTGATATATCCATGGTGTACTAGCGTAAATTGCTTCGCCATTTACTTTAAGCCAATCTCCCATTTGACGTAAACGCTCTTCAAATATCGGTTCTATAGTTCCATATTTTGTAGGTCCAGCATTAATAAGAATATTACCACCACAACTTACTGTACTTGCAATCTCTGGAAATGTAATTTTTTTATATTTAAATAATAATTAAAATTTTTTTTTTTTATTTCCCTTTAATGCCTCATGGGGCATATAGCGTCCTCACCTCAGCGAGGCCCTTACAAGCAGTCAATCTCCACCAAACCCGTAGTCTACCGTCGGTATAAGCATGAATGAACAACCACATAATCAAACCACCTTTCTTGAGTCCATAACAGCCTCCGGTTGTAAAAAAAAATACCTTAATATCGGCAGATTCATCTGAGAGTCGATATTTACTTTCGCGTCTGAGAGAAAGAAAGGTCTTCGATAATGTTCGGTTTTCCTTGCTTACATGCATAACAAACCTGAATCTATCTGTATAAACGACCAGGACCTGTCTTATTATTTCGATCAAACAGGAAGATATACCTATTGATCGGGACACTCTGCTCACGCTTTATACGAAGTACCATGAGCATTACCAAATTACCATCGAACAAGTAAGCAAGGACCTCTGCACATACGCTTCTCGTTTCAGATCTCTGCATGTGTCGCAGCTCCAAAAAAGCCGCGATGAAAGGAATATATACTATCGACCATATAACTAGTCTCTTCCGCCGCCCTTTCAACCCATAACCAAAAACCCAACTTACCTGAAGACATAAGACTTTTTTACCACAATTGCAGTGGTATGAGAGGAAAAATAAGAAATGTTTCCATTGATGCGAAATCGGGTCTTTTCAATATTCTCGTTATCACCGAAACGTGGTTAAATAATACATTACTAAATGAGGAGATCTTGGACAATAACTGGACTATATATCTTTACGATAGAGACTATCACTCAACCGGGCACTCAAGAGGAGGAGGTGTCCTAATAGCCGTCAAAAACCCTTTAAACAGTGTATCGATCACAATTCGAAAATCATTCGTGTCAAATCTGGCAAAAAACATATAGTTATGGGCACTGTATACATATGGTCTAATTCTAACGAATCAAAATATTATTATTTTATAAATACACTCAAAGGAGTTCTCCAATCACTTGACTGCCACAAGTGCTCATACTGAGAGATTTCAACCGTCCTAACATATCTTTTACTCTCGACGACGATAACAATTTCCTCCCCATTAATATCACACACGCTATTGACATGAAGCTTATTAATAGTTTTTACGCCAATGATCTGCAGCAAGTGATAAGGCAACCGAACACTAGTGGCAATTGGTTAGACCTGGTTTTCACTAATCTATATGACGAGGTGAATGTCTTTCCGGCCAGCGATGAGGAGAACCCTTTTTTCCGCGTGGAGAACTCAAGTCCATCGTCTCACTGCATCGTGCGTCTCCAGGGGCTTTCATAGGTGCGAATGGTGCACTTGCACCGGGCGCAATTGGACTGGGCGCAATTCCAGAAATTCGGTTTTAAAAAAAGTGGTCAGTAAAACTCTACCAAAAAAATTTGAACGGTCCCTACCGGCAAAACGTAATGATTTACCGACTCCCCAACGCTTCGAATTTTTGTTGTTCTAACCCAAACCCACCGCCGGCTTTGTAAAATTAGTAAATACATCCTGTATACATCATGCTTTACCAATTTTATTGTTTTATTAATATTCATCTTATGCGCAAACTACCTAAATTACTTCTCCCATCCACCAAATGTGTGTGCCTTGTTCAATTGACCGCGATAGAAGAATGAAGAGCTAATGGGGCGCAATATGGCATTGTGCACCGGGCGCAACAGACCCAAGCGCCTGGCCTGTGCGTCTCATAACAATACAATTGTTTTTGATTTCAAAAACGCACACTATAATAGTATTTGCTTTGAACTATCCCAAATTGACTGGAGGAATAGAATAGGCTATCGGGTGATAATCTAAACCAGTTAGTATCATGCTTCTACAACATTATTCTCAGCTTCATCGACAAATACGTACCCAAAATTCAAAAAAAGGATAAATTGTCGGAGCCATGGTTGGACAAAAATACTAGATCAATGCGAAATCAAAGAAACACATTTTACCGCACGAAAAGAAGCCAAACGGATGTTAACGATGAATTAAGATCCGAATACTCCAGATTAGCAACGGAATTCACTTTTAGGTTACGTGAGGCCTTTACTGCATACATAAATAAAGTTGGAGAATATATCTTAAAGGACCCTAAAAAATTCTTCGATTTCGTTAATACAAAGCGAAAGACCTCAGGGTATCCGGCAACAATGGCGAATGGGAGAGCTTCTTTCTCGTGCCCTCAAGATATATGTAATACGTTTGCTGTGAGGTTTAGTGAAGTCTTCGCTATCTAACACATCGCAGACCCCAGTTGTACTGAATCGTCAACCATCATCAGTAATCTATCTCTGTCAGGTGACGAAATAAGCGCAGGTTTAAACAATCTCGATTTTAATAAAGGTCACGGCCCCGACAATCTGCCTGCAAGCTCCCTGCACCGCTGTTCAAATGAATTAGTATTACCTCTTCGTCTTATTTTTAACAAATCACTATCGTTGGAAAGTTTTCCGAAATTTTGGAAGAAATCCTACTTAACACCAATCCATAAATCATGCGACAAGCATTTCATGGATGATTTAAGGGGCATTGCTATCCTATCCGCAATTTCTGAACTCTTCGAAAAGCTTGTGCATGACAAGATTGCACCTCTTATAGCTCCTAACATTAACGAGCAACAACACGTTTTCAGAAAGGGGCGTTCGACCACTTCAAATCTTATGATTCTTGTCTCTGAACTTCTATGTGGTATGGAGAACGGCCATCAAATTGATGCTGTCTACACGGACTTTAGCAAGGCCTTTGATCGCGTGGACCACCAAATTTTGATTACTAAGTTATTCAAATTTAGAATTACCGGCCGTGCCCTGGAATGGATAGAATCATAATCTTAGCCGTAGGGGCCGGTTCGTGTATGTCGAAAACGAAAATTTTTTTTCGTCTCGGGTTCGCGTAGGTCAAAAAATTGGAAATTTCCGTCTGAAGCCGACGAAAGGCAGGTCTTGCGCTATCGAGTTTTTGCCTTATTATGATTAATAATTTTCAAATAATAAATAGTTGTATATTTTTACAGCAGTTGTTGTAACATTTTTCGTATTTCAATATTGTGGTTTCTATCGAGGACACGAAAAAATTTCTTTCGACCTATGCGAACGCTAAAATTTCGTCGACAAAATTTTTCGACTTCAATTTCTTTTCGTACGATTATCGTCCTTCGCCATACACGAACCGGCCCCTGGTTGTCAGATTTCTAGGATAAGTTGCAACTTAACACTAGCAAATGCCATGCAATAACCTTCTGCCGGAAAAAAGCGCACAACTGCAGCAATACTATCTTGACAACAAGTTATTAAACCATGTTTATCAAATCGTAGACCTAGGCGTTGTCTTAGACAATAAGTTAAACGTTAACCTACTCTACGATAATATTACTGCCAGAGCTAATAAACTCCTTGGTTTTATAAAAAGAAGGGCTAAGGAATTTGATAACATCTGGGTCACAAAAACTCTTTTTTGCTCACTGGCCCGCCCAATCTTCGAAAACGCATGCCCTGTCTGGGTTCCCATGTTCAAAAGTGTACTTAGATTTAAGTGTGCCTTGTTTGGCAAAATAAAGTAATAAATAAATTTTAATACCTGCAATCAATTCCTTAGCGGTTATGAAATCTTTGAGAGTAGAATCAGACTTATGACCCCATGTCGTTTTATCAATTGTCATAGCATTTTCCCATTTGTGTTTCTGTAGGACACCTATATCAAATTTGAATTTTATTTTTTATGAGTAAAAATTAAAGACAATCGCCATAAACTACAAACCTGGATTATAATTATCAGAACAAGTATAAAAGTCTCCATGTTGGCAGGATGTTCCAATACCCCAACGGTCATTTGTAACTACAGTATCTCGAACTGGACTAGAGTTGTATAACCTAAATAAATTTATGTTGATCATATTCAAATCATTTCTATAAGTGATTATACCAAGCCAAAAAGTTCAATGTATCCCAATAAGTCGGAGGCGCCTCCCAATCACCATCGGACCAAATTACATCGGGAACATATAAAGCAATTAATTCATGCAGTTCCGGAAGAGCCTTATTCTGTACATAGTTTGATCTTAAGAATAGATGCAATTTATCATCGATATACATTCTATTGTACCATTCAAAAAGTGAGTAATATAGTCCAAACTTTAGGTCGGTATGTAGTCTTAAACTACTTGAGAGTTCCTCTAAAAAATTATTAATAAATAGAAATTGTTTTTTTATATCAAAATAAGTTTTACTTATGATGTCCAAATTTGGTCCAATATCTTTTGAATTCCAACCAAATGCTCGGCTGGAGGGCCAAAGAGTATAGCCGTCATGGTGTTTGCTAGTTAGGACGACATACCTTAAGAACAAGAATAAATTAATAAGTTTTATTAGTGTACGTCTGGCAATCGATATAAACTCACTTGGCTCCACTATCCTTAAACAACAAGGCCCATTGGGTAGCGTTAAAGAGTTCTGCTGTAAAATCCTTTGCAAACTCCTGATAAGTGAATCCAGGTTTGTAGTTTTTATTCATAAAATCAATATATGTGGGGATTTTTGTACCTTAAATTAAAAAAATATAAATGTTATGGATGATGTTGGCAAATGTAGGCTTGATACTTGAAAGTAATATATAATAATAAAATACAATCGGAGAATTTTTTTAGGGTAAATCTAAGCTCAGGTGTCACCCTTCATACTAGAAGAATGGAAAAGCGATACGATAGTTTAAGGAGATCTGGGAGAAGCATAAGGAGAAGGCGTTTGGACTGCTAGATTTTGTATGAGTTTTTTAATGGTTTTATTTAGCTTGACCTCGTATATTTGTTTGTTTTTTTTTCTTTGGTTCAAATCTTACGATAGCATTTTCAGCTACTTTTATTTAACCGATTCTTATGAAACTTTGCACACACATTGAGTTCCCGTGACAATGCAATCTGCAATTTGGAAAAAAAATTCAAGATAGCGCTTCCAATATGGCGGACGAATTTTGCCATTGGGTTCTTAATCTATTGAAAATCTGTATCGGGGAGTATTTAAGGTTACAAATGATGACCTATGGTAAAATTAAAAAAAACAAAAACAAAATGAGAATTAATGAATCTGTTGTCAAAATTAGAACATTTAAAATTAGGGTGGGTAAAAGGCATTTCTGGCATTTATTCACGCGTTTGGAGCTGACTGAAAACATGCGCCAACAAGGAAACAATGCCTTCAATTGATGTGCTAAATGGACTGCGAATTGGCGAAATGACGTCTGAACATTTTAGTGTACTTATGGGAAGAGATCTTCAAAATGCAGTTTGTGAGTTCGCTATCGATAAAGCGTTAAGAGTATACCCAGCCAACCAACAGGTTAACAATCACAACAATGCGGTTCTTAATTCGTTCCGAAACAAAAGTGCCCGTATATACAAAATTAAAGCCCAGGACCAGCTGGTAGCTGTTTCACGAAATATATGTAGATAACGTTAATATAACCGATATCATACCAGCAGATATTAACATGACACGTGGCTTACCACAAGAATTTGAATTATTGGTCATCCAAAGTTATGTTACCTGTAACCGTTGACGTCTCGAAAGGGTTGGTGAACGGCTCTCGAAAGGGTTGGTATGGCCTCAGTTTCGTCCAACAAAAATGCATGAAACAGACATACCATCTGTTCAAATTGATTTTGAAAGAGACGGTGTACACCTTATCCATGCTAAAGCATACAATTTCCAGCGAAGTTTAATTATGGAACGGCCGAGAGAAGAATGTTGCCAATAATTTTGTTATGGGCCTACACTGTCCATAAAATGCAGGGTAGTACTATTGACCATGCTGTAGTATATTTGGGCTCCAAACTGTTTGATGAAGGTCAAGCGTATGTAGCGCTAAGTGGCGTAAGGGTTTTTGGTAGGGCTATTTATTGAGGAACTTGATTGTCAGAAATTATCAAGTAAGAAGCCGTGCAATAAAGATGCATTTAAAGAGTTGGAAAGGATGAGGAGTTTGCAAAATGATACTAGCCAAAGATCAAACTAAAAACTAGAAAATAAAGAGATGGGTAAAAAATCTTTTAGGTTAAATGGTTTTATTTGAAATCATAAGTACGGCTACAATTACACGGTTTCTTACCAAATGTCCATGTTTGTGTTCTAATTTTTTTCTAGTTTTTGCTACAACTAGAAAATAATTAGAACACAAACGTGGACGTCTGGTAAGAAACAGTGCAATTGATCTATAATTCTGTTCTTGCTACCACTCTTGTGAATAGGAATTATGAACGAATTCTTCCAAAGACTAGGGAAGTGCCCTTTATCCAGGGATTTTTTAAAGAGGGTTTTCAGTGGAGACTAGAGAACCTCCGCACCAAACTTAAGGACAGCAGGGCGAATACCGTCGGGGCCAGAAGTGAAGTCGAATGGGAGTTTGTCGATATGTTTCACGATATCAGCACTGGTAATTGAAAGAGGTAAAAAATGAGTCTCTCAGTTATGAATTATTTGACGAAAACGATTGCCATTAGGCTGAAAGTCAGAAGATGAGAAAGATTGATGAAAGAATGACGCAAACATATTGCAAATCGCAGGCGACTCGGAGCGGGTAAAACGTTTTTCTTAGAGTTGACAAATTTGTAGATGTTTCTAGGATCAGTAAAAACTTTATCACTCATACTGCTAAGATATTCACGATACAGAGTAAAAGAGAGTGAACGAAATTGGTTATAGCAATTGATAAATGAATAAATGAACGGAGAGTTCCTCTTTAAATAGGTTTTCGAGAACTTATTCTTCTGATTTTTCAAATGCTTCAGTTCATTATTGAACCAAGGTGGAGATGAACTGGGAAATTTTTGGAGCTCATAAGGCACGCAAGAAACGAGGGCTTCGTATAGTACGCCATAAAATCGTGCCACATTGCCATCCAACTCATTTGCGGAAAGTAAGTTGTTGAAATCTATCGAGGCAAGTTTAGATAACAACTCACTAAAGTTAGCCTTTTTAAAGTTGAAGTAATGGGTTACAACCTGACAAGGAGTATTCTCTAAATTGAAGCAATAAGCAGGATTCCTTAGAATTAAGGTTGCCTTCAGGGAGGTAGTTGTCGTCATCTTCGACATATACCCACTGAATAATGAGTTAATTGAAATCATCTAGAAGAGACATCGAGACCACTAGTCATAGAGATCGACTCTGTCACTGGAACTTTCGTGACCGAGAGATCACCCACTTTTAGTGGCGAGGAGGTTGATACCGAAACCGGCTTAGAAGTCGACTCAGTCACTAGAACACAGGTCGATGAACTCAAGGGGACACCATTGCCAATGGCGGCTTGGCGATCTCGACCATTCTTACGCCTTTGAGTGAAAGTTTTTACTATTTTTACTATCAAATTTTAATGACAAAGAGCTCAGGGCATTGTGATTAAGCAAAGTCAGCTTAAGGGGATTTTATAGGTAGGTAGTAGTTGAAAACATGCGTGATAGTTTCCATAATTAGTGGCGAAAGAAGCTTAAGAAAATGAGGAGAAAGTTCATCACAGCCTCTGCTATTGGAAGAAATGGAAAGCAATATTTCTTTAGAGACAGCAGGATTCCTCCTCAGGACTTTACTCCTTATTAATAACCGGTTAACCGGCGGAGATGCTTTTTTAGGGATACTCAATGAAATTATTCCCTGTTTGGTTTTTAAAATTAGGATTAGAACAAAAATTCTTATAATTTCCAAAATGGAACTGAAAGTAATAAAACGCAATCAAACTGTTCAATCTACTTAAACCTTGGTACTTAATAATAACGCATTAAAATATAAACGAAGATATAAATTACTTACAAAGGAATTTATTTTAGGTATGAAAGAATCAACAGATAACAAGACTGTATTGAAGTTCTTATCTTTATCAACAGGAAATGTAAGTGGATATCTAGAATTATGCTTTTTTAATATGTAAGCAACTAGGGTCGTTGTTCAATTTGAATGTGCATAAATTTTTGATAAAAAAAAAACAATTTTTTTATTTCAATTCAATTTTTTCCCGCGAATATTCTTTTAGAAAATCTTATTCTATTTTTAAATTACACGTAAATTCCATAAAAAATTAAAATTGGATTAGAAATAAAATTATCTACAACTAAATCTTAAAAATATAAAAAAAAAATCTTATTCAATAAAAAAATTTCTTACTTTTCCAATTGGTCCAAAACCACTCCGATCCAAAGCTAGGAACCGAGTAAACTCCCCAATGAAGAAAAATTCCAACCTTGGCGTCATCATACCATTCAGGTAGTGGCCGTTGATCTAAACTGTCCCAACTTGGTTCATATTTTTGTCGAATGTTATTGTCACAAACTCCATTTGAACATTCTATACTTGAGTCCGCTATATTGGACTGGCAAATTGAAATAAGGATTAAAACTGTGTAGATCCACATATCCTCACCTTTAAACGTTCAGAAGTCAACTAATCTTTCTCTTTAAACTCGCTCTAACTCTAGAACCACATAAACCGAACGCAAACTAAGAAAATGTGGAGGCTCATTGGACCGTGAAAGCTCTCAGATAATTATCATGAACCTGGGCACAGAGTACTTAATATAAGTATATAATATAAGTACTCTGTGACCTGGGGTTCTGTATCCATGGTAGACTTTCTGTTCTAGGTGAATATGATAGTGAATCTTGGAAGAGATTGTTGATTTTATAGTAGTAACTCTTAAAATGAATGGCAGATTTTCTCTTATAATTTGTGTAGGAGTTTTGGCTGGATTCGCTTTATAATGTTATTTTTTTTTACAGATTGAATCGGTTATGATTTTCAAACGTTCTTTTAAAATGAACGTGATCGTGTCAAGTAGCAACTTTCAGAGGGTTCAAACTAACTAAATAACACTTAAAATAAGCATAAGAGAAATGTTGATAAGTACATATGTACTACTTCTGGATATAAATAAAATTTATGTAAAACTATTCACCGGCAGATAGGTAAGGTACATCAATGACTCATTTATGGCAAAACTTTTGGAGCGTGTAATAAGATAATTAGAAACATTTTTGCCTTAATAAAAAACGCTTTTGTTTTTACATAATATTTTTATACGATAATGAAAGGAAATAACAAAATATAATAATGAATGATATGACAATAATGAATAATCAACATGATCACCAAATTGATTGTATTTAATGTCCTATAAAATTTTAAATCTTCTATTAAATAAATAACAGAGGTCTACACTTTTTTTGTTTAAACAATACTCCGCTACCGACGTCCCAACTACCTTGATACAGTGGCGGATCCAAGGGGGGAAATGAGGGACATGAGGATTGCATTGATGCGCAGGTGTACACAGGGTTTTTTTATACCCTTGACAGACAGGTATAGTCCAGTTAAAACAGACATTCAACTGCCGCAAAAATCGGGAATAGCTGAAAATTGGAACAGCCCTTAAAAATATCATTATAAATAAAATGTCGCATTGCAAAAAGAAGTTTATTCAGGGGGAGCAAAAAAGTTTATTCAAACCATGAAAAAATCAGTTTTGTTGCAGATATCCCTTAAACGCTGTCTTATCATAAAATAGGGTTTACAAAAGTTTGAAGGTAATGCCATGTCTACAAAAATAAATTCACATTTTCGCCGTTTTAAAGATTTAAAATCAGCGCCGGCCCCAGCCCTTGTTGAGGGTGGAGCGAGATTGTCTTTCGGCGCCCTTTGTTGGACGCTTTCACTTCACATAAATTGTAATTCCAGTTATCCTAGATAAAACTTTTTTCGAGCACTGCTTCCCTGCCATTTCCTTACGGGATTTTATCTCCCCTTTTGCAAGCCTCTATGGGCTGGGGGACACATACGGATTTCGATGGTGGTTTTAGGGTCACAGTTACGCCTGTAGCGGCAATAGAGGAAGTATGTTTTTTCAGAGTTGCTTCCCCGACGTTTCGCCAACAGCACCATCTTCTTTGGAGGCTATTTGGTTGTTCGTATTGCATATGGTTGGGCATTAGGGCTTGCCCCAGCTAGTAAGGTTGAGATGGCGGAGAGAGTCACTTTCTCGTTAGAAGAGGCTTCTCCTGTCATTAGCCCAAAATTGCAGTGTTCACCATCCTGACAACGTATAATCTCTGTGAATTCTATGCGGTGCATTTTGTGGAGTGTTCTGCACTCCTACACCCTTAGGATCTTCTTTTGCACCCCTATCCTTTCAGCATAATGCCAGTGGGGTCCTCTGTTGCTCCAATCTACTGACTGGAACCAGTGTTTCCGTAATAAAAACGTCAACTCTGCCGCTATCCGTATCACTAGAACCATACAGGCAGGAATGCATTTGTTTATTCCTCATTCTACCAAATCAGTGAAGCCTAGGCCCAACAGATGGTTTAATCAGGAGTGTATGAATGCAATCAGAAATAAAGAAGCCGCCTTTCGAGCCTACAAGAGCTTCCCGAGTGAATCGCTCCGTGCAGAGTATATAAAACTAAGAAATTCCTGTAAAGTCACCATCAGGAATGTCAAAAATTCATTTGACAGCAAGTTGAGAAGTAAACTCCTTAATGCAACCTCTGGTAGCAAAAACTTCTGGTCCTTGGTAAGTTCCATCAAGAAGAATTTCACCACCTCCACAACTCCTTCATTCATCCACGATGAAAAGGTGATAACAGACAGAAAATCCAAGGCCGATTTATTAGCATCTCTGTTTGCTTCAAATTCTTCTCTACCCCAAAATGATACGCTACCCCCGGTCCTCGAGCACAGCGCTCATTTAATGGACAGGGTTTTCTTCAGGACTCGCGAGGTGTACAGGTGCCTCAAGGAGCTCGATGTCAACAAATCCACTGGACCCGATAATATACCCCCTATCGTCTTAAAACAATGCGCCTCACCTTTGGCTAAACCTCTGCGCAAACTTTTTGCCCTATCATACTCTTCCGGAGTTTACCCAGACTCTTGGAAACTTGCTCATGTGCAGCCAATGCCGAAAAAAGGTAACTCCAGCCTTCCCTCCAACTACCGCCCAATAGCAATCACTTCTATCCTCTCCAAAACCATGGAGACGATAATTAACAAAAAGCTAATGGGTTACCTAGAATCCAACCAACTTATAAACGACAAACAATATGGCTTCCGACAAAAAAGATCCACTGGTGATCTTTTAGTCTGCCTTACAGAACACCTCAACCGAAGTTTGCATGGATCTGGTGAATCTAGTTTGGTTGCTTTAGATATCTCCAAGGCTTTTGATAGAGTATGGCACTCAGCCTTGTTAGCTAAACTCAAAGCTATTGGAATAGACTCGCTTCTGTATAAGTGGGTTGAGAGTTTCCTCTCCGGCCGTTCAATTAAGGTAGTTTTGGATGGCGTCAAATCTGAATCTCACCCCATCTCTGCGGGGGTCCCCCAGGGGTCAATTTTATCACCGGCCCTATTTCTCATCTTTATAAATGACCTACTTTCAATCCCCTCCAACCCACTTCTCAGCTTCGCTGACGACGGTACTTTACGTTACTCGTACAGCTTCGATACAAGACAGACACATGCCAGATCCTGTCTTGATGATCGTGAACTAATGTTCAACTCTATTAATAACGACATTGAACTTATTCTAGAGTGGGGAAAAAAGAATCGTGTCGAATTCAACCCCTCCAAAACCAAGTACTGTCTTATTTCAAAGAAAAAGATCAACACCTCACCATCCTTGACAGTGGATAACGTAGAAATAAAGGCCGACCCATCCCTACACATCTTAGGCGTGACATTAGCCAAAGACTTGCGATGGAATGACCATATATTCCAAATCGCCAAACAAGCATCCCAGTGCTTGGGATTTCTTAAGAGGTGCAGGTTCCTCCTCCAGCCATCGGCCCGTGCTGTTATTTATAAATCCTACATTCGGCCTCTTCTCGAATACAACTCCCTCATTTGGGGCGGCGCTCCAATAACAACCTTAGCATGGTTAGATAAGGTCCAAAAAAAGGCCCTTAAGTTAATTAATGACGATACCGCTTGCCCCAACATCGACCCCCTAAGCCACCGTAGGAATGTAGCAGCACTGACAAAATTTTATCGCTACTATCATAGTGACTGTTCCTCCGAGTTAAACGCTCTTTTGCCTCCACGGCAATCTTATACCCGCAACACCAGATTAGCCCACTCGTCCCATTCTCTGCACCTGCAACTCCCTTTTTCACGCATTCAACAAGATATGAATTCGTTTGTTAATCGAACAACTCGACTGTGGAATAATCTCTCGCAGTCAGTATTTCCGAGCTCCTACAACATCCAAGAGTTCAAACGCAGGGTTCATCACCACCTTCTTCAATACCCCCCCGTACCTTTATAATCCTTAACCTATTCCCCCCACCCCTCCCCCGTACTAAGCTTACTGCTAGACATTGCACCATGACGTGACAAATGACATGACGGACTAGTAGTACAAAGGGTGACTCCTGAGCTTAGCACTAACACATAAAAAAAAAAGTACCCGATTACAAAAGGCTGTGCGGCAGCTTGTTCCCGTAGCAACAAAGCTTGCTCCTTCCAAGGCTTAAGGTGGCCCATCATAGAGGCTGACCTGAGCTGTTCTGAGCCCTGAGCCAATTCGGCTACCGCCTCCAGAAGACTTCCTTGCACAGTAACTAGTTCTTTCGTGGTCGGAAGAGTCTCCGGATTGTTAGTCGCAAGCACGCCAATTCTGACACTTTCCGCTATTAGACAGAAGGTCGGCTTTGCAGTCGTTCTAGACTTCATTATGGGTGCGTCCGACTTTTCTGAAGGCTTTACAAACCGAATTGCCAAATCTTTCGCCCTCTTCGCCGGGTTATTATATCCTAGAGAGCATCCAGATGATCTTACCCTCTTCTTATTAAGAAAATCGATATCCCTTTGTTCCTCGGGGGCCACGAAGACCCTACCAACCTCTACACGGGAGTAGCCAGCTTCCAGATATCGCATCAAACGTTTTCGGGTTGCGTCACCCCGTCTTCTGAAAGCGATCGTTTTTTCGAGTCGCCTCTCCCATTAGGTGCCCTTACCTCCGCAGGAGATCTAAGGAGATCTCCCAATGAAAAGGTGATCTCAACGTACTCCATCCCTGGGTTTACGAGCTCAGACTGCCCTCCCTGAAGAAGAATCTAAAAACTTTCCTTCACTGGGACCACATTCGACACCTCGATGCATGAAGAATGTTTGAAGCGCTAAGAAGTGCTCCATCTTCAAAAGTTTTTTTAAGGTAATTTTATATTGATACCACGAGCTCGGCGAGAAAGGAGGGTGGCAGAGCTCCGTATCGCCAACGGAAGGCTAATTCAACCGATTATTTGCACATTAGGATTGCGGTTTTTATCGAGTTTAGATTCGCCGTATTCAGTCTGCTCCATGGATGTGGCCTAAGGCCATGTACGATCGGTCTTAGAATCAGTGCTCCCTGCCTGCGTCGTGTTCGAGTCATATTGATGAGACTTGGCAAGCTACAAACAACGTCCTCAAAAAAAGCCATCAAAATTTAATTTTTTGCTCGAAATTATTTTTGGCATTCATTTTGGCGCCCCTTAGCACCTGGCGCCTAGAGCGACAGCTCCACACGCTCTACCCTAGGGCCGACGCTGTACATACATACATACTCCTATCCCCCTTTTCGCTATTTGTATACATTCAATAAAATCCTTTGTTCGACTACGCGACTAATATTTTCAGGGGATTCCTCGATATATGTATTTGAAAAAAATTGTTCTAGAGAGAACTATCTGCAGTAGCCACTAATATACAGAGTATTTACGAAACACATACTACGTATGTATACATGATGAGTTCAATAGTTGAGTTGAGGTTGAGTTGAATTTTCGACTCGCGGCACAAATCACAAACAAAACACAGAGATGCTGCAGTCTAAATTCAAGTGCTGAACACGCGCATACATGCATAACTTCAACTCAAGCCAGGTAGCAGGGTTGAGTCGAGTTCAGTCGATTCTAACACAACTCGATTCACGTCTACATGTAGTTCGACTTCGGTTCAACTTGAGTTCAACTCATCATGTATGCGAACTAACAGAAACTTAAGTGACTGCAATTAGAAGATAACGCGGTTCAGGTTCAAAGCATGAGAAGAATACCAATATATCTTGGTTTTTTAAGCATTTTGCGATTTTCAATGTGTTTTTGTAACCCGAGAAAAAAAAAAGTTGGGCTTACAGCTTTTAAGAGGTATAAGATGGCCGTAGAGTTTTTAACTATTTTTAACGGGAGCACATACGGGCCCACCAATGTATTGTTGAGTGTGGTTTGTGGGAACTCCGCCGTCGCCTGGTCCCAAGTCCAGGGTGTGAAAGGAGGAGGGTTGTCGACCTGCCGAATTGATCGTAAAAACTAGGCAAGAAACCGCATTTTTCAAAGCGGCACCGACAGCAGCGTATCCGTTGCGGGGACGTCCCGCTCGGACCGCCAGCTAACGGATCAAAGAAGAAGAAGAAGAAGTGGTTTGTGGGAACTTGATCATTTTCGTTATGTACAATCGGCCTTTCGATTGTCATACTTAAACGCTATCAATACATAAGAAAACCAGGGGCCAGTTCGTGTATATCGAAAACGAAAAATTTTTTTCCTCTCGGGTTCGTGTAGGTCGAAAAATTGAAAATTTTCGTCTGAAGCCGACGAAAGGCATTCGAAAGCTCTTGGGTTATCGAGTTTTTGCATTAGGACACGAACAATGTTCTTCGACGTATGCGAACGCTAAAATTTTCGTCGACAAAATTTTTCGACTTCAATTTTTTTCGTACGATTATGGTCGTTCGCCATACACGAACCGGCCCCAGGTTCGCCCGTCGGTTTGTGAAGGCACCGCACACTTAATTGTTGGCGTTGATTTATATTTTAGTCGGAAAATCGAAAAAAAATAAAAACTTTAATTGCAGTGCGATGATAAAATTTTTGTAATATTCGAATACGAAGACATGAGCACCAGATTTCATGATGTTTTCCTCAACAAATACACGGCCGTACATTCCGACAAACATCCTTCTGATGCCCGGCATATGTCTTATGCTGCGTACACACCAGCCCAACGAAGGCCAACAACGACATTCGACGTTAACTACCTCACGTTCGTTCGCGTTCCGAGATACGTCCATAAGCATTTGTTGCTTTAGCAAACGTTCGTTGGGACGGGTATTCGGTTTACATCAAATTTCGATGCCCGTCCACACCACATTCGCTCAAATGGCTTGTTTCTTTTGTTGTTACCGCCACGCTACGGATTGCAAGCGAACGCCAACGAATCTTCGTTGGCTTTCGCTAAACCGTCCACACAGAACCAACGAATGTCAGCGAATCCCATTCGTTGGCCTTCGTTGGCCCGGTGTGTACGCGGCATTAGCCATATGTTTCAAACACGGTCGGTGTTCGCCTGTTGTAAACCCATCTTTTATTTTTACTCGGGGAATTATTTTATTCTTAGGGAGTATATTTTTTTTACTATTATTTTTAACTATACACCCAGTACTATTTTAGATAGCATCATCTCCAGATTTTGAGTAAATCACATTGCCTTTTGAACAAAGATTTAAGCAAATTTTCAATGTTGGACTAAAATGCAATTTTATTTAATATTGAGTAGAAACTAGATAAAGTGAATAGATCATTGATAACGTATATTTTCGATTTATATTTCACTTACAAAACTACATATTTATAATATTCAGTTAATACTTGTAGAAATCTTATTCGCTAGTAGGAATATTAATTTTAAGTGTCCATGCCAGACTGAGTCCTTGCTTATCAATTATATTCTTCGAAGGAAAATTAACATGCAAATATTCTGTAGTAGTTGACCACTGAAATAAATTAAAGTGATTGGTGTTAAAATTGGTTTTATAAATTTTTCGATATTCTTACTTTAATTTGTTGGTTCGGTAATCCTAAAAGAGTTATTTTTGTTGAACTATCTGTTTTTCCTCCCAAAGAATGAAGATCAATAGCATTGGTATCGTAAGGATAATCCAAGACCATAGCGTAAACATTAGTCCGACCTATAAATATTTATTAGTAAAAAAAAAGTATGTATAATCGTTATTAGTTTACCGTTATTATCGTCCTTTTTGGTGTACCAAACACCTTTAGTAACAGTGTCATTTTGGTATTCCCATGGACTACTAGCATAGATGGCCTCTCCGTTTACTTTAAGCCAATTTCCCATTTCACGTAAACGTTCTTCAAAGATTGGTTGAATAGTTCCGTGTTTATTGGGTCCAACATTAATTAGAATGTTACCACCACAGCTGACAGTAGAGGCGATTTCTACGAATTATACTACTTGCATTTTGAAACTATTAGGAATTATTTTATTTATTACCTGTAATCAATTCCTTAGCTGTAACGAAATCTTTAAGAGTAGTATCATACCTATTTCCCCAAGTGGTCTTATCAATTGTCATTGCATTTTCCCACTTATGCTTTTGAAGAACGCCTGATTATAATAAAAATTATTGGTTTATGTTAAAACATTTTTTATACAAAATTGTAACCTGGATTAAATCGATCAGAACAAGTATAAAAATCTCCATGAAGACATGTTGTCCCAATACCCCAACGGTCATTGGTAACAACGGTATCACGAATAGGACTGGAGTTGTATAACCTAAGAAAATATGCATGGTAATAATTGATATTGATTTTAAGTAAATAATTTTTACCAAGCCAAAAACTTTAACGTGTCCCAATAAGCTGGAGGTGCCTCCCAATCACCATCAGACCATATTACTTCAGGAGCGTATAAAGAAATCAATTCGCGCAGTTCAGGAAGAGCTTTGTTGGATACGTAATTTGCCCTCGTGAATAAATGATTTTTATCATCTAAGTACATTCTGTTAAACCACTCAAATAGTGAGTAATATAGTCCAAATTTCAGATCGGTATGTAATCTTAAGCTACTTGAAAGTTCCTCTGGAAAAATAAAAATATCAGACCTATGTTCTGAAAATTTGCAACAAAATCTCCTGTACTTACTTATGATGTCTAAATTTGGTCCAACATCTTTGGCATTCCATCCAAATGAACGAGTTGATGGCCAAAGTGTGTAACCATCGTGGTGTTTGCTCGTGAGGACAACATACCTTTAAAAGAATAGAAGAGTTATGAGTAAATTGATGGTTTTTCAAAGTCAGTCGTTATTTACTTTGCACCACTGTCTCGGAACAACAACGACCACTGAGTAGCGTTAAATAGTTCTGCTGTAAAGTCCTTAGCAAACTCGTGATATGTGAATCCAGGTTTGTAGTTTCTTTTCATAAAATCAATATACGTCGGTACTTTCTGGCCTAAAATATTTTTAAATAATTTAGGAAACTTATACGATACAATATTATTAACTTATATTAAAATAGTAAGGCCATGTTGAATGAGAATTAAAAGAATATCATTGTTTTTATTCGACATTATATAATCTATATAAATACTAGCCTACAGACCTAGTTCTGTTCAAATTTCAATGAACTTGTTTGAGATCGTTTTGTGAATTTGTGAAAACCTATTGGAAATATGCAAACAAAGTAAAAATGAGAAAAAACGTATTTCTGAAAAATCATTGTAATTTGTACGAGTATGGCCACGGATATTCAATTTGAAGAGAACTAAATACAGAAGTAAGCTAATGAGAAAGAGATTAATTCTATCGGCAAATATTCTAGAAATCATCTGATGCAAGAATCGTCATTCGGTCGACAGACTGCGCGACTCTGTTTGCATTGATGACTTCTCGAAGGTGAATATATTCTTCGGAAGGAGTGCATTTATCTTCTTGATCGAGAAATTATAACCGTCGTCAACTTGTCAAAATATGATGGAATATTGCAGAGAATGAACAAGTAGGACGATGTAGGACGATTTGTTGGCGCATTGAATTGTCCCGATCGACATTTGTTGGGCCAAATGAAGTCATTTGGAAGCAATTGTTGTATTTCTATATTTGTATCACAAAATGTGTGGAATCTGTTCCTATTCCAGAAACTAATGAGCGCAATAGCTCTGGTGGCGGCATTCCATTTCTGTATTACAATTCCTTACAGTATTCAGCGCAACATTTGTTTGTCTTCTTGCACGGTTATTCAAATTCATTCCCTAGACCAGTGGTCGGCAAAGTGCGGCTCCAGAGCCGCATGTGGCTCTTTGGCTCCTTAAGTGCGGCTCTAGCACAAATATCCTCGGAAGGCGCAGGAATTTTAAATATGAGGGAAGCATTTCTCAGCAGGTTTCAGGAATTTAAAAACAGCAGAGCAACTTTAGCATTTGTCAAAAATCCTCTTAATGCTACGGTAACCGGGTTGAAATTTTCTCCTTTTGAAATTGACATTGCTATCTTTGAAATACAATTGCTGGATTTAAAAAAAAGGAGATATGGCGCTCTAAATTCAAAAGTCTTTAGGTCAAACCTAAATGGGAAGTGAAGTGAAGTAAAGTTAGGTGGCATTGCATATGTATGTATGAGAGTAGCCAAAATGGAAGTAAGTGGAAGTTACATTTACATCAGTGGAAGTAACGTCTACTCCACTTCTTCGTTACTTTTCATTTAGGTTTGGCCTTTTGTGTTCAATTGGAAATATTGGAGAAGAAAAAATGTGATCTTTGAATGACCTGGAGAAGGAAGACATGATCATCATTAACGCTTGGAATAGTATTCCTGACTCTTACGAGCAGCTGAAAAGTCTCCCGTTTGCTGTTCTTTCCCTTTTCGGTTCTACATATATATGCGAACAATCTTTTTCAAGCATGAACATTATCAAGAGTAAACTGAGAAGTCGTCGAATGACAACTTGGAATCATGCCTAAAATTAAAAACAGCAACATACAAACCTGGCTTACTCAAACTTTCCAAGGAGATGCAAGCACATTGTTCGCATTAATAAATATTTATTAAGTATGAAATTTAGTTTTATTTAGTGTAATAAAAGTTTACTTAACAAGCAAGTAGATTTGGTTCCCATTTTTTTTTAAATTGCTGTAATGTTCATATTTGGCTCTTTGGCTAATAAGTTTGCCGACCACTGCCCTAGACCGATGATGTCTCATTCGAAACATATCTTATATTGCATCGTCCCTTTCTTCTTGTGTAAATGCTCAACGTGTTTGTGATAATTGATTCCGTTCAATTTCTTTCTACTCTTCGCGTTGCTCTGCAGTTCGATTAGATCGAAAATTAGTTTGGTTTGATCTAAACTACTCCGTCTTATTGACGGAATCGCAATGCGAATAAATTGTGTCAATTCAATCAAATCTTTTTGATTGAGGTACAAAATGCGATGCAAAGAATCACAGTTTCGGTTTTTACCATATCTAGTACCGGCTTTAGGGGTGGACCATGGTACAATAATACAAGGTAGGCTCGCAAGAAAAAGCTCTGTTTCCATCTTGAAAAGCTCCTACCATTTTTATATGAGAAAAGATCTGAGTGACGTCACGAGAGAGCTTTTTTCCTTTGTGAACTAAGATCTGAGTGACGTCACGGGGCCCTTATAATCTTACCTTGTAATTATTGTACCATGGGGTGGACAATGTCGGATGTGCACAGGAGATAATAGCCTTATGACACTGGCTTCATCGTAGGCTGAAAATACTGCCTTGGCTAGGCTGAAAACTGAAAGAAAAATTCAAATGAGATTTTCCCATATGTAAGAGTGAGAGGAATATACTCAAACTTTTCTTGGCTGAATTTTAAGTGTTATAAAAAGTCTAGAAAACTTATAAAAAGCATAGGAAAAGAATGAAATTCATGTTCTTTTTTCTATGCTTTTTATAACAGTTTGCTACATCTCTAGGCTTTTTATAACAGTGAGTGAGAATCAAAATAAATTGAAGTAATAAATTGAAATAATTATAATTGAAGTGGCAGCAAATATAATTGAAGTGAGAATAAATAATATTTTATTGAAGGGTAAATTTTTAGAATTGGGGCTCCGGAGTAAAATCGCTCCAAACAATTTTTGATGTGTTTAGTGTGATTTTTAATTGCCCCAAAGTAATTTCAAATCGTGGGAGACATATTTTTGTTATTGCAACGGGCGGGTGCGCGTTGCGAATTGGGGGAGTCTAAAAGAAAAATATTTTTTTTTTATTTTTTTAGATATAGTTGTTGAAGTATTTTTGAAAATATTTGAAGATATTGTTTTACTCTGGAGGACTCAGGTCAAACAAGATTTTTTAATGAGGAAGTAGCAAATTGAAAGGAAGAGAACAAAGAATTTTAATTTACCTGATGTTGACCGTGTTTAATATTAAATAAAATAAATTTAAATTAATTGAATTTTAATCATAATAAATTTGAATATTTAAAATATTTCCAACGGATTTCTTCTACCCTTAACAACTATCTGTTATAATAATCAGATAATCGTTCTTACTCTCACATGCTATCTCTGTCCCACAGTATAACAGATTTCGTCATTTTCAGCCTAGCCAAGGCAGCATTTTCAGCCTACGATAAAGCCAGTGTCATAAGGCTATAAAAAAAGCTTGTGTTTCAAAAACCGCAAAAGACCCGGCAAGAGCGCTTCATTATACCTTTGCATCTCTACGGTAAACAGCCAGAAGTGCATAAGTGCAAAATATGTGTTTCGATAAAATCGCTTTCGAGGATTATTGTAAATATGGCGTGCGCCAACTAGACCTTCGGTATTTCAACATTGAATAAATCTGACATTTTTTAATCGATTTTGTCAAATGAGCAAGATTTATTTAGGATATTCTCTACCATTTATTTCAAATCAATTTTTGGAATACAATGTCGATTAAATGACCACCTTCTTTCAATAAAAGGATTTCGGCGATATAGCAGCTATTTCAGCTCGTATGTTAGCTTTGAATTCGTTAAGGGTCTTCGGCATACTGGCATAAACTTTACTTTCTAAATAACCCCACAGAAAAAAGGCTGGTGCCGTTAAATCCGGAGAACGAAGGACTCCGCCAGAGATTGTAAAATAAGCCTTATACGTCATCAAAATTTTGTTTCAAAAATCAAGCTCGGCATCGTTTATTCTTGCGACGGCATTTCTTTCGTTATGTATTGACTCATAGCTAAAACTGTACTGAATGACGTTTCAGAATCGTGTGCATCTGTCGAAATCGTTTAAAAAATGTCAATATTGAAATGCCGAAGATCTAGATGGTGCAATTGTGCACATAAGCACGGGGCAGCCAGTCCGATAACCCAACAAGCATAGCTCAGTTTAAGACAAGAGTTAAAATAATAATTAAGAATAAAATACCAGAATGCAATGAACTCAAGATCTTCGAATGTGCACTGCACTTCTGTCTTCTTACTTAGATCTATTGTATCCAGTTTCGAGCAATAAAATAGTGCTTGACAATAGAAGCTTTACGACTTTACCAGGAAGTTCCAGAGCCCTACTCCCAGGGCGGCCCTTTCATAGGTGAAAATGGTGCACTTGCACCGGGCGCAATTTCAGGAATTAAAAATTAAAAAAAATTGGAAACTTCGAAAAACAAAATTAAACAAGTGTTCCCGCGCCTTCATTGTCATATCTTAAAGGAACTGCACAGAGTGCCTGTACCTTTTCCAATTGTCCTCTAAAAGGTGTGGCAATCCAATTCCTTTTCGTTCGCCTCGTCGTCTATCCTACTAGAAAGTACTAGTCGTACTTTTATAGATCCCTAATTCGGCGAAAAATACCTGAATCATCTTTGTTCTGAAGTTGTTGAAAGCGCCTTCAAGTCCAGGGAGGCTATTAAGTGGAATGTTTTTTTTTCTATGCAAGATTCTATAGTAGAAACTAATACATTCAGCGCAGTCACTAGTGACCAGCCCAGAATTGTTCTGGAAATAGTTAGGGAAGTGCAGCTAAAAGCGGGAGAGTTTTGTGAAGTTAAAGTGCAACCAAACTCAACACAAAAGCAAGATCGCGAAGCAGATCCTGATTGGAAAAAGGTAGGAGCGGCGCTTCCATAGGTGCCATTTATGTATTTGCACCAGGCACAATTGGACCGGGCTCAATTTCAGAAAACAAAAAGAGTGAAAAAGTGTTGCCCGTGGCTTCATTTTAATTATATTAAAAGAACTCCAAAGAGGGTTTGGATCTCTTTCTATTGTCCTTCACTACGATCAAAAAATGAACAGAAATAATGAGGGGCAATATGGCATACTGCACCGGGCGAAGAAAGGCCAATCGCCGGCCCTGCCTCATCCACCTATGCTGCTTGTGCGTTCAGATGAGAGAGGTATTAGTACAGTCAATCTGTCGTGAAAAAAGGCTGTTTGTTGAAAAAATTACACCGGGGAATTTTTTTCATAAATCGTTAGGGAGTCATGAAAAAAGCTTAAACCCAGATTTGTGACCTCCCATCACTTGCAAATTCCTTGAAAACCCAAAAAGTTTTTTGAAGCATTTTTCTCGGAATCAGCACACTTTAGAGGAAAAGTTTATTAACAAAAAATGTAGAGAACAATGCCGTCTATAATTAATGTGTAATGTTTGAGTCAATTTCATACGACTTAAAATGCAAAAACTAGGAGGCGCTAAAGCATAAAAAAGGTGTTTTTTTCGCTAAAAAAATGTTTTTGGGTGAAAACAAAACACTTTTTGGGTTTTCCAGGAATCTGCAAGTGGTGGGAGGTCACAAATCTGGGTTTAAGCTTTTTTCATGACTCCCTAACGATTTATACTGTACTATATAGGGCCCTCTCTTTCTTCTTTAATCCTAAAAGAACAAAAGAGAGAACAATATCTTACTCACTCACTCACTCACTCAAACTCATAAGTAAAAGCGGGCCTACATGGAATTGTCCATTGTACATTATTACAATTGTCATACATCCGTTATAAAACACTTACCGGCAATTTGAACGACGACGTTTGTACTTGCACTTACCTTTATTGTACAATTTGTGCAGAATAACAAAGGTAAACTACCTAAAAGAAATGTTTTTAAAAACTAAAGGGCGCATAAGAATATCTCGCACGAGGCGCCGAAATACCTAAACCCGGCCCGACCATATCAGTACACTACAGCTACCCGAAGGGTTCGAGATAGAGCAAAATAGTAGAAATACTCGCTGTACCCGAAAACCCCTATATGCAAAATTTCATGCCAATCGGATGAGCGGTTTCGAAATCTATAAAATGTTTACACACAGACAAACTTTCACTTTATTAAAAATAAAAATCAAAAGATTATAGAATTCGATATCAAGATCAAATTCTTTACACAGATAAGCTAATATAGTACAATTCCTGTCTTATTTGACAACAAATACCGTAGATAAATAAATAAAATCAGTTTTGATCCGTAAACAACTGATAATACGCCCTTCAGTTTAAAATTAGCGTTAAAGCTGATAGAGAAACCTCTTTAAATTAATCTCAAACACTTATTGATAACTTTCTATTTCAATTTCATCTTGATAACTTTCCTTTGTACTTTTTGTTTACAAATAAAATTTGTTGATTATCTTTAGCAATTTAACAACTTTAATCAGTAATTGCCTTACATGCAAAAATTGGTTGAGATTTTTTTAAGTACATATAAACAAAGTTTTGGAACAATAATGATGTTGGAAATTTGAGTTATTGAAGCTTATTTAATTACTTGATTGGTTTAACGAATACAAAACAAAATTAATTATCTTACCTTCCCAATTTGTCCAGAACCACTCAGTGCCAAAGCTCGGAACTGAATATACACCCCAATGAAGGAAGATTCCAACTTTAGCTTCATCATACCACTTTGGTAATGGCCGCTTGTCTAGACTATCCCAATTCGGTTCATATTTATCCCGAATTTCATTATCACAAAATACATTAGACTGCCAAATTGACAGAATAACTAACACCGAGTAAATCCACATAACTTCACCTTTTAATGTTCTTTAGTGAACTGATTTTTCTCTTCAAAGTTGTTCTATTATATACTCGCAAGTCAAGCGCATGACAATGCGGCTTATGAAAGCTTTGAGATAATAAATTGTGTTCTAATCGAACTCATACGCAGGGTATGCATGTCTCTAGAGAGTTTTAGGTGATTAGAGGATTGTAAGAGTTTACAAGAATAAAGAGGGTTGGCACTTAAATCAACCATCCATTGTGTAGAAAGGTTTGAAGAATTGTAATAAGGGTTGATATACTTTTAAATACACAAATTTTGTTTCTAGGTCGATTGGACAGTTCACTGAGTGGATGGAAGATATATTGTTTAAAAATTACATTCCAAAGAATGAAAAATAGGAGAATCAGATAACAAAGGTCTTTGAGCTGATAATATTTCAAAGCTGTATGTGCATGAATTTAAAGCAGGTAGTTGTAGGCATAAAGTGAACATAAACTTAACACCAAGGAGAATTAAGGCCCCCATACACGGTCCAATTGGTTGTACAGCGAAGTGCGGTTGTACAACCTAAACTATCGATTGTGGGCCGGTCGGCCGATCAAAATACATTGCGCTTATAGGTTTGATGAAAATCTGGTTGTACAGCCAATTTGACCGTGTATGGGGGCCTTTAAACAACCGAAAACTATACCTCCAGATACTACATTTTAAGAATGTTGCAAATGCTATAGCGAAACTGAAAAATTATAAGACTTCAAGTCCAGATGTTATACTCAAGGCCGTCTTTAACCACTTGGAGGCCCTGGGTGCTATATGCTAATTGGGTCCCTATGGTTATAAGGCCCGGATTTTTATGTATTTACATATTTTCTCCTAGGTTTTCTGATAGTCTGAAATGGTTTTTAAAAGAGGTTTTAGTGGGTTTTCAACCCAATAAACCCATTTTTATTTTACATATTTGTACATATTTTAAGTAAATTACATATTTTTACATATTTCGCTTGTTTTTACATAATTTTTGTCAATATTTCACAGTTTTCGACCATATAATTTAATTTGACTTTAAAACCCATTCCATTCTATGCGACTCTCCTTTGCCATAGTCAAATTCTAAGAAACGCACAAACGTAAAATGTGTTCCGTGTTAGTTTATATTTCTATGGTGTAATCTCTCCACAGATTCTTAGAATCTGCCGGCCCTTTGCTTACTACAAAATTTCTTGAAATCTCCCTCCAATGTGTATTCCCTACTTCCCTTCTAGATTTTCTTTTCTCAGTTTGCCTCGAAATATCAAGGAATAAACATGCCTAAAGTGAAGTCAACACCAAAAGATCTCGTGTCTAGGTACTTAAGCGAGTTTCCCAATGAACATTTTCGGGGTGATTCCAGTGTTTTGTACTGCACTTGCTGTGATCGACCTGTATCGATGTCTCAACGATTTCAAATTGTTCAACATATTGCAACAGCAAAGCATCAAGCGAATAAACAAAAAAAGAACACTTTAAAACAAGTTTTATTGACAGCACCTACATCAATTGCATCTTCTTCAACAGGTAACGAGTTATTTACAGATTTAAGCCGTGCCTTTATTCAGGCCGATATTCCTTTCCATAAATTAAATAATATCGGTTTAAGAAACTTTTTAGAAAAATATATTGGTAAAAAAATGCCGGATGAAAGTACCATAAGAAAAAACTATCTTCCTAGCATATATAATGAAACCATATCTAAAATACGCGAAATCATTGGTGAAGGACCAATATGGATCTCCATAGATGAGACGACAGATGTTGATGGACGGTACATAGCAAATATCATTGTGGGGAAACTACCACAGCACGACAGTAAACCATATCTTTTAAATATAGCCGTGTTAGAACATTGTAACCATGAAGAAATTGCCAGATTTTTGAACAACTCGATGGCAATACTTTGGCCTGGTGGTATTTTGCACAACAATGTTTATTTATTTTTGACAGATGCAGCACCTTACATGGTTAAGGCGGGACAATCAATTAAGGTTTTTTACCCTAAAATGATTCATGTAACATGTCTGGCCCATGGGTTTCACCGAGTTGCGGAATTTGTAAGATCGGAATTCCCTTCTGTTGATCTCATCATTTCCACAGTAAAAAAAATCTTTATAAAAGCACCAAGTCGTGTGAAGATTTTGAAAGAAAGCTACCCCGATTTAAGTTTGCCACCACAACCAATCATCACTAGATGGGGGACATGGCTGGAGGCTGCCGAGTATTACAGTAAGAATTTTGAAAAAATCAGGAACGTATTATCAAAACTAGACAGTGACACGGCAGTGTCTATAAGTAAGGCTAAAACTGTAATGGAGGATATGACACTACAAAATAATTTGGCATTTATATCTGCGAATTTAATTTTTATTGTCCATTCTATAAAAAAACTAGAAACGCAAAACATGAGTTTGTCCGAAAGCTTGGCAATTGTACATGAGGGCACCAACAATTTAAAAAAAATTCCAGGTGCTATCGGAAAAAAAATTATACAAAAATTCGAAAACGTTCTATGCAAAAATAAAGGGTTAAATGAACTTCGAGATATTTCGGCTATCTTAGAAGGGAAAATGTCCGACAACATCACCTCTTTTTTGCCACAAGAATTAGCATCATTCAAATACGCTCCAATCACATCTGTGGACGTCGAAAGATCGTTCAGTCGATACAAAAATATTTTGCGACCAGATCGCAGAAGCTTTAGTTTTGAGCATTTAAAAATGTATGTGGTGTCGAATAATTTTAATGATTAGATCTTTATATAATCGAAATATTGGCATTGTTCCTCAATTTTTTTGTCAAATATTTTTGTATTTTTTCCTAAATTACCTATTTTTGTATTTTTTCCTAAATTACCTATTTTTGTATTTTTTTCCTAACAGCATTTTTTCTCAAAATTATGTAATTTTGTTATGTTTTACACAATATATATCTATATTTGTTAATAATTAATAAATAATAAATATCACTTTTTGTTACATATTTTCAAATTTTTATTACATGTTTTCCCAAAAATAAGTACATATATACCCGATTAAAAATAATTTCATGGTAAATTTCCTTACTAGCACGCACGCGCCCGCAGCTAGCACGCATAGCGAACAAACAGGCACGCCACAAAAGTACGTACTCTCCCGCCACAGGCACGCACGCTCCCGCCACAGGGATACACGCTCCCGCCACTGGCACGAAAATCTAAAAATTTGTTCGCTTGAGGGATGCACTCTCCCGCCACAGGTATCCACTCTCCCGCCACACGCATGAAAATCTCAAAATGTGCCTGATGACGACTTTACATACATATATATAATACTCTTCTCCATCTTTTTAAGAGGCGTAGAATTTTTATTCTAGGAAAACAAAATTTTTTCTTTCATTTTAAATTTGAGTTTCGTGCGTACCAGCTGCATGCTAGCTGCGGGCTAGTGTTATTTTCACTCAGGCGTGCATGCTAGCTGCGGGCGCCGTGCGGGCTAGTGCATGCCAGCTGCGTGCTAGCTGCGGGCGAATTTCATTTTTACTCGTGATTTATAATATTCGTGCGTACCAGCTGCATGCTAGCTGCGGGCTAGTGTTATTTTCACTCAGGCGTGCATGCTAGCTGCGGGCGCCGTGCGGGCTAGTGCATGCTAGCTGCGTGCTAGCTGCGGGCGAATTTCATTTTTAATCGGGTATGTACATATTTTGACTTTTATATTACATACTAATCCGGGCCTTAGATGACTATGTATGAAAGAGGACTATTTTTATTAAAACGCAAGCAAAAAGAGCAGGTAGATAAGATAAATTCTATATAATATATTCAACTCTTATTTTTATTTTTTTACAATCAAATTAAATGAATATGGTTCAAGAGCCCGTGAACGCTAATCTTAAGTTATAGAATAAACGCTGAAAATGTTTCTGCATGAGGACCCTACAGCAGGTAACCACGTTTGACTACTTATAACCGGAAGCCGCAGTGGCTTTGACAGATAACAGGTAGCAGAAGATCCAACAAACACATAGGAAACGAGTTACAAACGGTGTTATGTCTCGATACCCAAACGAGCGTTTTGAATTGGACTATTAATGTAAGTACAGTATACAATACAATTTATTAAACTTTAAAGATGTCTGGCAGGAGGTTTCCACTATGCAAAACGGCAACGGAGGACTTGACTTCTATTAGTATTCCGTAGGATATATCAAAAGATCAGCGTTTATAATATGCCGAAGCATGGGCGCCGGGAGGGGGGTGCAAGGGGTGCACTTGCACCCCCCTGGCTTTTAAACTAAATGCCTAAATAGACTACAAATTTAAGATTATATGAGAGGCCAAATCATTAGTAAATAAATCAAAGAATTAATGAAGTTAATGTAACTTTATAATGTACATAATTATTACATATAATTATCATTATTTTAAATAATATATTGACTATATTTTGATATATTTTGTTTTCCTTTTAATTTAATCAAAAAACAATACTCAGTCATTAATAATCTATAGATATCATAAAGTTATTTTCTTCACCTTTCGAACAAAAGCCTCATTCGTCTTGGTTGTTGTCCAAATTCGTTGATAACGCTGTTTATGAATTCAGGATCTTCTTGCACTCTTTTTTTGTGGACGCTGAGCATGCACAGTCTGCTAAGCCTTGCATTTCCCATCGTAGACCGATTCCAAAGTTTTACGCGACTTAACGTGCTAAATGAGCGTTCGATACTAGAGTAAGACCAATCTTGATTGCCTCAGCTACTGCTGGATGAAATGGCGTTGCCTTAGAAATCGAATCTGCATATTCCAAGGATTCGTTTGGGAACAGACCACATTTCCACATTTCATACCAAGTAATAGCCTCGGTCATAAAATTTGGTAAAATAGGGCCATAAAGGCTATTTGTCTTTTCTGCGATGACGATAAATGTTGGTTTATCCAACATTTTCATAGCTTCCGGATGAAGTTGCATAAGCGAAAATGCATTTTCATGGATAGAAGAGAATCGGTCCCGCAAAGAAGAAATAAGAGAGTCTAAATAAGGAATAAATATAGAACGTCTGAAGAAGTCTTCTACACTTTCAGACGGATGATTTGATCTGTGCTTCTGCCTTGCAGTAACTCGAGGGAGTTTTATTTCAACATCTAATTCGTCAAATGTGTTGAGCTTTTGCGAAGATGGCTGAGAACTCTGTCGAGGCGTCATTACGGTGAGAATGGAACAATTCTGATAATTTATCAATATGATCGTTTACTGTCTTTATATTCATGTTTACTTCCTGAAGTTTATTACAAACGGGTTCAAGCTTAGCCGAGTAACTAGCGATTACAAGGAGCGTTATGACATATGTACGTTGGAGTTGTTGCAGTCGCGTAGAGTTGATGTGCTTTTCCTTTTACTTTTGTTTTCGAATTGGGTGCGTTTTCCGAAAGATCTTTCAAAGCTTCTGTGATAGTTGCAAAGTTCTCCGATAATACTCTGATGCTTTTGTATTTTGCTGACCACCGTGTTTCACAAAACAGAGGGAAAAAATTGATGATTTCCTTTGTTGTAGCAGAGATTTCTTACTTCGCAAACATCATTTAGGTCATTAATGACAAGATTCAAAATATGGTTGGCACAGTGGAAGAATAACGCCATTGGATATTTGTCATTAATTTGATTTGAACACCGCTAATATGACCAGCCATTGCAGCACACCCATCATATCCTTGGCCAACGAGTCGATTTAAATCCAAGTTACAATCGTCCAGAAATTTGAGAATAGTTTCTGCAATATATTTGGAGTTTAATTCTTCCAAAGGTACATATCCCAAGAATTCTTCACAAATTATTGGTTTTCCATTTTGTTGATCGCAGCGGAGATAACGAACACCAATTGATAACTGTTCAATTCCACTTTATATAAATTAACTTTCTGCAAAAATAAGGTGTTTATTCCCTATCAGCGAATAACAATATAGAAACAGTTTTAAAATATGTAAATAATACTAAACAAATATTTATAAAATATTATGTTAATCTTATAGAAATGTCCGCCTAAAATAATATTTATGAAATATTAATATAATATTATAAAAATATTTTTGTAACATTTTAAAAGCATTATTTTTAATATTTCATAAATATCTTTTTATTATTTGTACATTTATTCATTATACTGTACAATTATATATTATTTTGTACATTTATTTATTATTAAATCTCATGTCTAAAGTAGATCTGACAAATTACCAAAACTTCCAACCTCTACCCCTTCCCCCTTCAAACCACCCAAAATTTTTGCACCCCCCTGACAAAAATTCTGCCGGCGCCCTTGTGCCGAAGGTAGGTAACAATTTTCTGCACTTTGTTACCTGTTATCTGTCAAAGCCACTGCGCCTCGAGCTTCTTAGTAGCGAATCCTTGTTACCTGCTGTAGAGTCCTTACGCAGAAAATTTTTAGCATTGATGCAATGACGCACGTCTGGCGTTCACGGGATCTTGCTCAAATAAGTAAAAAATAATTATAATATATCTATCTACAAAAGTAACTCTTTTAGTATTAGTGCTTAAAAATCTATGTTGATTCAAGAGGTATCCTTCTAGCAATTAGATGAGTAAAAACGTCAATCACTTCTTCAAAGTCTTTGAGCACATCACATTCTATGGACATCAGCGACATGCTGGCCACTCTTGCTTGAAACGTTGCACTTCTTTCTTCCTCGTTTTATTCTTTTCAATTCAATTTCCCCACTACAGTTATACCCCGGCTTCACCGGCCTCAGTTTAATCAAGTTCACTTCAATCGGCATAAGTGGCTTCACCGGCTAGCATGTTCAGTTCGTGCTTGAAATTGTTGTTGCTTTTTCGCCAGAAATTAGAAATGCAAAAGCTCACTGGAATGACATTCCATTATTCCAAATTTTTACTCTCTTTTGAGCGAGCTTTTACTTTGAAACTCAATTTCATGTTCTGTAGGCCCAAAGCAGGCATTTTTGCCTGACTTTAAAATGTGAAAAATGTATGGGAAATCAGGAAATTTTAAAGTACTGTAGACTAATTTGCTCGAACTTGCGAAAATTTGGCGGTGAAGCCGGGGTATTAGATACAATTATGCATAAAAAGATTCTCAACGCTCAATTTCTACATTTGGAAATGTGTCTTCAATTTTGTTTTCTTTCAAAAGATGATATATTCCTGAGGTACTATTAGTTCCTTCATTTTGAGTAGACTGTACAATTGTTAGCTACTATTTCCCATTATTATAATTTTCCAAAGTTGTTAAATAACTTGAAATATAGATAATTCCGAGCGTTACATAAAATTCAAATTCATACGACACGCCAAACTGGCTGGAAGTGAGTTATTCGTCGATAAGTGTCGCAACCTTCGCGGTTAACTTTTTACGCGCTATGTCGTGGACATGAAACAACATAGAGTTTCGGTCAATAGCCCATTGGAAAGATATTGTAATGCCCGTATTTCTGTTGTTTACTGCATTATCATATGAGTAACCCTTAAGAAGATATTCAAAATAATGGCGTTATCAGTTGTTTCAGGCACGTGCAGTGCGAACTTTGGCGTTGGATTGCTCCCAAACTATACAAGCGAGAATGACGACCAAGGGCTCATTCTAAAGGTAATTACTAGCACTTGAATCCACACAAATTAACATCTTTCGAGTTAATCGCCTAAAACTGCATTCAACCCCAACCACACGATCAAGGTTGAACTTTGAGCTGCCATAACTTTGAGCCAAATCAACTTACAGATCTCATCGAGGGCACATTTTGTAGATAATTTCATTCTCCAACACCTTGCCATTGATCATTTTCAGCTGTCATTGCATGCAAACGAGTTATTTATAAAAACGACCTCTCCCTCTTTTTCAAGATGGCGGCTTTTCCCAACAAACTTGATTTTTTCATTCTCAGATGTACCCGAACAAATTCCAAAAAACAAATTTCGTACATCGTAAAATGCAATTTCATTTATTAATTGCACTGTACTAATACAAAATAAGCGGACCCATATTTTTTCCTTTTTTTCGGTCAATATTTTCATAGACACTCGGTGATTATACCCTTTTTCAAATCGCTATAACTCCGCTTCTATTCATCATATCGAGTTGAATGATACAGCGGGTGCAGTGAGGCGTACCGGGACCCAGTTAGTATACGTATAAATATACAATTCAAATCCAATGGTTAATACGAAATTCGGATACCCCGAAAACCTAGGTCTGTCTCAAAATATCGTGTTAACCGATTTCTACTGTAGTTTCCACATATAAAATTGAGTAGACTACGAAGGCTCGAACACGCTATACAAGCTTCTGAAGAAAGAATTTTAGCCAGGATTTTCAATGGTAGATCATCAGCAAAAAGAAGCCTAGGATGACCAAGAAATAGGTGATGTATGGGTGACGTGTTAGGAGATATAAGGAAACTTCATAAACACAACTGGTAAATACTATCAAGACACAGAGGCGACTAAAAGAAGAGACTTCAAAAGGCCCGACTTCTACAAGGACTGTAGCGCCATTTATGAAAAAGAAGAAGTTATAGGCATCAAAGCATATTATAGTAGATCTATTTTTTTCGATTTAAATTTTTTTTACTATATTATATTTACACTAGGCTTCACCTAAATTTTTATAAGGCGTATCATAAACAAATCTCTGCTTACAATGGAATTTTACACACTAGAAGGAATATTAATCTTAAATGTCCATGCCAAACTGAGTCCGTGCTTATCAATAATGTTCTTCAAAGGAAATTGCACATGCAAACTCTTCTTTGTAGCTGACCACTGAAATGACAAAAGTAAATTAGTTAATACTATTTATATATTTTTTACTTTACTTACCTTAATTTTTTCATTCGATAATCCTAAAAGAGTTATTTTTGTTAAACCATCTGTTCTTCCTCCCAAAGAATGAAGATCAATAGCATTGGAATCGTAAGGATAATCCAAGACAATAGCGTAAACATTAGTGCGACCTAAAAATTGTTTTTGTAAAATAGTGCGTATAATTGTGATCAACTTACCGTTCTTATCGTCCTTTTTCGTATACCATACACCCTTGGTTACAGTATCATTTTGGTATACCCATGGCTTACTAGCATAGATGGCCTCTCCGTTTACTTTAAGCCAATTTCCCATTTCACGTAAACGTTCTTCAAAGATTGGTTGAATAGTTCCATATTTATTTGGTCCAACGTTAATAAGAATGTTACCACCACAGCTGACAGTAGATGCGATTTCTAGAAATTATACTTATTGCAATAAAAAACTATTAAGGACTATTTTACTCATTACCTGAAACCAATTCTTTCGTCGTTAAGAAATCTTTAAGAGTAGTATCATGTCTATTTCCCCAAGTTGTCTTATCAACTGTCATTGCATTTTCCCATTTGTGCTTCTGAAGTACGCCTGATAACAATAAAAATTATTGATTAATGTAATTAAATCTTTTGAATCGACATTGTAACCTGGATTAAATCGATCAGCGCAAGAATAAAAATCTCCATGATGGCATGGTATTCCAATACCCCAACGGTCATTGGTAACCACAGTATCCCGAACAGGACTGTGGTTATATAACCTAAAACAATATGTGAATAATGGATACTGATCTTAAATAATTAATTTTTACCAAGCCAAAAAGTTTAATGAATCAAAATAATCTGCATGTGCCTCCCAATCTCCATCAGCCCATATTACTTCAGGGGCATATAAGGAAATTAATTCGTGCAGTTCAGGGAGAGCTTTGTTTAAAACATAATTTGACGTCTTGAAATGATTTCTTTTATCATCCAAGTACATTTTGTTATACCACTCATATAGCGAGTAATATAGTCCAAATTTTAGATCGGTATGTGATCTTAAGCTGCTTGAAAGTTCCTCTAGAAAAATAAAAATATTAGACATATGTTCTAAAAATTGGCCAAAATTTCTTGTACTTACTTATGATATCTAAATTGGGTCCAACATCTTTGGCATTCCAGCCGAAAGAACGAGATGATGGCCAAAGTGTGTAACCATCGTGGTGTTTACTTGTGAGGACAACATACCTTTAAAGGAAAATAAGAGTTATGAGTAAATTGATGGTTTTTCAAAATCAGCTGCTATTTACTTTGCACCACTGTCTCGGAACAGCAACGACCACTGAGTAGCGTTAAATAGTTCTGCTGTAAAATCCTTAGCAAACTCCTGATATGTGAATCCAGGCTTGTAGTTTGTTGTCATAAAATCCTTATATTTTTTATTCCCACCTAAAATATTAATAAGAAACTTATACGATACAATATCATTGTATTAATTAAGTTATATTAAAATAGCAAGGCCGTGGTGAATGAGAATTAAAAGTAAATCTAGCTATTCAATCTCAAACACGTATTGATAGCTTTCTATTGCAATTTCATCTTGATAACTTTCTCTTGTATTTTTTATTTACAAATAAGAATTGTTGATTATCTTTAGCGATTTGCGATTAAACACTAATTTTTTTTATAAAAAATTAATTTTGTTTTTATTTGTTAGGAATATTTTCTTTAGTGTAAATAAATTGAATGCTCTTTCTTACCTTTCCAATATGCCCAGAACCACTCAGTTCCATAGCTGGGAACTGAATAAACACCCCAATGAAGGAAGATTCCAATTTTAGCTTCATCGAACCATTTTGGTAATGGCCGCTTGTCTAGACTATCCCAATTCGGTTTATATTTCTCCAGAATTTCATTATGGCAGACTACAGTAGACTGCCAAATTGACAAAATAACTAATACCGAATAAATCCACATAACTTCACCTTTTAAGGTTCTTTAATGAACTGGTTTATTTCTTAAAATTTGTTCTATTTTATATACTCACAAGCCAGGCGCATAATAATGCGGCTTATCAAAACTTTGAGATAATCAATTGTGTTCTAATTGAACTCTCACGAATTGTTTTATGGCTTGAGAGTCTTACGTGACTAGCGAAAAGTTTAAAAGATTCAAGAGGATTGATGATCATACATATCACGCATCCATGCATTGACTAGAAAGGCTTAAACAATTGTGATATGGGTGAATATACTTTTCCTTTACTTAAATGACGCCACAGTCCATGTAGGGCTCAGACCTCTACGTCTTGCTTCTTCTCTCGAGTTTGTTGTACAAAGTTTTCGTATATTTTCTAGTGCATCAACCATCCCACCTACATATTTCTTGGAGGTCCTACGTTTCTTTGTGATGGTCTACCTTCGAAAATCCGCACTAGCATTGTTTCATACAACGTGTCCGAGCCATCGTAGCCTGCTCAATTTTATGTGTATAACTATATATTTTTTTCCTCATACTTCTCTACAAGTTCTTATGCATCCTTACAGATCCAAATAGTCTTCTTAGGATTTTCCTTTCGAAGATTTTGAGCTGATATTTTGTTTGATTGGTCAGTGTGAGATTTTTTGTTCTTTCGGAAAGGGAAGAAAATTGTCTTTGTTGCGTCGTGCACACAGGCCGGTCGGCAGGGACGGGACGGCCCGATAAAGGTCACACAATACTCAGCCAGACTGAGGGCCGTTTCATGCAGGTGACGTCATGATTCCCTACAGACACACAGGCGAGGGCGAGGACGACAGTTTAGCATACCAATGACCTCTTCATACAAAAACTTGAATGTGTATAGCTCTTTTTATGAAGAGATTGATTGAAACAACCCAGTGGGAAATGGAGTGCTCTAAGGACAATGGAGGAGCACTCCCATGGAAGCATGGAGTGCTCCCTTTCCGCTCCCTCTCCATATATTTTTTAACATTAGATGTCCGCCTAGGCTAGCACTCCATTTGAGCTCCGATAGGAGCACTCCTGCAACGATGTAGTTGAAGACAAAAAGGAGCATTATAGAGCTTTTTTAAATATCTACAGTAGAGGTCAACATTAAAGTACCCTAAGAATTTTTCAGTAACTTTACGTTTTCAGTATAACAGTGAGTCATCGCATCAATACAATTTTAAGTTTTGAGCTTGGCCTATTCAATTTCTTCAATAACTCCAATAATGCTCCCTTGGGAGTCCATTGAGAGCCCTCCAACTTCCCTCCCTTTGGGACTGCTCCCAATTTTTCCCGCTGGGAACTTACGTGCTACCACCCTAGATCATCAGGCACAAATTGACGACAAATGCTCACAAATATAAAGATTTTTTTGATCAGTTTTCTTGGACTGCAGGCCCCACTCAATTGGCGGCCGGGGAGATGTGTAGTGATACTTGGCTTCAAGGCGAAAACTTTCAGGCCACGGCCTGCCGTCGATCTGTATCAAAAGGAACCTTAAGATATGGCTAAATCCTACACCTTTGATTGTTTAGCCATCTCCAGCCAGCCAAACGCACAACTCGATGAACGCTGCAGCGTATGAGCCAAGTAACACTGGTCCGCGAAAAGGCCATTCGAATATAGAAGGAAGGGCCTTTAGCGAATTTCAGCCTAATGAAATTCTTGTTGATTCCCATCAGGAAATTTGGGAGACCTCCCTAGAGGATGATTAAGGGAGCCATTCCGAATAGGTTTTTAGCCATTGATTAAAGAGTTTATACCGTGGACTGCATTTATGTTTCCTTAGGTGATGTGACCTCCTTTTCTGTTTTTTAATTATTCGGATTGCGTCATTCTGCATCTAACCGCAGCGCGAAGTACAGTGAGAAATTTGCGTCCTTAAAAAAATTAATTTTTTTTTTCTTATGTGATAGACTAGAGGCTTAGGGAAAGCCCCTTTGTACTGTTCGACAATCTATTTTTTTCGTATAGAGTGCAATGTCGAACAGCAGCTCTAGTCGGAAGATAGATAGAGAGAAGAAAGAGAGACAAGTAGAAAGGAGCTGCCACAACCTAGTCGCGATATTTTATTCCACCTACTCCCAACCATTTCGCGAGAAACAACCAGAGGCGTCGCTTTCATAGTTGCGAATGGTGCACTTGCACCGGGCGCAATTTGTCGGGGGCGCAATTTCAGATATTTAGATTTAAAAAAAATTAAAACTTTGGGAAGAAAAATAAAATTGAAAAGTATTCTCACGGGTGCAAAAAATTACACAAATTTATCCAATTTGTGTCCCTGTACTTTCTCATGCAAGAAAAAACGGAGAAATTTCGCTTCTCCTCGTGCAGGAAGTTTCCAGAGATTTTAGCTTGCAATTCGAGAAATCGGGAAAAAATCTACCAAGTGAAAGAAAAATCTCTCATTTATTTGGAGCACTTTTTGAATATTATTAATAACTTAGTACACTAATTTGCTCGAACTTGCGCAGTTTGGCCGGTGAACCCGGGGTATTACTGTCTAACAAATTAATATGGCCAGTTTCACCCGGGCTACCAACAAAAATTGGCTGTAATCGTCAATTCCATTTTGAAATTGTATGAATAATCGCATGGGTTTTCACAAGAGCCAACTTTTCCAACAAACTATACGTTAGAGTGCTTTAGATTGTTGCTGTTGCTTTAATATTAATTATTCTTTCTACCACTTCCTTTCTTTTCTTTTCCTAGCAAAAGGGAGGCAAAAATCAACAACAACCACACAACTCTCAAAAAGTTGATTCAAAAATTCCGTGAAAGAATTCTAAAGGCCCTTGGAGACGCTAAAACATGGTATGAGTAAACATGGTATGACCAAAAACCCGCAGACGGTAAAACATGTGCTAAGACCGATTTACTTGAACACCGCTCTCTTGTCAAAATATTTCAAGTTAATCTGTCATTCAGTTGTCAACTGGTAAATTGAAACATTTCGTGTACCAGTAAATTTGGTCAAACAAGTCCGCAAATGGTAGGACATGGTATCATCAACACGAAACTCCGCCCACGAACATCGACGGAAATCAAACCAGTTTTGATTTTAGTCGGACCGTTGGTCGGACCAAAAAACTGGTACGCGTACCGGCCCGTACACGGCTAACATCACCTCGAACATGGTCCCTGTACCATGTTTACTCGTACCATGTTTTAGCGTCTCCAAGGGCCTTAAGGTTTAGAAAATCTTTCCGGCCCCATCGTCCTCCGCAAATGATGTTTTCAGCAGAATTTTGGTGGTTGGATGTTGACCTATGTAAAACTTTCTTTTTATGTAATCTTTTTATCTTATACACAAACTATGAAAAATATTTCACCCATTAGCTAAGTGTTTGGTCTTTTTCCATTGTCCTTCACAGTGTTCAAAAATGAACAGGTTATGGGGCGCAACATGGCAAAGTGCACCGGGCGCAAAAAACCCAAGCGCCGGCCCTGGAAACAACTCGCTGGAGTGTTATGCCTCCTGAAACGAGTTGAATCTCATCAACCAACTGATGACTTGGTAGAGCGGGGAAAGACTCGCGAAGGCTATGACAGGAGGAATCAGGAATGTAAAGAGGGGAGAAGAAAGAAGGAAAGTTATGTGAGTGGGAAAGTGGAAAAGGCGAAGGACCTTGGGTCTGGTAGGGATTCGAATTCGGGACCTCTGGGATAATAATCATGCGCCTTAACCCTAGACTACCGTGGCCCCATTCACGTTTTGGTAGTTTTGTGTCCACTACAAGCGAAAAAAGCGAGTGGAATAAGGGAGAGGCAAGTAGAAGCTCGAATTATCAGTAATCTATAATTAAAGCTTGTAGTTACGTCCGTAAATACGTTTTTTTAGTATTAAATACTAGAGATGTTTTAAATTCTGAAAAATCTCACGTGACATTAGGGGGAGGTCGAGCCAAATCTCACGACATCTCACCAAAGAGAGAGGGGGGTTTGAAAAATAGCAAAAATCGCCTCACGTAATTTATGGACGACCCTTTACAAGTCTGATTTAAACTGTCTACTTATTTGTATAGCTGCTGATAGAATTTCGCTCAAACGCGGTGCGGACATTGACAGATAGAGTAAAGTGTGTGTATTGCAATGCGAACTAACGAGATGTGGCTTGAGCACTACGCACACACCGCGTAAGTTGCTTTACTTTCTACTTCTGGCGCGTTGCCGCGCGGTCCAGTGTAAAAAAGTTGTTTGTGTGTGTGTGTTTTGAGTCGTGTTTTGGTGTTGGTGGGCATTTTGTTTATGTTTCGAATCGTGTGCTGGTGAAGGGGATAAGAAATTTGTTGAATTTCATAATTATTTCGAAATTGTGGTGATGGAATTAATACCTAGAACAAATACAAGTCCTGTAGGATAGAAAATTAATACGCAAATCATACAGCTTTTTCAATTTATTTCGTATCACGTCCACTTGTCACTTTGATTTTTAGGTTGTGTCAAAGTCGGTACGCGACACCAGCACGGCGACTTTGTGTCAGTGAAAAATCCGCGCACACCGCGAAGCCAATGTCCGCACCGCGTTTGAGCGAAATTCTATCACCAGCTTATGAGTTCGACCAGCACAAAACTTTATTATCTCAAAGCTTTCATAATCCAGATTAGCATGCGTTCGACTCGGGAGCATATAACAGAACAAATTCGAAGAGAAAAATCAGTTTGCTTAAGAACACTAAAAAACGAAGTTATGTGGGTTTATTCGGTCTTAATTGTATTGTCAATTTGGCAATCTCATGTAGTGAACTGTAAGTTGGGCTGTTTAAAGGGAGTCTGTGATAATGAAATTCGAGTAAAATATGAACCAACTTGGGAAAGCCTGGACAAACGACCTCTACCCCAATGGTATGATGAAGCCAAGGTCGGAATTTTCCTTCATTGGGGCGTCTACTCAGTTCCCAGTTTTGGAAGTGAATGGTTCTGGTCATTTTGGCAACGTAAGAAAATAAACCATAAGTGTTGTTTGTTAATTTTTTGTTTTTGTTTAAATATAAATCTTATAATTAAATCAAATCAAGCAAATACAATAAGATAAAAATCTTGTTTTTATACAATGCATAAGAGCATATGAGAATTGGGTATTTCCAAAGTGTTTTCATCTCAAGTTTGTCAAATATTTAAAAATGGTTAATAATCTTATCTTTATTTAGGAAAGAAAAGTAGAACAACGGATTTTATACATACATATTCAAGTCAAGTAGATGCCTCTGAACATGTAACTTTTCGGTGAATTGGAATTTTAACTTTCTCTTTTCGGTTAGTCGTTACACTGCCCCCTTCTTACTTAGTGTTCGTCCCGCAGAGCATCCTCCAGGTTCCGTTCTTAGCGATCGAAGACATCGTTTAACCTCGTGATGACAATGTAGGGGCGCACAAATTTGAAAACTTCGACACTTTCTATCGTTTTTACTGTTTCTATACTGGTTAGAGGGAATTTAAGAAATTTACTACATTCAGAATGTGGCTTGGCAAAATTCATGCGTTATATTGGATCCGCAATTTTGAACTTATAAGCTTTGATCATAAATTCGTTGTTTTCAATCTTAAAAATACCTAGATTCCGATATGCATTGTAATCGGAATACAATGGGAAAAATTCGTCCGCCATATAGGGGCGGCCATTTTGAATTTATAACTTCTGATCATAAATTCGTTATTTGCTACCTTAAAAACCCCCAGATACCGATTTTCATGGCAATCAGAACACCGTATTCGAAAATTGAATCCCCCATATTATTTTAGCCGCCATTTTGTGTTCGCCGCCATTTTGAATTTGGAATCACGCCACATAGCTAATTGTTATCTATTTGTCATACTCTTTCATTTGATACCCATATCCGGGATCGGGAAACACAATTGGAAAATTCGGCCGCTATCTTGGGGCCGCCATCTTAATTTTTTTCAAAAATGTTATATTGCATTGTCAAGCGAACTATGCGTATGGGAAAAATTAGGGGTTGATCGGTTACATGAAAGGGGGTCAAAATAAAGTTGCAAGAGGGGCAGAACGTAAAGAATGGTAAAAATCGTACTATCGTAGTAATTAATTAATTTAAAAAAAACTAATTAAAATTTCGAAAAACGGAAACTTACTTCCACCTGTTGGGATATCCATGCATCTATTAAAAACAATCAGAATTCTATCTGTTCTAGTTTGGCTTCACAGACTGAGAGACACTTTCTTTTATTATTATAGATTACCGTATTCAGTTTTAAATATTTATTTAAACTAAGGCCCCTGTGCTGAAAGTCGTATTTGCTGTCATATGAAGTGAAACTAATACAGCGGTGTGCTGATAGTCGATTTTTGTCATGTAAAATCTGCTAATATAAACGACAGCTTATTTGGTGTGCTGACAGTCGTTTTATTGTCACTTGTCACTTTAGGTCAGGCTGTTTGCGTTAGTGACAAAGTAGGAAAATTTACAAATAGAAAATAATTCGAAACATAAGTTCAAATTTCAGAAAACCATCCAGATGTGGCTAAATGGCAGATATGTGCTGACAAACTACACAAATGTTTGGGAAGAAATAATAACATAGAATTTTTATTTTTACGCTTTTGCTATCTTGATCTTCCGAACTACTAAATCACAACAAGAACTTAACACCTTTAATCTCAGATTGTGTATAATTTATTAAAATTTTCGAGAAACACAAACTCAAAAATATTTATTCTTTAAACTAAAAAGATTTATTCATTATTGTTATTGTGCTGACAGTCGTAATTTTACTGAAACGAAAATTTCTTCAACTCAAACGACTCGCCACGCCACCCGACACTCTCAGCACACCAACTAAAAAACGAGATGACATCTTCATGCGACTGTCATACGACTCGACTTTCAGCACAGGGGCCTAAACTTGAAATTTTCGTACTATTTTGATAAGATAGCATAACCTTCTAATTTATAGAGATACTAACGAAGACATCACTTCTTTAAATTATTAACATATTTTACTATTTTTTTACTATAAGAGCGAAAACTTCCCGAATATATTGATTTTATGAAAAGAAACTATAAACCTGGATTTACATACCAAGAGTTTGCAAAGGACTTTACAGCCGAGCTGTTCAACGCTACTCAATGGGCCTTGTTGTTTAGGGACAGTGGAGCAAAGTACGCCTTGGTCATTACAAAATGAATAAATATAAAAATTATATCTATATCCATTTTTAAAGGTATGTTGTCCTGACTAGCAAACACCATGACGGTTACGCCCTTTGGCCCTCAAGTCGTTCATTTGGTTGGAATGCAAAAGATGTTGGACCAAATATGGACCTTATAAGTATAAAATTGTTGCATATTGAATTCTGTAATTCATTTGAATCAATTTTCAGAGGAACTTTCAAGTAGTTTAAGACAACATACCTACCTAAAGTTTGGATTATATTATTCACTTTTTGAGTGGTTTAACAGAATGTATGTAGATGATGAGAAGAACCAGTTTGCAACGAGAAATTATGTAGAATACAAGGCTCTGCCAGATCTGCATGAAATTATTTCGTTATATGCTCCCGAAATATTATGGTCGGATGGTGACTTAGGAGCATCGCCAACTTATTGGGATTCATTAAAATTTTTGGCTTGGTAGTCATTACTATAAAAAAAACATCGAAAATTATTATAAATTATATTTTTAACTTAGGTTGTACAATTCAAGCCCTATGCGTGACACTGTAGTAACAAATGACCGTTGGGGTAATGGAACTATGTGTTATCATGGTGATTTTTTCACATGCTCTGACCGTTACAATCCAGGTTATTATCGTGTTTCTAAATTTTTAGCATTCATTAGCAATCTTTTTTATACAGGTGTTCTCCAAAAGCACAAATGGGAAAATGCAATGACAGTTGATAAGACAACTTGGGGAAATAGGTATGATACTACTCTTAAAGATTTCTTAACGACGAAAGAATTGGTTTCAGGTAACAAATAAAATAATCCTTAATAGTTTTAATGAGATTAACATAATTTTTAGAAATCGCATCTACCGTCAGCTGTGGTGGTAACATTCTTATTAACGTTGGACCCAATAAGCATGGAACTATTCAACCAATCTTTGAAGAACGTTTACGTGAAATGGGAAATTGGCTTAAAATAAACGGAGAGGCCATCTATGCCAGTAAGCCATGGGTATACCAAAATGATACTGTAACTAAGGGTGTATGGTATACGAAAAAGGAGGATACCAACGGTAAGCTAATCACAATTATACGCACTATTTTACAAAAAACAATTTATAGGTCGCACTAATGTTTACGCTATGGTCTTGGATTATCCTTACGATTCCAATGCTATTGATCTTTATTCTTTGGGAGGGAAAACAGATGGTTCAACAAAAATAACTCTTTTAGGATTATCGAATGAACAAATTAAAGTAAGTAAAGTAAAAAGTATATAAATAGCTAACTAATAACTAATTTGCTTGTTACATTTCAGTGGTCAGCTACAAAGGCGAGTTTACATGTGAAGTTTCCTTTAAAGAACATTATTGATAAGCACGGACTCAGTTTGGCATGGACTTTTAAAATCAATATTGCTTCTAATATCTAAACTTTTATTGTAAGCAGAGAAATTCTGTATTATACTTCTGGTAAAGTTTTAAGTAAATATAATAAATCAATGTGTATATGTGTATTTTTATTTTTAATTCAAAGTTTTAATTGAAATAAAAATAATTTTCCTGCTATGCTTTGGCGGCAACAGATTTTCGAATATTATCAGAGCAAAAACTTTTGTTACCTGACTCTCCTATTCTTCGTTCTTTGGAATTTAAATTTTAAACAATATTCCTTCCATCCACCAAGGGCGGATCTAGAAAAGTTTTTTAGGGGGGGCGATCTGAGTAATAAAAAATTTTAAGGATATTTATTATTTGTAGTGTTTATATGTTAATGAACTTGTGAATATGTATTTAAAAATATACTGTTTGAATGCTTCTACTTCGGGATATGTCTAAGAAATAAAATGAAATCTGAGTGAAATGAAAAAGAGGTTGAAGCTGTAAATGCTAAAATTTTTATTTTAGGGGGGGCGATCGCCCCCATCGCCCCCCCTGTGGATCCGCCCCTGCCATCCACACTCACCTGTCCAATACTTATCTTTCGCTAGAAAGACAATTAAAGAGTGACACCAGAAAACTGGAAAAAGGCATCCTTTGCCCGGTACATAAAAAGAAGATATCACAGCATGCACTAATTATCGTGGTATAACGTTGTTGAGTACCGTGTATAAGATATTCTCCGCTATTCTACAAAACAGGATGGCCCAATACGCCAGAAACATCAAAGGCCATTACCAGTGTGGCTTCAGCCCAGGCAAAATGACTGATAAGATTTTCACCTTGTCTAGAATTTCAAAACTAAGCCAGAGTAGAACTGCACAAAGCCATTAGAGAACTCGGCATCCCCAACAATCTGACAAGACTATGTAGGTTGACCATGACCAATGTGACAAGCCAAGTAAATGTATCCGGACTGCCCAGACCAATCAACATCTATAATGGGCTCCGACAATTGGACGGTCTGGCCTGCCTCCTTTGTATACTGATCCGAGATTCTTATCGAAAGTAAAATGAAGTACATGGTGATCTCGTCTACAAAAACACCTAACATTGATCCCACAATCAACACGAGTTTGAAGTGGTAAAATCTTTTACCTATCTTGGGTCAATAGTAGTAGCCGACAATAGCATGGAACCAGAAATACGCGCACGACTGCCAAAGCCAGCAAAGCCTACTATAGTCTGTCAAGGCTCTTTAAATCAAAGCATCTAATCATAACGTCTAAACTTTTATTATATAAGACGATGGTCTAACCGGTTCTCACATATGCATCCGAAATGTGGGTGCTTAGCAAAAAGCACTCAAACCTCTTGGCCGTGTTCGAGAAACTTTGGAGGATTGTTGTCCCCGTATGTGAGGAAGGACGATTGCGGAGACTCTACAATGACGAGATCTACGAGCGCCAACGCGACATCGATGTTGTGAAGAAAATAAAGCTCGGTAGGCTCCGGTGGGCAGGGCATCTAGCTCGTATGAGTAAAGATGAGCATGCTCGGAAAGTTCTCTGCGGTAAGACCTATGGGCTGCGACAGCGAGGGAGACCCAACCTCCGCTGGAAGGATGGCGTAGACCAGGACGCTCTACGATTAGAGATGCCAAACTGGATGACATAGCTCAGAATCGGGTCCGGTGGAGAGAACAGTTGCGAGAGGCTAGGACCGGATCTCGGTTGTAGAGCCGTTAAAGAAAGAAGAAGTAGACATGCTGCGAGAGAGAGAAAGCAATTTTCTATCAATGCTTTGCTTAATGTGAATCTCCACAAGCCTTTCGAGGAACTTAAAGAGAAAGGATGTCAGACATAAAAGTCCTTTGGATTATGGTAGGATATTTTACCCGCTTTTGGAATGAAAGCCACCTTCGCTACCCTCCAGGACGTTGCAATGTAGCTTAAGCGAAGAGAACTCCTATAGATAGCTACAAGCCAGCCCAGAATCAGGTCAATGACTTTGTGAATTTCAATAAGATAAATTCCGTCCGGTCCAGGTGTTTTATAATGTTTAAAGCCTTCTATGGCCCATAGACGTAAATCCCTTTTTATCAGTCTGTTATTTTCACTAGTTGATCTCCGAAAACCTGTTTCTGCGGATGCAGCAAGAAATGTTGAGCCAAGAAAGTGGGTGTCGGGCAAGAGTTTCAATGATCCTCACTGCACCATGTGCCGTCTGCTTGTTGCAGCAATTCTTGGAACATTGGGCTTTTAGAGAGAATTCTCTAAGTCTTGCGGTGTCCGAAAAACCTTCTGTTGTCTCACAAAAGATCTTCCAGGTTCCCCTTTTTGACTCGCGCAGTTATGGTGCAATGTCGAGTAGTAAGCTTGATTCGAAGGATATAAGAGAAATCACAGGTTAGTGGTCTAGGGGTGCTTGATTAGCTGTCCATGAATCTTACGTTTCAACTCTAATTTGTTATATGAGTTCGCTTATTCTACAATCGAATTTTTTTTTATTTAAAAACGAATCTCTAGACCGTACTGTGCGTGAAAAAAGTGCTGAATTGGCTTTGAATCAACTAATAGTCAAGACAATACGATTGTGTCGTAAAAAGATTGGCGACTTTCAGCATAGCGGCCTCAACTCAACTTAGCACTTCCACTGAAACTTCACTTTCTTTAACTCAAACGACTTGTCGCTAATCACGACTCGACTTTCAGCACAGGGGCCCAACGTGCGTTGTCACTTTATCGATCCAACAGGTATACAGTCGTATTTCGCACGTACCACGCCGGTTACTGGTCGAGTGATATTGGCTCAACCGTTATTTCAGTGAAAACAGGCGAGACAATCGTCATTATACTGGGCCGATATCGTGCCAACCGTTGCATCGTGTAAAAGCTCCTTTAGGCGCGCGTTTCTTACGCGAAATAACTCCTGAAATAATTACTCAATTTGAACAATATTTATAAAAAAAATCCATAATTATCGTAGAAAATTTTATTGAATAAACACGGTTTATAAAATACAAAAACAATAAACTGAAATATATATATTAAAAACGGTTTGTAAATGCATCTGTTCATAAATAATAAAATTGTTGCAGTTGTACATTATGGCTGTCTCTAATAATTGGCTGTAATAAAAATAAATAACTATTGCAAATTTTTCAAGCTTTTTATTTTTTTGTTTTAATTAATGTTGTAACGGGATTTTCTTTGCGAGAGTTTTGTTAATTGTTAATGTATTTCGAAACCATCCAAAAAACCTTTCGTTTTTTGTTTTACCAAATGTATGTGTTATGACGATGGCATTGGTGTTGGCGTTTTAAAATTTTGTAACCAATCCGAAATTTTAAGAAAATTTAATCTTAAATCTGCAGTTTTTGTTACAATCAGATCGTGATATTGTGGTGGTACTAAACCGACTAGTTTCTCAGCAATTTCTGGACTCTTAACAGTTACAATGTAAAGCATAACTATGTTAACACCAAGCAGAAAAAAGAATATGAATAGTGTCTTGAAAACGGTTCGTGATTTAACTTCTTGATCGTAACTACTAGCATCAACATGTTCGGTTTTATGTGTCGTTTTTGTACTATTGGCCTTAGGAGATTGATTTTCATTCTTATTCTTCTTTGTTTTGTTTTTGTTCTTTTTCTTTTTTGGTTTTTGTGTTTCAACTTTTTTTACATCTTCGATTTCTTCAATTTGGGCATCATTGTTCTCATCTTGAAGTTTTTCTTTAGCTTTTTCAACTTGTACCTGCATTTGTGCCAGGAAATTTACCTATTTTTAGAAATATGTTTTTAAAATGAACCCAGTTCTATTAAGGCTATTAATAAATTGAGCTCACGGTATTTCTAGCCGACTCCCTACAGTCTTTTGATGTTAAGCAAGGCCCAACTATTTTAGCCAGGGCTGGGGCCAATGGGTTAGCTTTTAAATCCAAGTAACTACATTCAAAAATGGGGATTTGTTAATAACACGATTATAATTTTAATATTAATTACCGTAAATTTTGAAGATCACCAAAACTAAGTGGCAAATGCTCAATTTTGTTGTTGTATAGATCCAAGTGCCTTAGATTCCTGAGCTTACCAAAATCTTCAGGAAGATATTTTATTTGGTTCTTGCTTAAGTCCAGCTTAACAATTTGTGTTAATGTTGCAAAGTTTTTCTGTTAAAAAGATAAATTAATGAAATTTCTCAAAGCAGTCAACACATTCGTACTCCCAATGAAAAAAGCTTGTTGTTCGAAAGGTCCAGAATTGTAACGCGTTTAATGCCAGCCTAAAATGAAATAATTTAACTTTAGTAACGACAATATATTCAGTTAATTCCTCATTTAACACATTTTAATTTAAAATTTTCAACCTACAATTTCTCGCACAGGGACTTCCGTAAGCTCAGATAAGCTAAGGTCAATAGTGTCATCTTCCATTCGCTCTTTAACGTTGATTTTCACTTTTGGTGATCTCTCATTTTTTTTTGAAGATTTATCCATTTTTAATAAATGATTATTGAATCATTTAACTATGATTTAACGCTTCTGCTAGGAGAAAAAACAAGAAAGGATGAATGCCGGCAATTTGTTGACGTATTATGCGAATGTCACCCGGACAGCAAATCAATTTTTTTTTTAATTTTGGCAGTTTACTAGACTGTTGGAGATAGGCCCATTTTACATGATGAAACACAAAACATAAAGTTTCCAGCAAGCTTAGGCTAGGGGTGAGAGAGGGCTTGAGGGGACGTGAAATTTTGCCAACAAACTTTTGGAAGCAACTTTGCGGAAACAGTTTGACAGCTACAGGTTTGTTGTTGTTTTTTCTCTGATTTCTTTGTAAAAAAGAGAAATGAGAAGTTTACTCATGTAGACACCGATGAAGTTTTTGAGGAAACTCCAAAAGGGAATTAACGATTGCAGGCAACTTTGTTTCGTTTCGTGTTTCATCGTGTAAAATGAGCCATAGCGTTCGGGTGACAGGGTGGTTTGTACAGAGAAATTTTTTAGGGAATAAATTATATTAAAATAATTTTCTTTATAGAAATATAATTATAATGTACGAATGTAGAACCACATTTAAGATGCCAAATTTAAAAAAAAATTAACATTACACCAAAGTTTTCAGTTTATTCTTGTTTGTATTTTTAATTTACCGATGTTTTGAGTACACTTTTATGAAGAACAAGAATAACATGCTTTCCAATTGTTTTGACAATTGATAAATGTTCATCAAGGTTTGTTTTGCTTTAAAATAGAAGAGATTATCGTGTGTGAATTCTGTTCATTAGTTTAATTAGTTCTTCCACAACCCTTAAAAAACATTTCAAGGTACTTAAGGATATTCCTCATTTTTTACCTAAATTATTACAAAGTTCGTATGTGCTGTCCATCCTGAAAAACCTAAACTGCTTCTTTCACTCTCAAAGGACACTCCCATCTCCGTAAGTGCCATACAGTTTATGTCCTTTCTAAATTTCTCCACATTTCTCGCATACCTAAAGTTCTTCTGCTGTTTGTGAAGCCCTAATCTTCTTGGGTACAACTCTGCCTCTTCCAAGCGCGAAGTACTTATCCTGTTGTTGACTGGAGGGTATATATTTTTATATAAGTAGAATGAGGTGCACAACGAGAACTTCAGGTAGACTCACCACTAAAGAGGCCTCTCCACTGACGATAATCAAGGAAGAATTAGTCAAAACATCTGAATCATGAACCAAATCAACTGCTCCTATTTCAACCGGCAGCAGATTAACAAGGAAGTCGGAGTTGTGTAATGTCGATTGAGTAGACGTGCTTTTGAAGCTGATATTTAATCAATTTCCGCAGTTTTTTCCAAATCCATCACAAAAAGTTCCATTTCCAAAATCGCTATCCAAGTTTTTTTTTGTGTCGCTTAAATCGTAAAAAAAGATAAAAGTATGTCGTCAAAATCGAATTCAAGGCGAAACACCAGAAAATTTGCTGAAATTGTAAATGATCCAAATTCTGCTAGGAACAATACTACCGGGCCGTCGGCCTCATAAGCGCAATGATGGTAGCAGCTGCAAAACACCGAGATCCGCATCAATATCTGCCCCGAGAACAACCTTGAGCTCTTGGAGAAAAGGCCTTTATTAATCTTTAACAGGATGCTCAACGAACTGTTTGCCGCTTTCGAGGATCGTCTGAAGCAACTTGAGACCCGCCTGACTACACAAATTGAGGAGGTATGTAACTCTTTCAAGAGCCCAGTGGGAAATTTAGAGAAAGGTAGAAACAGTCCAACACGACCTTGCCGTAATCTCGAACGTGCTAGAGGACTTATGGCGCCAATCAAGACTCCATGACGTGGTCAATCGTGGCATCCCTACGAATGAAGATGACAACAGATTTTAAATTCTCTTGCTTTCCCCGGCGGGCATGTGTTCCGGCCACTGCAGATCGCGATTAGAGTCACAGATTGGCAGCGTCAAGAAATTGAGCTCGTTGCTAATTATAAAATTTCCATAAGCCAACGAGCAGCAAGAGTTCCTACGAAAAACACGCCAGCATGGAGCTATTTCGTTGAAAAAATTGAATCTGAGCTTAGTTTCTGACAGTCTAATCTACATCAACGAAAGCCTGACTTCAAAGAATAACGATATTTTCCACACTGCACGCAAACTGCTGAAGCAAAAGCTTGTCACTGTGGTTTCCACTCGTCGGGGCCTTGTCTGTGTGCCGCTGGAGAGAAATAAACAGCCGCGTTTATTTTCATTAGTTTTGGATCTGAACGAAGCCGACAGCACTTCCCTAACTCCCAGCTTCCTCCAACGAATTTGGAGCAACTCATTCATCATAGTAGTAGATTCGTAGATTCTTTTTACATTCTTTGTGCTTGTTTTCATTTATTTATTTAGTTAACTACAAATAGCCTACGGCTAATACATATATACAGGTATATTTATAACATACACAGCCATTCTTATAACTATTATAGATTTTTACACTTACATATAAAATTAAATATTCCTAACAAGTACATATAAATTTAACAGTCTTTTGTAGTTATAGCACCGTATCACATTACAATTATTAAAACAGTCTTCATACTTTAACATTTAATTACTATCAAGCCATAAGCCTACTTTTTCCCTAAATTTTTTTATTGATCTCACTTGTTTAATTTCGACTGGCACCTGGTTATATAATTCAAGTCCATTATTAAAAACTGAGTTTGAACCTTTACTACTATTTACATTCACAAGATGGAATTGATGTGCTTGTCTAGTAGGGTAATTATGTATATCTGTATTTTTGCTAACCAGACACTCTAAGTATTCTGGCAGCAATTTATTTTCTAATCTATAGATAAATGTTAGAACATCCCTTTTAATTTCGTTTTCTATTGTTAAATATCCTAATTCCTTCAGCATACTGTTGATACTTTCAGTACGTCTTTTGTTTAAAACCGCTCTCATTCCTTTATTAAAATTCTTTTGTAGTTTTGTTATCTCCTTCTTATTTGCCATTGTTAGTATCGTAGAACAGTACTTTATATGTGGCACCAAGATTAATTTTAATAGCAACTCCTTTCCTTTTCTTGAAATGTTTTTTCTTAATTTATACAATAAGTTAACTTTCTTCGCCATTTTTCCACTTAAGTACTCCACATGATCTTTGAAACTTAACATATTATGAATAATTACCCCAAGATATTTGTATTTTCGAACCCATTCCACTTTTGATCCCATAAGTAGAACTTCTTGCCCTCTTTCTGCCTCTTCTCTAAATTTTGGCTTTCCTAATACCATACATTTTGTTTTCTGTACATTTACACATAACTGATTCCTACAAAGCCACTCATATACAAGTGATAGTTCTTCATTGACTTTGGCGATTACATTCTGTATATTTTGTCCACATAAATAAATTAATGTGTCATCTGCAAACATGTGTATTTTACACTGTTCAATCACTCTTGGGAGATCATTTATGTATAATATAAATAACTTCTTCTTCTTTAATGGCTCTACAACCGGGACCCGGTCCTGGCCTCGCGCAACTGTTCTCTCCACCGGTCCCTGAGCCGATGTCATCCAGTTTGGCATCCCTAAACTCTGAGCGTCCTGGTCCACGCCATCCTTCCAGCGAAGGTTGGGCCTCCCTCGCTGTCGCACCCCATAGGTCTTACCGTAATATAAATAACAGAGGTCCCAATTTGCTGCCTTGTGGTACACCATGCTTTACTTCCTTTTCAATAGACATACTGTCCTTGAATTTCACAGTCTGGCACCGTCCCCTTAGATAATCTTTGATCCATTCATAGACTCTACCAGTTATATTAAACACTTCATACAGTTTCTTTAACAACAATTCCCTATTTATTGTTTCAAAAGCTCTTCTGTAGTCCAAAAACACTGCTACTACTCCATTTCCTTTATCCATCGCTCGTAACCACTCTTCCACCACTAATTGCAGTGCTGATTCCGTACTATGTTGTTCTCTAAATCCCGATTGATGTTCCGTCAACAACCTATTTTCTTTAATATGTTTCATTAATGTTTCATACACAATTGTTTCTGATATTTTCTCTATTATTGGAAGAGTATTTATTGGCCTAAGATCACTACATTTTGCACTTCCCTTAATTTTACTTATAGGGACAATCACAGATAATTTTAATTCCTTTGGCATCATTCTTTGTGTAATTGATTGTTTTACAATATCAGTTACTCTATCACCAATTTATGCTTTCATTTGTGTTGAACTTATTTTATAATTCTTTTTTTTGTCTTAATTTCTTTTCAAATTATTTTGTATTTTTATAGTTTAGGTTTTTACATTTTTCGTTATTTTGTAAAGTTGGAATATTATTGCTTTCTTTTAGACTTGGAATTTTTAGCCGTGCCACGTCCTGCATTCGCTTTGTTACCCCGTTTCTGTGACTTCGGCTAAGAAATAACAAAAATATGAACAAAATTAAAAACACAGATCAACGTTTTCCAAACCAGGGCTCAAGGCTTAAATTTTTGCCACATTAATGCGCGTGGCTTACGCATAAAATTGATGAATTACAGGAGATTTTCCGTGGTTCTAATATACATGTCATACTGGTGTCTGAATCTTCACTGCGCGATCATCTCCCCACGAAGCTTGTTTCATTATATGGGTACAATCTACACCGAAATGATAGTAAAAATCGTTCTGGTGGTGCAGTAGCCATATATGTGAAGAATAACCTCAGGTCTTTCAAAGTTAAGGAATCTGCATCTAATCCCTTGGAGTTTCTTAGCATTGAAATTTACTGTAGTTATAGAAAATGTCTCGCCACTGTGGTCTACTGCCCTCCACGAGGCAGTTCCATTTTCTCGTTAACTGAAGCCAGTGAACTGGAAGTATGGCTCTCCGATGCCACCCATAGCTATGAACGCATCGTGATTAGTGGTGACTTTAATCTAAACATTTTATCCAACAACGCCATTTTCAAAAAGTTTCTCAACTTCTTCAAAATGTTTGATTTAAAGCCCATTAACCAACTTCCGACATACCTAAACACTAATAATCAATCGCAACTGGGGGCCTCGGTAGTCTAGAGGTAAGGCGCCTGACTGTCCTGACGATTGGTCCTTCGCCTTTTCCTTCTTAACTTTCCTTCTTTCTTCTTCCCTCTTTACATTCCTGATTCCTCGTGTCATAGCCTTCCTTAGCCCTTCCCCGCTCCACCAAAGCGCATGACATCGGCTGGTTGATGAGACTCAACTCGTTTCAGGAGGCATAACACTCCAACGAGTTGTTTTTCGATGCCCCGATGTCAGAGTCGCGATAGTAATGGTTGGGAGTAGGTGGACTGAAAATATCGCGGGAAGGTTGTAGCGGTCCCTTCCTCCCCGACTAAAGCTGCTGTTCGACATTGCACTCTATACGAAGAAAATAGATTGTCGACAGTATAAAGGGCCTTTCCTGAGACTCTAGTCTTTCACATTAAAAAAAAAATTTCGAATATTGATAACATTTTATTCCATAATCAGATCAGTCCACCTAGTTACCTCGATTACGACATCCTGTACCTTTCTCTTAAACTCTCAGTAAAAAAATACTCAGCGGAAATTGTTTTCGTATCGTGACTAAAAGTCCATAGATGTCCCGGCTTTATTGCAAAAATGTTCCTCACTACCATGGGATCAAATATACCGCATCTCTGACATAGACAACCAAATAGAACATTTTCGCTTGCTATGTTTCCATCTGCACAAATCTTTTTTTATGTTATATTATTAAAATATAATGTATATCAATGACAACCACAATGTATAAATCTTGGTCTATTTTGAATTAAAGACTTGTACCACTTCATAACTTCGACACACGAATACTAACCTAGTAAAAGAAGACATCCCTGCTGCTCTGGCCTATCAGCAAGGGATAGAAGATCACAGAGAGTGAGAGAGACAGTTGAGAGGCTAATTTTTAAATTATTCATCATCCGAGATCATTAAGGGACCCCTTAGGGGTACACTAGCCTTGGCTAGTAAGATTTAAAAAACAACAACAATATAAAACGATTAACTTATCTTGATAAATTATTAATTACAGAAACGCAAAAATGGCAAAGAAAGGGAACTATCAACCTAAGAAACAACAACCACAACAGAATCGGCCCAAAAATGTAAGTAAATTGAAAATAATACGTTCCTTTTCATAACCATTTTTTTTATTTCAGCGAAATGAACAGAAGAAAGAATCGTTTGAAGAAATAAAGAAGAAAGAAAAAGCCGAAAAGTTGCTAAAGCGGGCACAATCAAAGGCTAAACGATTGGAGAAAACAAAAATTATTAGCAAGAAAACAAAACGTGGACAACCTCTTATGAAGGACAGAATCCAATATCTTTTGAAACAGATCGAAGAATCGAAAAAGTCATAATATTGTATGCAAGTTAATGGTTAACTATATTTTGTTTTTATAAAATTGTTTTTAATTTTATTTCCCGCATTCCGTGTAAGATTTTGTGATGATGTGATCACAATCATATGCGATCATCCTCTGGATATTCTCCAGGGCATAATAATCCGGCGAAAAGAGCGAAGGCTTCGACCATATGGTTTGAAGGGCTTCAGAAAAGTCGGACGAACCCATAATGAAGTCTAAAACGATTTCAAAGCCGACCTTCTGTCAAATAGCAGAAAGTGCCAAAATGGGCGTGCTTTCGACTAACAATACGAAGATTCTTCTGACCACGAAACAACTAGTTACCGTGTTATCCGAGGCGATAGCCGAGTTGAGCCCAGAGCTCAGAACAGCCCATGTCCCTAGCGGTCGGTGCGTTCCCTATGATGGGCCGCCTTAGGCCCTGGAAGAAGCAAGCCTTGTTGCTGTAGACGGGAACAAGCTACCGCGAAGCCTTTTTCTAATCGGGTACTTCCCGGCAGCAAAAGAAGACCCCGCTGCCCTTGTGTTGACAAGGATAGGGGTCCAAAAGAAGACCCTAACGGTGTAGGAGTGGAGAATACTCCACAAAGTGCACCGCATAAAATTCACAGAGATGACGGGTGCTTTAAAAAAAAAGACCTGCATCCACTTGTGGAAAAATCTTTTGCGCATGCATGTAAGTATGCATTAGTTAACCTGTTTTCGCCATAGTTAAATATGGCGCTGTTTAATTATCATTTTTTATGTTCTTTTATTATATGTATTTACCGCACTCGAGCAGTCTTCTTCTTCTTTGAAACTTGTTCGCAGGGCTATCGAAAAACTTGCAAAGCTTGCGCACATTTGCTTCGCATGTTTATTTATGAGCCTTGCTTTAATTAAACGAATGCAAAAGCAAATATGCGCATTCGGTATCGTCAAATGACCGTTAATTAACTGCGTTGGTTGCAAAATTGACTGATACAAGTTTGCTGAAGGGATTAGTTTTACAAGCAAGCGCTGCAAATTTGACGATTCCGAACATATGACTGTAATACCGAACGAATGAGTTGTGTCCACTGCGCTGCAAATGACGATACCGAACGCAGTCTTACTGAAAGCACCCGACGTTGTCAGGATGATGCACTGCAATTTTAGGCTGATGGCAGGAGAAGCCTCTTTTAACGAGAAGGTGACTCTCTAAACCATTTCAACCTTGGACTGGGGCAAGCCCTAATGCCCAACCATGCAATAAAAAACAACCAAATAGCCTCCAAGTTGTGCTGTTAGCGAAAAGTCGCGGAAGCAGCTCTGAGATGACATGCTTTCTTAATTATAAATACAATTTATGTGAAGGGAACGCGTCGACCAAAAGGCGCCGAAAGACAACCTCGCTCCACCGTCTACAAGGTTAGGGCCGGCGCTGGCCGAGAGCGGAGTCGTGTTTAGTGAACAAGTTATTTAAGTTGAAGAAAGTTAAGAGTTAGTGTGCTAGGAATAAAACAAAAAGGCTTATACAATAAAACAAAGACTAGGAAAAATTTATTAAAACAAAACGAGAACACAAAACACCAAACATAGAAATAATCAAAACATAAAAACACGTATTTATTTTTTTTTCCCTGTGGCTTCTTCAATTAGCCTTTCATTTACTTGAAGCTGTTTAGTCTTCATCCCCCAATCGGCTGGGACTTTCATTGGTTTAACCTCTATTTCCACTAGTGTTTCCCTTTCTGCCTGTTCTTTCTTCTTTTTACACGAACCAGTTTTTCCACCAACCGACAATTTATAAAGGGTCTTGCATTTGTATGGTGTCTGACAAATCTGCAAGGAATCTTTTCTTATATTTTCTATTTAAAAAAAATGTAGTGGACTCTTACCTCAAACCCTTTCAGCTTGTTGGGCCGATGGATAATATCGTCCATAGTTTTCTCAAAATCATCTTGGTTGAACTGAGCACAAGGGTTTTGTGGCAGTCTTTTCGATTTCTTTAATTTGGGATTTAAAGAATCGCACGGATGACACCGCGGTGCAGTAGCAGCTTTCGGGCATTTACTCATGGCCACAGATAATATTTTCTTTAACAAATAATTTTAAACTTATAATATTATCAACGTTGAATTTTTAATTGAATATTATATTAAAAAAAATAAAATTTTCTTAAAATTTCGCCTACACCGAAAGAAGTGAAGTTAAAAAATGAGATTTGAAATGAAATTTTTGTATTTAAAAGCAAATGGTTATGGTAGGCGGTTTTTATGTCCTTTTAGTCAAGTTGAATTCTTTTTGTGCAAGTTGCTAATTTTTTAATAGGGAATACTAAACTATACCAATGCGGTAAGCGGGAAATTCTATCATGGCAATTGGGGGAATACAGAGTCAACATAGCGACTAGTCAGGAGATAGATTGACTAGAGAGTAAATATTGGAATAAAGAACACCTAACATCATAGAAGACCTAACATTATAGCTGCAAAGAAAGTGAGGTAAAGTACTCATTGTACAAAAGGAAACAAAGCACCTCGTCATAGGGTTCCATGCCGTAGATGAAAGAATGCGCAAGATACCTTTAAGGGGTAAATTCTTCAAGTATACAGATATAAATGTACCCACTCCAACGGAAGAAAACCCGGAAGAAGAGAAGAAAATGTTTTATGACTCCTTAAAGAAAGTATACAGAAACTGCCCTTGTCATGACATAAAGATAGTCGTTGGAGGTGACAATGCAAAAATAGGACGGGAAACAGTGTTTCAATTTTTTTTCTTCTTCTTTGATCCGTTAGTGGCGGTCGGACGCGGAACGGATACGCTGCTGTTCGTGCCACTGGGTCCCGAACTCTATTCACGATTCGTTTCCATTCGTGCCGGTTTTTGGTGACGTCTCGAGCCTCGCTTGCTAATAATCGTTGATTCTTTAGGTCGCCCTCGATATTCTTTAGCCAGGTTTTCTTCGGTGCTGATCGCTGGATTCCCCAGTCTGTGGGACGGTCTCGCCAGAGAAGTTTACGTGGCAAGCGGCTATCATCCATTCGGCAAACATGTCCAAACCACCGTAGTCGACATTTTTGTATTTCTTCGATCAGTGTCTGCTGATTGCATCTTTGTCTAACTGCCTCTTTGCGGAGGCGATCGCAGAGTAAGACATCGAGAATCTGCCTAGAACATCGCATTTGGAAGACCTCGAGGTTCGTAACGTTCGGTTTGAGCAGTGTCCCCGTTTCATAACCATAAAGAAGACACGGAAATAAAGAGAGAAAGAAGTTCGGTAAAGGCATACTTTTGTTTTGATGGAAATATTTGTTCGTTTCCATATGCACCACTTGAGCGAGGCGAATGTTGCTGTTTTCAGGCAACAGCAGGCCGATGCGGCTGTGAATGTCGACCCTAGATGCCATTTTCGTTTCCTCAAACAGTGATCCCAAATATTTGAACATCGGAAACTGTTCAAATGAATTTAGGTTACATAGCGGTGAACATTGGCCTTCGATCCGTCCGTTGTGAGCACTTTGGTCTTTTCCCCATTGATTTTTAACCCGTGTGACTGGGTGATGCGGGAAATGTTCTATAAGATGTTCGTTGCTTCTGGATCCCTGTCGGCGAAGACGGCGCTATCGTCGGCGAGCATTAAGTCGGTTACGAAGTTGTTCTTCGTTCTTCTACGTTGAAGAGAAGTGGCGAAGCGACGTCTCCCTGTCAGACACTCGTTTGAATCGGGAACTCCTCGGATAAGTCGCTTCGAATACGAATGCTGCATCGTACGACGCTTGGAGAAGTTGGATGATTTTCCATGGCACGTGTTCGGCTTCCAAAGGCTCTCCACATGCTGTTCCAATTGATGCAATCGAAAGCAGATTTGAAATCGATGAAAACGACGACAGTTCGTTTGTCGCTACGACTTCTTCTTTCAATTAGCTGACGGAGTACGAATATTTGATCAATACATTCTCGATGTGGTCTAAATCCCGCTTGTTCTTTCCGGCTCGTTTGCTCTCGATGTTTCTGTAGCCTCGATTGTATGATTTTCGTAAATACTTTGCCAACGATCGAAAGGAGGATAATCCCGCGATAATTCTTGTATTCCCGACTGTCGCCTTTTTTCGAAATTGGGACAATGATCGCTTTCTTCCACGCCGACCGGACACGATCCGAATGCCATATGTTTGTTATGAGGACATGGAATCGTTGTGATATGACAATACCTCCGGCTTTGATCATCTCGGCGGTTACTTGGTCTATTCCGGGCGCTTTTTCATTTTTCAGCGATTTTATTGCCGTCTTTACCTCAATAATTGCCGGTATCTCCACCGCTGCAGGCGCTCATGGGGGGAAGTCACGAAAGTTTCATCAGATGTTTTGATGTCGTTTGATGATGTAGTTTTGCAGTCCAACTGACGGATTATCTGGTACAACGTCCGGTACTCGTGCTTCGACGTCGCTTCTTCTATGTCGGCAGCAACGTTATTCCAGTAAAATTCTCGTTTCGATTTCATTTTCTGTCGAACATCTTTGTTCAATCGTCGCTATTGCTCAATGTCGACGTGTTTCATTCGCTGTGTAATGGTATCTGTAATTTCGCTCGAATAAGATAATGGTCCGATCCGCAATCGGGCCCACGAATCCCATGAACGCCTTTGAACGTCGATCGGAATCTTGCGTTGATAAAAACGTAGTCTAACATCGCCGAGTCTTTGCCGGATTTCGCCAGGTGAGTTGGTGTTTGAGTGGATGGCGGAAATTGCTGTTGTCAACGATCAAGTTGTTTGACGCTGCGAATGAAGGCAGGCGTAAGCCGTTGAAGTCCCTCGCGAGAATTATTAATTCGGTTCGAGGTATCATATTCAGCATCTGTTGAGATGATCGTAAAATCCGTCCTTGTTCGAGTTCGAGCTTGTCTCGGTTGGCTCATAAACGGATATGATATGGGTCTTGATCGTTCCACTGATGGTTATAACCGCCAAACGCTCGGATATCGGTTGGAATGCGATAACGCTGCTGGCAGTCCGTCGATCGAACATAAACCCGCCGCCGGCCTCTCGTCTCTCACCACTGGGATAGAAAAGCGTCATCGTTTCGTCGATTGCTGGCGGGACGATCGTCAATGTCCCGGATCCAGTAAGTCGTAGTTCCGATCGTGCAGCAACTGATAATTGGCATTTCAACAATTCCATTCCTATGATTTCCTTTTGGCTGACGTCTTCTTCTTCTTTGATCCGTTAGGTGGCGGTCCGAGCGGGGCGTCCCCGCAACGGATACGCTGCTGTCGATGCCGCTTTAAAAAATGCCTTTCTTGCCTAGTTTCCCGATTTCTGGTCAATTTGGCGGTCGACTACCCTCCTTTCACACCGTGAACTTGGGACCAGACGACGACGAAATCCCACAAGGGATTAAAGGAGCGATATGTTTGTTCGTGAAAGAATAAAGCAGTATTTGGTATTTACTGCATGTAATTAAATACTTAAATATTTTATTAAAACAAAGCAATCATAAAAGTTTTCTTAATTCAAATATTAGCAATTTCCTGCATTTAAAATTGTATTGCGTGATATTTAGGTGCATGTTTTAATTTATTTTGTGTTGTTTAAAATTAATTGTTTTCGTTGTACAAATCTCTTGTTTTAAAAAGCATTATACATATAAATATATATTGGAATAGACAATTTAGATAAAAATTGATCTATTACCATTACAATAACGAATATCGATGAAAGGTACTATGGATGAAGAAAGCAAATGCAAAAGAATTCGGGGATTTGAGGTTTAACGATTTCTTATCAATTTAAAAAAATGGAAATATAAACAAATAATTGAAATAGGTTTGTCAAAAAGACGGTGCAACCAAGGACAAGCAACGGTACGAGATAAAAGCTGACGATGGAAGTAGACGCAAAGAGTGTAAAACGCCATTTTTCAAAGTTAAAGTTAAGCCTACAAAATATCCATACGACTATGATAAGCGAAAAAAGCATAAGTATAGTCAAGTAACGAATAAGGATGTGGTTGATGCTACGCTCTTATATGCTGAATGGCTTGAAAATGAAAGAATAAAAGCAATTATCAGGTAAATGTTACAATGTTGGAGAAAGATATCTGTATGTATTAAAAAAACAATTTTTCCAAGTTTAGTAGTGGCGGTTACGTGTGGTGAGAATGCACCTTTGGACAATGTTGATATAGTGTTGTATGGTGATGATTCTGTAATTTTTAAAATATATTATGTTAAAAATAATTGTCTTTGATTTTATAAGTTCGCATCTAAACGTTTTCATCAATGGTTTGACAGACATTCTTTGCTTGGTTATTCAGGTCTGCCTGAGATGTTATGAGTTACTTAATACTAACAGTGAAAGATGATGGGTGTGTTTTAAGTTGCACCACAATCAGTCATCAGAAATCAGTGATGGAAATTAAACCTAATCATGATGGAGAATTGTTCGAATCTGACAAAAAATGATGGAATATGGGACTTATGTGATGTTGAAAAGATGGAGTGATTGCAATCATTGATGGAACTTGAAACACACCCGGGTGTTCTTCAAGTTCCACCACAATCAGTGATGGCAATTAGCCCTAATCATTGCTGGACAATTATTAAAATCCAATACAAAATGATGAAATATAGGACATATTTGATGAAACTTGAAACACACTAGTAGTAATGGCCTTAGGTACCGATACACCAAAGAGACGAGTCCTCAGAAACGCCATATATAGGGCGTTTTCAATGATTCAAACTTGCGGCATATTTGCTTTTGCATGTTGTTCAATGAAGCAACTTGCAAAAGAACAGTGTTCAATGATTAAAACTTAAAAGCAAATGATTGCATACTTTGCCAGCTTTTTCAAATACTTGCAGTTGTAATTATGAAGAAGAAGACACGTCAGTGCTGCCATACATTTTTGTTTTACTCACTTTTTCATTATTAATTTAACCAATAATGATTTCTTTTTCATTTTTCTCTGCACGAAATGGGAGACATTACTCGTATCCGCACTTTCTACTAGAATTTTGTTCTCAACAATTCCAATTAATGTTTTTAAATTTCTTTTATCCATTTTGTTTTCAGTTTCTCGCAATACGTAAGTAGTGGAAGCACTAATTTCACGTATGTCAGCTGACAATTTTGGCATATAATGAGTTATGTTCAATGATGCATGTTGCTTGCTTTTGCATGTTGCTTAAGCTGTCAGTCAACGTCATTTGCTTTCGTGCAAGTCTGCAAAAGCATCCTGCATCATTGAAAACACCCATAATCTAAGGTCTTCACGACCTAAGATCTTCCGATTATCGGCGGCGTTCCATAATTCGATTGAATATAGGCCGGGTTCATGTTTGCAGAACTGACTTACATCTAAGTAGCAGCAAAGCGTTCATGAACATCGCAGTTAAATTGTCGAAGTCTACTAAGTCAGTTCTGCAAACATGAACCCGGCATTAAATTTAAAACTGCAAAGACACACTGCGCAGTCAGAACTGCAAACATGAACCCGGCCATACACTCGAAATCGAGATTAGGTGTTCCAGATTTCGATCCATTCCATATATGGAGCACACCAGGCAAAGAGTAGTTGAAACATTTGTCGAGTTTGTTGAGCAGTTTTTTGTTGTTAAAATTCCTGGAAAATTTTGTCGTGAGCAAAAAAGCAATCGATAAAAGTCGACTGTCAGATCGACATTCGCAATATCAAACTGAATAATCGGCAGTCGAAAATCGATAAATGTCGCTTGTCGATTAGCTATCGACACTCGCAATAGGGGCCTGAGTTAGGGGGGTGATACACGGGTCAACATGTGAAGTGTGCGGTGTTGACTGAAACTAGAAACGATTTCTATTTTTCCTCCAGTTGCTTGAAAAATGTTTATGTATGCGTAACTGTCAAGCGATTCTGGGTGAAAATAATTTGGAATGCACACCCACACATATGAAATCGCAATGTTATTACACAGAGTGTTGCGTATAGCGTGTTGAGTCGTGTATCACCTCCGCTCAACAAACTGACAGTGTGTTGCAGAGACACGTTGACTCGTGTATCATCCCACTTACACAATACCAAAAAGAATACTAATCGATGCAATCGATTATAGTCCAGTCGATGATGATCGTTAATCGACAATCGCAATAGGGGCCTAATATTGCGGGGCCTACTATTGGCTGCGTTCGGAAACGTCATTTGCAGAGCAGTAGACGCCAGTCATTCGTTCGGTATTGCAATTGATGATAGAGTTCGGAAATGCAAATTGACTATTGCCAAACGTTCGGCAATACACATTCGCACGCCATCTTGCAATCATTTTAATGCCAGGTGGTCGGAATCATCAAATTCGCAGTAAAACTAGTCACTTCTGCAAACTGCATCAGTCGTTTTTGCAGCCCACGCAGTTAATTGACGATCATTTGACGATACCGAATGCAGCCGGGGCCTTTTCGGTAACGTCAATGACAGATTTTCAACCTCAGATCAAGAGTTCGAGAACTTTTTGACGCAAAGGTCTAGATTTCGAAGACTTGCCGACGTCGCATTTGATCGAATTAGTTCGGAAACGTCATTTGTAGGGCAGTAGACACAACTCATTCGTTCAGTATTGCAGTGAGCTGTTCGGAATCATCAAATTTGCCGCGCTTGCTTTTGTAAAATCTAGTCATTTCTGCCAACTGCATCAGTCAATTTGGCAACCGACGCAGTTGTTTGACGGTCATTTGACGATACCGAACGTCGCAGGACTTTTAAATTTTTGATGTGATTGGAAATCGTCGACATTTTCGAATAGTGCCATTGTCGCGTGACGATCCACCGTCGCATAGGCCGGGTTCATGTTTGCAGTTCTGACTGACGTAGCCGTCAATCTTTTTCGAAAAGGCCCAACTCAACGCAACTGAACTGTTAACCCAACTCAACTTAACTCTACTATTAAAGGCATGCTGTTTCGACCACCGCGAGTACGAATCGTAGGCATACCCCGCCAATAGAGGTTCGACATGAAAAATTTCCAGTTAACGGTGATGATTTTTCTAGGTTTACTCCCCGTAAAACGCCACTAAAAAAGTTTCACTTCAAAAAGATCCGATGTTTTTATTCGTCGATAGAGCGGCTAAAACGGTCACTTTTTGCAGGCTACGCGGTTGGACACCACTGCTCTAAGGCGGGCCACATACCAAAGCTTCACAAGCTTGTTAGCGACATTTCGCATTTTTTTTATATGGAAGAAATCGTCACATGCCGCTTTGCTGCATTTATCTTTGTACAAAAGTGACGAAAAGCCTAAGCTATCGATCTGTTGAAAACATACATACATATGTATAAAAGGATACAGGGATGAAAATGGAACAATTGACTTGATTTGATTAAAGAAATAAGCAATTGCTTCAATTTTACTTTATATAAAAAAAAGCAAAAATTAAAAAAAAGAAAAAACAAAAATAAATATATTTTTTTTTAATATACAACACATCTATTTTTTTTATAGACGAAAATTTATTACAATAACATTTGTAATTTTTTGCAATAACAAATTCACCCAATTCTTTTTACTTCTTTTTACCTTTAGCCCCTCCTCCTTTACCTTTTCCTAAGCTATCTTCAATATCTTTTTCAGTTACTTGAGCCCACGTCGATTTTTTTTGGCGGTCAGGATCGTATGGGACTTTAGGAGTTCGCAGTTCTATTTCGATGTACTTCTCCTTATCGTGGCATTTCTTCTTCTGCCCCAATTTCATCACAAACACGTCCGTATCTTCATCGACACATTTTTTTTGGCAAACCTGGGTAAAAACAATTATTTTAAATTTTATTAATTAAAACGACAGGCATACCTCAAGTCCGTCAGGTTTTGATAGTCCTGGCGGCAGACCTTTCATTGCCTTTTCAATATTCTCTTGATCAACTTGCAGGCAACAGTTTCGACTATTGAGTGGTTGTTTTCGATATTTATTTACATTGCCATTTTGTTCATCACAAGATTGAATAGGGAAAGGTATTTCAAAATTCTCTCCACATTGTTCATCAGCACGGTACTTGAGATTGCCACGAATTTTGGGCAAGTTCTTTATATTTGAAAATCGTCCACCCATATTCTTATTTAGAAAATTCTGGGTGTTTTGTCGTTTGCCTACTTCTTCTTGATTTCTACAGTACTCCAGAGCCTGTAATAGTATTAATAAGAATTATTTTGAATTATTTAGTGGTCACTGGTGTACCTTTTGGAATCGTGATTCATCGTCATCGCTACCATAGTCACTATCGCAAACATCAGCTACCATGTGTGAATTTTTAAGTACGCGTACGGTTAATCCACTACCATTAAATGATGCTTCAAATTCGTCATAGGCTTCTGGACCTGGTTCTTTTGGTGTTGGGCAAATAAAACATGGTTGGAAGCTTTCAGAACTGGAGCAAGGACCACCCTCCTCTGTGAACAAAAATGTTTTAGTCAAATTCGAATATATACAATATAAAGCTGGGACTGATTCTAGGTGCTTCGGCAGAGATGAAGGAACTCAAAACTGTAGTGTTAGCAAAGTTGAACAGAAATTGTCAACAGTAGTTCATGATCACTAGCAGAGCTCAAAGAGTCTATGGAAAAACAGAGGAACCAGATAGAGTAGAAAATCGACGAAAAGCTGAACTGGAGAGGGTAGAGATTCATTACCCAGTGACCTCACCGCACGAAGTCATCGAAGTTAGGAAACTGCAGCCAAAAACTTTCGACGGGCAAAGTCCATGGCATATTTACAAGCTCCAATTTGAAGCAGTAGCAGCGGGTAATTACTGGACCGACGAGCAAAAAGGAATACCCTTAACATTATCACTAAGAGGTACAGTAGTGGAAATATTACAGTCAATACCTGCAGAACATCGAAACAGTTCGGATTCTTGATTCAAGCGTTGTAAATGCGATAAGGCGATTAGCCCATGCAAGAGGTTTTTCGACTTCAACTTCGAAATAGACTTCAGAAGCCGGAGAGAAACTTTACAACAACTTGCGCCGATATCAACAGATTGGTGCATCTGGCTCATCCTGACTGAGAACATTTGCCATCAAATCAACATTTCGGAAGTACGTCATCGTCTATGATGCTGGAACTGTGGTGAGCCGAGCCATCTACAAAGGAGTTCTCGAAAGCGAAGGAGGGAATCTCCAGAGAGTAGGACTGGCTGAATATGCTGTAGAAAATGTGGACAATGGCAGAAAGGTAATCAGAGGGAGTTGGTGGGGAAAATTGAAGCCCCTGAGGTCATCGTCAACATCTCCCAACTGCAGCGTAGCAAGAACAACCTTGCCATCGAGGGAAAAGTTGATGAGCAATGCACAATTACCGTGGATACAGGTGCTTCAAGATCTGTCATCCGGGCTGACTTGGTCGGTAGAAAGTGGCTGAAAAACGCGAACCGGTACATTCTAAAACTGTAACAGGAGACCCAGTGCAATCATCACAACACACGGAATCCTATAGGGCATTGGAGAAGGAATGATGAAACATCGGAACAGGGAAATTCCAATGGCAACCATGCTACCCAGGTTTTAAATATCGCTGGCGGATAGTTCTCCGATTTTGTCATAGAAAGAATTCGAGGAAAAGCTTAAATGGAAGGAAATCGCAGAAAGAATCGAAACCCTAAAGAGTTATTAGGCCCAATCAGGGGCGGCGGAGCATAATCATTCTGGGTGGGTAGCACGTAGAAACAGCTAATCGGCCAATTGTATTACCAGCTGTCTGATGAGTTATATATGGTTTTAAATTCTTAGGTTATGGGGTATGCCCGACTAGAATTTTGGAACGGGGTACAGGCCCCTATGAGTCTAGCCTGACGGTCCCACGTGAACGCCGTGTGGATTTCCCTATAAGACCCACACAAAGGATCCAACGACTTGTCTCATTCGCGCCTCGTCATGCTCGATTTCGAATGGAAAAGAGAGGCCGTAAAATTTGAGAATCTCGGAGTGGATGTGAGTTACCAATACGAATGTTGTTTTACCAAAACGGTCTCCCAACTCAGTACTAATTACTTCCAAAGCTGCTTAACCTCTATAATCGCACCAGAACCAGTCTATTGAATATGCTAAATGAGAAATGTCACCAACATAATTGCCTAAAACATGAAGTAGTGCAACAAAAAAACTGAAGCTTTGTATGAGTTAAACGAAAGCCTGAACAAAATATGACGTGCCGTACCGTAGCCGTACGTGCCCTAATGATAGAATACTTGCAAATCCATTAAGTTGAATTAGGTCAGTGCCATATAAACACTCATGTTCGTTCGTTAGGGTACGTACGGCTACGGTACGGCACGTCATATTTTGTTCAGTCTCAAAGCTTTATATCGGCTTCACCGAACTCAGTTCAATAATGTTCAGTTCAACCCTCAAACTTGAAATACCCTACAGTAATAAACCGGCTTCACCGGCCTAAGTTTAATCAAGTTCACTTCAATCGGCATAAGTGGCTTCACCGGCTAGCATGTTCAGTTCGTGCTTGAAATTGTTGTTGCTTTTCGCCAGAAATTAGAAATGCAAAAGCTCACTGGAATGACATTCCATTATTCCAATTTTTTACTCTCTTTTGAGCGAGCTTTTACTTTGAAACTCAATTTCATGTTCTGTAGGCCCAAAGCAGGCATTTTTTCCTGACTTTAAAATGTGAAAAATGTATGGGAAATCAGGAAATTTTAAAGTACAGTAGACTAATTTGCTCGAACTTGCGAAATTTTGGCGGTGAAGCCGGGGTATAAGACAGGGCTCGATTTGGGACGTAGCTCCATTGGATGGATGTATGGACAGATATATGTATATGTACGTAATCTCAATTGTACTATAACTCAATTTTTTTTTATACCCTGCAGTCAACTAGGCCTTAAACTAAAAAAGTTGACGCTATAATTGGCCTGCAATAGTAAATAGCGCCATTTCCTTCCTATTGATGAAAATTCGCCATATTTCAAAAATAGGTATTAAAGAAGACAATAGCAACGGATTTCTGAGGCAATACTGGGTGAGTGCCAAGCGGGTTTCCATAAAAAAAAATGTCAGATTTTAGATGATTTTAGATTTAGAGGTGTTGGGAGAAAAATGTAAACGTATATCAGATCTTCGTAGATTTTAATCAGGCGTATGACTCTATATCTAGGGAAAGACTCATTGACAACGGTAAGGGTTCAAAACTCGACTTCCACATCATACAAGGACTCAAACAGGGAGATGGTCTAGCACCGATGTTATTCAATCTAGCCCTAGAAGCTGTCATCAGAAGAACAGCATTAGACAGGAATGGAACATTAACAAGTCCGTGCAAATATTGGGTTACGCTGATGATCTGTAGATCACTATTAGGAATGGTATATAAATCTAGACAACGCCGCTAAAACATGGGCTTAACAATTAATTCAAGACAAAGCTAAAGCAATGCTGCAGACTAGATCAGAAAGGACACCCCCAAGGACCAACTTCACGATAGATAGCTACAACATAGAGAGTGAAGAGCTCTAAATACCTTAGAACAATAGTGTCGTCAACAAATGAAGAGCTGGAGGAAGCAGAATACTACAGGACAATCGAAGTTTCTATTCACTGCGTAAAGTACTTCATTCAAGAGCGTTACACAGGAAAACTAAATTTGAACTATACAAATCTCTTGTAAGGCCTGTATCTTGTTATGGCTTAAAGGTGTAGACCGTGACCCAAAAAGTCGAGAACTTATTACGCGCTTAGCATTATTGGCCCATTAAACAAACGGTATTTGGAGAATCAGGTACAATGACGAACTGTACCAAATCTATAAAGAGATTAGACATCGTCAACTATATCAAAATAAATAGACTTCGATGGGCAGGACATGTAAAGCAAATGCCGGAAAACAGAGCAGCGAAGAAGATATACAAGGGAATCATAATCGGTGACAGGCCAGCAGGACGACCTAGGAAAATATGGGTTGAAGCCGTAGATACAGACGCTGCACACCTGCTGGCCTGAAATTGGAGGACTCTAGCTAGTGAGCGAGAAGGTTGGAGAAGAAAACTGAAGGAGGCCAAGGCTCGATATGGGCTCTAGCGCCATTGGACTGAACTGAACCAACAGTTTGGAAATTAGTTTTTTTGACGGTTATGGCTTGAAGAGCTGTGCCAACAAGGACACATTTGAGGGGCATTCTACACAGAAATGTTATTTTATTGGACTGCAAGGAAGTCAGAAGGAACCTGCATAAATACAAAACAGATTTTTTTAGAAAAGGAAAAAATCAATGATGTTAAAACCAGAGCTTTATTTTTGTTTACCAATCTGAGATTACAATTTAGAATTCAAACTCACACAATTTATATTTTTTCGAAATTTTCAAGCTGTTCTAACATTCTGTGGGATATTTTTTAAGGATTCGTTTCAACAACTGTTTAATTTCGACATCTAAAAGAAGAGAAAAGAATGTCAAAGGTCAGGCCAAAAACTAGGTGAATATATATCAAGAAAACAAACCCTAACCAAAACATGTACATATGTTTTGAAATCAAATCGAATTGTGAACTGACTTCACAGAGAAAGATGTATTGGTTAACCAAAATTTGTTAAAAACGAAACTCGTCCTTAGAAACTATTCTTACCTTCATCGCATTCCTCATCATCGCATCCACCGCATTCTCCAGTTTCTTCTCCGCCACCACCACGTTCACGGCCGCCGCATGGATTATTACTGAAATATTTGCTACAGAAATCTCCTTCCTTCTCCTTAGCTGCTTTCTTGTCCTTCGAGCTTCCATATGCGTCCATTACATATGCACAAACATCCTTGCATTGTTCAGTTGGTACACCTTTGCAGGCCTTGTTGCCTTTTTTGCCACCGTTGCCACCTTTCCCACTCTTACCGCACGGATCCTGCGATTTACCGCACGGGTCGTCCTTTTTCAAAGGCAGTATTGATGCAATCGAAGGGCCCATACATGAAAGTCTCAATATGATAACCATATTTCCAGTTTGTTTTCCTTTTTTGTCATACAAGGATAAAAGGGTCTTGATCATATCAAATGTTGGACAGAAAGTCTCTTGACGTGTTATTTCATCGTCATCGGAAAGATCCTCGTCGTCCTTTTCTGGTCTAGTACCCATTTTACGCTCGTATTCTTGCTTGAAATAAGGATTCTTTTCCAGAAATTCAGCAGTGATTTTCTTGAACATTGGCTCAATAGGGAATTCAGTTTTTCCTAGTAAGAACTTGCATTTTGGTATTTTCCTTTTGGCAACTTCAATATTTAGAGTATCGTTGCTTGTAACGAATTTTTCCAATGGGAACAAGCAAGATACGCCGTTCTTGAATTTTATATCCGAACAATTCTGAACATCTTTATCGCAAACACTAAAGAAGACGTTGGTTTGGAATGTTAATTCCACGCAGGTCGGATATTCGTCTGGAGCGCATGAGTTCGGATGTGTGATGAATAGATCATCAATGATGAGTTCAATCATGTACAAATAATTTTGAGCCATTTTTGAATTAAATTTAACTAATACGCTAAAAACTTGAAAACACCGATCGACCTTCCTTTAAAATTTTTACTAAAGACAATTGCATCCCAAAAGAATTTAAAATGATTTAATTTAAGGTGGTAACTGAGATTGAATTTAAAAAAGGTTGTTTTTAAAGTTTTTTGCTGTAACTACAGTAATGTGGGAGAATTTGGTAGCAGAATGTAGGTGAACTTTCTTTATTTGACGAATGCCATAGGTTTTACAAATGTTTGTACTACATTTGGGTAACTACCCTCTAGGCGTTGTCCTTCCATGGATAACACATTAGGGAAAAACGGCCAGAATTTCTAGAAAACCACAACCTATCTTAACCTTTCTTGCCCACAAGTAAAACTTGCACATAATCGGATTATTCAAGAGATAGGTGAGGCGATCTACACAAAGGCCCCTTTACACTATCTGATACGTCATATGCTTTTACATATGACTTAACAAAAATGTCAAGTCATATGGTGTAAACGCATCCATATCTCTCCTACTCGATAGGTTACTTACGGTTCCAAAACAACAAAAAAAGGGGTGTGCATCAGCTCCATATTTGACCAGGCAGACCAACATATTTTTTTTACTCCGTAAGTACTAAGTTTTAAGGGTAATTCCAAGTATCCAGATATCAAATACCTAGGTGTGACAATAGATGATCGTCTTAAATGGGATAAACATATTCTTGGTATATGTAAAAGGATAAGGAAAACTAAATACAAAATTGTGCTGCTTCGAAATATTCTTGATAGACCAACGATGAGATCAGTATACTTTGCGTTAATACAATCACTCTTTCAATATGGTATTATAGCTTGGGGCTCTGCATACACAAATGTCATGAAGCCGTTAATTAATTTACAGTCGAAAATCATTAAAATGTGCATAAAAAAATCTAAATTCTTTTCAACTACTGAAGCGTTATCCACTTTTAATGTACTGACTGTCCGACAAATCTATTGCTATAATTTACTTAAATTTACATATAAAAATTTAAGGCTATTTCCTGTGCACTGCTCAGGCTACCAAACCAGGAGACAATTAACACGCCCACTTGCAATACGAAAATGCAGAAAAGTGGTATCTCAAAGACACCCCAGTTACTTAGGTCCGATGATGTATAATGAACTCTCTATTGATATAAGGCAATCATTGAACGAATCCAGTTATAGAAGTATCCTTAAGTATGTTATCCGAAGAAACAGTCATGAACTTTTAAAATACTTATGTTAGGCAAATCAATTTTCAATTGTTATATTATCAATAATATACCAGTAAATTTTAAAATTAGAATTTAGTTAGAACTTACTGCACCTAGATATAAGAAATTCCAAGAAGTTAAGACTGCTAGGGCTCTCACACACAAGTTTGTTAGGATCTTAAAATTCCTAAAATGGAAATAATTAAATTAGTAAAATAGGGATAATTAATTCATATGTTTTACCCAGGATGAATGCCAATTATGTGTGACGTCCTTAGTGCTTGTCCCTTAGCTGTTTTAAAACTTGAGGCTGCTGATCCGTTTTTTTTTCAGATGACGATTCAGCTGGGGCTCTGGGGATCATAGCCCAAAGAGGCGGAAGTTAGGCAGCATTTCACCATCATAACCTGTAGCAGCGGCTGTAGAGTCCTTGGAAGCCGGAGGAAACTAGCAGCACTTAATCTCGACAGCATTTCACCAGCATAACCTTTAGCAGCGGCTGTAGAGTCCTTGGAAGCAGGAGGGAACTATAAACACAATCTAGATAACTTATATTATTAGAGAGTCAGAGAATTGTTATAATAACCTTGGCACTTGTAAGCGCGACGTAGGGCTCCAGCAGCGATCCTAACCTCCCACATTTCCGCTAAGGAATCCACCGGAAATATACAGTCAAAAAAATTAAAATCCCAGAAGAGCTGACCAGCAAACAGGGCGAGCTCAGATGAGTTGAATCTAAAAGAATCATCCAATTTAGGAAACCTAGAAATGTGGCCGGGGGCTGTCAAGTCCCACTTTGTAATTTGAAATTTCGGCCCGCCCGGCCTCTAGAATTTTTTTGGGATGAAAAATGGGTTGCCTTGGACCCAGTGCGCCTCCTAAAACCAAAACTAAGATAAATTATATTTTTAAATAATATTACATTCCCGATTCTAAGCGGGTTAAACCGATTCGTGGGCGCACTGGAAATCCCTAAAATAGTGGGCATTTCCCCTTATAAACCGGGCCCCTGGAGCGATCAGTCTCTCAGTTCAGTACGAGTTAGCAGCGATAGTGACACTTTAATAGTAATTTTTGGTCAGTGGTTCGTAGTGGAAAGAAGTGCTAAGTGGAGAAATAGGAACAGGATCGTTGGCGGAGTTTTGCACGTGCAGAGTTTTGAAGTTAAAAGTTAAGTATTTTCAAGTTAATTGTTGTATAATTTTTAATTGCATAAAGCGGAATAAATTAATTACCTAGGATTTAAATATATTTGAAAATATTGATTGAACAGATATATATATTTTTTTTTGATTTTGATTATTAGTATTGTGCGAAGTGGAATAAAGTAGAAAAAAAGGCACCCCTTTGTTTCTTTTAAAGGAAAGATTTTAATATTTTTTTTTGTGTATCGTACGGTGGGTTCAAGCCCCACGTGCCTGGTTCGTAGACCGTAAAACTACGTGGCGCCCATTTACTTTTAAGTTTTCCCTACAAGTCCGTTGGGTCTTTTTCGAACCACCCCGACGCTGAGCGTAGCCGAGCCGTACGCGGAAATTAGCCCGTAACAAGTTTTCTTATGTGAGGGCTAACTTAGACCATAGTTTGTAAATTAAATCACTATGTACATATTTTTATAAGCTGCAATAAAAAAAAAAAAAAGTTCTTACTCGATAGGTCACGTTGCGGTCTCAAAAAGTTTCCGGAAAACGGAGATACTAAGTTTGGGCACTACTTCCTCCCCGACAGACCACGATTTTTCTTATGGCCGCTGTGATACTAACATTTCAAAAACATTTCATCCTCGTACTCGATAGGCACTTTTTGCACCTTTTGGTATAGTAGAACATCCCCACTTTTATTCTTGCAGCGGCGGGCGTCTGGGTTTAAATTCTTTAGGTTGCTGATTAACTTTTTGTAAAAACTTCTTGTGTCATTTGAGTTTGCTGATTCTTCTATTTTCCTACTTACTCTACTTAGCAGGAGTTAGTATGCTCTGTTTTTATCCACTGGGTTATTACATTATTACTTTTATTTATTCTTAAGCCTGTACTACTCTACTCGCGAAGTTGATCCAAGTTGGTCGAAGTCGAGAACGTAGAGAGGCACTTCGATTCACTTTGTGAAACTTTACTTCGCCCGGGCGGCTTTGCATCTTTGGCGATTTGACTGGGTTTCTCGCAAGGCTGCACGAGTATGAAGTCACCAATTTCGGATCATCGTATACAGAAGCAAAGTAATGTAAAAGAGACTCACATATTTCAATACCGTAAAAAACTGTCCCTTAGTGACGAAAAAGTAACAACAGCTTCGATTTTATATAGAAAGGGGTCACCAAGGGACTTCAACACTAAGATGACTCTTTTACATTGTACTTCGCCGAAGCAACTTCACGAGTAGTGAAGTGCAGGCGACAGAATTTTCGCATTTATTTTCCGTCCCTCCAGTTTCCTGTTCTTGTTTTTATTTACCCAGTGTATGACTAGGTTTAAGCCAGATTCAACCCAGTCATAAACGGAGGTGTAGTTGAAACTGAGTCCACTCAACCCAACTTAGCTTTCCTACCTGGGTCGAGTAGATTTTTCATCTTATATACGCTGGCGCTGGTTGAGTTGTAATTGGGTACATTACAACATTATATTCGGTGGTGGAAATGTTAACTCAACCTCGACTCAACTTCTCAACCTAATGATAAACGGAGTAATGCTAGATATCTTTGCCCTAACTTTCCCGAGTTTTTGTCTTGTCCGAGGTTATGTCATAGGTTTCATAGCAAGAGCTTAATGCCAGAAAGGGTTGGTAGCCCTTCGCTGGTAGCCGAATATATAGTTGGTTATCGATTCGATACGACGCGACGCGACGGTTGGATTTTAACTCGCCGAAATACCGAAGGTCTAGATAGCGCATCCCACCGAGTTTGCAAATTTACTTATTTTATTGGGGGAGGGGGGCCCCAAGGGTTTTTTATGTAATAGAGGGTCGTATCATAAGGTTTGGAAACCACTGTTTTATAGAGTGCAATGCCGAACATCAGCTTTAGTTAGGAAGGAAGAAACTGCCACAACCTAGCCGCGATATGTTTTTAATTCCACCTACTCCCAACTATTACTATCGCGACTTTGACATCTGGGCATCGAAAAAAAACTCGCTGGAGTATTATGCCTCCTGAAACGAATTGAATCTCATCAACCAACCGATGACATGTGCTTTGGTGGAGCGGGGAAGGGCTAAGGAAGGCTATGACAGGAAGAATCAGGAATGTAAAGAGGGAAGAAGGTGTTGTGCATTTTTTTTTGGAAATAAGACAGTACTTGGATTTGGTGGGGTTGAATTCGGCACGATTCTTGCTTCCCTAAACTAGAATGAGATCAATGTCTTTATTTATAGAGTTGCACATTAGTTCAAGTTGTGTAATTGATATGTTAATTGCGACGGGTAGAAGCACCGGCGATAACAACGCGTTACTGATTGGTGCATATTTGGGCCGGCAATGTGATCAGATCATACTTTTTGGAGGACGATACTGGTTATACGGTTACATTGGATTGATTGCGTTACTGAACCATGTTAACTGACTTTTTCGTGAGTGTGGATAATGTTGATTTTAAACTAAACGACGACGTCTCAATCGCTTAGTATGTTTCGCTCGAATACCGCATGACCGACTTTAAAATCAGTAGCCAACATTTAAAAATTTTGAAGTGGGCAACTGAAAAGACGACTGAGCATATCTTGGAAAGCGTAAGGAGCAGTTGCATTGTGCACTTACAATTACAACTACAAGTCATAGGATCCAGTCTGATAAATTTCACTGCATTAACTGCTACGTCACCTCGTCGTGCATGCATTAAGTAATAAAACATGTGTGTCTTTATCATTTACAAGAGTTTTGATAACAACATTCTCAACAATTATCGTACACAATTTTTTTTCTCCAAATTTTATCGATAAATCATCTTTTGCATACATTTAAGTCTCTTCGGTGTGTTAACAAGTGATTTTTATTGACAATAATATGAAATCGATGTTATAAAGTCGCTATCAGCATCAATACATGGTCAATACAGTGTTATCAGGCCACAAGGTTAATAGAAATTAATTGATAACAGTTGACAGGCTTTTTTTATTGGAATAACGCACAGGTAGGTAATTAGTCGGAGTTAGCAGGTAAAAGTATCGACACCGTTTATAATTTATTCGCCGCATATAAAAACCTGCGTGATTGCACTTATAAAGTAAAGCTTGATATTTGAATATATTTCTGTTTCAATAGCAACAAAAGGAGTTTTGAAAATAAATGTAGGTTCAGTATTCGGATATATTGGGAAAAGTGTAAAATATCTTTTAAAAAATTGTATACGTAGATTAAATATTTTTTTGTGTTATATAATTTTGTGATAATCTGCATGTGTTCTTTCTCTCTTTTCAAAAGAGATAGCATTAAGTTTTGTGCGATTTCATACTAAAGAGTTTTTATCAAAGATAATTCAATAAAGCCAATTAAAAACGAAAGCAGTGAGAAAGTCGTGAATTGTTCAAGTTGATTTCAATCAAAATCCTCAATTCAAAAAGTTGTTTGAATAAAATAGTTTCATTTATAGTTATACATCCTAAAAAGCGAACAAGCAATGTTAATTTGGATATAATCTGTTAAAGGTGTAAGTGATTTAAAAATTTAAATACATATCCTCCGAAAATATCGATTGGAGATTTTGAATTTCGATCAAGTCAAAAAAGGGAGCTTTAAAAAACCTGTAGTCATCGACATACGTCACAGGTTTATTGGCCCAAGATACTACCAACTAGACATGGTTCAATTATCAGACTGGTATTATCGTATCGATTTAATTAATGGTCGTTAATATGGACGAGATATCGATAACAAATTGTGCGGAACTGATAGAATCTTAATAGCTGCTTCTTAAATCAAATTGGGGTTTTGTATTTTTCTGTATACATGTCTTCAATATTAGTCATCTGAAAAATTCATGATTGCATCAAAGGGAAAACAAAGAATAGGAGGACATATCAATTTTGACGATCAGAGAATGGAAGTTGCAGATTATATATTTAGGGACAATGGATATCGTAGAAAATAACATAAAGAACGACATTCAGAGGCGTACCGTATACTCGAAGCAAAATTTCGCACTAGTCTCAATTCTGAAGGACCAAGATATCTCAAGACAGTGGCCCCTATGCTGAAAGTAAAGTCGTATTTAGTGACAAGCCGTTTGATTTGAAGAAAGTGACGTTTCGATCGACCTACGACTTTCAGCATAAGCGCCTAAACTCAACTTAGCACCTCCACTCTAGGCCCCTTGGCTGAAAGTCGTAATTCGACTGAAACGTCACTTTCTTCAAATCAAACGACTTGTCACGAAACACGATTCGACTTTCCAGTGGACAGTGCAAAGTGATAATCCGCACAGTTCAGTGTTACGGGTCTGGTGTTTGGATATTAAATAAAGCATAAAGACCAGTCAGAGCCGGCTTTACGTATTTTGGCGCGTGCGAGATAATTTTATGCGCCCTTAACTTTTTAGACATTTTTTCGGTAGATTACCTACATATGTTAATATGCATAAATTATACAATAACCCGAGTAAACGGGCTCACAACGGCCCACCGTGACCACAAGATTTAAATGGGCGAGAGCTGAGCTGCTCACACGGGCATACTACGGCAAATTTAAACCAAAAAAATCCGTGAAATATATTGTTGAATGTGTTTTACGTGAACTTTGGATTATTATATTTAAAGACTATCGATACACAAGAGAAACAAGTTCGCCCAGTCGTCGGTTTGGTTTTCGGGAAGTGTGTGGGTCTGTGATTTTTATTTGAGTGGGAAATATTGTTATTTAACCGCTCAAAGAATAAAAAACAAGACTAAGGTGCAAAATTCTGTATAGTTTGTTCAAGTGTATGGTTAATTAATTGTGATGTGAAGAGGAGTATAAAGTTTTTTGTTTAAAGGATTTTGTTGGGTGAGAAGCATATATAGTAAGGCGTCTGGCTACCACCCCAGAGGTCCCAAGTTCGAGTCCCGTTCAGCCCCACGATCCTTCACCTTTTCCACTTTCCCCCTTCCTTAGCTCTTCCCCGCTCCACCAAAGAACATGCCATCGGTTGGTTGATGAGATTCAACTCGTTTCAGGAGGCATACCACTCCAGCGAGTTCTTTCTCGATGCCCCGATGTCAAAGTCGCGATAGTAGTTTATTGTCTAGAACAAAGCCTAGATCTACAACTTGAACGATACGGTCTAAGGCCATAAGGCATGTAGTAGTCGATCCCTTTCTGAAACTATGTTCCTGCTCATTAAGACATGTAGACCAGTGCCGATAATTTTTGAGAACAAAAAATTCTTAGCAGTATATGGATGGTGCGAAAATTTATGATAAATGGTAGATAAACAAGGAAAAATCGAGAGCGGAAGGGAGGCGGGGGTGCCAAAATGTTGGGTTTCGGGGTTAAACGTATTTCTTTACGATTTCTGAGAAAAGTAGACCTCCTATTGAAAAACGTTAAATGTAAAAGTTGTAGATAATTAAAAGATCTAGAACTTTCATTCAAACCATTTTTCGACATAATGTCAAAAACCGATTTTTTCATTTATCATTTTCATCTTTCACAAAAATGATCCGATTTTAATGAAATTTGGTGAAAATGTAGATTTTCATGGTTCGAAAAACCCCAATTTTTTTTAAAGTGATAGATTGGTTAGTTTTGTTTTTATGACTTTAATTTAAAAAAAGGCCCTATTTTCAATCAAAAAAGTTGACGAACAAAATTTTGATTTTTTTAAATTTTCAAGACGCTGTGTTGTCCGTTGAATCCTCTACTTTTAGATAGTGTAAAAAAATGATAGTGTCACCACGGAAAAACATCGATAAAAATACGAAAAACCAAAAACATCCTTTTTCAAATATCGATTTTTCCGTAAACTTCACTAATTCTTTATCTCTCTTTGAAATAAAGCTTTTAACGTCGAGCAAAACTGTAAATTAAATGTAATATTATAAGAAAACTTCATGTAACAGTTTCAGATGTAACAAAAATTGTTTAAATAATTATTTCACCCAAGTAATCGAGTAAAAATTACATTAGCTTTCGCTGGTAAAAGCATTTGGATACCAATAGCTTGGAGTTTTGACAACAGGGCAGGGGGGCATACTCGGTCAAAGGCTTTGTACATATCTAGAGCAACCAGAAGTTATTACATTAGTTTTTTGTTGATTAGAGTCTCCATGACTGTGGAAGGAACACAAGTAATTGCTATTGGGCGGTAGTTTAGGGGATCGCTAGAGCCACCTTTTTTCGGTATAGGCTGAACATGAGCCAGTTTCCAAGAGTCTGGATAGACTCCGGAGAAGTAAGACAGGGCAAAAAGTTTGCGCAGAGGTTTAGCCAAGATACACATTTATTGAGAACCATAGGGGGTGTTTTATCGGGACCAGTTGATTTATTGACGTGAAGCTTTTTGAGACATGGATATACCGTCCATTGAATGAAATATTCACTCGAGGGAGGGAGGTTGCATAGCAGCTTGGGGAAAGAAGAATTTGAGGCGAACAGAGATGCTAATAAATCGGCCTCAGAATTGCTTTCTGTTACAATATTACCCCATCATTGTGAATGAATGGAGGTGTTATGGAGGAGGTAAAATTTTTCTTGATGGTAGTTACCAAGGACCAGAAATTTTTACTGCCGGTGGTAGTATTGAGTAACTTACATCTCAACCTGTCATCAAAAGATGATTTGACTTTCCTGATGATGGAGGTAGGTACAGGAGTTACTAGGTTGTGATCCGAGTTGCCCAGAGGAGTGTCAACGTCGACAGAGAACCGAGTAAGGTGGGAGGTAAGAAATAGGTCAAGATGGGATCCTTGGCCTGCAACTTCAGGGAACCTAGTTGGACGATCTGATGTAAGTTGTTAATATCTGCGAAGAGCTCAGCATCCTTGCCAGAAACACTGGTGCCGTTTGAGTAAGTAAGCCAATTTGAATTGGTGACGTTGAAATCACTAGCAACACTGATTTCGCAATCCGGGTGTGAAGATAAAAAACCGGAGATCCGCTCAGAGATAGCGTCGAATGCACCTGAAAATGATCTAAATCGAAATCTGTTCAGACTTGGGTTTCACTTAGGAGCGTATACGAAGAGGCGGCACACCACGAAAAAAGTTCATTTGAAGTCGTCGAATATTGGAAGTCAAAACATAAATTACCATATCGAGGTTTTTCGAGGTAAGGTAACTAATAACCTCTGTTTCTCCTGTGTGCCAAAAATCAGCTGCCAAGATAGAATTTCAAACGAAGAACTATGTCGCCGTGCCGACCAAGATAGGATAGACGACCAAATCAGGCGAAGGAAATGGTATTGGGTTGGCCACACCTTGCGACGCGAAGACGAAAATCTAGCAAGGTGTTTGACTGGAATCCGCAAGGATCCCGTCGAGTAGGAAGACCTAGAACAACGTGGAGGAGAACCCTACTAGCAGAAGCCGCAACAACTGAGAGATCCTGGTCTTAGCTGAGAGCTGTCCCGCAAAACAGAGTCCGCTGGAGGGCAACTGTTTCCGCCCCATGTCCCATGAGGGATTAAAGGAGTTTAAAGAAGAAGAAGACTGCTGTGACACAACCATCAGAGCTGACGGGAATCGCCCTGTAAGGCTGTGCCGTCGGTTAAGCTGAGCTAGAAGCGCGGGAGAGAGGAAGGAAGTTTTTACTTGCCAGCTCTTTCATAAATGTAACTAGGGAAAAAACTCCTATAATCGCAAATGCTATCGTAATTAAGTTCAAACCATGAGTTAACTAGAACTTATTGAATGTGTTGAGTTCAATTCTACTATTTGGATAAGTTTAGCGCAATCTCCACACATTACTTCCATTCTTGTGTTAATTAATCAATTCGGAAGAGTCGTGGTCTAATTGAAAAATAAAAAAACGCCAATAAATCATTGGACTTTACTACTTACTTACGAAATGAAACTGACAAAAAGAAATATAACCCAATTTTACACACGCAATAACATCCCCTGATTATATTACAATCGAATTACCAACACATGCTGCGATGACCACAACTGTAGGGGAAATGAATAATACTTTCTAATAATAGGTATATTTATTGCTTCAAAACAATAATAAATTTTCTCTTATCACGTTTCAGCTTAACACAATGTTATTGATAAGGCTGCATTCTTCATAGTTAAGCAATTTGTTGCTGGAAAATGGACATCGTTATTCGCCGGCAATCAGAACAAATACAAACGAAATCTCAAGAAACTAGCGATCGTATTTTTTATGATAGAAAATGGGAATGGGGGTTTTTAAGGGTAAAAGTTTTTTGGAACCTACCTAGTAACACTGTGTTTGAATACGTTACATTTCAGAAACAATGTCAGAACTTAGAATTAGAGCCTTTTTACAACACTTATACTCAACGCCTTCAGAGGAGCTATCTGTCGGTTTTCATAGTTATACAAGCACTGGTGGCTGTTATACATTCTGTGATGCTTCTAGCTGCAGTCAATGTCTGAGTACCTTCTATATATTTTTATTTAATTTTAATTGCAAATTAAGTATATCCTTACAGGACAAAACAGCAATATTTCCCGAAATATTTTCATATTTAGTAGCGACCCTACTCGTTTGGGCATCACTGTTCGTAACATTCCGTGAGGAGTTCATCCGACGACGACAGTGGGTTGCCTACGTTGCTTCGTTTGTGGCAATATTTATTCTAGTGCTATCAGGTAATCTAATATAATTTACAATCTAGTAGCATTTTATTACAATATCTTATCAATGTTTTGGCTTTCAGACTTAATTGTACCGCTTTATCATGCAGCTGTTAATTTCCCAGTACCACCACTTAGGCCCGCCTACGGGAGCTACATCTTGTACGCGATTTATATCTTTATTCCGATTAGTGAGAACTGGCATTCATTCATATTTGGTATGGCTGTTACGATAAGCTATCTCTTAACCTATGTCATGGTTTCGTATCGGCTTGACGAAAATGTGATTATTAAGACAACAACTGAGGGAATTTTCCTATTATGCGTCAACTTCTTTGGTAACTACTTCCGTTTAATGAAGGAAGTTGCGATAAGGACTACTTTTTTGGATAGGCGGGAATGTGTTGAAGAGAATTTACTTTTAAGATATGCTAGAGATCAAGAGGTAAGTTTTGTATGAAATATGTAGTTGTGTTAGTGTGAAGTTGTAAGCGTGACTGGGGTTGACCAAACCAATTCCTTCCAAAACTGCTTGCACCTACATATTTCTTTTCATTTTCTCATCAAGCTAATCAGTGTCCTGACACCTTTCTACTGGGTCCCAACAATTCCCTTGTAGTTTTCCAAGCCGATGGTAGAATCGGGAGTACATGAACGCAATCAAAACTAAAGAAGCCGCCTTCAGAGCGTACAAGAGTGCTCTGAGTCGATCGCACCGCCTTAAATATATAAAACTAAGCAATTTCTCTAAAGACACCATCACGAAAGTCAAAACCTCATTTGACAACAAGTGGAGAAAAAAAGCTCTATAGTGCAAGTGGTGGTAGCAAAAACTTTTGGTCCTTGGTATGTTCCATCAAGAAGAATTTCACTACATCCAGTACACCTTACTTCATGCGACAGCAAATCCAAGGCCGATTGTACCCGACGATGATACCCTGCGTTACTCTTACGGCTTCTATAATGCAAGACATAAGCACGTGCCAGATCCTGTCTTGATGATCGTAAGCTAATGTCCAACTCAATAAACAAAGGTGTTGAACTCTTTCTCGATTGGTGTCGCAAGAATTGTGCCGAATTCAACCCCATCAAAACCAAGTAATGCCTTATTTCCAATAAAAAATTCGACACCTCTCCATTCTCGTCAGTGAATGATGTTGAACTAATGACCGAACCATCCTTAAACAAAGATTTACCAAAGCCATAGATTTGTAATGGAATGACCATATATTCCAAATCGCCAAACAAGTATCGCAGTGGTTGGAGTTTCTTGAAAGGTCCAAGTTCCTCCTCCAGCCATTGACTCGTTCTGTAATATAAAAATCCTACATTCGGCCTCTTTTTCAATACAACTCTCTCACTTTTTTTTTTTTTTTATGTGGCAGTGCTAAGCTCAGGAGTCACCCTTTGTACTACTAGTCCGTCATGTCATTTGTCACGTCATGGTGCAATGTCTAGCAGTAAGCTTAGTACGGGGAGATGGGGGGGGGGTATAGGTTAAGGGTTAAAAGGTACGGGGGGGTATTGAAGAAGGTGGTGATGAACCCTGCGTTTGAACTCTTGGATGTTGTAGGAGCTCGGAAATACTGACTGCGAGAGATTATTCCACAGTCGAGTTGTTCTATTAACAAACGAATTCATATCTTGTTGAGTGCGTGAAAGGGGGAGTTGCAGGTGGAGGGAATGAGACGAGTGGGCTAATCTGGTGTTGCGGGTATAAGATTGCCGTGGAGGCAGGAGAGCGTTTAACTCGGAGGAACAGTCGCTATGATAGTAGCGATAAAATTTTGTCAGTGCTGCTACATTCCTACGGTGGCTTAAGGGGTCGATGGTGGAGCAGGCGGTGTCGTCATCAATTAACTTGAGTGCCCTTTTTTGCACCTTATCTAACCATGCCAAGGTGGTTATTGGGGCGCCGCCCCAAACGAGGGAGTTATATTCGAGAAGAGGCCGAATGTAGGATTTATAAATAACAGCACGGGCCGATGGCTGGAGGAGGAACTTGCACCTCTTAAGAAATCCCAAGCACTGGGATGCTTGTTTGGCGATTTGGAATATGTGGTCATTCCATCGCAAGTCTTTGGCTAATGTCATGCCTAAGATGTGTAAGGATGGGTCGGCCATTAGTTGAACTTCATTCACTTTCAAGGGTGAAGAGGTGTTGAACTCCTTTTTGGAGATAAGACAGTACTTGGTTTTGTCGGGGTTGAATTCAACACGATTCTTCTTTCCCCACTCTAGAATGAGTTTAATGTCGTTATTAATCGACTTGGACATTAGTTCGCGATCATCAAGACAGGATCTGGCATGAGTCTGTCTTGTATCGAAGCTGTACGAGTACCGTAGAGTACCGTCGTCAGCGAAGCTGAGAATTGGGTTGGAGGGGATTGAAAGAAGGTCATTTATAAATATGAGAAATAGGGCCGGTGATAAGATTGACCCCTGGGGGACCCCCGCAGAGATCGGGTGGGATGCGGATTTGACGCCATCCAATACTACTTTGATTGAACGGCCGGAAAGGAAGTTCTCGATCCACTTCTGTAGAAGTGAGTCGACTCCAATAGCTTCCTTTGAGTTTAGCTAACAGGGCTGGGTGCCAAACTCTATCGAAAGCCTTGGAGATATCTAGAGCAACCAGACTAGATTCACCGGATCCATGCAGACTACGGCTGAGGTGTTCTGTAAGACAGACTAAAAGATCGCCAGTGGATCTTTTTTGTCGGAAGCCATACTGTCTGTCGTTTATGAGTAGGTTGGATTCTAGATATCCCATAAGTTTTTTGTTGATTATCGTCTCCATGGTTTTGGAGAGAATAGAAGTAATTGCTATTGGGCGGTAGTTAGAGGGGTCGCTGGAGTCACCTTTTTTCGGTATGGGCTGAACATGGGCAAGTTTCCAAGAGTCGGGATAAACTCCGGAGAAATATGACAGGGAAAATAATTTGCGCAGAGGTTTAGCCAAAGGTGAGGCACATTGTTTTAAGACGATAGGGGGTATATTATCGGGTCCAGTGGATTTGTTGACATCGAGCTCCTTGAGGCACCTGTACACCTCGCGAGTCCTGAAGAAAACCCTGTCCATTAAATGAGCGCTGTGCTCGAGGACCGGGGGTAGCGTATCATTTTGGGGTAGAGAAGAATTTGAAGCAAACAGAGATGCTAATAAATTGGCCTTGGATTTGCTGTCTGTTATTACCTTCTCATTGTGAATAAAGGAAGGGGTTGAAGTTGTAGTGAAATTCTTCTTGATGGAACTTACCAAGGACCAGAAGTTTTTGCTACCGGAGGTTGCATTTAGGAGTTTACTTCTCAATTTGTTGTCAAATAAGGTTTTGACTTTCTTGATGGCGGTTTTACAAGAATTTCTTTGTTGTATGTACTCTAAACGGAGCGATTCACTCGGGGAGCTCTTGTAAGCTCGAAAGGCGGCTTCTTTATTTCTGATTGCATTCATACACTCCTGATTAAACCATCTGTTGGGCCTAGGCTTCACAGATTTGGTAGAGTGGGGAATGAACAAATGCATTCCTGCCTGTATGATCCTGGTGATACGGATAGCGGCAGAGTTGGCGTTTCTATTCCGGAAACACAGATTCCAGTCTGTAGACTGGAAAAAGTTAATAAGCCCCAGCCAATTGGCCTTCCAATAATGCCATACAGTTCTTCGAACTGGTTTGGGAGGGGTGGGAAATTCGAATGGGAAATTAGCGCTGATTAGGCAGTGGTCTGAATTGCCGAGAGGTGAATCAACTTCGACGGAGTAACGTGCTGGATGAGAAGTAAGGAAAAGATCAAGGAGATATCTTCCTTGACCAGCAACATCAGGGACTCTTGTGGGATGATCCACAATGGGATAAAATAGAAAAAATAGTCCTCAAGTTAATCGATGATGAAGCCGTTTGCTCCACCATCGCCCTACCGTAGGAATGTAGCAGCACTGACAAAATTTCATCGCTACTGACCGTTATCAAAAGGCAAACTTATAAGAACAACACAAGATAATAATAATAAGGAATAATATCTCGCAGTCAGCCCCGGATTTTCGCCTAAGTTGCTGTGATATCTTGGACCAACGATTTTTAGCGTCATTATATACCGAGTTTCCATGGGAGTCGCGTTGACTTGAAGTTGAGTTGAAATGACACTTCCACTCAACAATTTAAATCTATGCATTTCCATTGTTGACTTTCGCCATCTTTTTCCATAAATCAAATGTTATAGATTTGTCTTTAAACGTATTTGTTAAATATAAAGTCTCTTTTGACGTCCAAACGAGACGCGACATTTTCACTTATCAAGTGTGCCGTTTTTAGTTGTGTGTGTGAACTCAGTTCAACCAACCTATTTTCGTTGAGTTGAGCAGAGTTGAAAATCTTTAACGAAAACTCGTAAATGTGTCTGTTTCCATGATCTATAACTCGAGTTGAACTCTGGTTAACTCTCATGGAAACACAGTAATAGACAGGATGATTGCAGAACTACGGAGACGCGGATCTGCATATGAGGAGTTAAGCAAAAAGTTTGAATTTCTTACGAAACTACATTGTGTGGAATCTAAAGACATCCGTAAAGGAGCCAGAAACCTTACAGCTTTCTATCCGGGGGATTTGGATGAGACTTTGGAAAACGACTGTCTGCACCTGCGAGCTCATTTGTGTCGGATGAGGTTATAGACTTATTGAACTGAACTGAACTTATACAAATACTTAGTAGAAAAAGGCTTCTTGGACATATATTCAAGTGTAGGAATTGCGCTCCTGATGCTGTTGTGTACACCAGCGTCAATCTACTCGGCAGAACGATCATTTTCACCGCTAAAGAGGGTAAATAATTACTTAAGATCTACTATAGAAGAGAACAGGCTAAATTCACTCTCTATAACGTACAAAGAGTCAGAAATAATGCAGTCTATAGACAATGATGACGTCACCCGTTTTTTACACAGAAGAAAGTTCGCTGTATGATTCTATAAAGTTTATATTACTTTTGATTTTTATTTATAGTAACTAGAGTCTGTTAAAATTAGATTATATTTTCTGTACCTGATTTTATTTGCTAAATTTCCAAAATGGCTTTGGGATGAGGGAGTGCCTAGGGGCCTTGGGTCTCTAAGACCGGGTCTGCTCGCCATCAGTATTTCCCTACATCCAAGATTTCACCAGTTCATGGCCACCGTTCTTCAACGTCCTCATAACCCTTGTTATAGACCCGTAGTAAGCTTACTGCTAGATATTGCACCTTGACGACAAACGACATAACGGACTGATGGTACAAAGCGTGATTTCTTAGGATTAGCTTAGGATTGCCACTTAAAAAGGCTCGGCGGGAACCTGCAGCCGACCCAATTCTTCGTCCACTACAATCTACTAGTCCTATATTCGGCACCGCCTTGAGTATAACTGATTTATCTGATCTTCACTTCGGCATCGCTTTGAGTATAACTGAGCAGGCGCCTTGGAAACTGTCTTAACTAGCCAGACAAGATGCAAAACTGCGCCATCAAACTCATCAATAATGGCAACGTTTACATCTCCACGAATCCTTTGAGCTACCGCAGAAATGCAGCAGCCTGGCCAAAATTGTATCACTATTACTATAGCGAATATTCCACTGTAATTACCGCCGTCCTACCTGCACGGCAATATTTTTCCCACAACACAAGACTAGCCCGCTCGGTTTACCCTCACACTCTATAGTCTACCTTTTCGTGCACAATACGGTCTAGAAATTTATTTATAAATAGAACATCTCGGCTGTGGAACAATCACACGTTGTCGGTATTTCCGAATTCGTCTAACATCCTAGAATTGAAACGTAAGGTTCATCGCCCTGCTATACAGCCCCAAAGCTCTCCTGCCTATAGGACAATCCCTGAATCTGTTCAAACTGTTCTACCTATCTTCTAAAAAATCCTACCAATTAAGCCTACTGCCGATCATTGCATGGCATGACTAATCTTGACGGAGTTGTAAATATAGATTTAATTTAATATTACCAATATTTTTAGAAAAGTTTGCTCTTAAGCATTATACCAGCTCAAACTGCCGACAATCTAGAAAGAGATATACGAGAACGAATAGAAAAAATCAAAGCTGAACAACTTAATTCTAGCAGGATATCAGCTGTGGAAAGAAAGTAGGACAACATATGTAAATCATTTAGAAATTCTTTTATCCTCTTATATAATTTATTTTCAGCACAATGTGCCGTTCAGTTAGTATAAAGAAATGGAGACGACCACAAACAGAGTAAGAATTATAAAAAAATATTGTTTACTGAATTTTATTTCATATTTTTTTAAAAATAATTGCACAGAAAGTTATTCGTAAAAGAGCACCACAATGTTTCTGTACTTTATGCTGACGTAGTGAATTATACTTATCTAACAACGCAGCTGGATGTCAAGCCTCTAGTGGAGACCTTGCATGAGCTGTTTGTTAAATTCGATCAAGCTTCTGAGGTAAGACTGCATGCTATTAGAGAAATGTTTGCTAAACAAGATTAATATTTCTAAAATTATATACATATAAATAAGGACTACAATGTTTTGCGAATAAAATTCTTGGGAGATTGTTACTATTGTGTTTCTGGGGTTCCAGAACGAAACGATCATCATGCAAAAAGCTGTGTCAAACTTGGCTTAAGAATGATAAAGGATATTCGAGAAGTAAGGTATCATTACATCGTAACATTTCATTACAAAATAATCAACTATGTCTTTATTTAGAAATCGTAGGAAATTAAATATTGATATGCGAATTGGTGTTCATTCCGGGAGTATTATATCCGGTGTGATAGGGGCTTGTAAGTGGCAGTATGATATCTGGTCAAAGGACGTTGATATTGCTAATCGACTAGAGTCCACTGGTGTAGCAGGGTAAAATAATTAAATTTCTTACTAATATTATAATATTAAATTCATTTTCAAAATAGGCGTGTGCATATAAGTAAAGAAACATTACATTTATTAGATGGAGAATACATATATGAGGAAGGTACTCAAGCCGCTAAAAAAGATGAAGTTTTAAATAAATATAAAATAGAATCATTTTTAATTAAGCCACCAAGAGTAATTATTATTTTTTTAATTAATTAAATTTTTATTAAAATTTTCTTTTCAGTTTTATATTGGTGATGATATAAATAGACAGTCTTCCGTTGGTGCTCGCCGACTGATTGAATCAAATAGAGTAAGAAATATTTAATTGTTATGCTGTTATTGTTCTAATAACTAATTATATCATAGATATCTAAAACAACCGTTGATGTATCGGCGCATAAGAATTTTATGCAAAATACTATAGAACAATACAATCAAATAAGGACACAAACAAAATTAGAAATGAGCAGAGAGTTAGATAAAATGCCAATTGGTAAATTTCAGTAAGTATGAGATATGCTACAGTAATTATCAGCTGTAGTAGTAATTAGTTTTTTGTTTAAGAAAAAATGAGGGAATTCTAGTATTAGAGGTTATTTTAATCTGCGAAGTTATTTATTCAAGTATGTATTAAAAGCAAGATATTAATAACTTTATTGCATAAGTTCAACATCAGTCCAAAATTGGCTATAGGCAGGCTCGTCTTAAAAATTTCTTTGTCGTCCTAATGGCTTTGGTTGCTTTCACGTTCAACGCTTATGAGAAGTTTGAAGGAGACTACTCAGAAAAGAATTAAATGAGCACAAAACGCTTGTCTACTCTAAAAAATGACGTGTTATCTTCTGCCTGTTTACAACGTCATTAGCAGAGATTATTTTGTATCTTTTCAAGTTGATTTACTCAATGGTGTTCTAGTCTTGTATAAAAATTCGGTGAAGTATGTTATATATATACCAAAAAAATCAGAAGAATTAAGCAATAATAAAATGTTCTGAATACTGGGAGATAGGTCGAAGTTATCATTTAATAATTAGTTGCTTGCTTTTGCACACTCGGATATCCTTAACCTATTCGAAGTTAATGTATTCAACTTTGGGAATGTCATGGGAGTGTGAGATATCCTGATAATAAAGTTGTTGTAACCTTTTGGACAGAAATTTTTGGCGTGAAAACTAACACATGCACATATGAATCTTCTTATCTTCTTCTTTTTTGGGTCTGATATTGTCATATCTCCTGGCTATTCACGTTGGAGGAGTGCACACATTCATATCCCGTGTAAGGATAACAAAGATACTCTCGGTGAAGCGAATACCCATGTATGGCGAAAGCATCATAAAATACCGGGTTTTTAGTGTTGACGTTATGATCCGTGTATGGCAGCCCATTACCTGTTTGTCATTAACAAAATCATTACCGTCTACCAAACCACAATGTCCAAATTAAAGATTATAATATGATAAAACAGTACAACCAAAAAATCAATGCAAACAGGGTGTAATACATAAAGTAATAAAGCGGCCGGTTGTGGGTAGGTTTGGGATAGACGAACAAAAAATCGTATGGTGGGGAGAAACGTAACGGTTTATCCACTAGGGCGCATAGTGTTCACTTTTGTCGATCTGACCGAGCGACATTATTTTATCTGAAGCGCGTTCAAAAAGCTGACTATGGTAAACCACGAGGTAAGCTGTGGGTATGCTGCATCACATCACTTAACTACGAAAGTTTATATGTAACCACGGAGGTTTTTGAACGCACCGTGGTTAACTGGAACTAAAAAAAATGCATTTTTCCCCATAAAATAGTCTCCGCTATTTGCTTGAATTATTTTGTATGTGTATTTGCAATAATTTGTATTTGCAATAATTTCACATTGTTGTCATTAAAACAAATGTCAAAGAGTAACCCGACCAGAGTTAAAATTTAACTATACCATGGTTAACCACGAAACCCCCAAAAGTTATGCTCGTGGTTATGCTGTAGTTAACCACGGAGTTTTCGAACGACAATAGTTTACCATAGTTAACCATGGTTAACCATAGTAAGGTTTTTGAACGCGCTCCCGGTATCGAAAAACTTTTATTTTGTTCGTCTTTTGCAATTGCCTTGATCCGACATTGCCAAAAATATCAAATTTTGTAGATTAAGATGAGTGGCTCCCTTTTAACCCTTTAGATAGAGATCATGCAACACTAACAATAAATCGAATCACTGAGGGAAGAGAAATTCAGGTTGACCAAAAAACGATACATGAAGTAAGCTGAGTTTTCAAATTTGTCATTTCAGCTATAAAGTCCTTTCCGAACGAAATTCCGTTGGAATTTTTGAAAAATCGCGAATTTGGTCGATTTCATGAGATTGTCTACGCACGAACGTACCTTTTTATACGAGACATCAATAACCATACTTCTTGTTATATTTTTACTATAGAAAATCCGCTCCTGCATATTTAAAAGCTGCTATTTCTTAAAAATAATAAACAATGAACGAACGTTTACACAATGAGATGTTTCTTGTCTAGTATAAAAAGGTAGTTGCGAAGAAAACCTCATAAAATCGACCAAATTTGCAATTTTCAAAAATTCCAAAGGGGTTTGGTTTTCAATTATTTCTTAAGCTTTTTAAATGATTTTCCCAATAAAAAACCGATCTTACAAAAAATGGCACCATTGTTAATTAATGTTAAAAAAAGAATAGATCCTTAATTAGTCAAAAAGTAATGAACCGATTTTGTTGGAATTTTTTGTACATTGCTGGGACTACACAGACACCATCTTCAAGAATTTTCAACTCTCTATGTACAATTGTTAACGTGGTTCGAAAAACTGTGGAAGCTGTTGCAAGATCAAACTTGCATCTAGCGCAACAAAAGGCCTATTTTTTAGAGAATTTTATAACGAGTAACTTTCAAAAGCATATTTTATACTGAAAGTAGTCAGTCAGAAACGGAGATATTGAAATAAATATGGAAAAAGTGCCTATTTTATTCGCAATAGGTTAATTAAAAATTTATGCGGTCAACCAATTTGTGGGCAAACTTAGGGTGTTCAACTACACCCTAAAACGAAGCGATTCCAGCAATAATATCGCCTATGGGCCAAAAATGTTTTTTAGCATTTTTTCCTTCTCACCGACTAGCCTATAATCGTAAAATAATGTAATATCATTGGTTCTTTTATAGACGCCTGAATTGGTTTATTTGAAAAAAGGAAATTTATTTTAAATACATGCTGTAAATAACAATATCACAACCGTATTATCAAGTTTTCATATTTTCTTTATTTCAGTCTCAGCAAATTCTGCCTTGGATCTCAGAAAAGATTAACACAAGATGAAATGGAAGAGCGTAATTTTAGAAGTAACGTCTCCTCTGTTCTTCTATTCTTCAAAGATTTGCGATGGGAATGCTATTTTCTAAAAGAGCCAGATGTAATGCTTAAATATAGTGTTCTAACTGGGATGTTAACATTTTTTGGAATATTAGCAGTTCAAGGAATAAATATGCCGTAAGCTTCTACATTTACTTTTTACTAATCTAAATATTTCACAACCAATTAAATTTTCTAAAGTAGAGGAGAGGCTTTTTGGAATGTAAACATAATTTCTGGAACAATTCTTGTATGCTTCATTCCACTAACATGGTACAAAAAATTATGGATTGTTTTCAATCCTGGCTCCGATGAAGACTCAGATGGTAGAGGGTCACCAAAAAATAAAATTTCGAAATTTTTTTACAATTTATCCCATCAAATTATGAGAAGTGTTATATTTCGAACATCGGTGTACCTTTCAATTGTACTAACTCTTTGTACCTGTTCGCTAATGCACTTGGTAGTTGTTTAATTAGAAATATTCATTATAATTCAATAAAAGTGTAATTTCAGGTGGAATGCCAAAAGTATGAAGGTGAATTCAGTGAAAATTATAGAAATGTTACAGCTTCGTTATTATTGATTCAAACTAAAGGACATCGTCTGTGTTTTAATCCTTGGGTAATTTATTAATTCATTTATGTATTCACTACTAACTTACACTATCAAAATAAAATTTCAGGCAATTACAGAAAGTCTCGTTCTCACAATATGCATGAGTTTCTTATTCGTTAGGATTCCGTTTTTATTTAAATTTTTTGTTGGACTTATTATTGTGATATTTTATACTTGGGTGGTTTTTGGCAAATATTGGTATATTTATCATCAAAGTCCATCTACTAATTTAGGCTTGGATTCGGAGTATTCTCATATACTGATTGTCGTAATTACTTTTGTGATATTTCACTTAATGGATAGACAAAATGAATATATTGCAAAAGTAGATTATAAGTAAGGGTTTTTATTAAATAGTGTAAAATGTTTTGATACAAATCTAATGTATTTCTAGCTGGAAAAGGCAGTTACAAAAGAAACAGGAAGATGCTCAATTTACAAATGAAACTATCAATATTTTAGTGCAAAATATTTTGCCTGCTCATGTTGGTAAGAAATGATTTTTTAATATAGAAAAATTGTATCGTTTTTATTTTACTGTTTAAAGTTTGAGTTTCGCGCTTCCTAAATATATATCGTCTAGCTCTATAATGAAATTATTTGATAAAAATTTTATATGCTCTACTTTAACAATGTCCACCAATATATGGACGTTCTGTGGCACCGATTCGTGCACCATTTTGAGTGAGGGGCAACCCAAATGGTGAACAGTGCGGTCAAGTTAGGTCTATTGTGTACGTAGCCTTCTGAAGGAAGATAACAAGGTCTTTAATTGACAAAGACCGGACTTGAGCAGGGCTCATAAAGTCTCTGATTAAGGTTCTTATTCTTAGTCAGATTAGAGCAGGGCATTCACAAAGAATATGTGTGTGGAAGTCTACTCGCCTTCCATACAGGGTCGGCATTCTGTCTAAGACAGTCCAAGGTTGTGGAGTTGATACCGCAGTCCTACATAGCCAGTCAGATAACCCACCAGAAGCCTTACGTCCGCTCTGTTTAAAATGATAGGCCCCTTAAGGCAAAGGGTCTTATAAGATCTGGGGACTGATTCCCAATAGGCTAGGTTTAGTCCCTCAATCCATTCCTCTCTCAGCGACTTGGAAGTGGACCAAGAGATGCCACAGAAGGGTTCTGGGCCCTGAACCAACGTCTCAGATCCCTCCATCGCGAGGCTGTCTGCAGCCTCATTGCCCTTGTTACATCAGTGTCCGGGGACTCAGCAGAATCAGACGTAATTTCTTTTGGTGAGGCTCTCGAGTGCGTTAAAACAGCCTGTAACTATTTTGAAAAAAGCTTCCACGTTGAGAGTGCCTTGATGGCAGCTTGGCTGTCAGAAAAGATTTTAATGTTGGCGCCTTTCAGACCCTTTCTCAAGGTTGAGATTAGCGCAGGTCGCAATGGCATGTATTTCAGTATGGAAAACAGAGCGCCACTCACCCATTTTTTTTTTTTTTTTTTTTTTTTATGTGACAGTGCTAAGCTCAGGAGTCACCCTTTGTACTACTAGTCCGTCATGTCATTTGTCAAGTCATGGTGCAATGTCTAGCAGTAAGCTTAGTACGGGGGAGTGGTTGGGGGTATAGGTTAAGGGTTAAAAGGTACGGGGGGTATTGAAGAAGGTGGTGATGAACCCTGCGTTTGAACTCTTGGATGTTGTAGGAGCTCGGAAATACTGACTGCGAGAGATTATTCCACAGTCGAGTTGTTCTATTTACAAACGAATTCATATCTTGTTGAGTGCGTGAAAGGGGTAGTTGCAGGTGAAGGGAATGAGACGAGTGGGCTAATCTGGTGTTGCGGGTATAAGATTGCCGTGGAGGCAGGAGAGCGTTTAACTCGGAGGAACAGTCACTATGATAGTAGCGATAAAATTTTGTCAGTGCTGCTACATTCCTACGGTGGCTGAGGGGGTCGATGGTGGAGCAAGCGGTGTCGTCACCAATTAATTTAAGGGCCTTTTTTTGGACCTTATCTAACCATGCTAAGGTGGTTATTGGAGCGCCGCCCCAAACGAGGGAGTTGTATTCGAGAAGAGGCCGAATGTAGGATTTATAAATAACAGCACGGGCCGATGGTTGGAGGAGGAACTTGCACCTCTTGAGAAATCCCAAGCACTGGGATGCTTGTTTGGCGATTTGAAATATGTGATCATTCCAACGCAAGTCTTTGGCTAATGTAACGCCTAAGATGTGTAGGGATGGGTCGGCCTTTAGTTCAATGTCATCCACTGTCAAGGATGGTGAGGTGTTGAACTTCTTTTTTGAGATAAGACAGTACTTGGTTTTGGTGGGGTTGAATTTGACACGATTCTTTTCTCCCCAATTTAGAATTAGTTTGATGTCATTTTTAATAGATTTGGACATTAATTCACGATCATCAAGACAGGATCTGGCACATTTCTGTCTTGTATCGAAGCTGTACGAGTAACGTAGAGTACCGTCGTCAGCGAAGCTGAGAAGTGGGTTGGAGGGGATTGAAAGTAGGTCATTTATAAAGATGAGAAAAAGGGCCGGTGATAAAATTGACCCCTGGGGGACCCCCGCAGAGATGGGGTGAGATTCAGATTTGACGCCATCCAATAATACCTTAATTGAACGGCCGGAAAGGAAACTCTCAACCCACTTATACAGAAGCGAGTCGATTCCAATAGCTTGGAGTTTAGCTAACAAGGCTGAGTGCCATACTCTATCAAAAGCCTTGGAGATATCCAAAGCAACCAAACTAGATTCGCCAGATCCATGCAAACTTCGGCTGAGGTGTTCTGTAAGGCAAACTAAAAGATCTCCAGTGGATCTTTTTTGGCGGAAGCCGTATTGTTTGTCGTTGATAAGTTGGTTGGATTCTAGATATCCCATAAGCTTTTTGTTAATTATCGTCTCCATGGTTTTGGAGAGAATAGAAGTAATTGCTATTGGGCGGTAGTTGGAGGGATCGCTGGAGTCACCTTTTTTCGGTATTGGCTGAACATGGGCAAGTTTCCAAGAGTCGGGATAAACTCCGGAAGAGTATGACAGGGAAAATAATTTGCGCAGAGGTTTAGCCAAAGGTGAGGCACATTGTTTTAAGACGATAGGGGGTATATTATCGGGTCCAGTGGATTTATTGATATCGAGCACCTTGAGGCACCTGTACACCTCGCGAGTCCTGAAGAAAACCCTGTCCATTAGATGAGCGCTGTGCTCGAGAACCGGGGGTAGCATATCAGTTTGGGGTAAAGAAGAATTGGCAGCAAACAGAGATGCTAATAAATCGGCCTTGGATTTTCTGTCTGTTATCACCTTCTCATCGTGGATGAATGAAGGAGTTGTGGATGAAGTGAAATTCTTCTTAATGGAGCTTACCAAGGACCAGAAGTTTTTGCTACCAGAGGTTGCATTAAGGAGTTTACTTCTCAACTTGCTGTCAAATGAATTTTTGACATTCCTGATGGTGACATTCCTGATGGTGACTTTAGTGACCCATTGCAATCGAGCCATGTTCCATCTTTGACCCGTCGTGTCGGTAAACCAGTGGAGATGTTTTGGGCCTCCAGGAAGAATAAGTTCCTCCCACTCAGAATGATCCGCGATAATCGCCCTGAATTTCCTTTGGAACCGCATTACAACAACCATATGGTCGGATTTTTTTTATGTGAAACTAGAGGCTGAGGAAAAGCCCTTGTTGACAATCTATTTTCTTCGTATAGTGTAATGTCGAACAGCAGCAATGTCGGGAAGGAAGAAAATGCCGCAACCTAGCTGCGATATTTTTATTCCACCTACTCCCAACCATTACTATCGGTACTCTGACATCGGGACATCGAAAAACAACTCACTGGAGTGTTATGTCTTCTGAAATGAGTTGAATCACATCAACCAACCAGGAAGGGCTAAGGCAGGAGGAATCTGGAATATAAAGTGGGAAGAAGAAAGAAGGAAAAGGGGAAATGGGAAAGGCGAAAGACCATGGTGCTGCCGGGATTCGAACTTGGGTCCTCCGGGTTGGGTCGAGGCCCTCGGACGATAGTCGACTTTTTCGTTTTCATCTATGTTTCTATGTCTAGGAATCTAGACAAGTCACGTTGTGCTATCTACCAAGCTTATCTAGTTCAGGTCTATTCTATTTTTCTATTTCTTGTTGAAGGACGCCTTGACGGGCACTGTTATTTCGTTTGGTCTATTGTGCCATCCCCGTCTTTAAAAACCATCAAGGTTAAGGCTTCTTAAATAGCCTAAAACTGATTTAGGGTTTCTGTCCCAAATCTCCCTGGGAGTAGGGGAGTCACGATGGAGGAGGCTCAATATCTTCCTCGCTGTAGCCTCACAGTCGCACAGCAAGTGCCCGCAGTTTCGGGAGCTGCCCCGCAGAACCGACAGCCACAATCGGCCACCAATAAGCGTACAGTGACTCATCAGGAGCTCTGTTATTATTTTAAGCTTCCACCTCTTGAGATTTAAAAGTTTGTCCGCTTTAGCTTTAATGATTTGGATGAATCTTTTAGCTTGACGTGCACCCTGGGTCCTTGCCCAACTTTAAAGAAACAGCTCGTCGACCCAATTTTTGATGGCCGTTCTTACGTGACAGCTTGCTAAGCTAAAGAAAGATTCCGGACCGATAGGTGATGAGTTTGCACCTACTCTAGCGAGGCTGTCATAAATTTCATTACCAATGTGATCCTCGTGGCCCGGAATCGACATCAGCGTGACACTGTTGTTCCTACTGAGGGATTTAAAAGATTGGAGACAATCCAAAACAGTCTTTGATGACCTGTGGGATTAAATGGCCAACAGTGCAGCTTGCCTGTCCGAGAAAATAACAATGTGAGAGCTATTTGGAGCTCTGTTAATACAAGTCTGAGCACACACCTGGGCCTGTACTCCCGAAGACGAGACGATATAGAAACGAAACGAAATAGCAAGACGAGACGAAAATATATTTCCTACTCCGGAAGACGATAATCTCGAACTTCCTTGTTTTTGCAAATTTTGACCTCTTATGCAAAAAAATTTAAACTATCAAAATAATTAACAATCCCAACTTACATTTTAATCTCAAAACCGCTGACACACAACAAGCATTAACGTCTAAACGAAGACGATTGCAAATGTGTCATCGTTTGTTTAGACGAAAACGAGACGATATCGTCTTCGCAGGTAGCATTTTGACAAAACGGTTTCGTTTTCGTCTCGTTTCGTCTTCGGGAGTACAGGGGCCTTATCATGAAATGCGATTCGAAAATGAAATTATCCGAAAATCGAAAAAAGCGATCATGCCATGCGAATTCGAATCGGTTTGATGCGATTACAAACGGAATTTTTTCCGATGGCTGTGCCGCTGTCGCATTTAACGTTTCGTGAGTGATTGGTGCATACTTTAGGAATAAAAAATGTAAATTTATCTTTCATATTTTCTTATAACTACATATTTAATTGATTATATAAATAAACAATTTTTCAGGGGAAAAGCTACAACACAAAAACAATACGAAATTTTAGTAACTTGGATGAAAAGGAATCCCAGTTTAGCTAAAGGGTATTTGAGCAGCAAGGACGCAAGGATTGCGCCATGCCCACAAAACTATCCTGCCCCGTGCCTCTTGGTATCCTCCTTCCGCGAAATCACGTAAAACAGACGCAAGCTTTACATAGCTTGGAATGGAAACTGAATTAGCCGCTGGTTTAAATTCATTGTTAATCTCTTCTAAAAGATACGAAAACACCGGCTTTGATACTCGAAAGAGTTGTATAAAGTTGTAACAGAAAATAATTGTAATGAAGAAACTAATAAAGTTTGTGTACTCATATTGCATCAGGGAGCCCCATAGGATTCGAATTATCACGAGGTTTTCTTCGAACCAATCGCATATTTTGAAGATTTTCTTCTTCACTGTCAGATGATGAGAAAAACGCTTCGACACTAATCATTTTTATATAATTTATTTTACTTCCATTAAATTATTTAATTTTTGTAAAGAAAACTCACAAACTTTATTACCGCACTTATAAAATGTCAAATATTGGCATGAAGTTGCCTGCTTTCCCAGTATTGGAAAGAATTTTTAAGTTGCGTAGGGCAGTACTCCCTTTGCAATGCGAATTCGTAGTAGACGGATCCTATGATCGGTAGATTCATTCGTACCGCAAATTAATTTCGGTTCGTATTTACTTTCGTATCGCATTTCATGATAAGGCCCCAGGCCCTGGATGGCGAGCACCTCAGCATCGTTATGACGATATCGTCTGCGAATCATCTCAGCAGTTATCAATTTGCTGCTGAGAAGCAACGTGCTCCATCTCGCAGCGGGGAGATGAATGCCTTTTTTTTACTGCTGCTTCATTGATTGCGTCGAAGGTAACGTTGTCAAACGCACCCTCAATATCTGCAAAGGCGCAGAGAGAGTTTTCCTTGGCCCTGAGGGACTTCTCAATATCTCTCACTAGCACATAGTCTCTGTAGATCTGCCCGGAGGGTAGGCAAATTGCAGGCAGTGAAGTGGGTTCGCTGTAAGACCCTCTCTAATATGCCTGTCTATTTTCAGGAGAGGGTGATGGGTCGATAGGATTTTACTTCCCTATATGATCTTCTCCCCCGCCTACCCGATTTAGGAATAAAGACTACTCTAGCCTCTCTCCATCACCTCGGAATATGGGCCAGCGCAAAGCTACCCCGAAATAGTTGTAGCAGGATTGGTAAGATCTCTTTCAAGCCTCTCTGAAGGAGAGCCGGGAAGATGTGGTTCTTTCCAGCAGCCTTGAACGGATTGAAGGTGCCAATGGCCCACTCAATCTTACCCGTAGTGAAAATCCTGTTTGCAGGTTTTTGTTCCTATTGTAGGACCGGTGGGCAAGTGTTACTTCCGATTCAATGTTAGGTGGCAAGGCCAATCCAGGGTGGTTAGTTACCTGAGAGCCAGAGAGCTCCATGATATCCCTGGTGTTCTCCATAAAGGACCCTTTAGGACAATGCCATTGGAGTGATCGTTAGACAGAACTTTGTGTAACCTCGTAGAGGCTGGAAGTTCTCCTCGTCTATTTCTTCGCAGAAGGCTTTTAATGACCTTCTCAAATCTTGATTATAACACTGGTCTGCAAAAATCGGGTAATTTTTTCTCCTTTCCAATTTAATAGCCGTATCCTAAGTATTTTTTCGCGCTGAAACTTTTTTTGTAATACTGAAAAGAAAAACTTCGGTGCAACGATGATATCATGTGTTAATAAAAATCGTCGATTTCGCGCTAAGAAGTTTTTCTTTTCAGTATTACAAAAAAAGTTTTTTCAAATTTAACGCTTTCGACATGGTTTTCTGTAGATTTTGGCATGCTGAAAACGATCCCGTTGTCCGATTTGCCCTATCATTCCATAGTTTTGAGATATTTAACGCGCAAAAGTGCAAAAAACACGCTTTTTGGCACTTTTAGGTTAGGATTGCTCAAAATCCTGACGTGATAGGGCAATTTGGCCAACGGATTCGGATTCAGCGCGAAAAAATACTTAGGATACGACTATTAAATTGGAAAGGAGAAAAAATGTGCAGACCAGTGTAATTAGTGAGGACCAGTTGTCCGAGACCTTAGGCCTATTAAATAGTTTTCTGACTTCTCTCCTTTGCCTGCAGAGATCATTGTTCCACCACGAAACCTTTCGGTTGGTGCTTCGAGGTTTCGCAGGGCAGCTACTTTCGAAGGCTGTGATGGTCGTTTACTGCAGATTGGTAGAGACAAGGTCGCGATAGCCTTTAACTACCTCTTCCCTGTTTCTACGGCTTTTCCATAACTCAACAATTTATTTTTTAGCCGAAATTTACATGGGACGCAAAATGAAGGACGAATTATACTCTGAGAAATACGAAAACGTTGCCATAATGTTTGCAACAATAAAAAATTTTGATACAGAAAAAGTAGGATTAAAAGTTTTAAACCGAATTATTTGTGACTTTGATGAAATTGTAAGTATTACCGTTTATAAAAGCCGCATTTAACAACCCTTTTCTTGGCAGCTTACATCACACATAGGTCCTTTAAAAATAGAAAAAATAAAAGTAGCAGGATGGACTTATATGGCTGCCTGTGGTTTAGACCCAGGTCGATGTGAGTCTACCTTGTCATTAACAGGCAATCGGAGTCTTCCACCGCAGCGCTCTTCAGCCCTACACGGTACTGGACGAAGAAGTTTACATGCAGGAGGTAAGTTATTTATTATTTAAGTACATAATTGTAAATTTTACACTTATATAGTTCCAGTGCGACAGAAGCGCTATAGTTTAGATATGCTTCAAACGACAACTGAACATAAGTCCAGAGAAAGGAAACAAAGCTCAAAAACCACACACAATGTAGTTTATGTTATGACGGAGTTTGCTCTGCAATTGATGAATGCTTTGCAGGTTTTTAACAGGGAGAATTTTCAAACTGGAGCCGATAGTCAAGTTGGAATGCTTCGAGTAGGTAAATTTTGGACAAAATTCTTTCTCGTATTGTTACTTAAAAATTCGTATATAAGGCATTTCTCATGGAGAAATAATGGCTGGAGTTGTCGGATCGAGTAAGCCCCTGTACGATGTTTGGGGAAACGCTGTTAACATGGCCTCTAGAATGGATTCGACGGGAATTCCTGGACAGATTCAAGTATTAATAAATAAAAATATTTAATGTAATTATATTTCAAAATGTTATTTGCAGATAACAGAAGAAACTGCTGACGTATTAAAATCGTTCAACATTAAATGCGATTACAGGGGAATGACATACGTTAAAGGACGCGGACAAATTCCAACATATTTTGTAGGAATTGATGAAAATTTGAATTTTGTTAAAGAATCGAAAAATTCTGATTTTAAGCAATTCTCAAATGAGGTTTATAGTACAAGACTTTAATAGACAAAAAAAAATATTAAATTAATTTTCATTAAAAATTTTATTCTATTTTTACTCTCAGCAACAATGCCCATCATGTAAGCTATGATCATGAGATGATTTATGAGTAGTTGTCTTAATTGCCTGTGCAATTTCAGCTGCACGATCTGGATAAATTTGTTTTTCAATTTCAGTGAGATCCCGTCTCATTGAGTAAGCATCCTCGCCATCAGCATAATATTTTGGTTCAATTTCTAGTATCTTAAAGCCTAGAGAATTCGTGTATAAATTAAGAGCAGCACGATTGCTTTTTCTTACATGCAAAGAAACATATTGTGCATCAAAACATTCAACCATTGCTTGTGAAGCTTGATTCATTAGCTTTTGTGCTAATCCAAGCCGACGATAAGAACGCTTTACAGCTAAAGATGTTATATGGCCATGTCTGCTTTCTTCGCCTGGTTCAGGCTCTTCCATTTTTGCTAATACATAGCCAACAATGTTACCTTTATCATCTTCAGCAACATAGCTAAGTTGCGGCCAAGTTAGCCCGTGATAGAAATAGTATTTCATTTGATAATTTTCAGGCAAACATAGTAAGTTGCAATGTTGCATATTCATTAAGTCTTCGGGTTTTGCACAACGGATATTCATCTTGATTTGTTTTTACGCTGTAGCTAGTCTTTGCGGATTTTACGAGTCTTTGTATTTTGCTCTTTATGTTCAATGTTTCCAGTATCGTCGTTTGTTTGCCCGAGAATTTCACGGACTAGTCGGAATTTAGAAAGAAATGCTTTCCAGATAAGGAACCAACCTGAAAGAAAAAGAAGAATTGTTTTTAAAGTGTAAAGGAATGAACGGTAAACATTTAATAGTGTTTTTTTTATATAAAAAGCATTTATTTTCTTACTAACTATCTTGATATAAATTTAACTAAATGCTTAAGGGGTTGCTCTGATTTTTGAGGCAAAAAATTGACTATTTTTGGATTTTTTTTACAGAAAACCCTTATTATTTTTATATACAAAATTTTTTCATAGTATTAGATAACTTTTAGAGATCACAAAAAAAATTTTAATTTTTTTTTTGCCGTCATAAATAAATATGTAGCACGCGCTGAAGTTGACACCTCAAAAATAACATGGAAAACGGTTCCATCGATAGCTCCGTCCCCATTGGTCAGAGCCAGAAAAGTGAAAAACGGTTTTGTTAAAAATTATGTCCTTTAGTTCGCTTATGTCAACATTAGTAAAAATTGCATCAAAAAAAAAATTTAAGGATATTTTAGTGAAAAAACGTAAAAATGCAACTTTTCTGGCCCAAAATGGGAGGATAAAATACTAATAGTAAGATTTTGAAAAAAAATTTTACACAGGCGAACTCGACAACATCATTTTCGATAAATTGACATAAGTGGTAAGTCAATATATTAAATAGTTTCTTTTGAATCGCTGGAACCGTTTTGAAAAATGGCATTTTGAGAAAAACGCGTTTAAAGTTTTTTTACGTTTCACTGCAGCCGAACTAACCGAAATAATGTAAGTAAATTCAAACGTATGTTTGCGTTACTATATACATATAGTGGCTGATGTTGTTATTTGCACGAATGTGTATGTATATTTTATACCCTTGATACACATGTGGTATCGATATTACAATATTCGAAATATTACGTTTATACTACATGTGTGTCACCCAATACTAGCAATATACCAGGTTGACAATCTAATTTATACGTAGTATGAGATTTGCTAAATTGAGGTGGTATTAAGGTAATATACATTATTTTTACTGTGCGCAGCGCCTCTGCCGGAAAATTTTCCTCACAAAAAAGTTGTCAATTGCAGTCGCTGGTTTTGTGAGATTTTGTGTTTATAGTGTTTTCTCACTATAGTCGCTTGCTTTGTTTATGTTCTGATTATTTTGACAAATCAACTTTAACAACATTGAAATATTAATTATTTGCCGCTTGCTACTCCAAAATCAAATAGAAACACAAATGTCAAATCAAACTACTTCGATACTAGGTTTATGTGTGTCACGGGTCTGAGTATATTATGATATTGTAGATATTATGATATTGAAATTATAATATCGATACCACATGTGTGTCCCAGGTATTACATTCGTGTAAATAACAATAACATCAGGTACTATGTATTTAAACTATAACAGTAGCACTACCACGCGCTGAACGTCCGACAGAAAATCAGTTTTTTTGCACTTACAATACTGCATATAACTTTTTAACGAAAAAAAATTGCGTACTAATATTTTAGGAACGTATTCTACACATATTAAAAAATATAAAAAGGCAAAAAAAAATTTCGTTTTTTTTTAAACCAAAAATCAGAGCAACCCCTTAAAGTTAATTATTCTAACCTATTCTAGTCTAACTAACTTACTGGCCCTCAACAGGCACTCTAAATTAATCTGTATCTTATATTAACTTATGACTTATGCTATTTTTAATTATATTTTATTTCAAAAAAAAATCATTATTATTGTATATCTAAGGAAAAACATTTAATAGTGTCTAGTCTATTGTAATACGAAATACTTTAAAGAGGAAAATTCAAATATTTTAACTTTTGTGCCATAAATTTGTAATCAACAACTGATCAGATTTTCACCCCGAGGCTCAAGTGGCTTGAGTTTCAGCTTGATCTGAAGGATAGAGTAGAAAGGATAGGTTAGGTGTGTGGAGGGTAAATGAGAATATTCCGATGAACCTTGCGTTTGAGCTCTGAGATGTTACATGAGCTCGGAAACTCCGACTACGGAAGACAGTTCCACAATCGAGTTGTTCTATTTATAAACGAACTTCTATACTGTAATGTGCGCGAAAAAGATGGCTGCATTGTGTGGGGATGAGCCGAGTTGGCTAGATTGTAGCATTCGCTGTGGTAATAGCGGTTAAACTTGCTGAGCGCAGGTACATTCCTACGGTGGCTTAAAGATGGAAGGAGCAAAGGGTGCTATCGCCAATAAGTTTGATGGCGCTGTTTTGCACCTTGTCCTGCCAAGACAAGATGGTTTTACGCGGATTCACCCAGATATACGAGTTGTATTCAAGATGGAGTCTAATGTAGATTGAAGCTAGGGCAGCAGCTGAAGGAGGAACTTGCATATCTTAAGGAATCCGAGGCATTGATACGCTTGTTTGGCGACTTGGAGTATATGATTATTCCATTGGATATCAGTGGATAGAATCAGGCCCAGGATGTTTAGACATGGGTCAGCTGTTAGATTACCCTCGCCCACTGAAATAGAGGGGAAGATCGGTACAGGTTTTGGTGGAGATAAGATAATACTTTGTTTTTGTTGCGTTGAATTCGACACGATTGAAGCAGCTCCAGTCAAGAATGAGTTGGATATCTGCGTTAAGAGAGCTGGACATGAATTCACGGTCTAGGAGACAAGGTCTGCCATTTGCTTGTCTAAAGTTTTCGAAGGCATAAGAATAACGCAGAGTACCGTCATCGGCGAAACTGTAGAGGGGATTGAGAGATAATTGATGAATATTAGAAAGAGAGAAGCGACGACAGCAGAGAATCGACCCTTGGGGAACACCGGCCGAGAGATATTGGGCCTGATTGTTGAATCCGGCGGATCGGAAGTGAGTGCGGATTAGATACTTTGCCGATTCTAAAATCCGCATTCGCGGATTGAATGCGAATTTGATTACAGAAAAAAAGTATGGCCGGGATTCCCTCATAGTTTTTCCGGTAATCAAATTCGCATTCATTCCGCGAATGCGGATTTTAGAATCGGCAAAGTATCTAATCCGCACTCACTTCCGATCCGCCGGATTCAACAATCAGGCCCACTACCTTGATTGAACGACCAGAAAGAAAGCTCTCAATCCACTTTTCCCAGTGGTTTGTTACAACTGAGTCGATACCAATGACTTGGAGTTTAGACAGCAGAGCGGGATGCCATGCCTTGGAACAAGATCAACCAGAACAAAATCACCGAAGCGATAGATGCTTGGGTTTAGATGCTCGGTCTAACACACAAGAAGGTCGCCAATAGACCTTTTTGGTCTAAAGCCGTACTGCCTGTCTTGTGAATAAATTGGTTAGATTCTAGATATTTCATCAGCTTTCTATTGATTATTGTCTCCATGATTTTGAAGGGAACCGAAGTAATTGCTATTTGGCGGTCGTTCAAAGGGTCGCTGACTTCGCCTTTTTTGGGAATGGTCTGAACATGTGCTAGTTTCATAGAGTTAGGATAAACTCCGAAGAAGTATGACAGGGAAAAAGTTTGCGCAGAGGTTTAGCCACTAGTGAGGCACATTTGTTGAGTATCACGGGGCCAGTGGATTTATTGACGTAGAGTTCTTTGAGACATTTGTACACCTCTCGAGTCCTGAAGAAAACTCCGTTCATTAAATGTGCGTTGTGCTGGAAAACTGGAGGTGGCGTATCGTTTTCAGGTAAAGAATTTGAGGCGAACAGAGATGCCAATAGATCGTCTTTGGATTTGCTTGCGGTCATGCATTCCCCATTAAATCATCTATTCGGCCTAGATTTTATAGATTTGGTAGAATGAGGAATGAGCAAACGCATTCCAGCCCGTATGATTTTGGATCTACATAGGGCGGTGTAACTCTTTCTAAGGTTTCTTGTTGTGGATCTTCCAGAACGAATACCGCATTGATTCTCTCCTAATATTCTTTTCACGTATGGTTGTAGTCTATTATAGAGTACACGTGAAAATAAGTTAAGGGACACACTATACTCTCATTCCACTAATCAGACATTCCTTACCGTCTCCAGATTTCCACTGTTACTTCATGCAGTTTTTGGATAGGTTTGGTTGCCTCTCCGCCTTACTTAATGAGTTCCGCAGGTATGCTGTCAGACCCTTATGCCTTATTATTTTTTAATGCTCGCAAAAACTTGGCGCACTTCTTCTATGGTAGGGTCTGCTGTGCTGTCGTTCTCATTGTTTGCACTCATGTTCTGTACATTTCGAATACCAATGTGCCCCTGCTCTCGGTTTGTTAGTAGTAGTTCCCCGAAATGCTTTGCCCATCTAGCCGATCGTCCTAATTACTTAATACTCCCCATTTTTAACCTTGCACATTGTCACTCTAGGCTTAAATTTGTTATTTTACTTTTTGTAGAAGTTTCTTGCATCGTTTAAGCTTGCTGATTCTTCTACTTTTTTCATTTGTTCTTCCCAATACTGCCTTTTTCGCTTTGTGCATTTTCCTTTTCAGCTCGCTTCTTTTCCTTATACTGCTCTTCAAAGTTTCTTGTCACCTGGGAGCATTCTTCATCAAACCACTCTACTCTTCATCCTTGTTGCACGAAACCTAGAAAATCTTCTGATGTTTTTTTATTGCTCTTTTTATGTCTTCCCATTGGTCGTTCAAGCTCTCATGTATGTTCAAGCTCCCATGACCAATTTCGATTGTTCTTGCGTGGAGTAGGTTCTCATATTCAGCCCTAGTTTGCTGTTCCTGCAATCCTGCCACGTTGTACTTTCGTTTTCGATACGTTACCCTGTATAAAAACCCTGTGCATCACTCGACTCAATTAGGTTTTAGTGAGCTGAATTAATTGATCTGGAAAGTTCAGTTCCAACAATGCTTCGTAGATTTTTGGTCGGAGCGCAGTCATAAATAAAATGCTCCACACTTCGATTTTCTTGGCCTGTATTGCTTAGAATATTTGCTTGTATGTCTCTGCAAGCTGAAGTTGCAGTAAAATAATTTATACCCGGTGGGCTTAAAAGTAGTCGACAGTAACATGGAACCCGAATTCTCGCAAGGCTGCTAAAAACAAACAAAGCCTATCATAGTCTGTTAAGGCTCTTTAAATCTAAGCGTCTAATCATAACGTCCAACTTCTAGTATAAAAGGCGATGATCTTGCCGTGCTCACATATGCATGCATACTTGGGAGCTTAGCAAAAAGCGTTCTAACCTCTTAACCGTGTTTGATGGATGAATCTCGAGATTCCAGTACAGGCGTAATAAAAACCCACAAAAAAGAAATGGTTAAGAAAATTAGGCCATTGGGTTAGATTTATTGCAGAATCTGCTAATAGTAAAAGCCATTTTGTATAATCAGGCTCTTTTAAAGAATTTTGGATGTATTCATGGCTTCTTTCTTCTTTTAAATTGTATTGAAGCTGATGCATAATCGTACACTAATTTCGGATGAATTCAAAAACCAATCACTGCCACAGCACTGCAGAATTCCTAGCTTCCTAGTTCAAAAACCAAACGGGTTGCATGTGAACTCTTTGGAAAATTGACCATTGACCTATATGACAAGATCATGAGTTGCTAAAATTTGAACGAGAAACTAATAATTGCGTTATCTTTATAACACAATGATATTTTATGACATTTAATCAACGTACATTGAATATTTATGGAAAAAATCTAAAATAAGCTTACCTAAAGATATGACAAGAATAACAATGACAAGTGATGAGAAGACAGCAAGAGCCAATTGTAAAGTATTTTGTACAGTCATTTGTAATATTAGAAAATTTATATAATAAATATTATAAAAAAGAACATTAAACTAACATAATTAGCGTAGGAAAAACTGAACTAAGTTATTCACAAGCACCGATTGCGAGCATTTGCCTATGAAATTTGACAGTTCATACTTCCTGCGAAGTTGAAAACACCATTGCAGGTTGGGCAACATGCGAGATGAGAAAAACGTGGGCTGTCAAATTTTCAACAAGAGATTTATCCCAATTCCATTTTTTTACATTCCTAAATATCACCTAAATTGCCTTAATATCACCTAATAATTGCTAGAAAATTTTAACAAATTAAAAGCTGGAATTAGTATATTATAACCCTAATAAAAGCTGAGTTAAGCACTATGTACACCACCACAGTATTACCCTTATTTGTCCAAATTCGATTAAATCAGCGATTTTATCCCTTTAAATTATTGTAGATTCAAGATGTTGAAGAAATTTGCTTAATATAACACCAACTTTGTTTTAATTCCAATAAAATAGGACACCGACGACAGGCGAACAAACTGGTGAAATGATCTTCTTCTTTACCACCAAAAGAGAAGCTCGACAACAACTGCACCACGATATGAAATTCCCAGAGCTTCTTCAACTTCAGAAAAAAGTCAAAAGCCTTGATTATTTTAAGTATCTTATTTTATTTCAATTGTGCTTAAAAACCGAAACATTTTGTAAAAAGCAAAATAATTTCATTTTAGCGCATGACATAAAATAATGAAAATGAAGCTTATTACTATTTACATATATGTAACCCTAAAAGATATCCTATTCATCACCTTCCTCTTCATCTAGCAAATGTGTCAACTTAAGTTGCTTTCCCGTGCCTATACTTCTTGGTTCACTAGGTTTTTTCTTTTCCTTTTTCACCTTTTGTCCAACAACATACTCCGGCATTACAAGCTTTGCACCCTTTAGCTTCGGTTTATCTAAATCATCCGCTTCGGATGCATCAATGCTTAAACTTCTCTTCAGCGCAACAGTTTTATTAAAAACTGGCCTAGCATTAGGATCTGCCTCAACATCCTCCTCTCCCTCTTGATCTTTCTTAATTTCAATTTCTTTTAAGAATGCATAAGCGGCCGCTTTGTTTGTTTGATCAGATATGTCCACATCGCTTAGGGAATATTTTTTCCATTTATGTGGATTTACCTGTAAATTTGTGCAATGACGTATCCATTGTGTAAATAAATTAATACCTGATAATCTGGCGTAACTCGTGGCTTTAAGCATTTTGATATTGGCAATTCAGGCTTCTTGAAAATACTTTCTTTACCGCGGAATTTTGAAATATCCAAATCTTCACTGATTGGTCTCTTCAGCAGGTGGCGAATTCGTTTGTCATTGCTAGTTTGGTCAAGTATGGTCCCCTTTAAGTCCTTTCCTGCATTGTCAAGACAGTCAAATAACTGTCTTCGTTTACTTTCGAAGTCTTGCATATTTGAGCTGGCACCCGGATTAATCATTGTGCAAATTGTTTTCTAAAAAACTGAAAGATACCACCATGAAATCAAAACTATTATGGTGGATGCTGGCTGTCAAACACTGGCTCTTGTTCTTTAATTGGGAGGTTGTATACAGAAGAAGTAGTAGAATATGATAAGGAAAATATAGGGTGGCTCTACACGAGCGTATAACGAACATACAAAATGTGTTCGAAAGGGGCTCACGGCTCATACACAACAAGGTTTAATGTGTACAAAAAAGCCGGTCAAACAAAGTTAGATAATGTGTGGTGAATTTGGTTTCTAAAAAACAAGGCAAGGCTAGCAAAATTGAATTATGAAAGAAAGGAGAGGATAGACAATCAGACTTCACTTAAATTAGGTTAGTTGACTGCTTATTTTCCCGCGTTCGGTAGAATACTTTTTTTATAACTTTTCCACAAACAGTTTTTCTCAAAATTAACTTAAAAAAAGAAAGAAAGTTTAAAGAATTGTTTTTAGTGTAATTAAAGTTCTTACGAGTGAGTTTTCTGTGAAAAAAATAACAATAAAGGGTGCAGTTTGTAAATGTAGGAATAATTCGAAATTTCGCCGAGGGAAATCGTTCTTCAGGTAAATGTGCTAAATAAAATTCTTCCTAAACACATACATACTTACATTAATAAATATTTGAATCACTGCGCTAAATGCTCCAATGATATAAATTTTGTTTGCTTAGATTACTAAGCCTGTTCGTTTACTCAAAATGGGATCTCTCGGGATTAGTGTTGCCAGGTCCGATTTGTTTTAAATCGGGGCAGAAGGTAAAACAAATCGGGTTTTAGGGTTGTAGATCGGGACAAGCAAAAAAACAAGGTTTTTTAAGTTAAAGTCAAATTTATTGCGTTTTTCTACTAATATTATTCGTACCTACATCTGAATTTATCCTACTTAATAGTAGTCAGACTTGCTGAACTAGTAGAAATTCCAAAATATTGCAATAAAATTGTAGTTTAAGTATTGACGTGGCTTATAAGTTGAAATAATTTATTTTTTATTAAAATTATATTTTTCGTTAGATGTTGCTGCCTTTAGGATTGCCTTGTTTTTTATAACTTAGTTATAAAATTCACTGCAAGCCATGCAAAAGTTGGTTTTAATTTGAATTTCTTACATGCTCGAGTGTCCAACGGTTTCACCTATCAGACCAAATTTAGTTAGCCTTGGAAAGTACCCTCTCCGTTACCGCGTTTGATACTGGTATTGAAGCCATAAAGTACGGACGAATGATTGATTAAAGCTAAAGAGAAGCACACATCGAGGAGCGATCGCGTCTCTGAGCGAGAGAGCAAAACAAAGCTATACCTATAGCGTTAGTTATGTGATGCGTGCCATTTTGCGCACATTGGCGCACTTGACATAGTGATTTGATACGTAATTTATTTATTTTTTCCAATAATAACGGTTTTTAATAAATTTATTGATTTTTCGGGACGTTTAGTGTCCCGATCAGGTGCAAATCGGGACGCGTCCCCAGACCCTGAAAATCGGGACGTCCCTCGCAAATCGGGACATCTGGCAAGACTACTCGGGATCCCATTTGCGCCAATTTCGTGTTCGCTTACTTTCTCGGGCTCGAAAAAGAGGGGAAATTTTCGCTTCCCCTCTTGCCAATTTGTGCCAGAGGTTTTGAGTCCCGGCGATTGTGGATTGCTGTTTGTAGTGTATTTGAATTGTCAAATGGAACTGTCAATTATCATGTTAAACCAAAACGATTACGACTTGATGAAAATAAGTTCTTTATTTGGTGCCTAGTAACAAGATTTTAAATAATTTCATGCATAAATTATTAGTTTCAATAGCTTTATGTCATTAATTTGAAGACCCAAGTGATTTCTAGGTTAGATTTGCCAAAAACAGCCCAGAAGGTGTTCGCTTACTTTCATATTTTTATCCCCACTCTTCAATTTTATTGTCAAAAATCTCGGGATCCCGAGGGATCCCATTTTAAGTAAGCGAACAGGCTTACTTTGTTTACATTAACTGACCCAACGCAAAATTCAAGGGGATCAGCTGATTAGATTTCGGATTGACGTCGTGTAAAGGTAGGGACACACTTAGCCCACGCACGCAACGTATGCAACGCGTTATTAAATCTAAACGGTTGAATTTGTATGCCTAAACACACTTATCATACGCACTGTCACACGCGTCCCACGCAACGTTATATCTGTCGATCCAGATCGGCGTGGGATACTTTGCGTACGTGGGCTCAGTGTGTCCCTACCTTAAAAAGTTCATTTCTCGGGGCAAGATTTTATTTTAGATAGCTCATAATTTTAACTCTCTCTTGCCCCTCCTCTATTCCACTATCACTTTTTCTGCTTGTAGTGTACAAACCACTAAGCGTAGGCACTCATACAAAAAGAATTTCACTACGCTTTAATTCGGCGAAGGCGGTTCCTGTAGTTTTATATTCTAAAGGTAGGGACATACTGAGCCCACGTACGCAACGTATGCAACGCGTTATTAAATCTAAACGGTTGAATTTGTATGCCTAGAAACACACTTATCATACGCAATACTGTCACACGCGTCCCACGCAACGTTATATCTGTCGATCCAGATCGGCGTGTGAAGGTGGAGGGGATATCATACGCCATCCCACGCGTAAGACCAGTGTGTTTCTAGAAATTACGTTCGCAACGCGTCAGAAGCGCCAGAAGAAATATTGAACGAATCTGACGCCATATACGTTGCGTACGCGTAGTGTGCACACCAACTCTCCCACGTTGGATAGTATACGTTGCGTACGTGGGCTCAGTATGTCCCTACCTTAAGGGATTGGCCACACAATGCGACGTGCAAACGAAAATCTAGCCAAACAGGCCCTTGGGTGGAATCCGCAAGGTTCCCGTCGAGCCGGAAGACCTAGAACAACGTGGAGGAGAACCCTATTAGCAGAGGCCGCAACAACTGGAAGATCCTGGTCAGAGCAGAGAGCTATCGCACAAAACAGAGTCCGCTGGAGGGCAACGGGAGGAATCGTTTAGAGTTGTTGACAATTATATAGAATGTCCCCGACTAAGAGCAACGCCCAGGTAGTCATTCGCTTATAGCGCAGCGTTAATGGCGGATTTCTGTATCTGCAGGTGGAGTGGTACTAAATTAAGAAGATTCTCAATGGTACCGTCAGCGACGAGCGGATGATGGAAAAGCAGGCCATTCTTTGAATTTTGCTTAATTTAGTTATGAAACTTTTAAGCCTCGTTCTGTACCACGACACTAAAGCCTCTTAAGTTACCATGGGCCTAATGATGGTGGAATATATAACCAGTACATGGCTTTCGATTGCAGACCCCATGTGGATCCACTAGCTGTGCAGCAGGCCCACAGATAGTTTGGCATCTAGCGTCATTTTTAAGTATTTGGGTGGCCATGGAAAGCTTATGGTTCCGCCTGCGAGGATAGATTCTGCCAGTGCCTGCAATGCTCGTCGCCTGGTGCATGGAACCGGAATCGTTTTACTGGATGGCCATTTAGCACTACGCTGGCGCAGCAGCTGGAGACCAAATTAAGTACTTCCTGCAGATTTTTTAGCATCGTACCTTCTGTTTCACCTGTTACTACGATGACAACATAGTCTTGCATTTTTTAATATAAAACAAATAGTTTTGTGCGCGTTTTATGGGATTCAGGCATTAATCACTCGAATTCGTACCATAACTAGACCGGGAAATATACAGACAGCAAGTAAAACTTAACATCTTTCCTCTATTTCGGGTTCTTAGCTCAGCTACGCCTGGGCACAGCCTTAAGGGCCAACAATAAAGCACGTAAGAAACGCACGTCATACTGGACGTACGTCGATCATATTTTGTTTCATTAAGTTAAACGTAAAACAGTTCTAAGGAAATCGATTAAGAACTTCCTTTCTGGCCGTTCAATAGAGGTAGTATTGGATGGCATCGAATCTAATCCTAATATTCATAAATTATCTCCTCTCAATCCCTTCCAATCCACTGCTTAGCTTCGCTGATGACAGTCCCCTGCGTTATTCTTACGCTTTCGACAATATAAGACAATCACGTGCCAGCTCTTGTCTTCACCCTCGTGAATGCTCATGTTCAACTCGATCAACAGGGGCATCAAACACTTTGGGGCCGCAAGAATCCTCCAAAACGAAGTACTGTCTCATTACTTATAAAACCTTCACCGACCTTCTTTCTGTCTCAGTGGGTAAAACTAATCTTTCAGCTAATCCTTTTCTTAACATCTTGGGTACAACTTTATTTGAGGACTTGTGATGGAATGATCACATATTCCAAATCGCTAAACAAGCATCCCAATGCCTAGGATTTCTTAAGAGCTGCAAATTTCTTATCCCACCAGCAGCCAGAGCTACAATCTACAAATCCTACATTCAGCCCCGTAACTCATTTGTCTGGACTGGCGCCTCGAAAACCGCCTTAGCATGGCTGGACAAGGTGCACAACCGTGCCATCCGAATCATCGGAGATAATAGCCTTTGCATCTCCAACGACTCTCTGAGCCACCGCAGGAATGTATCAGTGCTCTCTATACTTTATCGTTATTACCACAGCGACTGAAATTCAGGACTTCTGCAATTTTTTCACTGCAACACAAGACTAGCCCGCTCGGCTCACCCGCATACCCTACAGCCGCCCCCCGTTCGCGCACAATATGTTCTAGAAGATCGTTTATGAATAGAGCAACTTGACTGTGGACTAATATCCCGCCTACTACCACCAATCTTCTTGAGTTCACTTCTCATGCCGTCAAGGGCTTCGTTTCTGATTGTCAAACTGATTTTAGTAAGGCATTTGACAAGCTCTCCCATTCCATTGTAATTCTAAAACTAAAAATGCTTGGCTTTCCGTAAGCCCTTCTAGTATGGTTACGCACAGCTGAGAAGTGCGCCTTCTGTTCTAGAAGGGTTTACTCTATTATTTGCTTTCCATGTTCACTCAAGAACTGCGTGATGTCGTAATTTTCTTTCCAACTCTCCCTTGTAACCAATTCCCCCACTTTTTGGATAAGTCTATAAGTCTACCGGCTCTTAACAGACTCGTCCCACTACCCTTGTCCTTCCCTTACACACTCGCCGTGCGTCATCTGCTATCGTACTGTATTTGGCTCCAGGACGCTATATCGTTGCACGTGGTCCTGGATGCGCAAAGCCAGTATGCGGCGTTCCTTTATCTGTCGTCCTGTAACCGCCAAGACTTCCAAGTGCCCTTCAAAAATTAGCTTGCGTTTAATCATTGCTCCAAGGTACAATGGGGCGAGCTGTACCTGAATGGTCTGTTTCCATGTTAGTGCGGACACTAGTTTTCTTGGTTTGCCTAGCTTCAATTTTGTGCTCAGCAGTGCGCAAATAGCCGCTTTCAGGCCACGCTTTAATCTCCCAGATCATTTTGTTCGCCCATAATTCCGTCTCATGGAGGCGTCGTGCGTGCTACGAGTACTATTCCTATGTCATCCGCGATCCCAATGGTAACTGCTCCTTTTGGGACGCGTATCCCCGATACATCATTATACTTTTTTTTATGTGAAAGACTAGAGTCTCAGGAAAGGCCCTTTAACTGTTGACAATCTATTTTCTTCATATAGAGTGCAATGTCGAACAGCAGCTCTAGCCGGGAAGGAAGGAACTGCAACAACCTACCCGAGGGTCCCTGACAATACAATGTTGTTCTGTACATTGTTGGTCCATCTTCCGATTTAGAATGAAGGGGCGTAGCAACTTTCCTTTTTAGGCAAAACGCCAATTAACAGTAGTGCGGGAGGGGGAGGGGGATTGTTCAGAATACCCACCCGGGCCCTACATGATCCGCCGGTACTGGTTACTAGACATTGCATCATGACCTGAACGACATGATGGACTGGTAGTACAAAGGGTGATTCTTAAGCTTGGTTTTCCACATAAAAAAACCTTGGATGAAAAAATTTGACCATTGAGTAGCTCTAGCAGCTCATCCAGAAAGAACCGTAGATGTATCAGGTTTGTTAAAACAAAACGAAATAAAACATCAAATTTTTTCACAACTTTACAATTTATTACTGAAAGACTACTTTATTTTTATGTCACTTGGATTTAGTTATCTTTTTCTTCTCAAAATTTTATAAACTTTCCTTTTGCTTTCTTATTTGCATCCATTTGTTTAGAATGAAAAGAAATTAAAAACTATAAAATTATACACAAAATAAAAACTGTATAAACTATAATTTAACAAAATAATTAAAAAAAAACTATTTACAATCTTAAATAAAGACATTACATACATACTTAACACACAAAATATTAACAAAATAAAAATTAAAGTATACATATATAAGTATATAAAGTATATAATAAACCAGTATATTATATACTATTGTATAAACTATATTATGAAAGGAATCATCAATCCCTTGATGCTTGGCATAATTGAAATTTATATTTGTATTTTACGTTTTGTTCTTATTTACAACCAAACATAAATTCTACTATTATTAATATGAAACTTGTTCATTAACATCTTTTTATTTTCCATTTACTTGTTTACTTTTTTATATAATAAATATCACATACAAAATTTTATTAATAAAGTTAAAATCTAAGTAAATAGTGATATATGTATAAAAAAAGCTTGTTTTTTTACTTTTAATAATATTCTTGCTTTTAGATTTATTTTTAGGTCTATTTTATTAATTTTTTATCTCTTATATGCTTCCATTTTGTTATTTTTAATACTTTACAGTTAGTTCATTTTTATGCGAAGATGCTTATAAATTATTGCAGTTTTGGCAAATTTAAAAGCGTTTTATCTTTTATTTTGTAGGTTTTTTGCTTTGTTTATTTTGTATTCAATTGTGAATTCGCGCTTATGAGCGTTTATTTTATTTTTTTTTGTTTTAGTTTTGTTTTTATTGCTGTTTGTTGATGTGCTCAGTTTTACTTAAAAGAACTTAAATTCGTATAATAATAATAATTATAAAAATATAATGGAGATATTAAAGAAATTTAAGTTCGTTATTTTTTTTATAGTCCGGGGAAATTAGCAAAAAAAAACGTACGAAAGGAGACAAAGCCCCAAAATGGCTGAAAATTGGTACATAGCTTCCTTGTGACGTTTTACAGTTTTTTCACATTAAATTCACCCATTTTCAAATCAAATTCATCCTTTTGCAAATGAAATTCATTCTTTTGCAAATCGAATTCACCCGTTTGAAAATTAAGTACTTCTACATAAGCCAATAGTATGGCGTGCGCCAAAACAATTGGGAATCTCAAAATCGCTTTTACATTGGAAGTGAGAGTTCCAAATCCCAAAACGAAAGTACATCCAAAAAACAAGTGTCACTCAGTTCGTTTTAAAACCTAAATCGCCCGCTTATTTATATTCCCAATAGCAATTCAACGGGCTCACTGCCACTCTTGTCGTTGTCCGATGGGAGTGTTGTTGCCCGTAAACGAATTTTGAAGGAAAAATTGCAATGCACGTGCGCTTGTATTTTATTCATACACGAAATGTTATTGTTTGTGGAATTGTCATTATCAATTTAAAGGATCGGCTAACATACTTATTTCTTGCACTCAACTTTCTTGCTTTGCACTAAGGTGAATTTTATTTGTAAAAAGGTGAATTTAATTTGCTTTAGTGAATTTAATGTGAAAAAACTGTAAGAAAACAATTTCGGGATCTAAAAAAAAACATGGCCGCCGAAGATATCGAGTTTTTTATGTATCTCGGTTTCTATAGGTCATACAACCCCGTGAAAGGGCCATGCCATGCATTTTTTTCATCTATTGCCTACAAAACACAATTTTCGAAGAAAAAAACAGCTTTTGAGTGTTTTTTGACCAAAAAGTGATTTTTGCAAACTTTGACCTTGAATAACTTCGAAAGGGTTAAGTTTTCGAAAAAATGATAACCGGACTTTTTGTAGACAATAACGTTAGGGTTCATCGATTAATTACGTGAGACGTTTAGGGGGGGGGAGTGGGTCGAGCCGGATATCACCAAATCTCACGTGGGGGAGAAGGGAGGTCTCGGCAAATCTCACGTAATTTTTCTTTAAAACAAATAGTGCAAAATTGCGCGAAAATTTGAAGTAAAAAATGTCTCTTCACTAAAGACCCCATTCAGTTACAGGCCGGCCGGCTAGACTAAGCTTGACTTGGTTCATGGCCCCAATGAAAGCTTCAAGGCGGCTCCAGCCTCACGGCGTAAACACCCGCAAACAGGCGCAAATGCGATTGTGGATGGTTTTCACGACTAGCTCGAGCCTTGCTTTCCGTTCCGAGTGGATACGGTGTGAATTCTTGCCGTCAATTCACGGCTTAAGGGTGGATAGAAGTTCAGATCTTCAGGCCCGAAGTGACGATAACTGCAGGTCCCATACACTTGGCGGCCGGTGAGTGTGTAGTGATACTTGGCTTCAAGGCGAAAACTTTCAGGCCACGGCCTGCTGGCAACCTGTGTGTAAATTGGGGCCTTAAAATAGGGGTAAATCCTACGCAAAAATTGGTTGTCGATTATCAAACGCGCCAAACGTGCGTCTCGTAATGCTGCAGAGTACGAGCCAAGTAACACTGACCCGCGAAAGGAGGGTTTTTTCGATTTTCACCTAAAAAACATTTTTTAGCGAAAAAAAACACCTTTTTTGATGCTTTAGCGCCCCCTACTTTTTGCATTTTAAGTTGTACGAAATTGACGCAAGGACATTAGTGATAGACGGCAATGTCCTCTACATTTTTTGTCAATAAACTTTTTCTCTAAAGTGCACTGATTCCGACATTTTGGGCCCTTGCACGGGCTCCGGCCATGTTTTTTTTTTGGTTTCCGAAATTGTTTTCTTTAAACGTCACAAGGAAGCTGTGTACCAATTTTCAGCCATTTTGGAATTTTGTTATATTGAATTGTCACCTTTTCTTTTTTTTTATTGCTGACTCTCACTTCTCCTATTAACTTGCTACAAAGCGGACATGCATTGAAATGCTAATTTCCCCGGACTATTATGCTATTAGCAGTAAATGAAAGGAAATACATTTTGGAAGTCATTTTTTTGCTGGCCGTAGCCTTTTCTCCGGGCTTTTCTCTTCAATAACAGAAAGACTTATAATCATTTGAGCCTTTTTTTGTTGTTTTCTTAAAAAAAGAAAGATTTATTATATGTTTTGCAAACTCCTAATTATATTAAGTAAAACAAACTGATATTTAAGAACTCTTTCGATCGATTTCGTTTCACTCTCAGTACATCTTTCGAAAGTAATTTCCACAGTGATGCACTAATGGCGGCTCTATTTTTAGACTTAAATCTCCACAAGAGAATATAGATTGCATTTAAAACAATCCATTTAAGAAAATAAACACTTAATCTATCTGCTAGGCAGTAAAATATAGATTCGTAAGTAGTTTCAAAAATTATTTAAGCCGATAAATACTTCTTAGGCTTGCACTGTTTGTAACATGGCATTCTTGAGATCCAATGCTAAATGTGAAATATCCACAACAGAATCAACCATTTCCTGTACAGCCGTTACACTTGGAAAATGTTGTGCTGCTTTTTTCGATTTCGTAACGCAAGTCTTAAGCGCATCTGACAATGCATCAGTATACTGTTCAATTCTAGCCTTTAAGTCTTGCTTACTGACATTACGATGAACTATGTCACCAATACTGACTAAGTTGTGCGCACTAAGAACAACAAATTTGCCATAAGCTATAAAGAATTTTGGTGGTTGATTTTTTGCTACAGTTTCTAAAAACGAATCAATAGCTTGGGTAAGGTAGCCCATATGAGTTGTTATCTGTACTGCATAATACTTAACCAGAAGTTTATCGTTGGGATTCATTTCGGCCTTTTCAGAGCTCATAGCTGTCGCTTCGGCTGTTTTAATAACATTATCGAATTTCTTCTTTAAATTCTGTGGAATTGCTTCACGTAATTCTGAATTTTTCTTAGCTGCAGAATCTTTTGACTCAAGACTGACATAATCGTAATCTTCAAGCCATTCATTATTATTATTGCTGGTTGGGGTTGTTATAATACGTTTGAACAGTAATGGGGCATTGCCTTGAATAAATGATGCTGACTGTCTTACATCTTCTGTTAAGGTTTGTGCACAAGCAACAAGTTGATCTAAACTATCCGGAGGATGAGCTATTTTTTCATCGTTTCTGGCCAGAGAATCAATTGTCCAACCTTGTAGCTTAAGTGTTTCAGAAGCTTCATGAATCAGTTTGTCGGCGTCGCGTAGTGCTTTAACAAGTGGTCTTAACTTAAGTGCTAAGCTCTTGTCGTCTGCTCTAGTTGCATTTCCAAGGGCACCTTCACCGAATTCAGCTAAGTCATGCAGAGCTGTCCTTAATCTAACTGCAGCTAGTTTGATGTCCATGATTACAGGTTCCAATTTTTCTCGACATCTCCAGTTTGGTGTTACAAATGCCAGTAGCCTGCAAAAGAGAGAAAAGGGTTGGTTAAGTAAACCGTCAAAAACATATTTAAATGAAAAAGTTTTAATGAAATAGCCTTTAGATCTAAAGACTTGTCTCCATTTCAATTACTCTTAACCACTTTTATGTACAGGAGAATGGGAAAAGTAGTCGAAGTTCAGAATGTCTATCAACATCGCGACTTGCGAAAGACAGGGGATAACTTCATAGTACCAAACCGTTCAGATAAGAAGATTTAACACCCAGTCTAGGGGTCGTGTAAGAGGCAGACAATCACAAAAACATTATGTTATGGAAACCCAAGAAAAACCCGGACGAATAACTTGGCAACGATCTAGCTTACGAAAAAGGGCTAACGACTTGATATTATGTACATGGAACGTAAGATCATTGAATAGAGCAGGAATACTCTTGAAAATATTCGATAAATATAAAAAGGACAATCTGGCTATACAGGAAATACGCTGGAATGGGTAATGAATTACGTTATAGATAAGGAATTACGTTAGACGGGAGTTCTTATGCCGATGTGAACGAAATTTCCAATAAGCAAATCTCTACAGCAGCAAATAATACATCGATTTTACCAGGTTCTTCCAAAAATATTATCACGGCCATAAAACCTCTTTTCTTGAACCCTTTATAACCTCCAGTTGTAAAAAACACGTTGATTTCTGCAGACTCAACTCTTAGAGAAAAGAGGATTTTCGATAACGTAAGTCTGTTTCAAGCTTATATTCACGATAAACCCGACTCTACATGCATTAATGGTAAGATCAGGACGAGCCTCATACTGTATACTATGGGCATTTTCATAAACGCAAGACTGCCGCAACATTGCAGAATTCAGCTACAGACTTCCTATTGCTGAATTCTGCAATGTTGCGGCAGTCTTGCGTTTATGAAAATGCCCTATGTATCATGATCAATATCAGATAACGTCCCAACAAGTAAAAGCAATGATCTCTCCAGTTATGTTATCTCAACTAACCCAAATCCTGGCGCGAAGATTCTTTTATCACAATTGCAGTGGTATAAGAGGCAAAATTAATAATCTTTTTATTAACTCGAAATCGTCCAATTTCAATGTCCTTGTAATCACAGAAAAATGGTTAAATGATAAATTTCTAAATAAGGAGATCTGCAATTGGGAAATATATAGATGTGATAGAGACTGCAACGGTCTCTCCAGAGGCGGATTAAGCTTCTGAGGGGCCCTAGGCGATTGCAAATGTGGGGCCCCCTATTTTTAAGTGAATGAAAAATCATTTAGAAATGAGAAGTTTTTGTAAATCGGGGGGGCCCCTTTACCACCGGGGCCCCTAGGCACCTGCCTAGGTCTGCCTAATGGTTAATCCGCCACTGGGTCTCTCAAGAGGGAGATGTGTTCTTTTAGCAGTTAAAGTATCTTTAAATAGTGAACTGATCAAGACTGATTGTTCACACTCATTTGATCATGTTTTCATACATACAAGTCAAAGCGGCAACACACATATCGTTATCGGCACGTACTACATACCTCCAAACTCTAACGAACCTGAATATTACCATTTATTGCATATTTTAGATGATATTAACAATTACCTCGGCGTTAGGGACGAAATTTTCGTTTTAGGTAATAGTTTACTTCCGATCAATGTCATAAATTCTATCGATATAAAGCTTATCGACACTTTTTAGGGCAACGGTCTACACCAAATTGTAGAAAATGGCTAGACATAATTTTCAGTAATTCACATGAGCAGCTTAACCTTCTGCCTGCTTCGCCTAAAAAACCTATTTAACAATTCTGTCCACCACTCCACATGGATCATGGATAGTGCAAGATCCGGTATTAGAAATGTATACTTTCATCTGCTATTTAATGATGACAAAGATTATATAATAGATAATATATACATTGATAAATCGCACATGGGTTGCTTAGCTAAATCGCGTACCGAAGCTGTTAAAATAAAAGAAATAGTAATTAACTTTTTTGGATTAACTTCCCCGATTTGTTAATCATAAAAATTGAGCTTTGTCTGACAGAATATGACACAAGAAATTTAAAAAATAGAGGTTGGCTACTTTCGCAACGTGCAGCTGTGAAGCTGCCACGTATAAAGAGGTAAGTAAGCGTTATCAATATACCCTTAACAGTTATTTAATGAAATTGTTTATGAAATGAAAGGTTGTTTCATTCCCTTCCCAAAAGTCGCAGGTTGCCTTAGCAACACTTTATCGCATCGATGGTTGCCTAGATTTTAGAGTAATTCTCAAAGGAGGCTTGGTCATGCAGATGAATAAGTGGCCTTAGGTTTGCGCAAGAACAAGACCAAGAATGTAAGAGCAAAATAATTTTTGATCATTACTAAAGACCTGAATGTTGTTCACTTAGGGTCGATCCACACATGACGTGACGTGACGACGACTTCAGGGCAGTACCGGGAGCATCAGTGAAAAAAAAATTATCGGTAGGATATAATTCCATGCATACAAATTGAGATAGGCGCGACATGTTCCTAGAAATTCGTGGGGTGAAAAAAAGAAAAACTACGTTGCCACTGAGAATTTTAATTTATCCCGGAAGTGAAACAAATACAAATATTTCATCGTGTATTTGAGATCACTGTCCAAATTTCAAAACTGAAAAATCAGGTGCAATTGAACATTGAGCACTGATACGGAAAAATGTGTGAATGTCAGTGAAAAATTCTTCACGGAAGCCACCGGTACGGCGCCGTGGCGTTAAGGATATGTTTGAATCGACCTTTATCCGTATTCGTCGCACTTTGCTTGGCGATTTAGCGGCCTTTTATTTTTCCGCCTGTCTGCTGCGCACGCAATGAACGTTGTCCAGGCATGACCCTGCATAGTGGACAAACATTTCAAACACCAGGAATGCAAGCAGTACCTGAACTTACTATGCAGGTAGTAGAACTTTTAAACTAAAAAATAACAAGTCACTATCACTGCCTTTGTCTGCTGGTTAGTAGGATTCACTTATTTCAGGAGGCATAACAATCCGACGAAGCTTGTCACGCGCTAGCTCCGAAGGTTGCATCTGTGGCTCAGTCAACTGCTTAAAAAATTAAGTCATACATCCAGAAGCTCAAACACGAGATTCACTGCCTACTCCTCATGCACCCTACTGCCGTTAATCTATCGTATCCTTTTTCTATCCTTCGAGCTAAGCTTACTACTAGACATTGCACCATGATGTGAACGATATGACGGACTGGTAGTATTAAGAGTGACACCGGAACTTAGATTATCACATAGAATAATAGGAGAATAGACAATAAAAACAGTTCAACCCATGCATACCTGACGAATTGAACATAGGAATTATCCTTCTTTTGAACACAAAGGAGGACCAACTTGACTGGCATTACGCTACTTAACGTAGCATGTGAAATATTTTCGTATATACTGTATACTTGCTTACCGCACCAATATGAAAGGGTGGTGTCGTCCATAAATTACGTGGGGCGATATTTGCGATTATTCGACCCTCCCCCAAATATAGTGGTCCATGTATTTTAAACGTTTTTCCAATCACCAATTTGTTTGAGCCTTTAAAGTTTTCGTGAGGCCATGAGCATTTTTGCATTTGAATTAACAATCTGCTAACCTCTAAACTGTCGTCTTCGCCTGTGTGTCTGTAGGGAATCATGACATCCTTGCATGCCCCGGCCTGTCAGACGGATACCTGAAGTCCTCATCCCTCAGTTAGACTGAGTATTGTGTGACCTTAATCAGGCCGTGCCTGCGGCCTGTAAGTCAATGCGAATCTTTTCTTTAGTGGAGCAACATATTTTACTTAATTTTACCAAGGTTTCGACCAATTTTACACTATATCTTGAAGAAAAAAATTACGTGATATTTGCCGAGACCCCCCTCCCCACGTGAGATTCAGATCGACCCCCACCCCCTCAACGCCTCACGTAATTATGGGACGACCCCTATTTGGCAATTCTACGAAGCAGCTGAAGTTCCCGGATTAATTAATCTAACTCACTAAAAACTCATTATTTGATATGAGTCGAGTGATAAACAGAATAAGAATTCAGAACAAGGTATTAGTGCTCTTTCAAATGAACAGAGGCCACAGACAAGGAGACTTACAATCTTCCATACTATTTAAAATTCTAAGATAGAAAATGTTCCGAGAGGCATGTATTGAAATCAGAAGGACAATTCTAAACAAGCTAAAACTAAACTTAGCTAATGGCATATGCAGATGACATATGTAGTCATCATAGGCAGGACAATGGCTGCAGTAAAGGAGCTGGTTGACGGTAGAAAGAGCAACATTGGAAGTTGGACTTATTAAAAACGAAATAAATGTGGATTCAAATATGGAAAAATTAGAGGAAGAACAGAAAAAAATATAACAATCGACATTATATATAATTTAGAATCTGTAAAATCCGTAAAATTAAGTAAGGCTCACAGTGGACTGTAGAGCCCATGATGATGATGACGATGGTAAAATGCTATGCAAAATTTTTCAATACTCACTTAGTAACAGCTGAAGTAGCCTCTGTCTGCAATTTAGCTAGAGTTTCCAAAGCAGATGATAATTCCAACGGCAGCTCTTTGGTGATAACTGGCAAAGCCTTTTCCTGATTGCTATGATGCTGTATATGCTGTTGAGGTATGTCATATGTTGAATGTTGTTGATTATTGTGATGTTGACTATTTTGTACACTGTGCTGTTGCCCTAATGAACGCAACGAATTCGGCTGCTTCCGTGGTATATCATAATCTGGCATATTTGCCAAAGAAGAACGATTTGATGATGATAAGCTCAAGCTGTCTGATGTTAATAGCGAAGAGTTTGAACTACTTGGTGTAATGTTCTGCTGATGTAAAAGATTTATTGGACGAGGAATATCATAAGAGTCATCCGGACGAGGAACTTCTTTATTTTGTTGCTTATTCCAATTTTTTGGACAATCATAATTGACTGGTGCTGGGGTTTTTGGGGTATCATAAGCTTCAGGATCTGACATTATTGATAAATTTTGATAGGGGCTGCTACAAGTTGATGGCGATAACAAATCATATAAATATACATCACCACATCTTTGTGGAGTTATGACCTGCAAGTATACAAAAAAATAAAGAAAATATATTTAATTGTTTTATTTTTTGAATAATTTCTGTTCAACTTACATATACATTTATTTACAAAGAAAATTTTATGATAATTTTTTCATCAGGTTTTATTGATTTTTTCAGTCTTACAAAGGAAGATATTCGATATAAAAGGTGGATAAAGTACTTATATAAAGATTTTATTACAAAACTAAAACACTAGAGACTCGTAGAATTGCTTCAGCCGTTGTTTAATACTTTTTGTTTGTGAAAAGTTGTAAAAATACTATAAAAACTTTTATCTTTTTTCCCGCAACCGACTGCAACTTGCCGTCACTCTCGAAAGTTTTCTCTTTACTATTTTAACATAAAAGTAGGCGCATGCGCCTAGTTGCTGACATTTTCGATGGGGAAATTGTTATTTTCAGATATAGAGGGCGGTTAAAACAAATGTCGATTTTTTTGTTTTATTTAATGTTCTTAGTTAGTATCAAGATAGAATTTGAAATTTAAATATTTTTAGGTAGATTAAACTTAAGTTTATGAAGAATTAAGAAAGCAATTTGAAATCATATTCGAGCTTTCTTATTGTACTTGTACTTTATTGTTATAATTGCTTGTAATAGGGTAGATTTATTTGATTAATTCTATTAATACGTAATCTTATGGTTACTTATTGTGTAGGTAGGGTATGGGGATGAGACCTTTTGTTTTCTAACACAGTACCACAGAGGGAAAGGCTATTATAACTTAGTTTATTGGAATACCCGGTGGGCAGTATATACGAGTATTACACAAAAAAAAGCATGTATAGAATGAATCGAAAAAGCCATGCATGAAGAAACAATGGAGAGTTGCAGAGAAATTTTTCAATAGAAGGTTACATGTATGCTATGTGAAAGGAAAAGAAACAATCAGTAACGTTTTTATTATAGGGTTTAATAGAAGACCCGGTGTACAGAAAAGATAATAAAATTATCTATAATATGGCGTTTCTTTTCAAATCAAATACAGATTTATAGAATCGTTAAGATAACACAAGAAATTGGGTAAAATCACAAAGCATGGAAGGCTTTTGAAATTATTCTACAGATGATGGTCAAGTAATTACACATAATGGATTGCCCCTGTAATGCAGGTGGTGTAAGCATTGTAAAGCGTGTGATAAATGCTATTGCGATTACATACTCGTGGAAGTTAAAGATTTCCTGAAGCTCAGCAGTTGAATCTTAGGGGGAGATATATGGGTGCAAGTGCTCTTTGAGTGGGTTGCTGGTTGGAGGATACATAGACATTAGTTCTAAAAAGAAAAAAAAAAAGACTAGTTTTGCTTGTAATTTAGTTTTAATGATTAGCTGAGGGCTTAGATAAGATATAGCTCTAGATTTCTCTAGTGGTGCGAGCTTGCAAGAGCTCTTGATCGTTTCACTAACTCGAGTTCGTAGAAGCTCGTTCCCAGTTGCTTTAGCTTTAGGCTACGTTCATACGATGATTTTTTTCCCGATACCGTATACGGGATTTTATCGAATTGAACAGCGGCAATGATAATTACATTAATATGTTCCCACTAGGCCCATGCGATAAATTCCCGTATACCGTACGAACTTGTCACAAAGATTCGACAAATCTCGAATGCGTTATCAAGTGGCGTTTAGTTTTATATTGCGCCGTTCACTTGAACCAAATTTTCGCAAATCTCAAACTAGTTTGTACTAGTCTGTAGTTCGAACTCATGCGTCGATTGTAATCGCCAATTAAATCTTTTCAAGATGGAAGACGATTTCCCGATATCAATCGAATTATTTATTTCGTTAACTAAAGAAAGGCCTAATTTGTGGGATAATGACGACTGGGCTACCGTGGGTTAAACCACATTTACGTGAAAAAATCGAATCGAATAGTTCCGTGTGAAAACCCGTCTTCTATTCAATAAAACCGTATACGTGAAAAACTCGAATCGGTCGCCGTCAGAACGTAGCCTGGTTTAAGATTTCGGATTTGTCCATAGTTTTCATGTCATGCTATGCTAAGTGTGCTATTTTTCACGAGCTACTATTATCGCAGAGGTGTGTAATGGCCAGTGCCGACAGATCGTGTTGGGCCGACTGGGTAGTTTGATGAATACTGCCCCTCCGAAATTATTATTTAGTATTTTACCAAAAAAAGAAAGAAGGTAGGTCGCTTCATTGTGAATCAAAAGATGGGCCTGCGAAATACAGAACCACGTGCAGGGCTCCGCAGGAATACATCCTGAGCCCACTCTTGTGAACCCAATGTATAATGATGTTGAAAGGAGCATTTGTGATCAAATTTACGGATGACATGGTCATGCTCGTGAGGCTTCATTTCGACGATATGGAATTGTGTGCAAACGAAGAGATCTGGGAGATTAATAAGCTTTTCAGTGGTTGTTAGTCGGGTATGACGGATGCCTATGTGATCCTGTGCAATTTAGGAAGCTTAACAGTGATCTGATCTCCGGTCTGGAGATCTCTTTTAAGTCTTCTAAAACGTAACTGCCTAGTGTGTACTGGCTGGCTTAAGCCGGGCATTAGCAATGGAAGTGAACAAGTGTTTCTCTCTCGTTCGTCTCCCCACAGCTACGACAACAGACGGCTTGATTATCTATAAAAATTCCAATGTTGTAACTTCTAAAGATACGTTTCCACTTATACACTTAAGTGTATACATTTTGGAATGGATTCGAATGGAAGTGTAATACGATTTTACCCTTATAAACTTATTTAACGATACACTCAGTGACAAATGGAAAGTTACACCTTTTTGCTCCATTTTTTGAGATGACGTTCAAGTGGAAATTGTGTTTACATTTATACATTTAATGGAAAGTGTAAAGTGACGCTATATACTTTTTCCGTAGATCTGGAATTCTTAAGGGAAATGCCGTCGTATGAAGAAGTTCTGGTAGTTACAACTGCAATGGTAGTTACTTTACATAGACGAAGAAAACGTAAAAACACAAAGGCCGGTATTCTTAGTCAGTGCTTATTCAAAGTTCATGCTTAAGCAATTGCTTAAGGTGTCGTTTCGATTCACAGTCGCTCCTTAAGCATTTCCTTAAGCAAATGCTCAAGCATGAACTTAATAAAGCAAATGCTTAAGCAAATGATTAAGACGATCTTATTTACCCTAAAAATGAATTTATTTTTCAAGTAGTCGTCAAGGGTGCCTTAAGCAATTGCTTATATTTGATTTTTCAATATAGTTCAGTGCAATTAGTAAAATGTAATTGAATTTTACGATGTACGACATTTTTTTTTTTTTGGAAATTGTTCGGGTACATCTGGCAATGAAAAAATCAAGTTTGTTGAGTCGATAATTCCGAGCATTATATAAAATTCTAATTCATCCGACACGCGAAACTGCCTGGAAGCGAGTTATTCGATGAGAAGTGTCGTAACCTTCGAGGTTGACTTTTCCTCCGCTATGCCGCGGACATGAAACGAAAGAGTTTCGGTCAATAGCTGATTTGAAAGATATTTTAATGCCCATATTTCAGCTGTTTACTACATTTTCCTATGAGCAACCTTTAACGAGATATTCAACAAAAATGGCGTTATCAGTTATTTCAGGCACATGCAGTGCGAACTTTGGCGTTGGATTGCTCGCAAACTATACAAGCGAGAATGACGACCAAGGGCTCATTATAAAAGTAATTACTATCACTTTTAGTTAAAGTGGCATTAACCCACAAAAATTATTATCTTATGAGTTAATCGCAAAGAACTGCTTTCAACCCCAACAACATGATCAAGGTTGAACTTTGAGCGGCCATAACTTTACATACCTCGGTGGTCTAGAGGTAAGGCGCTTGACTACTATCCCAGAGGTCCCGGGTTCGATTCCCGGCGGTGCCACGGTCCCAGCCTTTCCCAATTTCCCACCTACATAAATTTCCTTCTTTCTTCTCCCCTCTTTACATTCCTGATTCCTCCTGTCATAGCCTTCGCTGGTCTTTCCCCGCTCCACCAAGCGCATGTCATCGGTTGGCTGATGAGATTCAACTCGTTTCAGGAGGCATAACACTCCAGCGAGTTGTTTCTCAAATGCCCCGATGTCCGAGTCGCGAAATGGTTGGAAGTAGGCGGAATAAAAAAAAAAAAAAAAAAAAAAAAAAAAAAAAATATCGCGGCTAGGTTGTGTCAGCTCCTTCCTACTTCTCTGTCTCTTTCTACTCTCTATCTTCCGGCTAGAGCTGCTGTTCGACATTCTATACGAAAAAATAGGTTGTCGAACAGTACAAAGGGGCTTTCCCTAAGCCTCTAGTCTATCACATAAAAAAAAAAAAAAAAAAAAAATACAGACCTTCACGAATTGTTGGTAGGATACCGTAGCGTACGGAATCTTTATTGAATCTAAACCGCCTTTTAAATTCAGTGTTATCGTAATATCCAAAAATATTTAGTCGGTCACGCAAAGATCTACGGATGTGTCTAATATAATCCTCTTCACCATCATCTATGTCACTTATATCATCAATATCACTTACCGACGAAAACAAATCCATTTTACAATTAACCCAGTCACTTTATACATGAATCTCTGAAAAAATGCAACTGGAGATTTATCAACGGAATTCTCTTTATTTTAGGGTCACAAATAATTTGCCAACAGTCCATTAAGCCAGCCTACCGGCTACTCGAGTTATGGAGGGTCAAAGGTCACGAAAATCATGACGATGATGACGCCAACCTCATTTCGTTATTTTCCTCTGGGATGAGTGTTGATGAAGATGACAGCATGAAAGAAGTAGAGATAGAAGAAATAGAGAGATAATCAAAAAAAAAAAATTTCATATCTTATAACCTACGAACTAGGGACCATGTAAAAACGCTGCTTGCATTATACTTCAAAGGTGGTGCGGAAAAGAATGCAGCGCCCGAGTTTTCCCAGCCCCATATCTCAAAAACCATTGGTTTTATGTAAATTTCGTCCAAAACATTTTTTTGCAGATTCATCTCACGAACAATCTTTACTTAGCCAAAAATTGCATAAAACCGATAGTTTACGAGATATTTGAGAAAAATTGATTTTCGTTACCTTTGACCCTCCATAACTCGAGTAGCCGGTCAGCTGGCTTTATGGACTTTTGGGGAATTATTTGTGACCCCAAAATAAAGAGAATCCCGCTGATAAATCTCCAGTTGCATTATTTCAGAGGTTTGCTCTTTTTTTTTTGTATGAAGTGACTGGGCTAAATATATTTTTTCACACTTTAATTAAAAAATCAAATATAAGCAATTGCTTAAGTTGCCTTGGAGACGACATAAATAGTGGAATTATTGGAAAATAACAAGGGAAATGCTTAAGCAATTGCTTAATAAACGTCACCTTAAGAAATGACTGTGAATACATGATTTCTTAAGAACGCCTTATTCAAATAAGGCGAACTTATTTAAGAAATTCTTAAGTCCATGCTTAAGAATCGACTGTGAATACCGGCCAAAGAGTTAAAGAACATGCTGGGTTCGTGAGTAGATTAAAAACGGCAAAATATTATAATTGTTGAAATTCTAGTTCGTGAGTTCGAATTAGCTGACTACCAACGCTGATTGTTCTGCTAGTGGATTGTATCCAGCAGCTGGCAGCCATCCGGTATTTGGAAACTGTTTATTCTCGAGCTGGTTGAGCCAGCACCTTGTAGGGTTCACCACTATGTACGTAATGTCCTGGGTGTCAGCGGAAGACACAGCCAGCGCTAATAGCCAGCTGAGTAAAAACCCCGCTTATAGAAACTTTCTACGATTCAGATTTCGACTTTTTACTCAATAAAGTTAGTTAGTTAAGAAAAAAAAAGACATGTTTATGAGGAAAGCTATTCCGGCAAATGAATATCTCCCCTTAACACTCCGATTCTGACAACAGGTGATTATTTGTTACTACCATTTATTTGTGCATTTTCCAAATTACATAATATCAATCTCAGGGGACAGATACAACTCGTTAATGTGTTTATTTTGAATTCCTATCAGGACGATTTCGAAAATTGTACCACTGATTTACAAAGTTTTTCGTTTTACGGGATGAATATTTAAAGGAAATACTAGCTTTATAAACACTATGCTTATGGGTAAACAATTTTACAAATTGATACAAGATCATTTAACACCCCTCCTAAACGCTAAACCTTCATTCGGTTCACTCGCAAAGTGAACAGAAATGTTTTGTTCACTAAAAAAAGTGGATGCACTTGCAAAGTGGAAGTACACTTTTCAATTTAACGTATTTACACAACTCCACTTATTAGTGGAAATGTAGACTTAAAAATGTATATACATACTCGAGTGTAGCAGGTGGAACTTGTGTTTACACATGCATATGTTACATTTTGCGAGTGGAACTACACTCAAAAGTGTATAATTAGAAATGTATCCTAAGTTCATTGCCTGGCAGGCCTTCAGGATCGCCAGCACTTACGCTTGAAAGATACTGGCGTACACCGGGAGGGGTCAAGTAGTGATGAGCAGACTGGTCTTGCACATTTAGCAAGACCAAAGCAAGACCGAGACAAGACAGGACAAGGACAAGAGAAAAGTGCAAGATAGCAAGACTTTTGCAGGAGCTTTTGATCATCACTGCACTTAGGGATGAGCAAAAGTCTTGCTATCTTCATCTTGCACTTTTATCTTGTCCTGTCTTGTCTTGGTCTAGCTTTGGATTTGATAAATGTGCAAGAAAAGGCAAAACTGCAAGACCAGTATTTCTCATCACTAGTACCAAGCAATTAAACTGTTAGGGGTCTCTGGATAAACCCGTGCTCCGGCGCCCTCTGACGTTTTGAAGCCGTTGGTGAATATTATATATCGAACTAAGTCCTTGGTGAAGGTCAATCCAGGCGAAAGCCAAATAGTAACTAAGCGGCGTTAGCGACACCATTGCAAGGTTTCTTCAAAGGCAGAAAAAATAAAATCAACAAGCAACCAAAAAAACCATAAACATCCCGAAGAAGACCTCATTTGCGCAGAACCTTTTAAATTTGACCCGGAGAATGTAACCCAGATGAAAGGAACAAAGAGATCAGTGTTAAGATTTCGAAAAAAGGTGATCGTTTTTTGCAAGGACTGGAGTGGAATATATAAAATTCTAGCTCAAGTTTTATTGAACCAAGTTCAACCAATAAAATATTGAAGCAATATTGGAAAAATGATTGAGTTAAAAAACTTAAAAGTTGTTAATGCTAAAACTTGCTTTCTTTGAGCAATCAAAGAGTTTTTATAATAGATCCAATCCAGCATTTCGCCATCTTACATAACTTTATTCTCCATCGTCGAAAAAATTACATCTTCAATCAAAGTACGGCCCAAAAGGGGGGACCCTAATTTAATGCAATTTACCCAAATTTCCAGATATTTGATTCTTCCTTATTTTAAACTTGAAAATAATCTAATAATCCGATTTCCTCTCATCTTTCTTCTTTCCTACGCTTTTATATCAATCACTTTCTGACACAATACGAAATAAATGTGTGTGAAAATGATGCAAAAAAATTACAAGAATCCTTTATACCAAAAGGAACGAAAAAAACAAATTCAATCAAGCCAGGACCGTTTGACAAAAAAGGCCCGGATCTCGGCATAAAAATTCCTGATATCCTGCTATTTGGGGGCCCATAAATCAGAGGAAGGAACGAACCCACATAATTTAGAAGGCCGCCAAACAAGGGATTCTATTGAATCTTTTTTTTTTGTGAAAAAGAAATTCCTCCTTAAAGGTTGACCAGGAATGAGATCAAACCAAGCGGATCAGGAATTCGCTTCTCTTGAAACCTTACCTGCTGCTGGCATTGTTTGACCCATTATGGTCCTATCGAGTTTCATCGTGCCATTTTGGATCTCTCTGCTTTTGCCTGCAGCACTCTGCTTGCTACCTATGCTCTGTATGTGTGTGACTTTTGCAATTTGTTCGCTTGCCTGCCTCGTGGCAGGTTCACTTTAAGATTCGCGATTTTCTATAATAGGAATGTCCCAGCAAGTCTCCGGGGCAAGGCATCCACTATCAGAGGAGCCCCGGTTGTCGAGGGAGCAAAAACAGTTTCATGTTCGCGCTTTCGAACTAAAGGTAAAACTCAGCCAAATAAGGACATCCCGAGTCAATTCTAAGGAATTGCTTGTTTTATTTTTTCTTCCAAGACGGAGAAAAAGAAATTCATCGTCTTTCAAGCGTTAGACAGGCAGACTTTAAAGAAGTTGCTTGGTGACATTGCTATGTGCATGTAGAGATGTTTATGACCTTGATCGTATGGGAAATGTCGAAGGTAGATAAATAAATACACTGTTTACCAGGATGAAATTTATTTAGAGTAAAAACTTTTGGGTCGGTTGGACGGATTTATATATCTTGAATAAGCCGCAAAGCGAGGTGTGGCCAGAGGTGTTTGTGAAGGTCCCTTAGGTTAATATAGGGAACAAGTGGGAGTATTTTATGTTGTTGACATATTTAAGTACTTGTTTACGTGAAAACTTTCACTTCACAGTTTCAAACAATTTGTGGAAGTAATATCCTAATAGGGATCAATAGGAAATTGGAAGTTTGTTGTGGGTTTGACCTTGAAGAATTGGACACTTTGAGTGTCAAATATGCTCGTTTGGAGCAATAAAAACTATAAATTCAAAATATTTTTTACTTTTGCGTATTTTTTAGTTTTTTTAAACTATATTTTTTATTTAATAGGCTTAGCTTCACTTGTAACTATGTAAGAAAATTTTGGAAGTTCAATTTGACTCACTTCCTAGTTTCCTATTGAGTTGAAATGTTGCATACGCGTTTAGTTTGGATGACAATGCAATCTGGCAGTTTTGTAAAAAAACAAGATGGCGGCTCCAAAATGACGGTCGATTTTTGCAATTGTAGTCCGCAGCCCCCTGACATGGGTATCAAATGAAAGGATATGACAGGTAGAATACAATTAGCTGTTTGGCGTCATTCCAAATTCCAAATGGCGGCCAACACAAAATTTCGGAAGACTTATAATAGACTAAAAAGTAAAAAAAATAATTTTGTACACATTCGTAGTTCGCGTGATAATTAGTGTGTATAAATGATCAGGTTGAGTTGAAAATAAAAAAAGCACTACACGTTACAGAAAATCAAAACAAATCACCGAGATGCTGCTATCAACTAAATTCAACTACTCAACTACTGAACTCACGTCTGTATGCATAATTTCAACTCAACCCAGGTTACAGAGCTGAGTCGAGCTCAGTCGACCCTACTTCAACAGTCGTCTACATTTAATTGAATTCAGGTTCAACCTGAGTTCAACTCATCATGTATACGTACAAAATGTAATCTGACCATTTTGAAAAAAAATCAAGAAAACGGTTCCAAGATGGCGGCCGAATTGTGCAATTGTGCTTTAGCGAGCGAAAGACATATAATAGACTAAAAAGTAGAATTTCACTTGGTGCCAGGTCCGGATTATAAGATGGGTGCATAAGAATCTCCCAACCAAGCTATCGAAGCTTCTGGCGAGTTATTAGCGATGTGTGTGGCTTGGCGTTATCCTGATGGAACTCAATTCCTCTACTTCTGGCCAAAGCTGGCCGCTTCTGTGCTATAGTTTTCTTCAGACGGTCCAATTGCTGCAATACAGCTCCGAATTAAAAGTTCTGCCATAGGGGGGCAGCTCATACTATATGATGACCTGCAAATCCCACTAAATATACAGCAAAACCTTCCTGGCCATCAATCCTCGCTTGGCCACCGTTTGCGACGACTCACCGCAATTATACCACAACCGTTTTCGCTTGACGTTGTCGTAAGTGACCCACTTTGCCATGTGTTATCGACGTTTTCGACAATTGGCCTTCCAGAGCGTGGTGCATCTTTGAAATCGAAATTACCGGAATGGAATCACGAAATCAAAATTGTGTGTGATTGGCTATTACAGTATCAGAACCATAAACACTATTCACATTTTCAGCCGCTTAGCTTGCGTTTCCGCCTTTATCAACGAAAAACTGTAAAATACGGTGTATTTTCTGTTTGCTGGTGTCCATCTTTGACGCGCGCTCAAATAAAACTGAGCGAAGCCGAAGCAATCACAAAACTGAGAAGAAAGTGTTTTTAGTATGAGATCTCATCTTTCTAAAACCATTTAGTGTTACCAGATTAGACTTTTACAAAGCGAGATACAAATTACTAAAGCCTTCTGTTGCAAAGCAAATGGATTTATTTTTACTACTCCTTATACATATTAAAATGAACCAAAAAGTAAAAAATAATTTTGAATGTAAAGTTGTTATTGCTGCAGCCAATAACTTAAATGTAAAAAAGCGTGGGGCTCTAACGGAAAGTTCCAGTATTAATAAAATAAGCATATATGTAAAGAGCGCTCCACACTTTTGTGGCTGTTGCAATAAAAACTTTACATTCAAAACTATTTTTTACTTGCCTTTCAGGGTCAAAGTTTGCAAAAATTACTTTTCGGCAAAAAATCACTCAAAAACTTTTTTTTTTTTTTTTTTCGAAAATTGTATTTTGTAGGCAAAACATTTTATACTAAACATTACACATTATTTTTCGCCAAAAAAGTGCCTATTTATTGGACTACGAAGGCGCTTCTTGAAATAAACTGCTCGGGCCGAAACCCGACTTTTACACATAGGCTACGAAGTTTCAATGGCACTGTACGTGCGTGTCCGCACGCGGTATTTTATCGAATACCCACCCTCAACCGGCCAAAGAGCAGCATATGATTCACGTTTGTCCACCACTGTCCTAGTGCAATAAAAATTAATATCGATTTACAATAGATTAGTTAATCTAAAACATTCCAGCAAAAATTAATTTATATATATGTATGTACGTAATAAACACACGTAAAGATATTCGTTTTTAAATTTAAACTGTTGAAATTTTGTGATAAAAAATAACAAATGATAAGAACGTTAGGATGAACTGCCGCTGGAAGGAGATAACGCGAGAAAGACAATCACTACAAGACATTTTTGAAGTGGGCTGCTGACATTTTAAAGTATCAAAATATTATGGATGGTTTAAAAAATTCCGTAAAGATAATTTTTCATTAGAGAATGACGTGGTCGTGTATACAATTTCTCCAATTTCTGTTCTTTAAAAATCCTTAACAACAGCTTGGTATAATATAACTTTGGAAGTGGCGTTTGAGCAAATTTATGGAACAAATTATAATTGGCAATGAAAACTGTTAAAATTGGACTTATTTGGTGCTTATTTGGTACTTTTCGACAAAACTCAGGTGAAAAAGTACTAAAAAGGGACGAAATAGAGCCAATTTCACCATTAAAATTGCTAATAACTTCAACAATAAAGGTCGTAGCATAATAGATGTTAGACATTATTCATAGGAAATTGTCCAAGCTTTATAATTTTGTAAAAAAAAATATTGGTTAATTACGTATTTTTTGAAGAAAAAGGTGGTTGAAGTGGAAGTGAAAAAGTAAATTGTCTTTGATGACTTATAACTCTGGATGTTGGTGGGTTGATCCCTTGACTTTTACAGTTTTAGCTAGGTGGGAGTATTCTGCGTAGATTGCTGCCTTATTCATGAAAATATCTAATAGGGTTACAAAAATATAGGGTGATATGTAAACCTCTACCTAAAAAGTTTCAAAACCCCCCACGGCTAAATCGTTACCCATACGATTTTTTGTTCGTCTAATACACCCTGTATATTCCTTAATTCGCGTCAATTGGCACCTTAACGAAGTCATTATCATATTTGGTTCGCTCGGTATCGTGAAGGTACAAAAATCACATATGTAGTTTAAACAAAAATTCCGTTTGACCGAATTTTATGAAAATCGTTTCAAATTATAACTTCGGTAATACGCTACGATCGGCACCTGAACGAAGTCAGTATCATTGTGTGCTCGCGCGATATCTTGTAGGTAGACAAATTACGAGTACTTACGTCGATTAAACAAAAAACCGGCTTGACCGGCCGGAATTTAGCTAACAGAGCAGAGTGCCAAACTCTACCAATACTCTTGGAGATATACAAAGCAACTAGACCAGACTCGCCAAATTCATGCCGTACTTTAGTTGAGGTGTTCTGTTAGACGCGCTAAAAGGTCCTCGGTGGACTTTTTTGAGCGTACTGTTTGTCAGTTCGGATTTGGTTAGATAAATGTCGCAATGGTTTTCGAAGGAATAGAAGTGGATGCTATTAGACGGTATTTGAAAGGATTGTTTGAATCACCTTTTATTCGGTATGGATTGAACATGAGAAATTTTTCAAGAATCTGGATAAACTGGAAGCAGGATAGGGCAAGGAGTTTGCGCAGAGTTTTAGAGAAAGGTGAGGTGCATGTTTTTAGGACGAGATTTTACATTGCCAGGGTCAGTGGCTTAGATAACATCCAGCTCACTGAAGATGGATGATCTTATTCATATTCTATACCTCTCCGATATTTTATCAGTAAGATTTTTACATCGATTAGATCAATTGTGACTCGAAAATTCTAGGGAAAATTTCAAAAAATTAAGCAGCAAAATTAGGATTTGAGATGAAAAAGCAGCGGCAGAACTCTCTTGTCTTGTCACGTGACCAGCGTAAGCCAATAGAAACAATTCTCTGCTAACGGTTCTGCTTTTCTGTTTTGGATCTGATAGAGCCTTATGGCTTGTATTGTAATTCCATGGTGGGGAGGTCATATTCTCACTGCGCATGGAAAACGAGACCTTCACGTCGTCTCCTTTTATGGTTTTACCTCTAGCTATAGCGGCTAAGAACTTCAGATCCAGTGTAGAATAGTAGGTAGTTCAGAGGTCCAGTTATATACCCCGTCCCTAGTCATAGTTCATCTCAAGTTCAACCCAGTCATAAACGGATATCGAGCTGAAACTGGGTCCACTCAACCCAACTCAGCTCTCCTACCTGGATCGAGTTGATATTTCGCCTCATATACGAAGGCTGAGTTGAAATTGGATTGAAGTGACATTTGTTTGTTTGTTTACCATCCGCGAAGTTCGCTTTGGTCTAAGTGTTGTGTTTGGGTTTTCTCTGGAGTTGAGAATTTCACACAAAAAATTGAGGTTATGTTGTGATTTCAGTTCAACTCTATTTCAAACCCAAGTGAACTCAACTCGACATCATATACGGTAGTCGAAATTTCAACTCAACCTTGACTCAACTTTTCAACCTAGTCATAAACAAGGCAATAGTCAAGCAATAACTAAATCTACACTTAAAATGTTAATGAATGTAAATGCTTGCATCGTTCGCTCTGCAAGGGGTAATGAGAGTGTATCCTGCTTTCATTAATCCTGACCTTAATCTATCCATAAACGAAAGTTATTTTTTGTTTCCTCGAAATGTGAACTGATCCCACGATAAGATAGAACTTCCTCTCTAAGCAATGATGAAGCAAAAAACAATGCAGGCGATGAGGAGTATGCTATTACCCATATTCTAACTTATTTAAAGACTGAATACTAAACAGCCCATAAAAACGTGCCTAATTTCCAAAAAATTAGAATCCTTCCAATATTGTTAATAGGCTAAAATTCATTTTAATGACAAGCATAAAATTTATTTACTTTTCCTGGCATAGATGTGTAACTGCCACACGTAGTGTCCATGAATACATGGAGAATGTTTTCACAACGGGATATGAAGTCTGGACCCACATGTTGGGTATCATTTATCAAAACATACCTCATGTCCCTCTCTCCGTGTTAGATCTATATGACAGGTCTTGTGAGGGCTATTCCCTATGCATGAAAGGTACACCTATATAGAAAGTAAATAACACGCGTCTACTAGGGGTGCCTTAACCCAGGGGTGCTCCTTATTATTATTATTACAGTTGGAGAGGAGAAAGAAAGTGGCATTTCATCTTCACCGGTCACCGACACTAATTTTCCAAGGCTAGAGAGAGAACAGCATCTCGTCGTTGGTTATATTGATATCGGAGCCATTCCCGACAGATGTTCTGGCATCTGTATCCAAGTTAAACCAACAAAAGCCAATGTATCCCGAGCCCATTTTAGGGGACTGGAATTTAGTTTTTGGATTAAAGTATAATAATATTCACTCTGCTACCCTATTACTATACATATACCCTGTCGTCGCACATATGTATGTATATGTGCGATGGTCGGAATCCTTTAGAATTTCGGGGTAGAGGTCTCGTGTTGCATGTCAATTGCCACTCCCTCGAGTCTATCAAAATACTTGAATTTATCTGGCCAGAATTTTAATTTGTACCCTGGCGCGGAATAATAATTAGAGGTTACGGTGTCGGAGGGTAAATAAGCCTTTCGGCAGACTCATGGTAAATTTAAAATGGGACTCCTGTATGTGGTAGCCCCAGTCCCGAGTGGCAATTGACGATCATAAAGGGATTTTTTTTGCTGTCATAAGGGAATCATTCCCCATTGTTCTGACCTAGTTAAAATGGACGATTTTATCCCAGGATTACACGTATTTAAGCTGACTTTAACTGAGTTTGAGTTTATTTAGGACTTTTAATGTGAAATGGAGTCGAGAGGAGTCATGTGAAATTTTAAAATGTAGAAGAATTTTGTGATATCATGCGGACGTGGTTAAATGAATTTATAATTGGGATGTGTGTTAAAAAGTCCCTTTTCCTGGTACCTTATAGTAGTGGGGGATCCAAGGGGGGGGGAGGGTATGGGGGACATTTCCTCCCCCAAGAGCTCTACGAGTTTGGATTATTTCAGTTCTGAAAAATAGTAGCTGTGTGTTTAGTTTCAAATGTTATCTAATCAAAATAGGTCTGTAACTCAAATTTTTGAATTTAAAAAAACGCGAAAACTCGTTTTAGAACCTACATACACACAGGCCGGCGCTTGGTTTTTTTGCGCCCGGTGCAGTATGCCATATTGCGCCCGCATCAGAGCTGTTCATTTTGTTATAGCAGTGAAGGCCAATGAAAAAAGAAACAAACACTTTCTGAAGTTCTTTTAATATATGAACATGAAGGCACTAGAACACTTTCTAAAATTTTTATACGATGTATTAAATTTTTTTCTTTAAATCTTAATTTCTGAAATTGCAACCGGTGCAAGTGCACCATTTGCACCTATGAAAGCTTGTATCCAATTAGGATTTGTTTCGCGATCTTACTTTTGGGCTAAGTTTGCTTGCGCTTTAAGTTCACAAAACTCTCCCGTTAATCCTGTTTCTTTAAGCTTCGGGCTGCTTAAGCTTTTGGTAGATGGCCTTCGGCGCTACTGCCCCCGTTCTTCAGAAATCTACCAACTTCATCATTATGCTCTAGGATGTTTTTCGGTGCGCTTCCCTAGCTGTTTCAAGAAGAATCCGGGGCTCCGCAAATCTATACACCATAATAAAAATCCCTATGTCGTTCTCCAAGCCTTCATATTTAAAGGTATAATCAGTGGCACTGGGCTGCATGTGTTAGTTTTCACTGTATAATCTTGCATAAAATAAAAAAAGTCCACCTTAGCAGTCTTTCTGGATAAAGAATGCACTTTCAACAACTTCAGAGTAGATATATGGTACTGTGTCGGCCAAGAAAGGATAGGCGACAAAACAAGCGAACGAAATGGAATTGATTGTCCGCACCTAGCAAAGGTCAATGGAAAAAGACACAAACACTCTTTGCAGTGACTTCAATATATGAAAATGAAGGCAACAGGAATACTTTTTCAATTATTTTTTAAGTGGCCCGTTTAATTGCACCCGGTGCAAGTTACCATAGCTCTGTGAGCTTTTTAATTAACATTTTCCATACAGCAAGACTTGAACTGGGCAGTACATTTGTCCCTTACACGATTGTATTGACTGCTCAATTTATTGAAATGTCTCACTTCAAAAATGTCCTACTACTCTTGGTATCAGCGTCTATACCTGTACCCAAACATCATAAATAACTCCACTGCCTGTTATTGGCCTTGGCTTCGTGCAACATGGTCCTACACGTTTGTCGGTCCCTGTCTTGAAGTCTTTAATTTTCTATACCTAGGGCTCATAGATTATCTTCATGCTATCTGTATATCCCTGCACCTAAACCCAACTCACGAATACCAAGGGACACAGAACACAGTCCATCTTTCAGTCCATTTATTGCATTGATGTGCTGGTGTACGCATTTTTTTTTATACCCTTGACAGACAGAGATAGTCGAGTCAAAATAGACATTCAACTGCCGCACAAAATCGGGAATAGCTGAAAATTGGAAGGGGCCTTAAAAACATCATCTTACTAATATTATAAACGGGAAAGTTTGTATGGATGTTTCGAATGTACTTTCGTGGTGGGATTAGACACTCTTACTGCCCATGGAAAAAGCGATTTTGAAATTCCCAATTGTTTTGGCGCACGCCATACTATTAGTTCACGGGTGCAGCGAGGCGCACCAGGTTCCAGCTATTATAAATGAAATGTCGCAATGGGGGGAGCAAAAAAGTTTATTCAAAAGATGAAAAAATCAGTTTTTTGCAAATATCTCTTAAATGCTAAGTTTTATCATATAACAGTTCTTACAAAGCTTGTAGGTAATACCATTGTCTACAAAAAATATTATACATCTTCACCGTTTTAAAGATTTAAAATACTAATATTCCCCTTTTCGCTAATTGCATAAGTCATCAGACATTCAATAAAATCCTTTGTTCGACTACGCGGCTAATATTTTCAGGGGTGACTCCTCAATATAATTGAAAACGATTATTCCAGAGAGGGAGCTATCTTCATTATCCACTAAGATACAGGGTATTTACGAAACACATACTACGTATGTATACATGATGAGTTGAATAGTTGAGTTGAGGTTGACTTGAATTTTCGACTCGCGGCACAAATCACAAACAAAACGCAGAGATGCTGCTGTCAACTAAATTCAACTACTCAACTACTGAGTTCGCGTCTATATGCATAACTTCACCTTAAGCCAGGTAGCAGAGTTGATTCGAGTTCAGTCGATCCTAATTCAACTCGATTTCGTCTAGATGTAGTTGGACTTGGGTTCAACCTGAGTTCAACTCATCAGGTATAAGTACTTAAGCTTGAGGGACTCTATTTAGAAGATAATGTATTTGCAGGTTCAAAGCATGAAGAAAATCCCAATATACCTTGGGTTTTTACGCACTCTGCGATTTACAATTTTGTGATCCGAGTGCAAATAAAAGATGGCCTTACAGCTTTTAAGAGGTAAATATATGATGGCCGTAGAGTTTTTAACTATTTTAACGGGAGAACATACGGGCCTACGATGGCCAAACTCCAAAAGAATAAATAGCCGAGTACTGAGCTGTATGCACGGGCATACGACGGTAAATTTGAGCCAAAGAAAGAATCTGCACCAATGTATTGTTGAGTGTAGTTTCTGGGAACTTGACCCTTTTTGTTATGTACAATCGACCTTTCGATTATCATTCTTAAAGGCTATCAATGCAGACGGTTCGCCAGTTTGTGAACCGCACACTTGATTTTTGGTGTTGATTTATGTTTTAGTGGGAAATTTTGTTATTTTAAGCTGTTTAAGAAAAAAAAACCAATAGAAAAAAAAAATAAAACCTTTAATTGTTGAGCCGTGATAAAATGTGACTATTTTTCAAACACGGCCAGTATTCGCCCGTTGTAAGGCCATATTATATTTTAACTGCGGGAATTATTTTATTCCTTGGAAGTACATTTTTTTACTATCAGTTTTAACTGTACACCCAGCACTATTTCAGATAATATCATCTCTAGATTTTGAGAAAACTTTCATTTCCACCCCCAAGAGTTGTTTCTGGATCTGCCCCTGCTGGTATATTAACAAATGTAGATTTTTAAGACATGAACCGACTAGAAATGGACACACCTTCCATGTTTTGAATTCCTTTCGTCCCTTTATTCATTTTGTCTATTCTGTTCTTTCTTATATCTGTTGTGTCCTCCTCCCATTAGGATTAGATAATCTGATAACTTCGAAAGCATTATGCCTTCTGGAATATTTGTCGTATCCATTAGTCTGTTAATATTTTCTCTGAATAGTTTGTTTATTCGTCTGTCTGCTCCACGCCTGTTTTGTCTGCCTATTTAACGTCCTTTTCATAGATTTTTTTCTGGTTATAGTAGAAGTTGAAAACTATCCTATAGTATCACTAAAATAGCATTTTATCGCAAAAACTTTCACTATTTTTTTCTATTTTCGTTGAATATCTTTGAGTTCGTCTATCGAAGAGAATTGATCTTTGCGAATCAAGCTTAACTTGATATAATTCTCAGTTCACAAAGGGATTTGGAATGTTTACTTTAGTGGGGGTGGGTAGGCTTATACATATTTGTTTTTCTTTCGTTTATGTGATGGAATTTTCTTGTTCGGAGTTTTTTTTTTGGCTGCGGCTTATGTACACAGGGTGTATTTACAGGTGGGTTTGTATGGCCTTTGCAGATAGGATCCTAAAGGTTATTCAAGTAACACTGGGTGGTAATAAACTACAGTATAATAGTTCCACCGGGATACCTTGGTGTTATATTTATTAACACAAGCAAAAATATTAGTTTTCTCAGGTTTAAGCAAAATCTGGGGCTGGTTTTTGTTATGTCTGTTAGCTTTTGTTGGTTTATTCATCTCTCTTTTAATAAGTTATATTTTTTTAAAGTTATTGACTGAGTTGAATTTTGTTTTATATATGAACATTTGAATTGAATTTTAGTGTTTTTTTTCGATATATGTATACTGATAAACATAATGCAGAAATTATTCGAAAACAATTCAAATATGTTAGTTAAATTGTTATGGATGAATTTCGACAACCTACAATAGCTTCAAATATATTAAACCTTGTTCCTAACTTTTAAACGAAATAATTGTGTGTCTTACAAAAAACTTCAACCAAAGCATGAATCGCTTTAGTAAGCCTATCCTGGTTACTATTGATATCTTGACGACTTTGTATAGTGTCTGTAAGCTAAACTTCTCATAGCATAAGCATAGCATAGCATAACTTCTCATTGAGACTTCCTTTCCGGACATTCGATCAAGCATCCTGTATTACCGTCAAATGTATGCAGCGCAACATTTTTACCGGTGTAACAGCATAATGGCGCGATCTAAATAGTGGGCGCCACTTATGCGAGGTGTTACCCCCTTAGCCAAAAGCCCGGAAGAGCATGGCCAAGGAGCCAACACCATACATAAGAATAAAAAGAAAATCCGGAACTCCTACGCCGGCCACACGGAGTTGTCTAGCTCGCCGGAGGGGTCGTGGGGTGTGTGGCCGGGGCTTACCGAGGCTGGTTCACCACTTACCTGTGACTATGTAACTTGAATTCCGCCATCATCCTTTTCCGATCATCGTCTGCGACGCGTCAAACCCTGAAAAGGAAGTCATCCGTCCCAACCATTCCCAAAAAAATCTAACAAATTGAGTTCATTCTTAATAACTTAAAAATTTTTCTCGTTTATTGCAGACACATTAACAAAATAACTAGAAACACCAATAGGTAACATCAATATTCAAGGGGTCACGATTAGAACAATGTCATCATATATCAACACATGTACATTTTTTCAAATAAAAACATTTACAATTTCCCTTGTCGGGATACTTCCGTATGCTAAATGATTTTTAAAACGCGTCGTATTGGTACCAATTTCGCCTCGTTTTAATCACAAGTGGTATCACAAATATCAAATATCGTGTTCAATTATAATTACGCATAAATTATGTGAAAACAACCAGAAAAATTATTTTGCAACAAATAAAAAAATTTAAGCCAATATTTAATGATAAAATTAGATTACTTATAGTAATTTGTTGTCAGGTGTGTGTCGTGGTGTTTTTATTATATAATGAATAAAAAAAGAATGAAAAGGAACTTTCGTTTAAATTAGTACATAACAATCTGGTGTCATCGCAACGTGAAAGTTGTACGGGAACAGTGAAAGCACAACCATTTATAAAGTCTTTGCTTGGTTTCCAATCGTTAGGCTATTATAAAATGACAGCTTCCTCTCGCAGAATAAGACTTTTATCACTTCTTGCCTTGACCTTGCTCCAGAAGATAAATAGCAGACGTGGTTTGAAACTGATTTAATTTGGCTACCTCCCGCACCAAACTTTCTTCCACTGCACAAAAAATGACAAGAAAATTATACCTGGACGATGAGCTTCGCCGCTTGCAGCTACAGATGGATTGTGTTCTCTTTTGTATGGTGAATACTTGTATTTCCAGAAAGGGGATATTCCTCTACTTCCGCACTCCTGCCAGGAGGTCTCGTTTCGCTGCTCAGGGTAGTACCTACGGTTTTTCTTCTGCTTGCCCAAAGTTCACTTAATTTTTTTCCTGGATTGATTTCCTCTTACTGAGGGATACTCGAAACCCCGTTTTATTTAACTGATTCGACCAACAATAGTGGAACTATATAAAGGAGGTAGATATGACTGGATATTTATTATTTGCAAATTTACACATTAAATCGTGCTAGTTGTAAGCCACAGTCTCTCATCTTCAACCTCCCCGAAAAAAAACAAAACCAAACTCACAAATCTCCTCCGATTTTTTCCTATTTTTCCTTTTCTCCCCTACTTGATTTGCAAATTTTGTAAATTTTGTTCTGAGGCAAGTGATTTCATAGAAATTTTCCAAATTACCGCGAGGGGGATTCAACCGACCGTTACACCGGCGGTGTCCCAGGGTTGATTATTTCGCCTGGTCTATTTATAATCCACTAACTGGAACCCGGTGCACCTCGTTGCACCCATAAGTCAATAGTATGGCCTGCGCCAAAACAATTGGGAATCTCAAAATCGCTTTTTCCATGAGCAGTGAGAGTCTTATATCCCACCACGAAAGTTAAAAACGCGTTCGTTAAAAACCCAAATCACCCGCTCATTTATATTCCCAATATAGTGGTCTCACTGCCACTCTTGTCGTGGTCAGATGCTATGGGGGAGGCAGCTGGAATCTTGGAGTGATTCAGGAAATTTTCAGGTAACTTTTGGGAATATTAAAAAAACAGGAAAAAGGAAACCTAACGATATACTTTTTGAGGTACAATGAAAAATGTGGAAATTTTTTTTCATATGGAATGAAAGCCACAATCCATACGAACACAATGGTACCTAATTTTTGGAATTTTACCGTTCATTACCTTTTTATTCTAAATCATTAAACTACATTATTTACCCGAAACCAAAATTCTAAATGTCCTATCTCGAAAACGGACAGAGTTAGCCCCCATCCTTTTGACGGGACGGACGAGAGACCCTGGGGTGGTAGCACGTAAGTTGTTTCAACCGACCTCTCCATACAAAAATCTTGAATTTGATTGAAATAACTTACGTGCTACTACCCCTGTATAACTTTTGTTCCTTGAGCTGTTACCAGCCAAAATTTCACGTCAATTTGGACTTGTTCGAAAAAAATCGAAGCCAAAAACCCTGAATCACTGGACTAATAAGAATTTATGCCCAATTTGTCAAAAACGGACATGGGGATTCGGATATAATAGCTACTTTTATCAAATATATAACGATATAGATATAGTGACATTAGTCTCACAGATTTCACACTCAGTCTTCTCTTGCATATTTGGCAAGACCAAAGCAAAACCAAGACAGTACAAATCAAGACTGCGAGATCAAGATAGAAAGAACTTTTGCTCATCACTAAGTGCCAAGAGTCTTGCAATGATGATCAAAAAGTCTTGCAAAAAGTCTCGCAAAAAGTCTTGCAGTTTGTCTTGTCTCTGCTAAATGTGCAAGACAAGACTTTATGGTTATTACTGCAAGTTTTTTGCCACTTAGTGATGAGCAAAAGACCTTGCTATCTTGATCTGACAGTCTTGACTTCAGTCCTTGTCCTGTCTTGTCTTGGTCTTGCTTGGTCTTGCTAACTAAATATGCAAGGCCAGTCTTGCTCAGCACTACTTCACACGTCGAGCGCAAGGCAGAACAAAGAGCAGCAAAGAAGGTCTTTACAGGCATAATCGAAGGGGAAAGACCCGTAGGCAGGCCGAGGAAAAGATGGACGAATGTGGTTCCAGTAGATGCGGAGACACTTCTCCACATATCGAACTGAAGAACTTCGGCCAGAAATCGTGAAGATTGGAGGAAAATAATATAGTAGGCCAAGGATCTTAGTTGGGCTCTAAAGCTATTGAAAGGAGAAGATTGGCGATTAACTGTCAAAGAAGATTAAGTTGTGTTCAATAGCATAGACCTTTCTTAAGTTTGCACAGATGGATGCCAATATGGCGTACACCCTATGCTTAACAAGTCTGGCCGCGGTATACTAGGGAAAATTCAGTCTGTATACGGGTGTTTCCACAAAAATCCGGCAACTCTGTGTCCGCAGCACTCCCCACTTGATTTAATTAATATTATTTTATTTAAAGATTGCTAAGTAACAAATCAAAATATTTTGTATTTATTCCTCAAATTTTGTTTAAAATAATAATACACTATACTCTTGAAATCATATTTATTGACCCCAAACGTCAGTCCCTAGCCATGTCCGTGCACCGAAATTTTGCGTTTGGGCATCCATATTTCGAAAAAAAATTAATTTATACTTTAATTTTCTTTACAATTTTTCAATATTAAAGTACATATTTACAACTAATTTCATCATTTTTTGCAATTTAAAAAAACAATAAATGTGTTTCCTAAGGTCGAAATTAGTGTCCTCAATTTTAATCATCAGTCCCTAGCCATTAACGGATTTTAAAATTTCGCGGTATTATATGGGTGTAGAGGGAATGTAATTCAGTTGATTTTAAAGAAAAAGATGAAATTATCTACAGACTGTACTCCTTTTGCAGCGGCCATTTTGTAAATAAGTGTAGAGGCGAGATTTGCTGTGCCAAGTAGTGCTGATCCACTCACTTCGTCAGTCCCTAGCCAAGTAATTTTATAGTTTAATAATAGGAAATTGACATTAATTAATTAATATTTACAAGTGGTTTATCGGCCTTGTTCGGTAGATAGTGTTAGATATCGTAGTATAGTGGTCGAGCAGTATTTTTTTTTAAAGTTTTATTCAGAATCTTCAGTCCCTAGACCGTCAGGCCCTAGCTGTTAATGCTGCTAGGGACTGACGAGAGTGGTCAGGGGCTGACGTTCACTTATAATTATACAGGGTGTATCAGTGAAAATGCCAAAACGCCTGGCTGCGGATAGGTCTTGGATATACGAACAAAAAATCGTATAGGTGGGGGCGGGAGAATCATAACGGTTTAGCCGCTAGGGCCTTTTTGAAACTTTTTTGGTAGAAGTTTACATATTACTCTGTATTTTGGTAACTCTATTCGATGTTTTCATGAATAAGGCAGCAATCTACGCAGAATACTCCCACCTATCTAAAACTGTAAAAGTTAAGGTTTCAACCCACCAACGTCCATTGTTAATCATAACAGTCAGTCCCTAGATGCCTAGATGCAAAACTCAAAATTTCTCATAAAATTCTACCTAAAGTGACTGGCCCCTTTAGGTATGACAAAACAAATTAATCACGTATTATATCCACTATTAGGAAATGCAATAGCATCTTAAATATTATGAAGACAAATTACTTTCAAAAGTCGCCCTAATTTTATGGAAACACCCATACATATCTTGTATGTTCAGGCAAGGGGGCTTTAATTGCAATCCAAAAACCGTTATAAGGGCTGGAAAATAAAATCAACATGGGTGTAAATTGAACAGTCCAAGTAAGATATTCCAAAATTGGGGTCACACTTTTCAAGCTAAGCACAGCTGATTCCTCCTGTCATTGTCATAGCCTTCTTTAGCCCTTCCCCATGTCATCGGTTGACTGATGAGATTCAGCTCGTTTCAGGAGGCATAACACTCCAGCGAGTTGTTTGTCGATGCCCCGATGTCAAAATCGCGATAGCAATGGTTGGGAGTAGGTGGACTCAAAATATCTCGGGTAGGTTGTGACAGTTCCTTCCGCCCGGACTTGAGCTGCTGTTTGACATTGCCTTTTATACGAAGGCAATAGACTGCCAACAGTATAAAGGGCCTTTCCTGAGACTCTAGTCTTTCACATAAAAAAAGCTAGAGTTGAGTAAATTTAAAAATGTATGGATTGTGTGAGCTACGGAGTATTGTGTTTCTAAAGCTTTTCTAGAAGAGCTCAGCGCTTTGGTCTTGGTCTATAAAAAAGTTTGGGATGGTTTTCGTCAACGGTACTACTAAAAATTCCTAATTGGGTTGATTCACTTCACTAAAGTATTAAGGACATTTCTCTCTCGACCAGCGATCATTTTGCAAATTCACGCAAATCAGCTTCGATTATATTATTTTCCAGAAATAATTCACATAGACATATGTATAACGACACAGCATACGAAGATAAAAGATTTCTATTCAATAACATAGAAAGGGTTTTGCGGTTTTATCTCTACATACTACGGCAGCCCAATCTATTGACTATTACAACTTCCAAGGATTCCATTTCAGAGAGATTTTCGTCCAGTCGTGAATTTTCATCAACAAAGGTCCTCTCAAATCATCCGGAACATGATAGTCTCCAAGCAAAGTGGCCCCAACATAACATTTTCTTTGAGGAGAGATTTAGGGTGCACAGGGAGCAATTTTAAAAATGAAACCAGAGATGAATTCCATTCATGCTTTTTCTATGATATTCCTTTGTGGATTAAAGGCTTGGGCCAATTATATCAGGCTTACATGGTTCTGCTAATGGCTAACCAAATCTGGATGTCCTTGAAGCTGTTGCAGTTACTTCAACTAGTTTTTAGTTATGCAATTTTGTGTGCAATCTAATCGGACATATAAATTATATTATGGTGACACCGGGCCCACCTAGACATTTCCCAAAGAAGCACTCTAAACTGGGTTCGAATGTTGACTCTACAGCGTTGATTGCGCTACAATTCAACGTGCAAAAGTGCAAAAGTTGTCGAAGTTTTTTTGTCGTTTCTTTTTGTGCACGCTCGTACACACATTCACATGTCACAGCCAACACCTAATTACAGGAATTTCGCAATTGCTTTCAATTTAGAAAATCATTATCGTAATTAATTTCCTTTTTCCTGGGGCATATCCACCAGCCCACATAACGTAGCCGTAATCTAGATGTAAGTGGAGATCTTATGTTTCAATAAATACAAACCAAAGTCTCTCGAACAAAGTGAAACCAACTGCGGATTGTAGGCTTAGGCTGCGGCCTCCCGCCCCGCGTGTATCTGTTTAAGCCCTGAAGCAGTAGAAAAGCAACAGTCCATGGAATTGATATAGATTTATTGATTTCCGTCCCCCTTCACGGGTGTAATCATATCCGTATAACACTACGATAATTGTCGATTGCTGTACGTATACATAGGTCTAGGGGGTCTGTTCGGGAGAGATTTGTCCATTCCAGCTGCAGACGAACTTCGCAAAACCTGGCAGAAGTAGAAACACCGGGGAAATTAGCGTCGAACTGAGCGTCGAACTTTTACGGCGGTCATAATGACTGAACTCTGTTTTGGGCAAATGGGAATGGTAAAGGCGGTGCTCTGTGGCATGGTAATTTCTCTGACAGCGATTACCGGACTTGTTCCCTGGGCTGGAACCGGAATCTTGATAAAACACCGGACTCTTAAGATGCAACAGATGATATCGCTAATTTCCTCTCAAGACGTTTTGTCGAATCTGCGGTGAAAACTTCAATTCGACCACAGTTCGACTGGACCGGACGATTATGGTGATGACCGGTTCTTAAACATTTTTTTAACATCTGCCCCGAAGGAAAAGGGAGAAGAAGCAACAAAATACAACAAAATAAAAAAAAAATAAAAAATAAAGTGAAAGAGATAATAATTACCTTATGAGGCGTTATGTGCCATGACCTTCGTTTCCCTAGCCTCTGGATTGTCCCTGAGTTCTCGTAAAGCTCTGACGATAAGATTGAACTGTTCAATGTTGCTGTGGATGCTCCTAAGGACGGACATGGTGATGAGGCTGGCGATGGTGAAAAGCATCCAGAATCATAAGAATTTATTATACGAAGACGGTTTCCTGGACAAATTCCCTGCAAGATAAATGTAGAATACATAAATATCGTTTTACTGTTAATTTTATTTATGGAATGTTTTCAGTTGGGCTGTGTTAATTAAAGTTATGGGAGCTGGGCAATTTATCAATGTGTGTAGAAAAAGTCGTTTGACAGGAATAAAAGTCGAAAGGTATTTGCTAGAAAAGACCGGTTAATCAAAAAGCAATTTTGGTTTATGATGTTATTGTTACTGGGTTTTGTAATGTAGTATGAAACTATTGGTGCAGAATGAGGCCCGAAACACAATCTGATACTTTTTAAAATAGTCACTCGAAGCTTTTCTTCAAGCACATTGCAATCAAAATACTATCAGAGCAACTCTACCCCATAATACGAATAAACTTCTAGCTTGAAGATTGAATTTACAGAAGCATACTAGAGCCTCGGACGTTTTCAAATTCCAACATTGCTGGAATTTCAATCACAGCAAACTTTATTGGGATTCCACTGTAAGTAGATATTTATTATCTCGCTTAAGAGATAGGAACATTTTCGACAATGTTAGACCTTTCCTGGCTTACATGCACGATAGACCTGATTATACTATCATAAACGGTTATACCACAGTACGGATCTATAAAGAGATTGGCATCGTCAACTATATCAAAATAAACAGACTACGATGGGACTACGCATGAAGAACGACTGTCGGAAAACATAGCAGTGACGAAGATATATAAGAGAATCATAATCGATGACAGGCCAGATGACCGACGAAAAGATGGTTTGAAGCCGCAGATATAGACGCTGCACACTTGTTGGGCATACGAAATTGGAGGACCCAAGTCAGTGACCGAGAAGGTTGGAGGAGAAAACTGAAGGAGGCCAAGGTTTGATTTGGGCTGTAGTGCCATTGAACTCAAACGGTTGTGCCAGAACTAGTCTTAAAATCTTGATCCTGCAAGAAGGTTTACTAATGTATCGTACTATCCTGTATCATGAGCAGTATAATATTGCCCCTGAACAAGTAAGAATCGACCTTGCTGCCTACGCCGAACACGTAAGAAACCCTTGAGGCCCCCCAAATAAAAAAATATGTAAATTTGCATACAGGATGGGATTTGCCATCTATACCTTAAATACAATGTCTATTAAATGACCATCTCCATTCCATTCGAAGGTAGCTCTTCTTCGGGTATCCTGCATAACATCGGCTAGCATTTCAGGCGTTATAGCTTCTACTTCGGCTCATATCTTAACTTTGAGTTCGTCAATGACTTGCTGGCATACAATTTATTTTTGCTAGAACTTCATCGTAGTCTGCGGCTGCGGTGTGGCAAGCCCTCTTTTTGAAAATAGGTTCGTCAGACCTTTTTCACGCGTTTTCGGACACACAAAATGCATCAACATCCAACAATTGCATGCGCCATAGAGGGTTTCTCGATCTTTGAAGAAAAATGGTCCGATGATGGTTTTTGAGCACACTTCTGCCCAAACAGTGACTTTCTTGTGCAGTGGTGCTGCAAAAATTCGGCAGTTTTGTTTATTGACTCCGACAGAGAGTGTAAAATAAGCTTCGTCCGTCATCGAAATATTATCCCAAACATCTGACTGGACATAGATCAATGTTGCGACGGCATTTCCATATTGCAGCGACGCGGCTTGTCCGTTGAGAACAATCATTGAGTAAGCTGCATTTAGAATGGGAAGAGATGAAGATATTGCTTCATAATCCTCCTTAGAGTCATTCCACTCACGTTTAACTCCTAAGATCGGTGGTGATACAACACATTTGGATTATCTGCAACACTCTCCATTAACGCTTCAATAACTTCATTAGAGCAGTCGTACTCAAAGAAATTCTTCACCAAACTACGAATTGTGTTGTCTGAAGGCGCCGAATTTTCCAAACTCCTACTACGACATTCAAGTGGTATTTGTTAACTCTGCATGGATGCTGAGCAACCGCCAGCGGAAAGGAGGAAAACCAGGGTGAGAGGAAGCAGAGTCTTCAAAGCTATCAAGTCAAAATGTAAATAGCATCGTGTCGTTTTTTCACTGTCGCTATAACGATCTTCACCGGGCGCAACCAGTGATATAATGCCTTATCCTGATAACGAAACTTTGTCAGGATACATTTTCCCTTTCCTACTATGGGCAGGGAATTGTTGTAAAGAAAGATGAATATCTGGGTAGGAGAAAGGGAAACACGAAGGACCTTGGCATTGTATGAAACCTAACCAAGAATGAACGAAAAGGTTATCTTCCTTTTCGTAGCTTTAACTTAGTGGGCTGGCTATTTTTGTCAACAAGGGAGGAAGCAGGGGTAGATTTGTTTAAAAAAATCTTGTTTGTACATATTTAATTCGGCATTCTTTTAGGGTAATTTTAAATTTATATTTCTAAACGATGGGAAACGTTATACAGGATAGACCTTTTCCTAATTTTGTATCAAACCCATTTAATTTTCTATATAATTATATTCTTTTAAAAATAGCCGATGCATCTGCATATATTTCCTCAGTTATTTTTAATAATTTAAATGCCAATAAATTATTTGTTTCACAAAAAAAAAAAAATGGCAAATCAATGTTAATCACAAAACCATCCAGCATTTCCCTTCCTTTCCCAAAAAAGTTAATTATAAATAAATAAAAAAAATTCACGATTAATCAAAAGGCACCAAAGCACAAAAACCTCCATTAATAAATAAATTAGCACGAACATCGAGAGACGATACTAATTGATCCCGTGGAATTCGACACACATTCGTGAAATTCGCTAATGAACTTCTGATGAAGTCAATACGGCTGAAATGTTGATTCTGATTCCATGGCCATTAAGCATAGTGCGGCAGCATACTTAATGCCTGCTCTACTTTACAAAATGGCATATCGGCCATCGAGCCAGTACAGTACATATGGGCAGGCACAGTGGAGTCATTTGTTTGAATAATAGCAAGAAGCGTGACAATTTAACTTCCGAACAAATGGCTTCAATTGGGATTTGTTAACATACAATTCACCGCACCAACATTCATCAGCATTAATTGAAACGCTGGGACCACAAGCCGAGGGAACTTTTTCGCTATGGCGGTACGTGTACGATTTGCGTCGACCGGACCGCCAGAGACGGTTGCTATTTTATTGATGGCACATTTTGTAACATGTGGGACTTATCAAAGCAATATTGAAATTCATGGAAATTATAAATTAAAAGATTTATGCTCCATCAAACACACACGACGACTGGTGATTTTTCTTCGTGTAGTTTATCTCTAGTTGATATTGTTTGTCTAGGAATGATAAAGTTATCTGTGGGGTTGGGTGATTGGCCATTTCGCATTTGTGGGGTTTTGTAGGAGTTATCGTACAAGATTAGATAGATGAGTTGTTACATCACAAAATTAATAGAGAATATTTCTATAAATAGAATTGTTAATAGACAACAAATACTCTGTCGCCTCCTTGATATAGACGACCTAATAGAATATTTCAGTTCATTGTGCTAACATCTGTACGAACCTTTTGCTTTGCCTCACGCAAAACAAACGCACTGCTTCTTGTACCTCGCCCTAAGGCCTGGCACAGATTGAGCGATCGGCGTTGCGTTTATCGGGCGTAGGTAGTGTATTCGTTGTTAAAAACACGCGTTTGCATGGGTACACCTTTTAGGAACTCTTTTATTCCTAAAATGTTCATTCCAATAGGCCCTGTTTAAGCGGCAATAATCAAACTAATTAAAAAAACAGACCTCAGTTCAACTGGACTCGAACTGAAGAAAAACGTAAAAGCTTGCTTAAAAGAGAATAATCAACTGGAATATTGGAATGCTATTCTAGAATTCCGCCCTATGTCCCATGAGGGATTAAAGGAGCGCAATGATGATGATGATGATTCTAGAAAGCTTTTGCATTTTTAATTTCTGACGAAAAAGCAACAAACATTTCAAGCATAAACTGAACATGGTTGGGCCTTTACCTAGCGGACGACACACCACCTTGTTCCGACTGGCACTGCCGGTGTTTCAGCCCTTGTCAGCTGGTTTCCGGGGTTCACCATTTTCAGGAGGCCTAAGACTTCAACGAGGATATCTCTCGCTAACCCCGACGGTTGCCTCTTAGCTCATACCATATCAAGAGCTCAAACTCAAAGTAAAGCGCCACCTCGTCCATCCCTAGACTTCCTTTAACCTATCCTATCCATTTTATCTTCTTCGAACTAAGACTTGGCATTGCACTATAGGCATTGCATCATGACATGAACGATGTTAATGTAAAGGGTAACACCTGAGGTGAGGCTCTCGCTTATTCTTGACAATGTTCAATTAGTAATGAAAAAGTAAAATTAGCTGGACAATTATTCACATCGAGTCACTCCTGATGCATCTTAAAACTGCAGAACTTTATACGAAAAATAGTTGGTATTTTTGGTTTCATTCCACTTCAGAAGAGTTGTTGAGCAACTTTGGCGATAAATTCTTGATTTTTTTTTATGTGGTAGTGCTAAGCTCAGGAGTCACCCTTTGTACTACTAGTCCGTCATGTCATTTGTCACGTCATGGTGCAATGTCTAGCAGTAAGCTTAGTACGAGGGAGGGGTGGGGGGCATAGGTTAAGGGTTAAAAGGTACGGGGGGGCATTGAAGAAGGTGGTGATGAACCCTGCGTTTGAACTCTTGGATGTTGTAGGAGCTCGGAAATACTGACTGCGAGAGATTATTCCACAGTCGAGTTGTTCTATTAACAAACGAATTCATATCTTGTTGAGTGCGTGAAAGGGGTAGTTGCAGGTGAAGGGAATGAGACGAGTGGGCTAATCTGGTGTTGCGGGTATAAGATTGCCGTGGAGGCAGGAGAGCGTTTAACTCGGAGGAACAGTCACTATGATAGTAGCGATAAAATTTTGTCAGTGCTGCTACATTCCTACGGTGGCTCAGGGGGTCGATGGTGGAGCAGACGGTGTCGTCATCAATTAACTTGAGTGCCCTTTTTTGCACCTTATCTAACCATGCCAAGCTGGTTATTGGAGCGCCGCCCCAAACGAGGGAGTTATATTCGAGAAGAGGCCGAATGTAGGATTTATAAATAACAGCACGGGCCGATGGCTAGAGGAGGAACTTGCACCTCTTAAGAAATCCCAAGCACTGGGATGCTTGTTTGGCGATTTGGAATATGTGGTAATTCCATCGCAAGTCTTTGGCTAATGTCACGCCTAAGATATGTAGGGATGGGTCGGCCATTAGTTGAACTTCACCCACTTTCAAAGGTGGAGAGGTGTTGAACTTCTTTTTGGAGATAAGACAGTACTTGGTTTTGTCGGAGTTGAATTCAACACGATTCTTCTCTCCCCACTTTAGAATCAGTTTAATGTCGTTATTAATCGACTTGGACATTAGTTCGCGATCATCAAGACAGGATCTGGCATGAGTCTGTCTTGTATCGACGCTGTACGAGTAACGTAGAGTACCGTCGTCAGCGAAGCTGAGAAGTGGGTTGGAGGGGATTGAAAGAAGGTCATTTATAAATATGAGAAATACGGCTGGTGATAAAATTGACCCCTGGGGGACCCCCGCAGAGATCGGGTGGGATGCGGATTTGACGCCATCCAATACCACTTTGATTGAACGGCCAGAAAGGAAACTCTCAATCCACTTCTGTAGAAGTGAGTCAACTCCAATAGCTTTGAGTTTAGCTAACAGAGCTGGGTGCCAAACTCTATCGAAAGCCTTGGAGATATCTAGAGCTACCAGACTAGACTCACCGGATCTATGCAGACTACGGCTGAGGTGTTCTGTAAGACAGACTAAAAGATCGCCAGTGGATCTTTTTTGTCGGAAGCCATACTGTCTGTCGTTTATGAGTAGGTTGGATTCTAGATATCCCATAAGTTTTTTGTTGATTATCTTTCCATTGTTTTGGAGAGAATAGAAGTAATTGCTATTGGGCGGTAATTGGAGGGAAGGCTGGAATCACCTTTTTTCGGTATGGGCTGAACATGGGAAAGTTTCCAAGAGTCGGGATAAACTCTGGAGAAATATGACAGGGAAAATAATTTGCGCAGAGGTTTAGCCAAAGGTGAGGCGCATTGTTTTAAAACGATAGGGGGTATATTATCGCGTCCAGTGGATTTGTTGGCATCGAGCTCTTTGAGGCACCTGTAAACCTCTCGAGTCCTGAAAAAAACCCTGTCCATTGAATGGGCGTTACGCTCGGAAACAGGGGGTAACACATCAGTTTCGAGTAAAGAAGAATTCGAAGCGAACATAGATGCTAATAAATTGGACTTGGATTTTCTGTCTGTTATTACCTTCTCATTGTGAATAAAGGAAGGGGTTGAAGTTGTAGTGAAATTCTTCTTGATGGAACTTACCAAGGACCAGAAGTTTTTGCTACCGGAGGTTGCATTAAGGAGTTTACTTCTCAATGTGATCCATTAGCTCAGTAGTAATTAATGTGTTATTATGGTTTTCTGATGGCAGTAAAAAAACCCACCAGCTGCTAGATACAATTTTTGGTGACACACTATATTTTGACAGTTGTAACAAGAGATTTCCATAGTATTTACGTTGTTCCTCACCCTATAAACGGCTAATATAGAAATAGGCATTATTTTTTATTAATTTTCAAGAAAAACTAAAAAAAAAATCAGCTGATACTTTCAGACACTGGAAAGGCGAGCTTTTTACAATAATATATAGTATATCGACGACAGATGGCCCTCATTTGAGCTTACGTAATCGATTAACCAAAATTTTCCTAATCGGGTTGCCTAATTAATCAGGTTTATATTCGTAATAAATGATCAATTTTCGTTATAAATATGCGCGTTAGTCGCGGCTATTAGTTCCTAGTATTCGTCTATTTATCTCTTTTCTATTCCTCGTTTCTTTTTGCAATTCTATACCCAAGGAAGACAGTTTTATCGACTACTTCTAGGTTTTTCTTCGCTGATGTTCAGGCCTATGCCGCCTTTTTTAGTTCATTATCATCAGGACCTCCACAGCCTATTTTTGGCCTTGACTTCCGCCAGCATTCGCCTCCATGATCTCTGGCCCGACTTTTCCAGTTTCTTATTCCCAACTGTCTCAAGTCATCCTCGACGTCATCTATATATCTTTTCTTAGGCCGACTGTCTCCGTTTTCCAGGTTCTGTTCTGCACCTCGTTGGATATGACCAATCCATCGTTGTCTCTTTGACGATGTTTGGAATCTTACTGATTTCATACAACTCAGAAATGTATCTTCTCCTCCAAATGCAATCAACCTGTATTGCTTTGTAGATCGAACCAAGGATTTTCCTTTCAAATCTTCCTACGAATGCTTCGTCTGCGTTTTTCAACTTCCACACTGCCGAACCATATAGTTGGACAGGCCTTATTAGTGTTGTGTAAAGTGCCAATTTTGCCTTCCTTAAGATATTTCTGGACGTCAGGTGCTTGTGTAGACCAAAGTAGCACTTATTAGCCAGTGCTATTCGTCTTCTGATTTCGGCCGATGTATTATTACCTTTTGTTATAATCGTGCCTAGATATACAAACTCATCCACTGCTTCTATATTGTAGATGTCGATCGTTATGTTTTGTCTGCTACTTCTAGCGTTTTTTGTTCAAATATACTTTGTTTTGTGCTCGTTTATTTCTAACCCCTCACATGGTCAAATTGGATGTATATCGAAATGCGGATGTACAAAAAAAAACTAGAGATAGTGAGCCGGTCGGTCGATCAGAATTGTTTGCGGGCATGGTTTTGATGAAAATCTAGAGGTACATCTCATTTGAGCGACCTTAAGGAACATTCACACTTTTTCTTTTGTTCATTATCGAGGATAGATGTTTATGCCTTGTCTTTTTGAAATGAATGATAATGCAAAAGATAGCTCATATGCTTTCATATTGGAATAATTTTAATGCAACAGGTTGCTTTATCCCTTCGACCCTAGGACCTCGCAACGTTATTAGAAGAGATGCTTCGATCTAGAAAGTAGACATCATGCATTCGAATGTACGGACTCGACTCTGGTAGGTTTCTACTCCGTGGCGGTTTCAGAGGGGGGTAATTGGGTAATTATCCCCCCCCCCCCCTAAGATTTGCGTTCCCTTATTTATTTTTATTCTTAAAAATTACCAATATTACAAACAAACAAGTTAAGTGTATGGTGAATCTAGTCGGCGATCTATGACTGTGAATTTTTTCTCCTGGAGAGTCGTGGAAGGGACCGATACCCGTGACTTAAGCTAATATGGCACGCTATGTAAACAAACCGAAGTTAACTGCTCAAGCGCCGAAAGAGAAGTGATGAACTTCTTCCTTTGCACGGGTTCCTTTTTCTAAATATACGCGACATACGTTGATACTATTAGTCTCTTTGATATTAGGTGTGTTTTTTAAACCTGTTCTGTCCTGGAATATTAAAAAAACGCAAGGAACATTTTAATTTTCATTTGCATAAATTACGGCTGTGGACTTTTTATTTTCTTTTACTATTTTATAAAAATCTCTATCAATTTTTTGCGTTTTTTATTCAGTAAACAAAGAATTTTTTTTATTTGTCAACTGCCAATTTAAAAAACGTATAGGGGAAAAGGGAAATTTCATTTAAATTTCATTTCTCTTTGGCCTGGATACGGTTCTCAGTAACTGTCGGGGACAAGAATTTGTATGGAAGCTGTTCCAGGAAAGAACAGAACAGATTAAAAAACGCAGCAATTGTTAATCGTTACATCGTGTTACATTAAGAGAGCGCGAATCGCATAGACCAAGAGCCAGCGACGTATTTTGGGTTGTCATTTCATTAGTCATGAAAATTTCCACACTGAATCTTATACACCTGCTGAATAATAAAAGCTAGTTCTGGCAACCCCCAGTGGCCGGAATGTAGTACCCTAAAATTACAAAGGGGGTAGGAAATAAAGTTCAATTTTGATATAGTATTAGTCATGAATTTTCAGGAGCTTATTTTTGATGGTATTCTCTATTTATAAAAATTATTGCCAGAACATTTCCCCGTCACCAAAGTGCCGCCAGAACGCTGTAAATATTCATTTAACAAAACGATATTTTTGTTATTTCATTATAGTTTAGTCGACAGAGTCAGACTAAATGTTAACTCACGAAACTTTTTCTAAAAATATAGTTTTTCGTGAGCAGAATATGTTAAAAAAGTTTCGGAAAATCGGTTGTACGCTACCCCTAAAACAACCCCCTAAAACAGAAAATTTCGTTTTTGACTAATATCTCTTAAAGGGAAAGTCCTATACTAAAATATTGTTTACAAAGTTTGTAGATCATGCGATTATCTACAAAAAATGATATCATACATTTTCCCGTACGAATCGCTGTTCATGAGATATCGCCATTTTAAAGATTTAAAATACTCATCCCCTAATTCTAAACTTGTATAGATCACCAGACGTTCAATAAATCCTCTGTTGCACTACATGCCTAATATTTTCAGGGGTGATTCCAGGATGGTTTTGAAGAGACAAATTGTTCTAGAGAGGGGGCTATCCCCACTATCCACTACGATACAGGGTGTTTACCAAAGAAAAAATGTATTTTTTTAATATCTACAAGATATGTAGGTTCAAAATATGACCAAACTGCTAAAATATTGGAATTTTTCTGGAAAAACGAAGAATATTGGGATTTAGATCCCACTTTTTAATTCCATATCGTGTAAACGGAGTCACTCAAGTTCCTGTTCTAATTATCATATAAAATAATACACATTTACCTAAAAGATGAACCTAATTACATTGCTCTACGATAATTCATCTAGGAGTTATTCAACTTTAAGTAAATATTAAAAAAATACATTTTTTTCTTTCGTAAACACCCTGTATCGTAGTGAATGATGGATGGATGATGGAGTAAGGATGTATAGAATTTTATTTTATAATTATGTAAATTCCTTTTTATACAAATTATATTTTTTGGTGTCGATTGTTTTGTATTTATGGAATAAAAAAAATATTTCAGTTTTTTCATTTTTTTAATTACCCCCTAAGCTAGTTGGCTGGAAACGCCCTTGCTCCCTACTGGGGAGCAGCCTGGCAGCTTACAAACGACCAGGCGAGGGCGCCGTGTGTCCAAAGTCTAGTTATTAACAAGTCTTTCATCTTCATATGGTTAATGTGTGAAAGTTGAACCCGGTCTGAGATGGTAGCCAGACGCCTTACTCCCTAGGCTACCGAGGTCTCCAAATATAACTTACTTAAATATGAAAAAGCGTAGGGCGCTAATGAAGAGTTTCAGTATTAATAAATTAAGAATATTGGTGAAAAGCGCCCCACCATTTTTGATATTTAAGTAAGTTATATTTATAATTGTTACCAATAACTTCATTCATTTTATTCTAAGCTTGATTTCGAAAGGTAGGTTGTGCCCATATATTGGCTGAAGCAACATAAATATATAGATTTTATTTCAATTACATTTTAGCTGAAGAAAAAGCGTAACTACGTTCCTGACGGGTGCCCTGACCACACACACACAGAAGAAGTGATTAATACACAAAAACTAATCACTAAAGTCTTTTATTCTTCAACACTTAAAGTGTTTAACAGAAATGGAAGACATGACGTGTTTATCAATAATAACTTTAAGCTAAGTTTAAAATAATGGTAGAAGTGTTTAAAAATAAAACACTTACGTATTCATTAACCATTTGGGATTGTAAACACTTATTTATGATAAACACTTATGGAGAAATAAACAGGCAATTATGTTGGTAACGACAAAGGGGGGTCTTCTCTGTAGTTCTCGTTCTCGTTCAATCGCTGAGGTCAAGCAGCATTGGAGCCGGTTGCTAATTAGTGCGGGGACTGATTGAAAAAACGACACTCGCACTTGGAGGGCGAAAATGTGAACAAAATAAAAAGCTTTTCGACAGGCATTATAAATTGAAGGGTTTAGCAAAATTTTTGTCTAAATAAAAGAAGCTACTAGTTACTAGTTTACTAGTGAAGCACTTGTAAGTGTTCATTTCATCAAACGCCGTTAATCGTTAAATAGTCGATTAGAATGGTGTTTAAACACATGATTAGAAACTAAACACCTGAGTTGGCAATATCATATCGTTTCGAAATTGCCAAATTCACCTGATTTAGCTCCGTTTAACTTCTGGATATACCCGAAAACAAAAAAACGCTCCGAGGATATCGATTTGTCTGGATTAAAGAGATACAACCGAATCGAAGAAGGTTTTGTAGGCCATTCCGAAAATAGATTTCGACAACTGTTTCGAAGATTCATAAAAATGTTGGTATAAATGCATTGTATCCGGAGTATACCTAAAACAAGCTACCAACGATTACTAGTCCCAGTTAAAAAGTCGACTACAACGGTATAAACACGTGAATAAAAACTAAACACTTCTTGGCAATGTTATGCCGTGATATTGTTTCGAAATTCGTCTGATTTAGCTCCATTTGACTTCTGGTTATTCCCGAAACCAAAAAAAAACACTCCGAAGATATCGATTTGTCTGGATTGAAGAGATACAAACGAATCGAAGAAGTTTTTGAAGGCCATTCCGAAAATCGACTTCGACAAGAAGAGCTGTTTCGAAGATTGATAAAAATGTTGTTATAAATGCATTGTATCCGAAAGGGATTACTTTGAAGCAGATGGAATAAATTTTGAATAATCGTTTGCGTTTTATTTAAAATTTTTTTGATCCAACTGAAGGCTTTTTGATCACACTTTTAAAGACCATAAAATTACGAATTTACTTTAAAAATCCAAATTCGCTTATACATAACAACTCTGGGTACATATCTTTTTAAAATCCATATTAACTTCGCCTACAGCGAAATTCATGGGGGATCAGAAAAAATTAATATCATCTAAATTCATAAAAAAAACTTCAAAATATATACTTTTGGCCAATTCCTTAAAGTGACACAAAAATGTACGCTCTATTTTTAACCCAGACATAGGTCCAAAAAATCAGAAGGCGTACAAAAAGAAAGTTTCATAAAAATTCCTTAACATTCTTATCCCAAAGTGAAATTGCTCCTCTCTACCCACACTTGAGGAAGAATTACGAGCACCTCAAAATTATGGGACTAAATTTAAAAAGTTCTTGCTCCTGCTTATCAAGAATATCTCGAGTCCCCAGCCTTGGAGGGCGAAGAACCCCCGTCCCCCGCGCGTTAGGGCAAAAAGTATAACATCGTATTACTTCATCTTGTAACTCATATTTCAGCACAAGTGGAAGACTTTGAATGACTGCAAAAATATCTAGAGAAGTCCCCCCCTTAATATTCTGTAAGTCACGAGGATAATAAAAGTGAGTCGGTCCCCCCTATTCCGGCCGTTGTCGATCGTACGATGCTACGACAGAAGCCATCTGAAGGAGTCCTTTTTGCTGCATACTGTGGCAACATTCTGAGCCTGTGTCAGATTAAGAGTTTCATCTGGAAAATATGGCGACTGCACGTGACATCCACAGAAATTTCAACCACAGTCGACAAAACTCAGTGCAAAAAGTTGGGGGCGCCCCGGCAGCAGCAGCAGCACGTGTTGATCCGCCCCAAGTGCAAATCTGAAGGGCGGTATTGGCAATAGAACGTAAGCCCCGGGTTATTATCGCATCGGGAGCGGGGGCAATGATTGCCGGGACTCTTAATGGCTGCCTGGCCCGCCTCTGTTCCTTTGATCCGTGCTCCACAAAATTGTGTAATCCTTGGGATATATCGAAGGATTGATTACTTGGGGGTTTATATCCAAGGGGGATCGGCGGTGGTGTATTTCGAACTTTAAGGAATTCGGCAACACTGTTTGATTTTACGTTTTGGCAGTTAAACAGGAAAGCGCGCGCGGGCGGGCGGGAAGGATTTTAATGGCTTTTTCCCAGTATTAAATCTAAATTAATTTCCTTTCTCGCAAATTAGTAGGGAAATTAGTTTTTGATTATTTATGATGATGGATCATGATGGTGAAAGCATCGGAGTTTATATTACACGTACCTGTCGTCCCCTTAGGGTACATAACCACCAGCCATCCAGGCCATCGGTGTCCTGTTCAATTACTGTAAGGATGTCCCCTTTTTTGAAGGCCAATTCATCAGGGCTTTCAGCGATGTTGTCGTAAATTGCCTTTGCGTACACTTTCTGTAAAAAAAAACAAAAAAGAAGGGAAATAGTGAGAAAAAAAAGTTATGAAAAATTGTTGAAACTTTTTAAATTTAATTAAAAGGTGACGTTATAAAAGATAATTTATACTTTTTTTTTGTTCATGGTGGAAGTATTTTTCTTAGGTATACATTAGAATTTGTGTTGTTTTCGTTTATGGAGGAGAGGAAGGCAGTCTTTAATTAAATTTAAACTTGGGAGTTTTGCTATATTCTTTTATGGCTTTAACGATTTGTGAATTTTTTAACCTCATTTTTATATGAGTGTATACTTCTATGTATTGTATGGAAAGAACCCAATATCACAAGAAAGGACCCAATAAAGAGCTTTGAAGATTTGTAGTGAAAATAAATCGTTCAATATTTTTTATAAATTTGTCAGATGATTTGCTATACCTATCCACTTTTGAATTTATGACATAACATGTTCTTAAAATATTACAATATTATTATTAAATACGTTTTTACGATAAAGTTTGATCGAAATTTTCTTACGATTTTAAAACCGTATTTAAGAAACAGTGTTTTATTTTAAGTACGATAGATTTTTTTATAAACGAGCACGAATCCCTGCAGACGCAAAAGCTTTTCTGAAAGCTTACTGAAAATTCAGAGGAGAAAGCTTTGGGTATGAGCAAAGCAGCTTTTCGGTAAATATTCGTGCTTAAGTATTGGTTTGTGACAATTTTGTAAATGCCAGTCGTATAAACTGCCCAGCGGGAAATGGTGTGCTCCAATAGCCATATTTGAGCACTCCTTATACTTTTTAACATTGCATGTCATTGCAGGGGAACATTTTATGCTCCTTCAAACGCTTTCTATGAGCATTGTAAAAAAAACTTTTAATAAAGAATATTCATGGACGCCTTCTCCAGTTAGTTAAAAATGAACAAGTTCATCAGTTAGAAGTAGATCAAAATGAATTAGTTTTCCAAGTAGTTCAAAAGAATTTCTTCTTCTTCTTCTTTGATCCGTTAGCTAACGGTCCGAGTGAGACCTCGTATCCGCAACGGATACGCTGCTGTCGGTGCTACTGGGTCTCGAGCTCTATTCACTATTCTTTTTCCATTCTCGACGATTTTTGGTGACGTCTCGAACCTCGATAACTGATAATCGTTGATCGTTTAAGTCGCCCCGATATTCTTTACCTAGGTTTTTTTCGGTGCCGATCGTTGAATTCTCCAGAAGTCTGCGTAACGATCTCGCCAGAGAAGTTTACATGGCAAGCGGTTATCATCCATTCGGAAAACATATCCAAACCAACTACGTTTTTGTATTTCTTCTTTGATCGTGTCTGCTGATCGCATCTTTGTCGAACTGTCTCGTTTCGAAGGCAATCGCGGAGTGAGAGGATCAAGCATCGCATTTGGAAGGCCTCGAGCTTCTTGACGTCTGGTTTGAGCAGTGTCCACGATTCCGATCCATAAAGAAGAATTGGAAAGATCAACGTTCGGTACAGGCGTACTTTCAATTTGATGGCAATATTTGTTAGTTTCCATATGCATCACTTGAGCGAGACGAATGTTGCCGTTGCCTTGCCGATGCGGCTGTGAACGTCGGCCGTCGATGCCATTTTCGTTTCCTAAACCAATGATCTCAAATATTTGAACATCGGAGCCTGTTCGATTTGGGTTCCATCGGGGTCAATAATGGTCCTCGAACAATCCGTTGTGAGCACTTTGGTTTTTTCCCCATTGATTTTTAATCCGTAAGAGGTCTGTTGCTTCGGCATCCGTATTGGCGAAGACGGCACATCGCCGGTGAAAATCAAGCCGGTTACGAAGTCGTCATCGTATCGAGCTCCGAGTCGTTCTTCGAATGCTTCACGTATAATAGCGTCGATCCAACCTTGAAGAGAAGTGGCGAAGTGACGTCTTTCTGTCGGACACCCGTTTGAATCGGGAACTCCTCGAATAAGTCGCTTCGAATATGAACCCTGCTGGTAGAGCCATCGTACGACGCTTGGAGGAGTTGGATGGTGTTCAATGGCACATGTTCGGTTTCCAAGACTCTCCACAAGCTGTACCAATCGAAAAGGAATTTGAAATCGATGAAAACGACGTCAGTTCGTTTGCCGCAACGAATTCTTTCTTCCATAAGCTGACGGAGAGTGAATGTTTGATCAATCCATCCTCGATGTGGTCTAAATTGAGCTTGTTCTTTCCGGTTCGTTTACTCTCGATGTTTCTGTAGCCTCGATTGAATGATTTTCGTAAATACTTTGCCGACGATCGAAAGAAGGCTAATACCGCGGTAATTCTTACATTACCGACTGTCGCCTTTCTTCAAAATTGGGACAACGATCGCTTTGTTTCACGCCCATGGGACACGATCCGAGTGCCATAAGTGTGTTATGAGGACTTGGAGTCTTTGTGATAAGGCATCACCTCCGGCTTTGATCATCTCGGCTGTTACTTGGTTTATTCCCGGCGCTTTTCCATTTTCAGCGTTTTTATTGCTGTTTTCACCCCGATAATTGTCGGTTTGATATTGAAAAACTGATTCGCCGGCTGTTCGATAATGGGCGATTCGGGTGCTGGTCCTTATGACGGATCGTGGTTGTACAGCTGGTGGAAAAATTTTCTCCACCGCTGCAGGCGTTCATGATGGAACTATCTGATTTTTTGATGTTGTCGTTTGTTGATGTTGTTTTGCCGCCTAACAGGCGGATTGTCTGGTACTCGCGCCTCGACTTTTTCCATGTCGGCCGCATCGTTATTCCAGTACGCTTCCGTTCACTTTTGCTGAGTTAACAACTCTCGCCATCAAGAGGCGATGGATCGGTTGGAGCTCCTACTTTGAACAGCATTTTCGGGAATGCTGCACAAATAGCAGAAGCATTATCCGCCATGCCTTCCAAGTGTGTTATAAAATTAAGCCTTTGGTCGATCATCAGTAACAGGCACCTTAACGCGAGCTGTGAGTCAAAGATCTCTTCCCATTGATCTTGATACTTACGGATACTTGTTTTCTCAGGTTACTGACTAGCACGATTAAAGTTTTGTGTTCAGCAAACGACAGACAAGCGCTTTAATATCTCAGCTAGCTTCGTTCGCACATAATTCAATCTCATCAGGCGTACATCATTATACATTGTGATCTACCAGAGAGGTCCCAGAACACCACATATTGTTCCGTACACCATCGACCCCAGATTTTCAATGAAGTGATCTACTTTCTTTCTTAGCGAAAGTTGTTACCAAATAGCAGTTTCGGGGGAGGGGATATGTTTTTATCTGACGATTACCAACCAGGGCCCAACACGATTCGCTGGGCCTGCTTATGAACAGCTCAGTTCTCGGCCATTTAAATCTTTCGGCCAAATTTGGCCGTCGTGAGCCCGTATGTGCTCCCAAGCGGCCAGTGTTCGCCCGTTGTAAGGCCATATTTTATTTTTACTCGGGTTATTGTATAATTTGTGCATATTAATATAAGTGTTCTACCGAAAATAAAGGTGTACAAAGTTAAGGGCGCAACAATATATCTCGCACGGGGCACTGAAACTCCTAAAGGCGGCCCTGGCCGTGAGCTCCAGGTGTAAAAACAATGTTTTAAAAGTTAGATTAACGAGTTATGGACATAAGCTAAGGTTATAGCGGAAAATTGAAAGTGTTTGTTTAAGCTTCTAGACAATCCTTTCTCGTTTGCGTGTATCAAGGTCACTAATTGTCATTATTTACGGTTGCTGTATTTATGTTTTTATAATTTAAAATTTCCATGATTAAATATGAAGCTTTTAGCTGGGAGTGCATCTTAATAACAAGAATTGCTAATGACTTATTCCACTTTCAATGTAATCCGATCGTTCCGTCCTTTTTTATTGCGGCTCCAGGATAAATGCAATTTCCCTTCCCCAAAGGCACGTTATCCTGCAATACTTCCCTGCATTTAATAACCAGAAAATTGTTCATAAATATTTATGCTATCAGGAAAAAAGCAATAATTAAAAACGGCAAAAACCAAAACGGAATCGTAATTGCTCAATGATAATTCCCGCAACGCAGACCGAATCCATTAGTTGTTGTCAGTTTTCATTTTTCCACCAGAGCTCGCCACTATTTACCGCTGAATTACATTATCCGTTGCATCCAATTAGCACCTGAGTGATCCGGAGAAGCTTAAGAGCGCGCCAAGTCCCGCCATAGTGTAGTAAACCACAAGCGATACCCAGACCCCCCGGTAAACCCCGATCTCCCCGTTCAATCGCCGCCAATCAACGCGGGGCCGCCGATTTCGTGGAGAAACTTCACCTTGAGCCGAAGTGGAAATAAATCCGCGTTTTGCGACTGTATTGGAAATTCATCGACTCTTTTTCCCCCAATTTTTTTTGCGGGATTTGTGATGACTGAACAAATTTCGATTTAATGAATTTCGAGTTAGACCAACTTCGACGAGGGCAGGTGAATTGGCAGAATTCGGAATGAACCTGTTAAATTGGTACTGAAACGGATTTTGATCGATATTTATTATTAGGTGCTGATTAATGAAGCTTGCTGGCCTAACTAGGTGTAATCAATTAGGCAGCAGGGAATCCTCGTCGTGTATGATGATTTTGAAACATAAATTCAATTCAATTTTGATTGATATTTGTTGAATATATTTTACATACAAACAAACAGGTTTAATTTATTTGATATTCAAATCAATTTAATTCATTCAATATAGTCACAACATCGGCCCAGGTATGAGCTTACGAGCAGCAACGGCTGAACGCATGCATTTGAAATTTTGTTTGTTCTTGTTTTATGGAACAATGCAAATAGGAATGACTGTGGCCCACGCACATATTTGATCAGAATACTCACAGATGCATAATGTAACAGAGCTACTTTATGGTAAATGTGTTTTATCTGCGCTCATGCACAGTTCAGGGAAATACAATCATTCTACGCCATTGGGAATTTATCCAGGTGGGGTTTTTTTGAAATAAGCTTTGAGTGTTTAGGTTAATATATGATTTGAAATATCTGGGGTGAAGATGTGACATTTAAAAGTGTTTTTTATTAATTTTATTGAAAGTTGTCAAAACTGATTTAAATTTCAAACAAAAAAAGAAGAAATTAACTGTTCTGTCACAATCGTTCTATTTTCCATCATATCTGACCTTGGCTACTATATTTCATTACGCTCCAATTACTAAGATAAGAAGTTGAACCTTGCATGAATTTGCATTCATTGAATTACAGTTTTTGATGGTGTTTTAAGCAATTATTTGTTTTTATGTTAATTTTGACGAAGATACCAGTGCTAGTCCATGTAATATGGCTATATATATTAAACATGGCTTCAACTGGACATATAAGTATCGAATAGCTACTGAGCTGCGATCAACATTTGTTCTATAGTAGACCAATAGTGAAGGTGTATATATGTATGTATGTACTTAATTTAATTTCAGGTAAAGTTCATTTTAAAATTATTCATTTAAAAGCCAATATTTTGTAGAATGGAAAATTTTCGTATCAAAATCCCACGCGAGCATTGAATTTATGATAAAACTGAGATAGAGTAATGGTGAGATGGTATCGTATCGTATTAAAGAAAGTTGCGCAAGTTTTCGAATGGATAAAGTATGGATGTCAAATAGATGTAAATATATAGAAGCTGAAGATGATCTGTGCACAGGAAGACTGCCAACCTCAATAAATGGTGTGGCAATCATGCAAATCGAACCGGATTGCATTATCCATACCAGAAGGAATATACTTATATAAAAAATAACACGACAGATTAATGTAAAATAAGCCTTCAATAGACTCAAGGTTTTCAACTTGACAGAGTTTCTTTAGCGCGGAACACAGGTCTACTGCTTGTAACCTAGGTTGCTAAAATGGGGCCTTTTTGTAAGGCACTGTGACTTATTTTGTTTGGTCTATTGTGCCAAACCCGAAGTGAAAATTAGGAGCTCTCTCTGTTATATTCCCTTCCACTTCTTGAAATTTAAAAGTTTTCCTATGGCGAAACAGCTGGTCGACGCAAATCCTGATGGCTGATCTTAGGTGACGGTTGGTGAAGCTGCAAAAAGGTTTCGAGCCAACCAGAGATACTCTACTCTAGCTAGACTATTGGGAATTTCATTATCAATGTGATTTTCGTGGTCCAAAATCCACATCGGCATAACATAGTTGTTCTTTACTGCTTCTGACAGTCTTTGAGGAAACCATATGGGATTTAATGGCTAACAGAGTAGCTTGTCTGTCCGAAAATAGAACCATGGATATTTTTCTCCTTGGGTAATATATGCCCATTCGTAGTTATATATAAGTCTAAAAGAAGTTTGCCGTGTTGCCTCTGACCAACTTGCGATAATCATCATACCCATGGCAATTGCTCCAGGTTTAGTTTCACAAGTAATCCACAAGGTCGCTTGACGCAGCGCCGCCATGAGAGCCTCTCCTTCACTAGTAGGTAGAATGCAGGAAGATTCACGGACAGATGTTTTTAGCTCCCATGATATTAAGATAGGCAAGCCTTTGCAGCATGGCCAGCACCCTTTTGTATGGTCTTAACTCAGCATGCAATGGATGCATACGTGACCATGGACCTTATAACTGTTGTGTAAAGTAACATTAACCTTGGCTGTTATTCTTTCAATCTGGGATTTCCAGGAGAGCTTAATATATATTTAACGTATACATCAACACGAAAGCAAACCTAAATTGTATATTGTAACATCAACATCATTCTAGGTCACTCCGCATAAAATCGTAATTGGGGGTAATTTGATAATCTTATACCTCATTCGACATGTGTTAAATCTCTAAATTCTAGATATTTCGAATGAGTAATTTCTTATGTGAGTAAGGTTATTTGTTAAATTACAACAATGTCATGTGGTTTAAGATGAGAGGAGATGGTTACGTACGTGGCTCTGAAAGCTCTTATTTTCCAAACCAACGAGCTTAAATAATAATTGAGTGCGGTTTTGATTGAGAAGTAAAAGAAATTCGAGAAATTCGACGTTGATCGCCTTCAGACCCTATTGGGGATATATTAGGCAACTCTAGCAGAAAGATAGGTCAAAACAGAAATAATACAGATACAGTCAAGGGGAAATGAATAAAACTGAAGACGATACTGACAGATGTCACGATGGAAACTGTAGGTTACAAACGTACAGCCAGGGCCAGTGAATGGTGCGACGAGGAATGTAAAACAGCACAGAAATAAAAATAGGAAAATATATATAGAGAGAGAGACGAGGAACAAGAAATTAAAATACGACGAAACAAGAAGAACAGCAAAAAACATTTGCAGGAAGAAGAAAAGACAATTCCTCAACAATTACTTCCAGAGGACAGAGGAAAACTTTGCTCGAAACAAAACACGCGAGGCATACAAGGAAGTAAATTTCTTCAAGAAGGGTTTCAAACCTTATTTTTTAGCGAACTGCTGAACACAAATGAGTGCATCAGACATGTCCCAAAAACCCGTCTACAACATAACATTGAAAGAACCAATATCCAGGAATTGATAACATGCCAGCAGAGTTGATCAAACAAGGAGGCGAATCGCTTTCAGCAGCTGTACACGAATTACTATGCTGCATATGTAGGAATGAAAAAATGCCTGAAGATTGGGAGCAAAGCGTTATCTGCCTGCCTAGAAAGAGTAATTCGCAAAGTAATCATTGATGCGAATGCAACTCTGCTTAACAAATATGCCGATGACATAAACTGCCCTGTCAGATCACTGTCATACATTAGAGATCTATTCACGAAATCAGAAGATGTAACCAAACATATAGGGCTGCAAATAAATGCCGACAAGTGTAAAATTCGAATTCAGTCAAGGAAAGAAGAAGAAGCACGGAATATAACTTCGAACGGGTAAACCAATTAACCTACCTGGGGTTCACAGTAAGCGAAGCAGCGAAACAGAACATACTTCTCACTACTGCCAGTAATGAAATTCAGAGACGTCCACAGAAAAACCAAAGTAAGAATCTACAACACCATCATACGTACAGTAGCTAGGTATGGGTGGGATGCATGGAGTATCTCTCAAAAATCCGCGAACAAGATGGGTATTATTAAGGAAGGTTCTCCAAAGCATACGCCCAATCTATGAAGATAATGCATGGAGAATACGCTACAATCACGAATTGTACGATTTTTACAAAGAGTGTAAACTTTCGACACATGCCAAGCTACTGGGTTTACGGGTCATGTCCAAAGAATGGATGACTTAAGGATGAAAAGCTTTGCACCTACTACCAGATGGCAAAAAACCAATTGGCAAACCATGGTCCAGGTGGGTAGACAGTGTTAAGGCTGATGCAGCAAAACTTCTCAACATCAGAAACTGCGGAACAGAGAGACATAGAAGCTGATGGAGGACAAGGCTCAAATTGGGCTGTAGCGTCATCGAAGATGAAGATCGAGTGGCATTAGGCACTAGTTCGTAAAAGCAAGTGGAACCTCCCAGGGAAGCTCGTGTGGCTCTCATGAGCTGCTATTGCCCAGCACTGGTTTATTGCTAGAAACTGAAGACAATCGTTTGCAAAAGAACTTACAATAAAGTGCCCTTGCACTCTGTCTTTTAAGTTTTTGCAATCATAAGCTTTGTTTATCTCCTGTGCATAGCCGGCCTTGTATCTTGTATTGTGCAGGTGATTCACAGGTAAAATCCAATAGAATTCTACATACAAGTCTCCGCGACCAAAAGTGTCTATAGTGTGGACCACCATTCCATGTGGCTGGCGCATTTACCTGCCTACGTATATATGCATGTACATAATATTCCTCGATATGTATAATTACGCGTTGATGCAAAATTTTATTTACTCCACGCGTATCGCTAGACTCGTTTTGATTGTTAAAGAAAATTGCATGGAATTACTTCGGCATTACTTAATCTACTTGCTTCAATCTCAAACTCTTTCATATCGCTATTTTCTTACAAGAACCAGCACAAAATTCAACCTTAAGTTAATTTTTTTGTTTCAAAATTGCGACCCCTTCAGGATATGTAATTAGGCCTAATTTAACGGTAATATATAAATTTTGCCTTAAGCACGTTGGTATAATAAATAAAATTTCTCATCTTTATCGAGCACGAAACCCGAAACAGCTTGTACAACAACACCGCAAAAAAAAAAACACTAATTAAATAATCTTGAGCACGCATTGCGTTATCTGCGATCAGTTTTATCTAATAGCGCCCTAGCATGAGCCCCTAAATCAGCAACTAACGATTTTAAACCCGTGTAAGAACATCAGGTAAATGCTGCACAACCTTTTGTTGCCTTTCAATTATTCAAAAGCGGCCCTTTCACACCACACCGCAGCCGGCATCCAATGAATTATGACCGCGAGGGCGCAAATCTCGTGAACGCCCGCACCTCATCACCTGGTGGCGGCAGCGGTGGCGTGGCATGACGGAGTGAATTTGGCAGATTTTCATTTACAAAAATTAATTTAGCTATCATCCTCCGACCTTAATACTTCCGTCTGGCAACACCCCCAAAACGACTTATATGGCGCTTGTTTGCTCTAGCAACTGTGAGTTAGAAATATTGAAGCAGGGGCTTGAGGTGGAGGTGCTCCCCACAGGTATGCCATATGCGTCCTACTTGTAATCCAAATTGATGTACGTAGTTAGGTGCCAGGGTATCTCTGACTCTGGCATTTTTGCTGATATAAACATCACAACGGAACGGCACATATACGACTGTATGTAGCTGGGAAGCTCTTGCTGCCTACATGGGTACTTTGCATATTTATGATGCGAAAAGTACCGCCACCACGGCAGAATGTGTATAAAGTGTCAAATTCATTCCAGTTCGATAACCTTACAGAAATTTCACGAAAGAAACTGTCCAACCTTCATCCATCAAACACAGAAAGGTTCATTCAGGCTCTGCTGCCGGGGCTCCTCCAGATGTTGATAAGAGCCGCGGAGGAGGGTCGTGAATTGTATTTAAAAAATGTTTCTACTGAGCTCAGGAAAGAAATTGTCATGTTGCCGACGTCTTTGTTTGCGAAGCTAATTTGCAAGGTAGCCGTAAAAATAACGCGAATTCAAGTCATGAAAGCTACCTGTGATGGCTTTGTTTGCTTCCTCAGCTTTTGGGTTATGTGTTTATATGATAATGTGGCTTACAGTGCAGGCACACGAGTTCTGGCTATTAACATAAAAAATTATGCCCAAGTTAAACATGTTCCACTTTTTTTCTGCGCCTTCCACTGGTTTTAGCCCGCCAGAAGACGGGGCATAAATCTCTTTTCACATATTTTGTTGAAGATACGAAATTTTGCGTGAAAACCTTCCTTACGTTGTTTACCAGCCTAAATGGCGCGCTCTTAAATTATTTTCACGTTGCGTAGTTTTAACGACTTTTCACATTGTTAAGCCATTGTCAAACCTGGAAACGTGAAAAGTGTAAACTCGACTATACTCTAACTCTAGCCATTATTTGACTAAGCGTAAACTCGTAAACAAGTTTCAATTCTTATTGTTGATAAGCTGAATCCCAACTTTTGTCTTTTAGTATGATAAATCCTGTTTCAGCTGCCTTTTTCCTATTTATGACTCAGTACTATTATACAAACGACATAAAACATTATGTTGTTGCTGTACACTTTTAACGACATTAACAGTAAATTAAAATTCTTTTAAGGTAATAAAAAAAAATAAGTTTCACAAAAGATAAAGTAACTTCAGCGGAATTATTGGGCGTTGTACGACGACGTTACTTGCTTCGTTAGATTGTTGTAAAGTGATACCCTTTGTTAGGAGATAGCGCGAAAATTATCTTAGATTTGATAAAAAGTTTGAGCAACATTTTTGATTACCTACCAAAAAAATACCTTCTTTTACGTTTTTGTACATTTTAAAAAACCTTTGAAATTAGAACAAGTACGAGGCAGAGTGACTTATTTTAAAGTTAACGTTTTAATTACTGATAAGAAATTGTTTTAGTCTAAAGGTTACAAAACAATTTAAATTATGAGAATTATTTATTTTATGAATCGAATTTTGTCGGTCCATATTTGGTTGTACTCACGACGTATTTGAAAATAGCTTTTGATCAATGGGTGGGTGTCCTTTAAGTATGGTAAAGGATTCCCATTAGACATTTCCCTATTCCGTTACGTCTAAACGTCAAATGTTTTTGCTTTCTGTTTTGACATTTGTCATCGTGACACGGTATACAGAAACAAGGTAATGTAAAAGACTCTATACGGTAAGACGGTATTTTAGTGGTGACGTCACGTGGGGTCAGCCGCGGATTCAAGGGGGTCACGGGGGTCATGACCCCCCAAAAAGCTCGCTGTTTAAAAAACAAAATTAACCCAACTAAAAAAAAAAAAAAAAAACCAAAAAATAACCAAACGAACAAAACTGACTTTTACAGAATAGATAACAGTTTTGTTTATTAACGGTCCGAAAATCGAAATCGAAATTTTCAACTTATTTTCATTTTTTTAGGTCCCAATAGCATTTTAAGCAAAATTTGAAACGAAGTATATGTGTGTGCGTAAGTATGTGGTTATTTTCCTGCATGATATCGTGCGAACCAGAAAAGGTAACGACTTCGTTGAAGTGTCGTTCGAAGCGTATTAACGGAAACATGATCTGAAAAGATTTTTATAAAATTGGGTCGAACCGTTTTTTGACTTAAACGACATAAGTGTACCTGCACGATACCGCATGAAACTATATCGACTGCTTTGAGATGCCGAAAGAAGAATATTAATGACAAAATTCTCTGAAAAAAATTTCATAACGTTCGGTCGGGCCCTTTGTTTAAATGGAAAAATTTCGGTAAAGTGTCAGAAAGACCGTAAATTGATAAGTTTTGCTAATATCTAATAAACTTGCTTGAATGAGACCGGCTCTAAACGAAGTGATCTATTTTGGACTTTGGATAGCTTTCCAACAAAACATCACTTGTCAAAATCCGACAAACTTTAAAAATCGTGCAAAAATTACCCTTTACAAACATCACGAATTTTTCAAACCTTGGAGCATCACTTTTTTGACGGGGAGTTGTTTTCTACGTCCTACAGTTCCAGGAAATTGCGGTTCATCAAAATTGATTAGTATTTGCTAATATCTCCGGAAAGCTCCTTGACCGTTGACCGTCCTAGTTTTTTGCATTCCTTCTACATCTTATCTTTAACATTATGGTTAGGAGATTTCCTGGAGTGGTAGCACGTAAGTTGTTTCAATCGACCTCGTCATACAAAAATTTGTGTAACACTTGTATTTTTGTATGAAGAGGTCGACTGAAATAACTAAAGTGCTACCACCGCTGCGTTGTGGAAGAAATCCTACCTCATACCCATCCATAAGGCGTCTGATAAGCATTCAGTGGATAACAATAGCGGTACAGCCATTTTATCTTCAATACCCAAACTATTTGAAAAACTCGCCCACGACAAGATTTCCCCTTTAATTGACCCACACTTAAATGAACAACAACACGGCTTCAGAAAAGGGCGTTCGACCACATCAAACTTCACGGTCTTAATCTCCGAACTGCTCTGTAGTATGGAGAAGGGCCCTCAAATCGATGCTATTTTTACTGACTTCAGCAAGGCTTTTGATAAGGTGGTTCATTATATTTTATTTGTTAAACTCTCAAGATTTGGAATAACAGGTTCTGCCCTTGAATGGTTAAGATCATATCTCAACGGAAAAACACGGGTTATCAGATTTTAAGGATTTTTCAAATGTAATCGAAGTAACTTCCGGCGTTTCTTAGGGCAGTCATCTTGGCCCTCTTCTGTTCAATATATCCATCTCTGGCCTGTCTAAGAAATTAAAAAATATCTCGCATCTCTTTTCCGCGGACGATTTCAAAACATATAGGGTTATGAACTCCCAAACTGACGTATCTTTTATTCAGTCGACTCTCAATGCATTACAAGATTGGTGCACCACTAGCATCTTACCACCAACAAATGTCAAGCAATTACCTTCTCTGGCAAACATAACACACAGCAGTATTATCAACAGCGGTCGATCAAATTGTCGATCTAGGACGACAGACTTAATAATTTCAATTTGCACTATGATAATTTTACTGCCGGAGCCAACACTCTTCTTGGCTTTATAAAGAGAAGAGCTAAAGAATTCGTCAATATATGTATACCTCACAAAAACTCTTCTGTTCTCTAGTCCGCCCTATCCTGTAATATCACGTCCTATCTGGGATCCGCTATTTCTCATAAGTAGCAAAATCAATTCAGAAGAAATTTATCCTCTTTGCTCTGATAAGTCTACACGATCCGCGTGACTTTCTAAGCCTACCACCCAACACGGACAGGCTCAAAGTGCTGGACCTCTTGCCGCACTCTGCTAGGAGGAAATTCTTAACGGCAACCTTATAGTTCAGTTTTTGTCGGATATGATCAAGTTCAATGAAGAAATCCGACAGAAATAGAGCAATAAGTTTATTCTTTTCCTTCTCGCCTTAGAGCAATGCTATTGCAGCACAATATTCTACACTTAAGTGAGATCACTATCTAAATTTCAAAACTAAAAATGAATCACTGATGTTATTGAACATTGAGCGTCAGTACAAGGCGGTGATGTGTGAATGTCAGTGAAAAATTCATCACGGAAGCCACTGACACGGAAAGCATCGATGTAGTGCCGCCACGGATATGTGTGGATCGACCTAAAAGGAGTCTGTCCACATAACTGGATCATGTTAGATATTACCTCTGAACTCTAGTTTTTCACATTGAAAAATAACATTGTATAGTACTAGAATGGTTTTGAGGAGCATGTTGAGACTCAAATTTTTCAGCCAACCTCCGCATTAGTTATTGCTTTTGCCATTAATGCATTTCTATACAATTTAATGAATTAAATTAATGTTTTTGAAAAATTCTTGATTAATTGTAATTACCGCTAATTTTATTTCATTAATTACAGCGCTAATAAACTTCCATCCACTCAGCGCTTTTTATAACAAATTACATCAGATTAGCCTGAAATTGAACACCATAAAACCATAACTTAATCTGCCCGATAATTTTTAATGACACCAGCAGCTTATTTACAAGTACTTGAACATCGGTAATTCAAGTAGTCGCACCGGCGCGGCGTGGCGATGGGAACCATCTCAAAAATGCACGTCTCTGCCGCAAATCTTCATCACAATAAACTTGTCACAAGATTTTCGCTAAAATGCTCGGAATTTCAATTGATTTCGTCAGGAATTCTGCAGGTAAGATTATGTTTTGCACACCGTGACGCTATTGCACAAAAAAATGCCAAACTTTTTGACGAAATATGACCAAGAAAAAAACAATGAAAAAATGTCAACAAGATCGGGCCCAAGGTAAGTGGTTATCTCGACCCGAGGCGGCCGCAGACCCGGCTCAAAATCGAAAGTTGTTCTGATCAGCGGCGGACAACGAGTTTCAATTTCGTTAATTTATCGATGGATTAATTTTCCCAGTGCCCGCCTGGAAGCTGTGAAATCTGTACTTCGCCGGAAAAAACGGTTTTCTTCGAGACTTTTTGCCTAGGAGAGAAAATGAAAGCAGCTCCAAAGTTGGACAGGAATGCGCTTTCGGAGCGCTTTTCACGGACGATGCACAAACCCCGTTCTGCTGGTGTTTTGTTATGCAAAGCAGACTTTATGTGGCTGGAATTTTTACTGTGGTGCTGTTTTATATACACCATATTATACTCATATTTATTAAAGATGTAAATTTGGAATTATGATGCTCTGCCGTCATAAATGTCAAAGTCATAAAAATGGAAATTGCTTTCCTCGAAGAATTAAAGGAACACTCCCGAGGGCATAAAAAGATGGAAAAATGAGGACTACTGGGTGCGAAGTAAGTGCAGGAACCTTGGCAGCGGGTAGTTCTTGGTGGAGGAGATAAAGGAGAAATCGATCAAATGCAGCTTCTTTGGAATTAGAACTGAAGTAAAATGGAAGTGTCTGAATTGTATTTTATTCGGGGGAGGTATTATCCTTTTTCTTCAAAAGACAAATCCAAAGAGGCAAGTCTCGATCCTTCACTTTTCTCAATTTGTCTGCAGACAGAAGAATATTTTTATGGATGGGATAAATGTTTTTAAATAAAGGATTGTGCTCGAGTATGTGAGAAGAGAAGTTCGAAATATAGAATTCTTCCTTTATAAACTGAAAAATCAGGAGAAATTATTGTTTTAATAGCCACTGCACGCGTCATCAAAAGCCATCTTGAAAGATCGTAAAAGCATCATTTCACATCATCTGCAGCGTGGAATTCATTCTGTTGTTCACCGATTGATCATAAAAGGTGCTGGCAGATAAATTCTGAATAAGATATTTCTTTATTGAATAAATGTTTTTAATGTGTGTTTTCACCTGATTAAAAAGCATTCGATAATGCAAAGCACCAAAATGTATTGTGAGAGAATACCTGATATCATTGCCTTTGTTGTAAACCGCAACTAAAAAACGATGAACAATGAGGAGTTTGGGCGTGGCAAAAGTCGAGATACAATTGATTTTCGAAAATATTAGAAAATAATTGCAAAACTTCAAAGTTCTCATTTTCTGCCCAATCATGTTGATACCCAAGTGAAAATACGACTCGCCAGTTCTTAGCTTGAAACTGGCATGCGTAGCGTCAAAATGCCTATATGCAATCTATACCGGGATATTTTTTTACAGTGTAGCCTAAAATTGATTTTGATTCATATTCATACATGTATATCAACGATAGGTAGTAACTTGATGATAGATGAATATAAGTTAGAAGTAGTTGACCAGTTCACATACCTAGGCTCAACCGTGACGAATAAAATCAAAGATCTAGAAGAAATCCGTAAGAGAATTATTCTTCTCGGAAGCAAAACCACAAGGAGTATGTTTGGAAGTTAATATGCGATATGTGCCTGAAGCATCAGGGACTTTGGTGTAATGATATAATGCCACGATGTTATAAGCAAAGTACTAGTTCTATGTAGTTCTTCGGAGTTTTTATAGCAGTTTTTTTTATAGCAATCATAGAAATTTCAAGAGAGCAACACGTCCGAAATTCCTTTCTCCAAAAAAATCGCAATTTATATTAAAGTTTAAGTTCTCGTGACCGTTTTATATTATTATAAACTATGAGACTTTTCTTCAAGTACACGAAAAAGTGAGCAATTCACCGGCCTCGATAGCACTGAAGCAGTCGGCTACCATCGCAGAGTTTGGGGTTCGATTCCTCGCAACGGCCTTTTTAAACTTCTAGCAACTAGATAATATTTCTTTGCCTATCCTATCAACTCTTTTGTCATCGTCTATCAGAATAAGTAAAGACACTATCTCCTCTCGACCCAATTCCTGATGGCTGATCTTACGTGGCAGAACTACGCTGCAGAAAGGTGTGCTAATGTAACCTATTGTTCGGCCACAGATCTCGTCAATGAAGGCATAGCTTAGTGTACTAAGGCATATTGCTTGGCAGGGTAGGCGATTTGAGCTCTACCCGCACCATAACCCGCGGTATGCAGTATGCAGCGAAGTTATTAGCAAACAAAATAAACTCCGAAGCCTTCTTAAAGAAGTAAAATCACTTTATAGCCGATATTCAATACATTTCAGGTAAAAGCAGCATTATGATAGGAGCTCTTTCGATAGTTAAAGCTATTTTTCCACAATCATATTTGATATCGAACTGTCTAGAGTAGTAGTGCACTATGACGAAGAATTGAAACACTGTTTCAATTCAGTATCGTTAGGATTCAAATAGACTAGTGATGCTCACGTGTTAAAGGTGCGTAAGAACTGAGCTCGTTTAATCTAAAGTATAAAAGCTGAAGTTTATATATGTATATAGTGTTTAAACAACTATTTTATGACAGTATTTAAAAAGCCAGACCGATCCGAAGCTCAATATTCTTGTTTAAAGGCATAAAACGATGAGACCACAAAAACATGTATGGCTGTAGTGTACTTCTTCAAAGATGCTCGTTGATTAATAGAGGTTGTGTATCCTAAATGCTATTAATACAAACTCCAGACGTAAAAGTAAACTAATTTATGAAAAATGAACATTGTCTTGTAAGCTAGTTTCGGTAATGCCAGTAGATGTCTTTGTGTGCATTATCCTTAGACAGCTGATTTATTTGCGCCGTCCCTTCATTGCATATCATTTGTTAGGATTTTTTTTTGAGTTTTCAGCAATTTTCATTCAGCTTTTGAAGGTTATTACATTTGAATTCGATTCAATTAGTTTCCTTCAAATGATTTTTTCTGAAATTCATCAGTGAGAAATCAGTGCCAAGGTGAAATTGCTACTATAGCGTCCGCCACCTGAGCCATTGCCCTAATTGCTTCCTGGCAACACATCAGATTCACGAAATTTTCTATCGGACACTCAAAGATACAACGAATGTTTTCAAATGGCTTTATTGAGAACAGTCATTATCGAAGAACGGGGATTTTTCGGATCGAGAGAGCAAACCTTCATAACCCCGTAATTCTAACTTCGATTTTACAGACCCAAGGCTAAATTCACTCACCATCGAATTGGATCACAGCATAATTTCATCCAAAACGATCAATACGGCAATGAAAAGAGCACTTCTTTAAGCTCTGCTTTAACAACTACATCATGAGTATCATGCATTGGCTCAGTTGTTCAAAATTGCGTTGAAGATCGTGATCAGAACGGATACACAACCCGTTGGAATACTCGAATGCCAATTCAACGCTCCAGCAATCGCTGAAGACGCAATTACGATTGTTGGAGAATACTTAGAAACACGCGATTTGCGATACTCGACAACTGCAACGAGAATACGAAACACATAAGATGCATTGCAGTACCCGGTGATGTCTTGGCAAGGAGACGATTGATATCACTTCCATATCAACATGATATATCCATTGAACGGTGATAACACGATATATCATAACTTTCATTTCAACATGACACTAATTTCATTGATTCCATTTCAGGCGAGGAAACTGCCAAATAAGGTTAGCTCGATAAATTATTACGCATAACGTTTGGTGATTCTTCAAAATGCTGACTACCATTACGTCGACATGTACGTCTAAATCGAAACGGAGAGCCTCACCCTCATTCGGTTGAACCAAGCCAAACTGCGTTCGTAGAAGTACATACTAGGGATGTTATGGATATGTAATTTCGGATCTGGATATGGATACGGATAAATGAATAATATTATTCCGGTTTTGGATACGGTTACGGATATGAAATTATTTCGGATTATCCGGCAGTTTCGGATAGTTTCAGTTACGGACATTCGTAATATTCGGATATTTTTAAGGAATTGAAAAAGCTATATAAATACAAATAGGTAATGATTTGACTTTATTTCTAGGTTAACATTTGGTCTAACAATCACTGGGCGGGTATGTCGGCTAGGTCGGTGCAAACATGTCATAACGTGTCTCATTTAGACTCTGTCCCTATCCGAAATTATTCGAAACTTTTATATCGGTTTCGGTTACGGTTTCGGATAGATTTTTATTTCGGATATCCGATAGTTTCGGTTACGGTTACGGAGCTCCATAACATCCCTGGACATACTTATATTCATTTAAGCGATGCAATCAGAACCGAAGCAGATACAGCTAATGTTGGTCGATTCACTATTCTAGCGGCGAGGTACATTGGTAGACCGCATCATATGCATGAATATGCACAAAATGAAATGATATATGTTCGTCAGTGGATCGTTCAGATCTATTTATCACCCTTACGTGTGATCCGAAATGAATAGAAATTGTTTAACTGCTGCTCCGGTCAAAGATTAAGTGATCGGCACGAAATTATCGCACGTGTTTTCCAAACAAAACATTTATCTTTTTTGAAGCGGTATGAAGTTCGCAGGGTCAGCTAGTTTATTTTTTAAAGACTCTACGACCAGGTTTAGCTAGTAGTCTTATATAAAAAGTGACGGTGGAAACTACTTTTTTCTTGGAAAGAGACGAATCTGGATGACTATTTTACAGAGTTTAGCAAAAGAAACCATATTGGACACTACGAATGCTTTTCATTACGAAGTTCGGATATGTTTAAGTCTTCTAGTCACACACTCTAATAGTTTTTATGAAAGAAGTGAAGAAGGTAATTAGTGTAGAACTGATATATCTGGTACATTTTTGAATATACGATTGAACCGATGCAATTATATATTTTGGTAGAAAAAAAATTTGGTTCAAAAGTTATTATGTCAATATTATTGCCACTGTCGTCTACAGTGATATCTCATTTGTATACTTTCATACAACTTCAGATTTTACTGTAAATTTATGTGAAAATTTATGGTGCATAGAAGACAAGACCATTCTATTAAATAAAAATAAATAAATCTCTTAATAGAAAAGAGTTTAAAGATCTTCTTGTATTGTTTCTAATAAAGAGTGCATTAACTAATATTAAGCATTTACTGAATTCGTTACCACGAGATAATAAGTGTTACGTTTTTTCTAAGATCCTAGCATAATCATACTCAGTTGCTAGGTTAAAACGCAATCTTATGATAATAAAGAATAACTACTGTCTTTTTTACTATTACTATTTTTATATCAAAATTTTATTTTTTAGAATAGAACAATTCGACTTTGGAACAATCACAATCAATTTCTGAAATTGTAAAATATCGCTGAGTGCAAACAAAAGGTTGATTGACATGTTCATCCAGATCTCTAACCTATCCTCTTTTTTTCTATCCTTAAAATTAATGGTGACCCATAAGCTTAGGGTGTCCCCATTAAAAATGCTCCTGAAGATTCATTCATTCATCAACAAACTACAATTTTCGCTAATTACCCTTCATCAAAATTCCTTACAAATATAACAATACCGACTTAAGTCATTGACGCAAGCCCTTTAAGTCGAACACATCTCTGACAACATAATTCCCCAGAAGAATACCACCGAGTTGAAAACATTTTCAAAATATTTTCATGGCCAATGACTTACTACTACTGCGTCATTAATGGTCGGCAATCAGCCGCGATTCATTAAGAATGATTGAGTGGATTAAGTCAAATCAAACTGTCGACTTATAACATTGGGTGCCCATTGTAGGGTACTCAAAAGCTTGCGCTGGCTACAATTCGTCTCTCTATTAGGAGGAATTTCAATGAAACCCTGGCCAATATGCAGCCAAGTCTTTCCCCGACCTATGGAAGGCCGTTCTACAAAGACCCCTTGAATGTGCATCATATATGAAGTGGAGGCTGAGAGCCAACAAAAGACTTCAACACTTTTCTTATCTAATAGAATACGCTGGGATGGATGTAAGACGATATGGAGCCAAAGGGCTTTATGCATTGCTCTATGCGATAATTATGTGATACTTGTGTGAAATGCAATACCTTTGTATGCCTGAAGGGTACATCATAATCTCCTGAGCAAAGTGCATTCGTTTTATCAATCATTTTTGTTGTATTTTTTGTTGTTGTTGCTGCTAAGTTTATATTTTCACGTTGTCGTAGTTGTCTGTTGCTGGCCTCGTGAATTCCCAATGATGATGATAGAGGTAAGTTACCGGCTTCAGGTATGATGAGTCAGCAGTTAAGTATTGCTCCGTGTTTCACAGGAACTTCCACAGAAATCAGACGTGCATTTTTTTTACATAATATATTCACGGCACATACACAGCAAAAAAAAAAATAAAGGTACAAGAACAACAAGAACAACAACAAAACAATTCCTGTTCAGGGACTAAGTATCTTTGCAACAACAATAACATTAACACATGAAACTACACTTATCCGCAGACCGTTTCGCTTAGATATATTATGTATAGATATGCTTGCTTATACACTGTTTACACGCACACACACTAGAACAACCGGTTTTCAATTAGATATGGCTCTGCGGAGGAACGACACGACCACTTTGTTAACTACCCATATTCTTGCTTAATAACCGCTGCAAAAAATCTTAATTACTCCAGTTACACGGGATCGAATTCCAGTTCAAGATACAAGCATGACGTCATCGGTTCGATAAACGATCAAAATTTAAACCTGCGCGCTCGACTAGTTCAATGCGACTGAGCGGACTGATAGCGCTCGGAACTCAGCGCACGGCAGACTCTTCAAAGCTCGGCTCTGGGTGCTAGAGTTGAGAAACTCGGCTTGGAGTCGAGACCGGCATTGCTGGAGAACGATCAGAGCACGATCAGTTCTGCTACGATTTATGGAGTAGAGTTGGGAATTTGGACAAAAGGTAGCAGATTCTAGGACTTTTTGAACTTTGTTGGACGGCGTGGATTTTGAATGTTTTGAAAGTATTTTTACGAAAAAAATTAATCACTATTAAACCCAGATTAAATCATGGAGAATTCAGCCGAAAATATAAGGTGATAACAGGCAAAATGTCTACCAGTTAATTTATCATTTTAAAAAAGACTTTATTTATTTTGTTGATTGGGGAATTTCAGGTTATTTTTAGCAGACAACTTGTTTTTACGTTAACAATTGTTAATTGTTGTTAACAATAATATTTTTGAATTGATCGGGAAAAATTGTTTGAACAATATGAATGTTTCATGACAGTTTCAAAGCCTCGTCATGCATAAACAGAGCGATTTATGTATAGAATTAGTTTCTTATATATTTATATACTAGCTGATCCGACAGACATAGTAGTCCTGCCCAAATTTCAGTAAATTTTTTGGTGATCATTTTGTGAATTTGTGAAAAGCTATTGGAAATGTGTAAACAAAGTAAAAATGAAAAAGAAATAATGTATTTCTGAATCATAGCGTATCGCCGAAATGCTAGAAATGTGTGATCTACCTGAAATGTGATCGATTTGTAGTCTTGCGGTCTTGTTCCAAAATCGAATTTTGCGACAACAATGGTTTTCAACAAACAACAACATTTTTTTTCCAATTTTGAGCAATGTTTGAGCGACATATTTCCGATGAGTTCGGTCTTTGATTCTGTCAACTGGCAAAAACTGTCGAGTCAGCGCCGGCCATAGGGTAGAGCGAATGGAGCGGTCGTTCTAGGCGCCAGGTGGCAAAGGGCGCCTAAATGAATGCAAAAGTAATTTCGAGCAAATACAAAATTTTGATGACGCTTTTTTCAAAAAGCCTTAGCACCTCTCAAAGCTCCAAACACTTCTTGGTCTTTCATATATTTCTGAACCCATGGAGTAGGGTGCCGAGTGTGGCTCCAATGAAGGGATATTTTCGGGATACCTCTTCAAGGAGGGCAGACTGAGTCCACGAACCACGGCGGAGTGCGCTTAATCACTGGAAGCTGGCTACTCCCGTGTAGAAACTGCTGGGCTCTGCATCGCCCTCAAGGAAGAGAAGAATGCCGTTTTACTTAATAAGAAGATAGTTATATCCTCAGGATCTCCTCCAGACCACAATAACTCGGCGAAAAGGTGAAGGCTCCGGGCATACGGTCTGAGAATCCGACTGAAAACCTCTCAGAAAAGAAGTCCAATCAAATGCCAGAAAGTGTCAGAATGGACCTTCTTGCGATATGTATATCCGGAGAATCTCCTAACAACAGACTAGCTCCCGTCCAAGGGAGTTTTCTGGAGGATTCCGGATTCATTGGGGTTGCTGCGCGCCCCTGTGATGGGCCGCCTTAAGTCCTGGAAGGAGCAAGCCTTGTCGCTGTACCCGAAGGAAAGCTGCCGCGAAGCTATTTTGTGGTCCAGTGCTACCCTGCGTATACATTTTGTTGAAAACGTTAGAGATCCAGAAAACGACCTTAAAGGTGTGGGAGTGGAGAGTTCTCTGCGGACCAAAGGTCTATTGACTAGCTGAGGCGGACGGATTTCATTTCCATTCGGGGTGGAGTGCGTTTTTCCAGACTTTTCTTCCAGATCTGGACCACAGCTCCACTTATCTGAACCAAAACTGTCCTATTTTTCAATCTGGAACCAACTATACGCTTTCTTCCAAAATAGTAGCAGGGTGTTTAGACGTACTCCAGAGCCTGACCAGAAGAAACGAGGTCTCGCTCTGCTGGGTCCCCGGACACTGGGGTATCGAGGGAAATTAGGCTGCAGACAGCCTCGCGAGGGAGGGGTCTGAGACTTTGTTCCAGGGTCCAGAACCCTTCTGTGGCATCTCTTGGTCCACCTCCAAGTCCTTGATAGAAGACTCCCCGGTCTTAGACAGGCTAAAGATCTTATAAGACCCTTTGCCTTAAGAGGCACTATTACTCTAAACAGAGCGGATCTAAGGCTGCTGGTGGGATATCTCACTGGCCATGTAGGACTGCGGTACCACCTCCACAACCTAGGTCTGTCTCAAGAGACAGAATGCCGACTCTGCTTGGAAGGCGACGAGACTTCCACACATATTCTTTGTGAATGTCCTGCTCTGATCTGGCTTAGAAGAAGAACGTTTATCAGAGAGTTCTTGAGCCCTGCCCAAGTCCGGTCTTCATCAATTAAAGACCTTCCTGCCTTCATTCGGAAGGCCGATAGTCTGTTCCGCTGGTGTGGTACGTACACAATAGGCCTAACTTGGCCGCAGTATTCACCACATGGGTTGCCCCCTCACTCCTTATAATAATAATAATAATAACTATACGCATTCCCAAAGTTTTGTTTAAATCGGTTGGCCGATTTCGGAGATTAGCGTGCACGAACATCGTGACACGTAATTTTTATATATTAAGGTCTTTCTCAAGTTACGGCGCAGAATAAAGGGACATGTAGTGGCCTACCTATATATAGTGGTTGGCCAGTAAATATTAAAAATTGTATATGTATTTACATTTCAGTTATTCTATGTACATATATACAACGGATGAGTTGCTAATTGCAACTAAACTTAAATGTTTCCTTATATAGGCTGGAGATATTCCATTGCCTAATTAACGTAGACAAGGAAATATCTCCAGCCTGCTATTTTTACTATTTACTATGGGACACCAGGTAGCTGCTACAATAGCCTACCTGGGTCCCATAGACAATTGCTTGACCCCTGGGCTCTCATCTGCAATGTCATTGGCTAATGTTTTATTTGTTTACCCAGATACCAGCCTGTTCCCGTAGTCAATCCTAGACTTATACCAAAAATTTCAGATTTGGATGGTTTATTTAACTCTTATCCAGTGTATATAAATCTCACATTTCGGCTTCTCCTTACTATTTTTCAAAAAAACCTGGTTGATCAATTCTTAACCGATTGCTTGGAGAACTTCAGGATATACTATGTTCAATGTTTTTCCAATTGTAGTAAGGATGTCAATATTTTTGGAGAAACCTTCATACAGCTAACCGGGAAATGACACTTATTTGGCAAAATTCGTTAGCCCCGCATTTCTGAATTTATAAGTTTTGATCATAAAATCGTTATTTGCTACCTTTGAAACCCCCCTTTGAAACCACTTTCATTAGAATCGGAACAAAATTTAGAAAATTGGTCCGCCATATTTATAAGTTTTGACCACAAATTCGTTATTTGCGACCTTAAAAACCACTAGATACCAATTTTTATTGGAATCGGTAGAAAATTTGGCTAAATCAACCATATTTCCTCGGCCATTTTGAATTTCGGTCATATTATAGCGGCCATTTTAAATTTTTCAAAATTGGGCTTTGAGGTGTATTATGTGAGACCCCCACAGACCTTCATGCATAATTTCGCAGCTCTGCGATAATTTTCAACGAAGCTCTCCATGACAGCGCCATCTAGGACTGGCTTTAGAAAGAAATAGAATAGCCTAGGTTTTTTCTGTTAAAGTAAATAGCACATGGTTAAAGTTTCATTGAGTTCGGTAGTACGGTGTAGGAGCCTATTGCGAACCTACGGGCATACACACACTAGTCGTTAAGTTTTCTGAAATTATCCAATTTTCTGCGCAATTTTCTTAATTTTTTTTTCCGTACGCAAGTATAACAGAAATTTGAAAAGTATAAGAACAAAGTATAAGAAAAATTTGAAAATAAAGATGAATGAAATCAGTAAAGTCGTTTTCACGTTATGAAACAGAGTTTCATTTATATATATATAGATTTACAAAAATTTTAGACTTAATAAATTATAACTCCATTTAAAATTTAAATTTTTCACTCAACGCTTAAAAAATTTAAACCTTGACTCGAAAAAAATGCAATTTAACTCGATCTGTTGATAATGACAACTCAAACCGATTGTAGCAATCTTAATGCTGTCATCACCAAGCCTTATCTCGGATACTGTACATTTTTCATCTTTTATTTTAAGCTCAAATAAAGAAATGGCCACAAAAGCGAAACAGGTGTAATTAATTTTCGCTTCAGGTGAATGCACTGTGATTCATTATGTAAAATATGGTTACGATGTATGGTCTTGATTGATCGATTGTGGTTTAGCATAACGAACTGTCGATTAAAGATTGCAAAATTCCAATTTTTATGCCAATATGTTGTTGGACATTTTTGAGATTCGAAAGGTGTGATATTTTAATATTTTATGTGGCTAAAAATTTTGTTGAATTTTTAAATGTTATCAGTACCAAAGAAACTTTAGTGGTAGTGCAGTGACGAAATGACTGTAACTGTGAAATAAATTTATGATTCTAATGCAATTATCTTTTTCTTTTATGCAGTCTATGTGCTGGGTAAATTTATTTTATATTATCACTTATGCTTAGCAAAACTGTCCTTCGAACAAAAGCAATCAATATAGTTCAATCAATCGGTGAAAAAACTTATGGTTTCGTAACATAATTGTGGAAGTTTTTATTTCAATGGTTCTTTATGTTTTTTGAGGTGCTGAATCTAAATTCCAAGTTGTTTGCCTTTTAGGAGGACATCTTCAGAACGAAAAATGCACAAACTACAAAATTGACAAACTGTTAAAAGATGGGAAACAGACGAGTGTTGTGAGTGAGATTTGAAATCTTTCATTCAAGCCAGTAAGAAGAGACAGGATGGTAAGTACAATCAAAGTGCGACTATTGTGTTCGATGGGTACTCGGACGCACAGAATAGTACCACGTTCAAGGAATGCTTGTAAAGGTCAGCCAAAAAACAGTCCGTGGAGATACAACTTAGTAGCACACCAACAGTTTCTCAAGTAAATTTTTAATCGACTGGGAAAAACAGGGATAGGCTGATCACCATGCTAGCGGAAAAATGCAGTAAGCATAAAATCGCTTCCGAGATGGCAGCGGGTAGTGCGGCGGTAGAATGCCTGCCTTTGGCTCACAAGAGTGTCGCAATTTTAGGGGAAGATGTTCATCTTCTGGCCATAATGTTGGGTCTCCAAACTGCCAAAAATGTATATTTCCTCAAACCAAAGAGAGAATCCCTCAGCTACTCTATCATTCGGGAAGAATGTTGCTAACCAAATGCTCTTCTTCCACACGAGGAATGGTTGCGACTCTACGTCTGCGTTATTCAGCCCAGGCAAAGTTAAATTTTCCATTTAAAAATCGGGATCTCGAATCTTACATAACTAAATTTGATCCTACAGTCCATCCAAAGGAAGTAGTAGCTGTTGCTGAGAATATTCTGACTGCCCTTTATGGTGGATACCGCTCAACAACAACAGCCTACAGGGCAGCAGCAAACACGGCTTCAGCTCAACAGCACGCCTTCAGAGTTTACCATCAAGTACATAATGGAGCGGAAACAGCTTGGATCCAGAGCAGTGGAGGCGGAAGTTGACACTGAAACCACCGACTCCCTAGAGGCTTCAGCTTATATTTTGCAAATGCAAGACAAATTGCCGAGGTCGGTGTGAGTATAGGCAAAGAGGACTGTTCTGCACGAAACTGTGCCAGCAATGTATTGCGAATGAACTGCGTATGCTGAGGCTATAATTGCCGATTCCGAAATAACGAAAGCCTAGCCAGAGTACTGCCCGTCGTTTTGTTGCCCATAAAACCTCTTTGCTCTAGAATCACATAAAGATGACCCGATTAAGAATATCAAGCTCATCAAGGGCGTTAGCGGTCTCAAACTAACGTGGATTAGGTCCTACGAGATTTGATCGCACTGATTGTTGCTTGGTAGAATAAAAATGCACTTGTTAGCTTTACTTTAGTTTTCGTAGCTGCATGCCGATTTAGTCGTACATACAGTACTAAACCATGGGCTTACACCTCAGATTCTGGTACTTCACCAAACAAGGCCACCCTGTCCTATATAACGTTCATGGCGTAAACAAAATCTGATTAAACTTCTGGTTCTGAGATTTATTCTATAACGACCCGAGAAAAATAAAAAATGACCTTACAACGGGCGAACATTGGCCGCTTTGCTTTTTAGGGGCATTTGAAGGATGTAGAATTTTTAATCATTTTTAATGGGAGCACACACCGTTTCACAATGGGCAAACTGGACCAAAATATTTAAATGAACAAGTATTGAACTGTACAAACGGGCATACGACGGCAAATTTGAGCCATATAAATAAATTGTTCCAAATGTATTGTTTTATGTTTTTTATGGGAACTTGCTTGATTTTCGTTATGTACAATTGTCCTTTGGATTTATCCTACTTAAAGATAATCGATGCCCAAAAGAAACGTGTGCGCCAGTCGTCGATTTGTTGTAGGTGAAGCGTGTGGTGCTTGTTGATTTCCGTTGATTTGGGAAAAAAATAAAGCATCTAATATCAGAGTGTGTTGATAAAAATTTTGAAATGTTTGAATTTGAAGATATGGGCACCGGATGTTTCTCAATAAATACGTGGTGAGTTTTGAGACGTATGTTTAATTGCATTATATAAACCGTAGGGGGTGGTGTGTGTGTGTCCGTAACATGGCCGAAGACTATGTTTCAATCACGGTCGGTGTTCGCCCGTTGTAATTCAATTTTTTTTTTACTCGGGGTTGAAAGTTGTAGAATGTCCTCGCTGAAGACTATTGCCCAGGTGGTGATCTCAATCTTAGCCAGGTGATGAACTTGATGACATTTTCTACTTAAAGATGCGGCGGTACCAAATTACCAAATTCAGCAGTCACAAACGCTGCCGCTAGCAAATCTTGCTTAGTTTAGTACCAAAGCCAGTTTGGTTTTGCGCCAGCACACTAGCGCGAGATCTACAAGCTCCGGTGCGGGCCAACAGATAGATATGTATGTAAACCCTCCTTTTTAGATTTCTTATGGGGTGGTATCAATGAAGTCTGACATCTAATGCAATTCCTACAGCAATTCAATTATGTCAAGGAAATGAAAATAATGCAAAATGTAAAAACGTGTAACGAAACCCAAGATCTTTCCATAGCAATCTGATCTCTTTCTTTTGTCTCCTTATGATCGACGAATTAGGAAAAACGAAGATCAAATTTGGGAAAAATGCAGCTATACCGTCAAGTAAATAGTCCTGTTATCGTAATATCCATCAAATTGCATCAAGTTACGGCGATTATTCGAAGAAGATCGTTGATGAATAGGAAGGAAGGTTAGCGTCAAGAAAGGAAAATGCAAATGCCATGTGTAATACATCGTTGGATAGGTCTTTTTGAGCTGAATATAAGTTACTATGGTTCGAAATCTTTGTCCACTCTGAGTAATACGGTCAGAACTGTACAAAGATAGAGGTTTACATATCACCCTGTATTTTTGTAACCGTATAACCTATTTCCATGAATAAGATATCAAAGAAGCAGAATTCCTCCACCTATCTATGATGGTAAAATCTATCTTACCAACATTTGGAGTTATAAGTCGTCAATCACCTAGGTATTTTTTTCGAAAACGGTAAGTGAAGTTGACATTTTTGTTAAAAAAAACCCCCCAAGTTTCTGCTTTCAGAATTCATTAGTTAAATAACTTATATTAAAAAATCATTTATAAATTACTTTCCAAAGCATAATAATTATAAAATCATCGCTGTGCTATTTGAACAACCTTTTAAGTTACTTCAATTTTTTACATTGTATCTATAGAGTTTCTGCTGATGTAACATTGCTAATTAGAAATACTAAGCTTTGGGAACATTAAATTACTCGTTAAATGTGTAATTTGTGTACTCTTCTACATTCATTTAATGCGCCATTGGAGTTTACACTTAAACAACAGAATTAGAAACTAAAATACTCCTGAAATTGTAAATTTAATTTCACCAAAAGTTTTTATGGGCGGATCCACGGAAGCCTTAAGAACGTGACACTGTTGTCTTACGATATTCTATTTCTTCAAGTCATTTTACTCCCAATCATTTATTTTGTAATTAAAGATGAAAATATCAATGATACACGAAAAAAGATTGTTTCGTTTTTCGTTATTTACAATAACAACTAAAGATAACCTTAAAAAACTGAATAAATTTTGCCTTCGCCCGAAAACAAGTTTTTAAGACATTACAATCACCTCAAAAAAAAAAAAAAAACTCAAAATCCAGATTATTATATTTTTTCCCCGTCAAAGCCGATAATAATAAAAATTGTTTATCTTTTGTTATTAATAACCTTGAAAAAGGTGGATTTCATCGGAAAAGAGCAACTCTTTATCACTAATAATCGCTCGACTATCTTTAAGTGGAGCCACCTCCTCAGTGTTACGTCCAGTAGCAGGTATTTATTACTGTCTTCGTCCTTCATTATCACGATAAATACTTGCGCGTTTTTTTTTCAGGGTTGTTCCTCTTCATTCTTAAAAGCATTTTTTAGCTGTTATCTACTTAAGCCCTTAAAAGTATTTTCATCCATTACGCCACATATAAGGACTATCATTACAGCGGTGAGAAGGAAAAAATGTTTTGCACTTATTGATCCACTTATAACGAGGATCGTGATCAGTTTAAGTTGAAATGTGATCTTCAGTCATAAGTGTTGTAGGGGTGTACGGGGTATCTTTGTTTTACTAAGATGAAATTTTTCGTGCACAAGTGTGTAGATCTTAAAGATCTATGATAGAAAAATGAATTAGTGAAATATAGAATGCGAAATATCTGGGGATCTGGTGCTAGTTAGTATCATGGCAGGAAGTTAGAAGTTACTCAGAAAAAACATAAAAACTATAAAACTGGTACATATATTAACTATATATTGATTATTGAAAGGGTAGTCGGATAAAAAATGATTAGACACTTCTTCTTAATTCTTGCCGCCCAGATAAAGAATGAGTTTAATGCTCTTGTTGATTGAGTTCATTATGAGTTTCTGATCATGAAGATAAGGTCTGTCGTGTTTTTGGGGTGCATTAACGAAAGCATAACAATAAGGCAGAGTATTGTCATAAGCAATTAGAAGGGATGGAGAGAAGGTCGTTTAAAAAGATTAAGAAGGGTTGGATATAAAATGGTAGGGCTAAACCCCAGAGAACACCGATTGAGATGCTGGGTGGTTATAGATTCATAAATGTAGGGAGAAGAGAAGTAGTTATTAGAATATATGGCGTTACTTAGAGGGGTTGCTGGATCAATTTTGCTTCGGTCTGGGCTAAACATGAGCCAATTTCCAAGCACCAGGATAAACTTAATAAAAGCACAAAAGAGCGAAGCGGTTTTCGCAGAGGGTAGAGCAAAGATGAGTCAAATGTCTTCAATATAATAGGGGGTATACAGGGGCGGCGCTTTCATAGGTGCAAATGGTGCGCTTGCACCGGGCGCAATTGGTCGAAGCGAAATTTCACACAACAGAAAGTAGTCCAGGCTTAAGACTAAATCTGACTAAAACTAAAGAAATGCGGATAAATGCAAACACCATTGAACAGGCAGTGTTGAATAATCATGTCGTAGATAAATTGAAGACAAATTCAGCTACCTCGGTAGTATAATTACCGAAAATGGCGGGGCATATGGAGATCAACGGAGATCTCAACTAACACCACATTGCGGCTGTTCAACTCCAACGTTAAGGCAGTTCTTTTGTACGGTTGCGAAACATGGAAAGTCACCCAATTCATCACAGGGCGCCTACAAGTCTTCATCAACAGATGCCTGCCAGATCCTAAAAATCCGCTGGCAAGATAGAATTTCAAACGAAGAACTATGGTGCCGTGCCGGCCAAAAAAGGATAGACGACCAAATCAGGCGAAGGAAATGGAATTGGGTTGACCACACCTTGCGACGTGAAAACGAAAATCTAGCGAAACAGGCCCTTGACTGGATCTGCAAGGATCCCGTCGAGTCCGAAGACCTAGAACAACGTGGAGGAGAACAAGCAGAAGGTGTAACAACTGGGAGATCCTGGTCGGAGCTGAGAGCTGAAGCTGAGAGCTTGAGGACGTGTGGATGGTGCACTTTTGAATTTTGCTCCACGATTTGTTATAAGAGGTAAATGAACGAAATTGGGACAACAAAATTCCTTGTTGCGATAATCCATCTTTAATTGTTTTTTTTTGTTTATTCCACACTGGGCTGTAATCGCCCATTCCCTTTTGAAATTAGATGAAAAGTCGCATGGGTTTTCACAAGAACCAACTTTTAGAACCACCTATCAGAATGATTTAGCTTGTTGTCTTTTTTAATCTTAATTTTCCCTTCTACCATTTCCCTTTCCTTTCTTCTCCTAGAAAAGGGGAAACATAGATTCAAAAATCCGGTGTAAAAATTGGTTCAAAATCTGTCCACCCCATCGTCTTCTCTTACTCCTTTCTCAGCAAACGAACTTTTCAGCAAATTTTTGTTGGTCTGCTGTTGGTCCGTGTGAGACTGCCAATGCAGATTTTTTTATGTTATACGCGTTTGTGTGTGGTTAGAAATTTTTTTCTTTGGAAAAAATAATGAAAGGAAAGGTAAAATTAACCCTTTTTAACCACTTTTATTTTTATATTAGTTTGACTTTTGCAAACTATGAATATCGTTTCTTCCATCCAGCGAGCGTTTGTGTCTTTTTCCAGTTCCTTCACTTCGATCAAAACTCAACTGTTTATGGGGCGCAATATGCACCGGGCGCAAATGGTGCCAGCGCCGGCCCTGGGGGTATATTTTCAGGTCCAGTGGATTTATTTTGAGGCACTCATACAATACCTCACGAGTCAACAATAAAACCCCGTGCATTGCTTGAAATGTTCGCTCGAAAACGAAGGGTAAGATGGCAGTTTCAGGTAAACAAGAATTCAAGATAAACAAATTCAAGCCAGTACAATCGACTTTGAGTTTGGTTTCGTCCAACAATTACATGAAACGTTTAGGGGAGGGGGCCAGTCCGAATCTCAGCCAATCTCATGTGGGGTAGATGGGGGCTCGCCAATATCAAGTAATTTTTGCCAAGACAAGCTTAAGAGTCAACCTTTGTACTACCAGTTTGTCTTGATGTTAAGGCCATGGTGCAATGTCAAGTAGGAAGAATAGAGGAGAATAGCAAAGGTTAGAGGGGGTCTGGGGGATGCTCAAGGAAATGTCGATAAACCTTATTTTTGAGCTCTAAGATGTTGTACGAGTTAGGATGACTGTTTGATATTACTTCACAGTTGAGTTGTTCTATTCATAAACGAACTTTTAGATCGTATGGGGTCCGAGGGGATTTGGCTGTAGGGTATGGGGTTGGGCCGAGCGGGCTAGTCTTGTGTTGCCATACCATAACGATAAAGTATAGAGACGGCTGTTACATTCCTACGTTGGCTTAAAGGAATGAGTTTGACGGCACGACTTGAGGCAAGCCAAGATCGTATTTGGGGCTGCTGCCAGGATACACTAATTGTATTCACGGCGGAACCGAATGTATGATTTGTAGGTTGTTGCAGTAGAGCTCGTGCTTTCAAATGGGGTTGACAACCGAAAACCATGTACTGGGTATACACTACCAATATTAGGCGTATGGTAACTTATGGACCTTTAGTTTGGTGGCACAGAACGGCGCTAAAGGTTTCATAATCAATTTAAGCAAAATGCAACGGATGGCCTGCCTTTCCATCACTGGAGTCTGCCTTTCCGAAACTTGTTGGAGCCATCCGCAATTCGCCGACGGCAGCGCTAAGGTAGAGAAGTCCGCCATGATCACGACGCTGCGGCTGAAAGCGAATGGTTGCATGGGTGCTGGTTTTGGGCGAGGACATTTTATTATAATTAACATTATAGAAGAGATTCTGGAAGCGGGATGTTCTCGTACTGCATGCCCTTCAAAATCTCAAAATTGTGCAGTTACAGGATAGGCTGACCTTGATTTTTCTTAGTGTATTGCCAGGTGGACTAATATGGCACACGGAAGGTCCCGTAGGCCCAAGTCGCAATTAGTTTGGGACTGCCAACGTGCTCTTGGTGAGCTGGTCGTTCTCAATCAAGTTACCCTTGTCTGGGTCTCGGGCCTCCGGGGCTTCAAAGGCATCGGAAAGTGCGGATGCCCTGGCTAAATATGGCTGTGATATTGCATTCATCGGTCCAGAGCCGGCCATTGGGGAATCCATCAGCTTGCATCGAAGGCCCCTCGTCGATTGGATTTTTTAAAATGAGAAAATCCTCACGTGTGCTTATGAGGGTGGGGGGGGGGGGGGGTTGTCCAGCCGCCTTTACGCCTTTTTACATCTCGAAAGGAAGATTGTTTCTATGTACTGGCTGGAGCAATAACAGCTTTAACTTATTTTTTACTTTTTAGTTTATTTTAAAATAAAAGCGTATTTTTAGTTTTTTTTAAACTAAATTTTTTGATTTTCTACTTTTTAGTCTATTATATGCCTCCCGACATTTTGTGGTGGCGGCCATATTACATTTAAAAATAACCACACACAGCTTACTGTATTCTACCTGTTGTACTCTTTCATTTGATTCCCATGTCATGGGCTCGGTGCAACACAATTGCAAAAATTGGCCGCCATCTTGAAATCGCCTTCTTGATATTTTTACAAAATGGTTAGATTGCATAAAGTACGTATTCATGATGAATTAAACTCAGGTTGAGCCCGAGTTCAACTACATGTAGACGGTAGTTGAGTTGAGCTAGGGTCGACTCAGCTCTGCTAACTGGGTTGAGTTTAAAATATGCATACAGACGTGAGTTCAGTAGTTGGATTTAGATGACAGCAGCATCTATATGTTTTGTTATTGATTTGACGTTGATCGGTTGTTTTTTTTACTTTTTAGTCTATTATAAGTCTTCCGCAGTTTTGTCTTGGCAAATGCACAAATCAACCGCCATTTTGGTGCCGCCGCGCGCCGTCTTGATTTTTTTTACAAAATGGTCAGATTGCTTGTCATCTAAACTAAACGCGTATGCAAAATTTCAGATCAATCAGAAACCGAGAAGTGGGTCAGTTTTAACTTCAAAGACTTTGTTACATAGTTACTAGTGAAACTAATAAAACGTATTAAAAATATAACACCGGTAAAAATTGCCGCCCTGAAAAGGCTTGCATTGAGGCTGATTTGGGTATTGAAATCGTTGCTTGGATAAGGGCCCGGACTGAAGACCTCACGACCAAAGGTCTTAAGGAGTAACTTAATTGAAGCAGTAATTATACAACAATTTGACAAAGATGAGTCACTTTAACAGTCGACACTCTTCTAACATGAAAATAAATATTTTCGTGTTAACATTTTGTACACCTATCAAATCAATAATATTGATAAGTCTATTAATACTTCTAGTTCAAATATTTTCAATTTACAAACTAAGGATTTTTTACTAAAATTAATTGAAACTTTCCCGCATCGCAATACGTTATTTCTATATGATGAACACCGCTCTGTTTACTTTTCTGTGTTACGCAAACCTCTGCGAAACATTTACAATCGAAAATTTATCAAAAAAAAAAAAACCAATCGCGAATCGATAACAGAATTACGGCGAAGTGCTGATAAGTTATGAGTCAATTTTCGAAAGAAATAACATTACTGACACAAAACAGCGCTTCGCTATCACCCTGCCCTTGTAAGCAGTCCGCGTGAAGGATAAAAAATGCGAGATAACAGAAAAAGAGTAGCGACAATTCATTCGGCGATGTTCGAGCATCGATGGTTCATTTCCATTTTAATGGAAAAATGAAGAAAAAAAATTGCCCACCTTTGTCGGAGCAATGAAACCACCGGAGCACCGCATCATCGCGAAGTCCGGAGTGATGCGGAGGAAAGGTAACGAATTACAACGCGTACGCACACTCTTGATAGCACATACGACAGCAGCGATTTGCACGAAACACGCGAATGATTTACCTGACATACAGAGAGGCACATACTCGACATGCTACCTGCCAACTACTGTTACACACTCCCCCTTCTGCCGTGTGCCGGTGGTAGATGCCAGCCAGCCAGCGATCCAGCCAGGTAAAGGTAACTCCGGGCAGACTTATGACAAACGGTCGAACAAGCTCCGGCTACAAGGAAAGTGTAAACACACGGCACATGGCGCCAGCTGGCATTGTTGGCGAATCTTGGCGGCGAATTCAGATTTACCTGGGGCCGATGTACCCGGCTGTGTAGCGTTGCGTATCTGCGTGCTGCTATCTGTCAGATGAAATAAATGGCAGCCGCGGTTTGCCCCATGAAATCTTTTCCCTGCTACGGCTGCCGGTGCTGCGGTCCAGGGATTAGGTAAGCGCTACATACTCTTGGTACGATATCTCGAGCCGCCAGGTACAAAATTTTAATCCGTAAAAGGTAAACACCCAAGGACATGCCTAGACGAGGTGGTCTCTAACGCACTGCCGTTGCCCCATCTTTTGCGGCTTACAATTAATTCGAACTCTATGGCAACTAACGAGGCTCGGATGCGCGCCGGATGATGAAGATATTGTGTAAGGGATTAATTAATTCTAAGCGGAGCCCTAAAGGGTGGGGGAGGCGTTGCCACTGGTTTCTAATTAGGCTGCATTTTGGCCTGTGTGATCACGAACGTGTCGCGGGAGGATATCGCAGGACAAAGTTTAGATAACAACTTACATACACTGGCGATGTATGAAACGCGAGGTACTCTAGGGGATTAAAGGGGACACAAGCAGCTTCCAACTAGAACTGATTAATTTCACATTTGAATTTACCTGATGTTGTTATAGCGATTAGGCAACCCTTTAAAAGCGAGTTAATTCCGTATTCATAGAGCAACGAATACCTGAGTATCACATGAAACTCTGCAGATTCTTTCCAAATTGGAACGTGGATAATGACTAATCATGCAGTTGCAGTAAGTCTAAGCCGAAATTTTGATTCCTTGCAAAATGTGGAGCTCAATTTTGGAGTCCATATGACTAATTTACATAGTTGCATAATTCAACAGAATGGACGAAGCCTTCAAGACTGGAAATAGCCCCATTTTAGCTCTCCATATTATCGAAACTATAGATTAAATTTAACCTTTTAATTTTCAGGTTGCGCCTTAAATGGCCAGGAAAATGAAATGACACACGAATTGGATCTCTGACACTTTCCTTATTAAACTTACAAATAATATTCTCAATAATGGTGTCCAAAGTGGAGGTTATAAATGGGAAAACTGAATAGATTCGATTAAAACAAAGTCAAACTGGCTAATTGGACATCACTCCAAAATGAACCTGTATAGAAAAAGATCAGTCTATGGTCAAGCCGATATGGATGTATGCTGTGGAGCCTTTGGGGTTGAATTCATAAATCAAATCGAGACCTAACTGAACGCAATAAATTTCTTCGAATGATCACCAACGCTTACCGCTAAATATGTGACTAAAGAAATACACAAATGGATTAGAGTAACAATCTGGTCTGGTTGGTCTTTATATCTCCAATGCTTTTGATAACTTGTGGTACTCAGCTCATTATTGTTATTGAGTTAGTAGCAAAGAACTAGATTGAGTTTCCCTTCCGGGCGTTCAATCAAGATTGTAAATATTTGATGGTGACTATATACACCATCTCGACTGGCATCCTTTAGGGTTGTATACTATTACTGCCCCGCTCATTTTATAATCTTTACTAGCTGGGACCCGGTACGCCTCGTTGCACATAAGTATAAGCAAATAGTATCCAAAAAAAAAACATCCATTGACTTGGTATTTTTCGAGATATGAATTTTACACAGATGAAGTGCCTCAAAGAACGGATACATGGGTCTTGAGACGGCCGCCATGGATCTAACGGTATAATGAGTATAATTTATTGCTTTATTGTATTTCAATTTTATTCCAACAGCGTCATGGCCTACCTATTGTTTGACAGAGGCGTAAATTTGAAATTATCACAATTTTACATTTACGAAGCTGTTAAACAATAAGTAGGCCATGACCCTATTGAAACTAAATTGAAGTGACAATTCCCAAATTTACCTATTTTTTAGATTTGTCAGCTCTTCCTTTTGGCCTACGACATATTTTCAGACCAACCAAATATACAGAAAAAATTTCATAAAAATCGGTCAATGACACGAGATTTTTATATACATATTTAGATAAATAACCAATCTAATTCATAGCTTCGGTTATCAGAGTACTCTACGTTACTCGTTCGATAATTTTTTTATTTGAAAGATTAAGCTCAGGAGCTACCTTTGTCATATCGCTCAAGTCAAGTTTTTCAGTAGCAATTTTAGCTTCTAGGACCACTGAAAGATAGGTAGGATAACGGGAGCATGATTCTGCTAGCAAAGAAAGTCGAGAGTCTTTTGGGCTCTTTAATGCGAACTAGTTTGGAAATACCGGAAGGACAGGTGAAAGTTTAACAGATCTCAATCTAAATCTGGAATACATAAGCAGCGTAAATTGGGAAATTAGGATAGGTTATCCACCCGCCGTTTTCAAGGTGAAATTATGGCCATAGAAGAATGAGTCGAAATATGTATCTTTAGTACCATAAATGGTTCTACTCTCTTTATCCATTCTGACAGTCAAGTTTCTTTCAGGGCACTAAGAGGCTTTGAGATGGAATCAAAAACTGTGTAGTAGTATTGTCATGTCATCAAAGTCCTCGCCATGGATAACTTTATTATTATGTGTAATGGATAACGAACTTCTTAGCCAACAATTTTACGTACTCAATGTACTCATATATTGGACCAGCACTTACCTGTGGCATATCAATGTGCCATTTAAAATCGGCTTTTAATGATTGAAAAAATAAAAAAAAAATAATCTAACAATACTATGTAGATCAATCTACAGGAACTGCAGCAGATGCAAAATTTCATTGAAATTGAGAACGTCAGAGCCTTTGAAGTAATAAAGATCATCTTAATAAGTTAGGCTGAGGCTTTTTACCTAAAATCTTCAGAGCACTTTTTTATGTTAAAATACGTTGGTTTGGAATTACCTTTTATGGCTTAAAAAAGGGCATTAAGGAACTAAGATGTTTACGGGATTTTATTGCAGGGATCGTTCAATGGGTTATTAAAGAAGAAAAAACCGCGAAGTGCTATTAAATTAGAGGGTGGAAATTGGAGATATGGGTCAAAATGGACCTTTTTTAGTTTTGCAATCTGGGTCGCCATCAATCATTCTAGCGACAGCATTTCCATATTGCAAGCGACGCGGGTTGTCCGTTGGCAACAATCTTTGAGTAAGCTGCACTTTGTGTGGAAAAAGATGAAGAAATTGTTTCATTATCCTCTTTAGAGTCGTTCCAGCCGCGTTTAACTCCAGAGATCTTCGACAACAATCTCTCTTACTGCTTCAAAAACTTCAATGGAGCATCGCGGAAGCCGTTGAATGGGACGCTGGCGAGTGGGTACAGACCCGTACTCAAAGAAATTCTTCACCAAACTACGAATTATGTTGTCTGAAGGCGCCGAATTTCTTCCATATTTTTTACGATATTGCATGCACAGTTATCACAATTGAACGATTGTTTTTAATGTAAAGCGTTCCACATACTTAAATGATGCAGCAATAAAAACTTTACATTCAAAATTATTTTTAATTTTTTTGTGCATTTTAAAATAAAAGCGTATTTTTTAGTTTTTTAAAATATCTATTAATTTTTATTTTCTACTTTTGAGGCTTCTGCCATTTTGTGGTGACGGTCATGTATCTAAAAAAAATCATTGAGGGCGATTTTCTTGAAATACATGTTTTGCACTTAAGCACTTCTGGATGTGTACTGTAGAGTTGCAAAAATTGGCGGCCATCTTGGAATCGATTTTTTTTACAAAATGGTCAGATTCTTGATCACTTGAACTACGAATGTATGGAAAATTTGAAGTCGATCGTTTATATGTTCTGCTTTTTAGTATATTATATGTCTTTCGCCATTTTGTGTTAGCCGCCATTTTGAATTTGGAATGACGCCACACAGCTAATTGTATTCTACATACCTGTCATATCTTTTCATTTGGTTCCCATGCCACCGTCATCTTGATTTTTTAGCAAAATGGTCAGATTGCGTTGCAATCCAAACTACACGTGTATACAAAATTTCAGCTCAATCGGATAACGGGAAGTGAGTCAAATTTTACTTCCAAGATTTTCTTACATAGTTACAAGTCAAGCTAATAAAAGCGTAATAACGATGAGAAAATCCCAAATTGTTTGGAACGATCTAATAAAATAAATTTCACCTCAATACTTAAATAAATTTTGTATTTTACACGAAGAGTGACGGGCGCATATAATTGAGTTAGTTATGTTGGTTTATTAGTGGGGATCCTTTAGTTGCAAAGATAAGATAAAATCGTCGAGTATCAAGTGTCTCCATTTAAATTTCTGATATATAGTAAATACTTTTAGATTATTATATAATTGAAATCATTTGAAAGGTGACAAAATTCCCACGATAAGAAATAGTAACAAGATCCCGCTTCCACACAATTCAAAGTCTTCAATCTCCTTGAAAACCTTAATCCAAGCAAAATCCGAACTATCTCCCAACAAAATCAGCCACAAACAATACAGAATTGATTACCCATGATTTAATCCAGTTCTGGTCAATTATTTTGTACAAATATCGGTATGTCGGGCGATTCCCATAATTTATAGCGATTCAATTGAGGACATTTACATAAAAGATGATCGAGTCACATTAGCGGCTGCGTCCGATAGTATCGCAACGTCCACCGATAATTGACTCGGATAAATTCTAATGTCTCCACTGTGACACTATTCCGCGTCCATGGGATCATTTATAACTCGGCTGGATAGAAAGCCACAAGAATCAGAACCAGGCTGGAATTCCTGAATGATATAAAGATAAAATTAATGGTCTCGTTTTTATCGCGTTCACTATTTGTATTTAGTTATTCTCAGCTGCTAGAAGTTTCTTAAGGTTTTATTGTAAAATAATGCCGAGAAGTTCGTAATCCATTCCCGGTTTTTATTGAACTCTGATGGAGGAAGTCTCATAATTTTTCTTTTTATTATTATTAAAAAAAAAAACAAAACAAAAAAAACTACGATTCCATTTGTGCGTTAAAGATTCATGCTTTTGCAGCTCGATTTTTAACTTGATTAGTAGATATCGCTTTTAGGAAGAGTTTAATGACAGAGTTTATCTAGAGAATTTCAAATTAAATATACTGTTGATAGATTTTGTTTACACAGAACTTTTATGGCGGTGTTAAGTTTCAGAAAATGTGCGATAAGTTCTAAGTTTAAGACGCTCAACACTCTTTTCGAAAGGCATCAATTATTTTCACTACAAATCATTCTCTTTACGAGTTTAGATAGAAAAGTATTTGATCCGAGAAAACAATGAAACTACTGGAAAATGACTTTGTTTTTCATCGCAATCGTAGGTTGATAGGTATAATAGCGCCCTTCTAGGTAATATTCTCACCGAAATTGTAATCAAATTACGACTTAAAATAGTTCCAAGGAAGCCAAAACACTAGTCAGAACTATTGTTTTGATCTTTCGTTCTTATTAACCCTGAGAATTTAATGTAGCTTTAAACAATGAGTTTTCATAACAGCCCATTTCTTTCTTATTTTTTCAATATAAGTATGTACATACATACATATAACAAGCATCTGAACTCCGTTTTTCCAATTTGGTGAAGTTTAAAAGGGTAAAAATATGGTACCCGCTTTTTGGAGAAGAGGAAAAAAGTAAATAGACGATATAGAAAACATACTTTGTACTGAAACACGACTTGCTGCATGCATTGCAGAGATTCAAGTTTAATATGGCATTCCAAGAATTACAAGTTTTTTGCCCTCACGCACGGTCATGAAACTTACATCAGTGGTTCAAACCGTTCAAACGAGTGTGTGCAGGTGGGGCATACTCGTATACCTTATTTTTCACCGATCTTACGTTCCATCCTGTTGGGCAATCCATCGGTTTTTCTCTTGACACTTGTGAGTGAAAAATTTGTCTTTGAGATCTAATCTGGGCGATCGTGTAATTTCAAACGATAATAGAGAATGGCACACCGTGGCAACATCTAACAGCTGGAAGAAGAGACGATTAGTCCAATTATTGGTTTTCATGTGAATATGAAATCGTCCTAGAACCTAGAATTTTTTCTCAACCTTTTTAGTGTTGCGATCCCCTGAGAAGTCAAAAATGAAGAGAAAAACTCATGGGACCCCTCGCTTCCTTTACTATAATATTGGTTGAAAGATAAAAATCCAAGTATTTGGAGCGATTTTTCCTGTAATAAACCAAAAATTGAGCCTGACGGAGATGTCCTTCCGTCAAATCGGCCCTAAAATTTAGTTTTTAGGTCGATTCTCACATATCCGCGACTGCACGGAGATGCTTCCGTGATGATTTTTTCACTGCCATTCACATAGCACTAACTTTTCTGTAACAGTGCTTAATGTTCAATGGCATCTGCAATTAATTTGAAATTTAGACAGTGATTTGTGCATCATGGAATTTAGCTCCATGAAATATCTTGCTGCAAAATCGTTGCTCTTAGATTGAGGAGGAAAAGAATAAAAATGAGACCTCATCTCATGTGGACCCTTCGGAAAGTGAAACTTAGCTCTACGAATATTTAAAAATGAGCTGAAACGTAGTTTTTCGTGTGTTTCACTAAAAAAAAGTAAAGAAGTTGATCAACACGAGTCGGTACATATGAAGTAGGACCATGAAATACATTTGGGCATTTAAGCAACCCGCATTTCGACCAATGTACTCAATTCTGCAACGCAATTCAAGACCATTTTAGCTATGAGTTAATACACACTTAAATAACGTGCCGACATTGAAGCCCTTTACATTGAAAACAATCGTTCAATTGGGAAATCTGTGCTTGCTTATCGTAAAAAATATGGGAGGAGTTCGGCGCCTTTAGTCAGCACAATTCGTAGTTTGGTGAAGAGTTGAGTACGGCATCATACTTCTTCTCTGACGTTATTTAAAAAGTAAAGTTTGTGCCAGCTGGCTGAAGAGCATTTAGGAACTCAAAGCTAACATACCAGCCGAAATAGCTGCAATTACGCTCGAAAAGCTGGCCAATGTTATGCAGGATGCTCCATTAGGAGCTGCTTTTTGCGTATGGAATTGAGGTGGTCATTTTATTCGACATTGTATTCCAAAAAGGATATACTGGTAGTAAATTAATCTTGCACACACCATACATATGTACTTTGTGATTCTGTATAAAAAATCTTACAACCAATCGTACAGAAACAGATTTAAGAGCATTTCAAATAAACTTTACCTAAATTTCTGTTGAATTCTTATTTCCGTTGAATTTAAAAACCATTTGTTTAACGTCCGGGATAAATTAAAAAAGTTCGGTGGCAACGTATATTTTGCGGGTTTAACGGACGCCTGAAGGGTATTGAGAACTGCGTCGGACGTGTGGAAGCAAGCTCAGCCTTTCCCAATTTGTTTCCATGGAATTACACCATGCCGATAATTTTTTTTCACTGATGCCCCGGTTCTCCACTGAAGTTGCCGTCATGTTACGGATATAATGTGTGGATAGAACTTTACCAGGAAAATCGTTGCTAGAGGTCCCGCCAAAAGAGTTGATGCCGGAGCGCGCAGCTGGGGAAATTAAAGCTGCACACAAATAAAAATTGCGCACATATTGATAAGAAATGCGCTTATGTATTTTCAAATTTCCCCTTCGAAATTTGTTGCGACTAGGCTAAGGGACGGGAACGGCATGCGGGGATTCTACTGCGCATGGAAAACGCGACTTTCTCGGCATCAACTCTTTTGGCGGGACCTCTATTTATCTCACATCTCACCTCTTGCACTGCTTTCAGGACTCATAGCTCTGGAAGTTGGTGGGTTGACAGTTTTAGATAGGTGAGAGTATTCTGCGTAGATTGCTGCTTTATTCATGAAAATATCTAAGAGGGCTACAAAAACACAGGGCAATATGTAAACCTCAACCAAATGATTTCAAAATGCCCTAGCGGCTAAACCGTTACAATGTGCTTAAGTGCAAATTTGACGATTTTGAGTTTATTGCATTTTTGTATTCAGTATTTTATTCTTAATCAGTGGTATAATTCTTGTCTTAAACTGAGCTGTGGTTGCTGAGTTATTGGAGCGACAAAAGTGGCTTTGTGCACAATTCTGTATCTAAAAAAATCTTTGAAGGCGATTACCTCGAAACACATATTTTGCACTTAGACACTTCTGGCTGTGTACTGTAGACCTATACGATTTTTTGTTTGTCTATCCAAGACGTATCCATATCCGGGTGTTTCAACAGTTTCAGCAATACACCCTGTATATGGAGGAGTGAACGAAAATTGTGTTTGAAGGAAAAGATACAATCACGAGCTGTATCAATTGCATAAAGATCCAAATATCATAAAAACTATAAAAATGAACAAATTTCGTTGGTAGGACATGTCCAAAGTAGCAACGAAGACACCAAGACAAAAATCATTATTAACAAAAGACCAGATGGACACAGATACCAAACGGCCAATAAAAGAATACACAAGTAGTGTAGAAGAAGATCTACGAACCCTAGGTATAAGAAATCGGAGACTTCAAGCCAGGGACCGACAGTTCTGGAGGAGGATGTTGCAGAAAGCCAAGGCTAATAACAGGCTCTGCTGGAGCTATTGATGATGACGATCAGAACTTATAAATTTAAAATGATCAGTTTTTTCACTTCCTATTAAATTCCCAAATTGCCAAATTTCCTAAATACTCGAAGAACGCCGACCCATGTAAAAAAATGTAAAAAAATAAACTTACCGCCTGATTTATTCGAGAAAATCCCGATTTTCTAAGGTAAGGCAAAGGGAAATTTGTTGGACTGGTATCTTTTTTTTATGTGTAAGTCTAAGCTCAAGTGTCACCCTTTGTACTACCAGTTCGTCATGTCGTACACGTCAAGGTCAGGTGTCTGGTAGTAAGCTTTGCTCGAAGGATAGTGAAAGGATAAAATAGATTATAGGGAGTCTGGGGGTGCATGCGGAGATGAAGATGAACCTTGCGTTTGAACTCGTTGTATGAATTCGGGAATATTGACTGTGGGAGGTTGTTCCACAGTCGAGTTGTTCTCGAAAAGAACGAAGTTCTTAACTGATTGTGCGTTAAAATTAGGGCTGTAGATAGTGTGGATGAGCCGAAAGGGCTACTCTTGTGTTGCGGGAAAAACATTGCCGTGCAGGCACGAGGTTATATATTTCGGTGGAACAGTCGTTATGGTAGTTGCGATAGAATTTAACCAGAGATCAACAAAGTTTTTTAGAAAGATGGTAAGGACAAGCGGAAATGTGTGATTTATGTGGAATGGGTAAACAGGAAAGAAATTTCGAAATATTAAGTATAACTCGACGATTCTGCACTTCGGAAGGGGTTGGCATCTGGGTGAACAAATAAAACCTGGGTCAGTGACATTGTAGATAAGAACCCAGGGTCCAGGCAATTGTCAGACATGTAAAACTGTGGATCTGAAATATTTTCTTGAGATTATACTATACAAAATAGTTGCGGTAGTTACTATTTCATTACATCAGAAAGACTCATAAATTTATCAAAGGCAACGCCGCATGGATCTTAAGAGTTACTTAATATTAGAAAAATCATTTAATCCTACAAAAGGGAGAAAATAGTGTGGCTCGCGGAAATTGTAACATTGTAATACCTACATCAGAAAATTCGAATTTATTTCTGTCACTTTTAAAATATTCATGCTTCCATATTAAATAAAAAAAATTTCAAGCACAAATCTAATAACACCCTGTTAAGGTTGTGCTCTTTTCAGTATATTAAGAATAATCCCACAAAAAAAACCGTCTGCTGGCATAATATTGTTGCTGTAAATCTCGGCGCCATTATATTAAATTCCCATTTTTTCTTCCTATAACAGCTTTATTGCACCTTCCTTTATCCCCAGGAATAAAAGGATAAATCCCTTATGCCTTTCACTAAAAATACCAAAGTGATTTCATATTTTTGCTGGGCTTTATTCAAAGCCAAAAATAAAAGGAATTTTCTCCAAGGATAACAAGATTCTTGGGTCCCAGGGAAATATTTTCTTCCCCCACCTATATAATAAAAGAAAAATATCCAGGGTCCTCGAAGATAATTTTATTCTAATTTCGGCCCAAAAGGTGGAGGAATAAAAAGTGTAAGAAAGAACAAATATCAAATTTGAAACAACCGCACCATTGGCATACCTTAGTTTGCAGTTTCCATTGTGGGGCCACAGAAAAGGGCCAGAAAGGGCACCCAGGCCAACAGATATCACTTCATGAATATTTATCGAGTCGAGCTGGCGATATCGGAGTTTTATTGTTATGAGTTTCGCAATGGTGGCAGAAAATAAAAGCAAATTTGCATATGCGATAAGCAAGGAGTCCTGGATGTGTCTAGTGGCCGCTTACAAAGCTCCAGTTGCCGCTTCGCAAAAGTGTATAAGTTATGGAGCAACTTTTCTCGGGTGCTAAGTGCAACAAACATTGCCCATTGGTACGTGCACATTTGAGTGCAGTGTGCAGCCCCCGAAGTCTTGATATCGACGGATTTGTAAATGGATATCGCCATTCCGAAAGATGAGAAATGTTTATCGACCCTGCAGCAAATGCTTAATGTGGCTGGCGCTGGGATACCCAGAATCTCGGGCACAGGATCTCATTTGCAGAACGCTTCAGCGGACGGACGAGCGAGAGACTCACTTACCCATTCTCTGATTTCAAGTGGTGGTCGATCCCGGCTCGCCTCGAAAATTATCGGAGGCTCATTAATTCCGAAAGCAATCTCTAGAAATGGTCTCAATTAGAATTTTATGATGTCTGCAGCACTTGAGTTATTTAAACCTCGGATCCTTTCTGAAGACCGCAAAAGGACCTTGGGTCTATGGTTATTATGAGAACGGAGGAAAAAAGCATCATAAAGAGATTTAAGTGGGTGGAAAAAGGACCCTTGAGCAACACTCAGATTCATCCTTCCGCAGCTTCTTTGCTTCTTAGGAAGATACTCACAATGTGAGGCACACGTGGTGTGTTGTAGCTAGTTTCGTGGTGGTATTAAAGCCATAAAACGGAAAAAAATCCTTGTTTACATTTTTCTTTTAAAGTTAAAACGAAATTTTAATTAAAATTTGCAAGGAACGTGCTGTTAGTTTTTTAAGGACACTTTGTAAATTTATATCAGATTCCATTAATTCCATTACCATAGTGCTAAGATAAATTGAAGCCCTAACTGCACTCCCTTATTCTATCAGGATTCGGGCTTCCGCAAGGCACAGATAAATGCGTTTGGCGAGTGCAGCACATGACGCTCCAATTAAAATGAAGAAATTGTTATGGTAGACAACGAAATATGTGTGGCCTGGATGCTACTAACTGCAATCGTTTACAATTTCGTGCTGGTATTACAATTGTAATTGTAATTGCAATTGCCTGAAATTGTACCACTACCGTAACTAATGTTTTTGTGGCTTTGATGAAGATTCTAATATGGGGGCGTATTTATGGTGATTTAAGAAAGACTTTCGTTATAATTGCTTCTAATAAAGTTGGTAGAAATTTTGTTGCGGTGCCCACTTGAATACAGAATTACCCACTTCTGTATTAAGAGAGTTCTACAAACGCCCCCAGAGTTTATTTTGCCTGTTGATTTAATTGAATCCGCAGATATTAATGTATTACTTAATCCTTTTTACTTCTTAATTTTGACTAGACATAGAATTTTGTAACTAGGCATTAATTTTTGAAGGATTAACTTCAAAATGTCAGACAAAAAGTCATTCAAGAAGAGATTCGAATCCCACTAACTCTGTCTGTCTGTCTCTCTGTGTTACGCTTTCACACCTGAACCGCTGAACCAATTTTGATGAAATTTGTTACAGAGATAGAATAGACCTTGGAGAAAGAAATAAGCTATCTGTGTGTAAATGTTTTATAGACTCCGAAACCGCTCATCCGATTGGCAAGAAATTTTGTATATAGGGTTTTCGGGTACGGCGAGTGCTCCTACTTCGGGTAGCTGTAGGGTATCGATATGTTAAAATCCGAAACTAAATCAACAACGTTTTTTTTAAATGAAAAAAACCAAGCTTAGGAGTAACCCTTTATACTACCAGTCCATCATGTCCTTCACTTCATTGTGCAATGTCTAGTAGTAAGCTTGGTTTGAAGAATAGAGGAGAATAGGAAAGGTTAGAGGGGGTCTGGAGGGTGTAGAAGAAAATGACGATGAACCTCACGTTTGAACTCTAAGGTGTTGTACGAGTTCGGAAATACTGACTGCGGGAGATTATTCCACAGTCGAGTTGTGCTATTCATAAACGAACTTCTAAACCATATTGTGCTTGAACGGGGGGGGGGGGGGGTGGGGGCTGTAGGGTATGGGGGTGAGCCGACCGGGCTAGTTTTGTGTTGCGGGAAAAGTATTGCCGTGCAGGTCCTGAATTTCAGTGGAACAGTCGCCATGGTAATAGCGATAAAGTATGGAGAGGGCTGCTACATTCCTACGGTGGCTTAAGGTGTCTATGGAGGTGCGAAAAGGGCCATCACCAATGGGTTTGAGGGCGCGATTTTGCACCTTGTCGAGACAAGCCAAGGTGGTTGTTGGGGCGCCTGCCCAGATATACGAGTTGTATTCAAGGCGCGGCCGGATGTAGGATTTGTAGATTGTAGCCAAGACGGCTGGCTGGAGGAGGAACTTGCATCTATTGAGAAATACAAGGCATTGGGGGGCTTGTTTGGCGATTTGGAATATGTGATCATTCCATCGCAGATGCTCCGTTAAAGTTAGATACCCCTAGGATGCTGAGAGTTGAGTCAGCCGTTAGATTCTCTTTATCTACTGAGATAGGAGGAAGGTCGGTGCAATTTTTGTTGGAGATCAGACAGACGGCATTCAATTCCACACGGTTCATTTCGCCCCAATGAAGAATCGATTCGATATCCCGGTTGATCGAGGTGGACATCAGTTGACGGTGGTAAAGACAAGGTCTGGCATGTGCTTGTCTTATATTGTTGAAGGAGTAAGAGAAATGCAAAGTACCGTCATCAACGAATCAGTGAAGTGGGTTGGAGGGGATTGAGAGCAGATCATTAATGAAGATTATAAAGAGTGCGGGTGAGAGAATTGACCCCTGGGGAACTCCGGCCGAAATGACATGGAGGTTGGATTCGACGCCTTCCAATACTACCTTGATTGAACAGCTCTTAATCCAGTTCCTTAGAACTAAGTGTATACCAATAGCTTGGAGTTTGTTCAACAGAGCAGGGCGTCATAATCTGTCTAAAGCCTTTGATATATCTAGAGCAACCAGACCAGACTCACCAAAGCTGTGAATGCTTTGGTAGTCCAGCAGAGGGTTTATTGAACGTCTGATGACCTTATACAAATTGCGAGTTAGGGTGTATGAGTATTTTAAATCTTTAAAACGGCGATATCTCATGAACGTTGACTCGTACGGGAAAATGTATAATATCATTTTTTGTAGATAATCGCATGATTTTTTGTAGATAATGGGGGACGCCGTTGTCTATTAGGCCTTCATGCTATACCTTATTAAATGCTTGGTCACGTTCTAGAAATACGGTGGAGCATATCTGCTTTTCTTCTAGCGCTCATAATCGACAGCTGAGTGATCTGTTCTAAATCCAAATTGGTTCAATTGGTAGTGTTTTCCCGTCATAGTACGCCTTCAAGCGGTTCTTGCTGGCGAGCAGGGTACCGGAGCTGATGATAATAGCTTTCATGGTTTAAAAGAGGTTCCGGATTACGTTTCAAGTTGGACGGGACGTCGGCTATGAATTCAAAGAGGCAGTCCATGAGTTTTGTCCATTATTATAGATATGCTATTATTGTATATGAATGTTGCTGTACGTAGGTACTGGTTCCAGCTGTTCAGGCTTGCGTCGATGAAAGTACGTAAATACTCGCTCAGGGGTCTATGCAGTCATTCTAGTGAACTGTTGGACTATGGGTGGTGGGGTGTATACTTGGACTCGCGACTAACCTGGAAATACCACGTTGAAGAGAAGATTAAGAAGGCGACAAGGGTGCTTCACCAGTGCAGAAGAGTATGTGGACTAAGGTGGGGTATCTCACCAAGGTTAGCATACTGGACATATACCATGATGGTGAGACCCATCATAACTTATGCCTCGGTGGTCTGGTGGACTAAAGTCACACAGAAAACCGTCAAGAGGCATTTGGACAAGGTGCAAAGAATGGCCAGCGTAGGTGTGAGCGGTGCTTTCCGCACCACACCCGCCGCGGCATTGGAGGCGCTGTTAGGTCTGCTGCCGTTAGATCTCCAGGTGATGAAGACTGCGGCAGCCTCAGCGATTCGGATGAGACGGGATGCCGCATGGCAGGCGTCAGGAGCCTTATATGGGCACATGAAGATCCTGGATCGCATTAAAGGGATTAGGGAGCTCATGATGCCCATGGAAGGGATCACAAAAATGAGGGTGACCGAAAGGTATCATAAAACCCTCATAGGGAACGGAACGCTCCCGGAAGGGAGGCCGGAAGACATATATCTTCACGGACGGATCCATGATTGACGGCAGAGCAGGTGCGGGAGTCTTCTCAGAGGACTTAAATCTGACCTGCTCTCTGGCTTTGAGGAATTACACCTCAGTCTACCAGGCGGAAATGCTTGCTCTGCTGCACGCGCTGGATCACATAAATGAGGGTCAGGTGCAGGGAAGAAGTATCCTTATAGCACTGGACAATCAGGCTGTGATTAAGCGCATGAATCAGACAGAGATTAATGCGTCTCTGGCGTTGGAATGTGTCCAAAAACTGAACAGGTGTGCGAAACAAAACAACGTGACGCTAGCTTGGGTTAGGGACATACAGGCATCGATGGGAACGAAAAGGCTGACAACTTGGCAAAACAGGGGTCAACCTCGGAATTCTGGGGACCGGAGCCATACTCTGCCATTGGCAGAGGGTTGGTGAGGAACTGCATCGAGAAATGGGTCGCTGAGGAACACCGGAGACGGTGGGACGCTATGACCACGTGTAGGCAGGCTAAGATGGTACTTACGTTGCCGATTACCGCAGCCAGAAGAAGGATCCTGCATATGCAAAGGAGAACTCTCAGATGGTTGGTGGCACTGATTACAGGACACGGATGTTTCAGGTATCACCTAAAAAGAATGGGAATTCTGGAGGATGACACCTGTCGGATGTGCCTGGAGGAACCTGAGACGGCCACACATATAGTGTGTCACTGTCCGGCGGTGGCAAGAAAAAGGGCTGCCATAACTGGACTCCATTGGATGGAGGACATGAGGCAGACTCCCTTCAATCAGCTGCTTGCGATAACTAGGGGAGTCGAAGTAAGGGAGCAATGGGACAACCCACTGCAACCCCAATAAGATGACTCTAGGCAGAGGGACGAAAAGGGACCCGCAAATAGTGGTCTGATTCGATATCCCTCGAAAATCTATATATATGGGTGGTGGGCCGAAATTTGATTTTTTTCACCCGGTGCAGCCCGCATAGGCTTTTGAATAAACTGCTTACATAGTTTACCCTTGGTTGGTGATTATCTGTTTTGGTATGCAGTACCTCATTTGTGCTACCGTTTGAGCTTCCGCGTTAGGGATAGCATACCAATCTTGGAAATTTTGTTTCGTTCAAGGTTATGCTGAACTTATTAGCCGAATGAGTTTCTTTCAGGAGGCTCACAATATCCAAATAAACCTTGTCGAAATGGATTGGCATTTGGAATTCTCTAGAGGGCATTAGGTAAACACCTTAGTGTAATTGTCAAATTTATTAGAAGGGTTAGCAATATCGTTTTTTTCGGGAATTGATTTGAAATTTCTAGTGTATATAAGTCTTTTTAATTTTTATATTGCTGGTACTTAACATCTAGACGAACTCTTACAGTCATCATCAATTTTTAACAGACCTTCGCTGCAAATCCCTACTAAAACAAATATAGTCTACCTTTTCCAAACTAATCATCGTAAGGTATACAATCAAACAGCTTTCGTCTAAAATCCTCCGGATAAATTTCCACACAACTCTCATCAGGACTAATACGTAATTAAGCAGTGTGTTTATGCCAAAATGTGTCTGGGTCCCAACCCCAACAAAGCGTTCTATTAGAGATTCGTATCTTCCATGTAAAAACCTCCCATGCACACCCTCGGTCGATACCACGACGACCGAAGAACTTTCCAAAATAAACAATCGTTGACTTTAATGGGAACGGGTGGGAGTATTGTTCTATGATAATTCGGAAAGTGTTGGTGCAGTCACTGCAAATAGAAAACGTCACGAAATGTCAGACGGTTTTTTTAAAAACAAGTGGAGGTTGACTAGTTGATTGGTTCGTTGTTAAGTGATTCTTGATCCTTCACTCTAGAAACTACAGGGAAAACACCAAATCGATTTTATCCACAGAAAATTTGACGCCCTTTTTGGGATTTATCGAATCAATTTGAGGGATTTTGTCGGGTTCTAGTATTTAGTTTGACTTAGTCTCTCCATTGTTGTTTTAGACGGAAGTATGGGTCGCGAGTATGTCTTTAACCCTAAAGGGCGTCTAGTTGGAATCTAGTTATATGGAAATCTCTGCAAATTACTATGCTTCACCCTTAACCTGGATATATCACGATATAGTTAACAAAGGATGATCCTGAACAGAAAAAATCCCTTTACAATTCCCAAACACTTTTGCCCTCTATAGACTGTTCCACGAACTGTTGTTTCACCCCTTCCGAAAAAAGGGCAAAATCAGCATTGTCAAATTCGCTTTCTGCCGTATTTGCTGAAAACGACTGAAAATCCCGGATTACACCCATTCTAAATCCTCATATTTTTATTTTTATCATTCGTTCGCAATCCCGTTCCGGCTCCACCTGTCCCTCGGCACTGGGGTAGGGCGAATGAAAATGGAAAATCATGTCAGTTTCCTGTCATATCAAATTTTAAGGGATTTCGGGGGAGAATCATTCCGCAGCACTTGAAGCCAACTGACAAAAAGTTGGAGAGAAAGGCGCACATTTCACCTTGCGGCAGGCGCACGCACGTACGTCAAGATCCACAATCGGGAATTTCTTCACTTTTTAGCCTCATTATTTTCGTATTGATTTTTTCTTTTATTTATTTTTTTCGCTGTAATTTAAGAATGTTTACGAAATTGTTGTTTACGTAATAGATTTGCCAAAAGGTGTCGTCTCTCCTATGGGGCACAGAAAAATCAATTCAACGTTGTGCTGCGTGCAATCCGTGGGACACCGAAATGCCGCATTGAGATGTTGAGATAAGGATCGCAGGCTGTCAATTCCGGGATCAATCCCACGGATAAACAGGCTTAGTGGACGTAAAGAAGGCGCAGAACACGAGTGGAAACAGGTTCTAGAAGGAAGCAGTAATTAATCGGGATGAAGCCTAGATATAAATTCTGGGATAAATCTTGGACGATTAAAAAAAATTTTTTTTAAGGGGGAAGATTTAAAAACATGGGGGTTTTTCGGGGAAGATTTACGATGCCGTTGCCACTGGAGGACGCGTGTAATTATTCGAGTTTTGTTTTGTTTTTCGTCGGTTTGGGTCAATTCTAATCTCTGTGTTGAGGCAAAGTGAGAATTTATGGATGGTGGTAAAATGTGGACTAAGGAGGCAGCTTTGAGATATAATAAATGGTTTTTGGCCGGAAATTACACTGACTTACAGGTTTATCTGTCTTCTGGTTCAATGTCATGGATTTATGTAACTGCCTTTGGGGAAAACGCATGATCCTGGTATTTCATCCAGATTAAACATTTTTGTTGTTAATTTGTACTTGAACAAACTCAAAAAACATTTGATTAAGCTGGTTTAAGCAAACCCCTAAACTAATTATCGTTGCAATTCTAAAGCGGGAGCCACATAGCACACTTCTTCCGCTCTCCGTCTTCCGTGTTCTGATTCCTGCCAAAGTTGATTACCATGCCTTAATACTGTTTAACCAGATAAACAAAAAAAAGAAAGGAACGATAAAAACACGTAAACGGGGAAGATAAACAAATTTCAACTTTTGAACGGATTGACGGAAACGTCTCTCTCACTTTTTTTATAGATTGAGTAAATAAAATTACCACTTGTCAATAAAATCAAGGATGCCATGGAAATGGACGCTTGTGGCTACATAAATATAAATAACGGCACACCAAAACACGGAGAGACAGAAAACGGGTAATAAATGTCGGAACATGGAAAATCGGAGAGACGGAAAGCGGATAGACGGAACTCGGAACACGTGTGCTATGTGGGCTACGCTTTAATATTAAACTTGATCCAATTTCTAGATTATAAAACTCGCAACTTTCAAGGTGAAATTTCAATCTACGATTCTCAAAATATTCTCAAATTGTTTAATTTTGAAAATAAATGCCCCCAAAAATGCTACCGGCGATTAATCATCACCTCGTTAAAATGGCATCTGTCATGTTTTCATCTGTCAGTCTTACAATATGTCTCGTGTGAACTACAAAAATCTTCATGTTAAGACATGAGGACAGAAGTCAAGACATGGCGATGTCAAGACAGAAATAAAGACGAAGTTTTGACAATTGTGAAAAAGAAAATGGCGGCTTTCTCTATTTTAGGTGTTTTTCGAATTATTTGTACGTTATTTTCAATTTCTTTAAGTAGGTATATACTTTCAAAAGCCCAACCAATTTCTTAAATTTTGCAACTTTCATCATTGAAAAAAGTGTGTTATTTGGTTACGAAACATGAATTTTGTCAATTTATTTATAATATCGGAATATATAAAATAAGGCAAAAGAGGCAAAATAAATACGTGTTGTTTACCTTGAGAAGGTCGTTGATACTCTACCTTGCTACAAGTGGCAGAGCCAGTTTCATGAACAAAAATTTAATGTTAGCAATGCACTACATTCTGGATGACTATCTCATGAGTAGGTATATATTGATTAAAAAGTGATCAATGTAGAACGATTCGAGAAATGTGAGAATTTTTTATTCGATCGATCAAATATGTTAAGGTGGGTTGCATTTATTCGGAATGGTGCTTTCATAAAGACGAAAAATGTGATAGAATGAATTTCTGTTTTCAGCTTTTTATTGAACCGGATCAGTATTCATTTAATGAAATTTTTGACACCTTATGAATTGTCACCTTATAATAGAGCGCAGGCAAATTTGTAATTAATTAAGAACAGGGTATACCAACAAACTTTTTTTATATTAAGCTGTACTGTACTGGAACATGGTAAAGGTATATAGAATAAAATAAAGTAAAAAAGACACTAGTTTCTTTCGAAACATATCCCTATTTCAATTACCAATTTAAAACAACTATTTATAGTCAAAGACGAAGATATGACCAGCTTAAATGATTAAAAAACAAATATAACTATTTACCATAATTCTGCATAACTCCATATAGCACTGATCATTCTTACCAGAATTTTTGTTATTTAAATTAAGAAAGTCTTATGTCATTGCTAGTATTTATATGATTTAACACCCACCGGTTATTACAAAAATATTTTTATTTGCGTTCTAAGAGATCGCTTCTTTTGGTTACCTGGATTAGTCATAGTTCCAGCTCATTTAGATATTTAAACCAACAACTTCAGAATTTTGATTAGCGCAGGATTATAAATCTACCGAAAAAATGGAGAATGACAATAGAACAAAATTATATCGTACTATCTTTATTCACTGTAATTTTGAGTAAATAAATTTTATCTTAAATTATTGGCAAAAGAAACAGAACTTAATTTTTAATGATTCGAATATTTTATCTTGCCCTAGTCCTAGGCGGAAAGGAATTACTGAGTTGCATCAGGAAGGAATTCAGGACATAAGTTGGCTTGGTCACTCGACAATGCATCCTAAATTAGATACCACCTACGGGATATCGGATGAGCGGAGAGTCTTTTTTGCAGGCTGTGCCTGAGTATTTGCCCTTCATGTTGCTATTCGGCGCGATCTTACTTTACCAAATATGCCTAACTGACCAATGTTCAGGCAAGCTATTGAACCTGAAAGAGACCAGAGTACTCTTTTAAACCAAGAGCTCCCTGAAGAGGAAGAATACAAAACAACAATAATGTAAATAAATGTAAAATATATATTTTGAATTTTTCGTGTTGACCCACTACAAAACTGATATTGGCATAATCATGAAAAATACTCCATACTATCACTTCTATTGAGTGCAATAGAGCTGGAGGAGTAGTATCTTCTTTTTCATCTCCATGTTTGGGTGGGTATGCGATCTAAAAATTTCGTAGGGCCGCTCGCCTATTTTACTACAAACCCCAAATTTAAGGTCACGACCCCTGCACGACTCGCTTGTTATCGTCAACTGGGAGCTGTACGACCACTGTGAGGACCGGGTCTCCACCAAACAGGCAGTTTAAAAAACAGTTTTGTTTTGAAAAATTTTCTTTGTTTTGATGTACCCACCCACTTGAGATGGGACAGTTACTAAGTTTTCATGCGGAATTTACCCTGAGTTTACTCAGAGTAAACGCCCATGGAAACGGGGGTTGAGAAAAGTTTCGTTAAATCCAAGAAATCTCGACGAAACCAGTTGAGTATTCTTTACTGCACATGTACCAACGGGGATACAATGTAAAATAAATTTATCTGTTACCTTAACCCAGAACCGTCATGGAAACACCATCTAGTTAACTTGACCAAAAAAGCTTTCTGTTTACTTGACGAAAACTCTACCCGGCTAGTGGAAAAACAGTAAGGGTTTTGTTTTTAAAAACACTATTCTCCTGAAAAAATATTGTTCTACATACAGCAAACTTTATTTGGAAAATAGTAGACTGAAAAGAATGGAAGATGCCAACCCTATTATGTGGTTTTTGCAAAATGACCTCTATCCAAAACTATCGGGGCAGGTATTGCTTCACTTCGGGGATCAAATAGGAGCCGGTTTCCGTTCGGTTTGAAATGTGAAAATCTACATTTCTGAGTAATGCTAAAATCGATTGAAATCGATTACTCTCTTTGGAGGCGCAAAACGAAAACCAGCAATGAGTATGATGGCACGGTTTTGCAATTTGTCGAGCCCGGCTAAGCCGGTTTTCCAACCCAGATAAAAGGATTGTATTCGAGGCGGTCCGAATGCAGGCCTTGTTTGTCCGGGATGCTGGAAGGAAGATATTATATCTATTATGAAATGCTAGTTTTGCTGGTTTAGTGATTATTCCATCTCAGATTATTAGTTAAAGTTACGCCTAGAATTCAGAACAAGTTCGATGCCCACGAACAAGGACATGCGTTCACGATCTAAAATACAACGTCTGTTTGTCTAATATTGTCGAAGAGCAACGTAAAATACCGTCGGCAAACCCGTGAAGTGTGTTGGACAGGGTCGTTAGCAAGGTGATAGAATTGACCCCTGCGGAACACCGGCAAGGATGCTGTGAAGTTTAAATTCAACGCCATCCAATACTATATTGATTGAACGGCCGGAAAGATAACTCTCAATCCAGTTATTTAGAACCATGCCGATATCAATTGCTTGAGGTTAAAGGTACATAGCAGGGTACAACTCTTTGCCAAAAGTGAATGAATTCTTTGGTTGATGTGATCGGTTAGGTCGCAGTTAGTGTTTTCTGTCTACAACGCTTCAGATGGTGTTTATTGAGTGATTAATACATTAAGAGCTAGCTTAGTACGATAGTAGAATTCAACCACCAACTTTGCTTCTTCTGTAAGATCTAAAATCATGTTTCCTTGGATTAACCGATCAAGCCTTTACATAACTTGCGACCAAATAATGATTAATTCGAATCATGATCGTACAAGGTGTTGAATACTGGTCGATATTACTTCCGATATTTGTTAAATTTTGGAATATAAGAGAATATATGTGCCCATAATTATGAAAGTGGTCTAAGTCATATATTTCTTGTTTGAAGATATTTAATGAATTGCATTTGACACACTAAATGAATTCCATATAATGTTGAAATTACAACCACTATCTAATGGTTCATTTTTGACAATTTCGTAAAAATTACATTGAATACATTTAGTTTAAACTAATGTGGTATGAAATAACTGATAAACTCATTTTTTTTAAATTTTGACTTAGACCACTTTCATAATTATGGGCACATATGTCGATCGAGTGTACGAGTATATATTCAATATATATGAGAAGATCCTTTGATAACTGTAATGCGAGCTTCGGGCACCATTGTTAGGCGGAGAAAGCACGACTAGGATCAAAGTTGATTTTTATTTAATTGAAGACTTGTTATCCACCCACATTCGATTAGAAGAAATGCCACTCCCTGCATGGAGCAATAACAATGCGAACTACCGTCTTATATGATGCAAAGATTTTGACTTTATGATGATCTTTATGACAATTCTCTCAAATATTCACGAATATTAAGAGTTTTCCTGTCTAAATTGCTGCACTCGGAACTGAAAATACTTAAAATTTATATTTGTCTGAAGTGTTTTGAAACAATTTTCCAGCACAACGTCAAATTCACTTAAATTCAAAACTGAAATTCGCGACTCTCAGCCCACAGATTTCGAGAACAGGCTTCCGTCTGGTAACTGAACGCGGCCCACTCTGAACACCCAGCATCCATCTCCGGACCAATATAGGATTTTTTTCCGCGGAATTGAAGCCAATACCCGACCTAGTCATCATGTGCAATTCTGTTAAGTATGCTCGACTGGAATTCGAAATTCCGTTCCCCTCAATTTGCCTGGACACGGACCAACTAAGCGCGGCCCACATTCACAGCTCTCGAGCATCTGGCGAGCAGTTGTGTAATCTCTGCAAAATGCAACCAAGGGCTCCTACAGCCGGAGGGGGCGCAGCGCAGGCTCAGCTCACTAGGCGGCAAGATCATGCGTCTGGTCTTGAATTGTGAGCCTATAATATATTTCGTGTGCTGCTAAGTGGCGATATTCTATTGGAACTGGGTGTTTCCGATACGAGAGTGGTTCCATGTTGCGCAAGATCTAGTCGCGTCTTTGATACATATTCACTCACTATTGCTGCTGTCTTATCTGAATGCACTGAGCCTCGAGGAAGAAATAAAAAACCGAACACTCTTTGCGGGCATGACTAATGCATAACCCGTAACGTAACTGGTTTTTATTTCCGTCTTAATGTTGTCTTGTGCAAGAGATGCTTTGGGATCGTCTTTGAATACTCCAATAGATATTGCTGTATTGCTGCCTTCATAGAGTCATTAGCGGAGACCAAAGTCGGCCGATTGTTTTGATTAATATTGCGATCGCGGCCAGTTGTAATTTGTTATCATTGGCCACGATATTACCGCTGTTATCTGCAAGACGCGGTCTCAAAACAGAAACGTCTTATCGCCAACAAGACTCAATTTCTTTCAAGTGTGGGATGAGTGTTTGTTTTGATTTCGCCAGAGAAATGCTTCGCAGAAAGCAAATATGGTAATGATGGCGGTAGCTGAAGTGCTGCGTTCGGGTTCGAGTTTAACTGCCATCACGACATACGTCACATTTACGAATGTTTCACTTGAAGCCAAATAAGGAAAAACCTAGGCACGATTGTGCACGGTAATGTTGGGGTCATGATTTGCAAAAGTGACCATTGTTTGAGGGAATGTTGTTGTTGTTATGTCTTGTATCTCGAAAAACACCTGCGTAATATGGGAAATATTCTCAGATTCATTCCGTATTAAAGTGTGTGTTTCAATTTTTTTAAAGATCGGCGGTATAAAACTCGGCTTTCAAGGGGATTGCAAAATTGATCTTTAGTACTATACAGATTTTTTCGTCGCTACACTGTACTAGTAAAGCATGTCAAATAGCTGCGTGAGATGCGCATAACAAGCTCCCAGAGTAGAAGGACTTTGCACACAACTTTAATAAGAATAATACGAACGATCGATCCATACAATCGAGACTGCATGCTCGTTAATTTATGCTTAATGTAATCTACCGCCTAAGCTTGAAAATTCCAAGTAAAATAAGGTGAATATTTTCAAAATTTAGTGGGATAGGCTTTTTAACATAATGCCAGTGGGGTCTTCTATTGCTGCCGGGAAGTACCCGATTACAAAAAGGCTGCGCAGCATCTTGTTCCCCCTACAGCAACAAGGCTTGCTCCTTCCAGGGCTTAAGGAGGCCCATCATAGGTGCTGTTCTGAGCCCTGAGCCAATTCGGCTATCGCCTCCAGAAGACTTCTTTGCACGGTAACTAGTTGTTTCGTGGTCAGGAGAGTCTCCGGGTTGATTTCTCTTATTTGACAGAAGATCGGCTTTGGAGTCGTTCTAGACTTCATTATGGGTGCGTCCGACTTTTCTGAAGGCTTTTCAAACCGTATGGCCAAAGCCTTCGTCTTTTTCGCATCCAGACGATCTAACCCTCTTCTTATTAAGAAAATCGTTATCCCTTTTTTCCTCGGGGGCCACGGAGACCCTTCCAGCCCCCTTTCTTCTGAAAGCGGTAGTTTTTTCGAGTCGCCTCTCCGATTAGGTGCCCTTACTTCCACAGGAGATCTCCTAATGAAGGAGTGATCTCGAAGTACTCCATCCCTGGGTTTACGGGTCCAGACTGCCCTCCCTGAAGAATCCCGAAAACTCTCCTTCACTGGGACGACATTCGACACTTTCAAGCATGGATCCAAAAATATCTAACTGGCCTTGTAGGTCGTCCTTTTGGGAGCTGTGGGAACCCTAGAAATGTTTAGCGTTAAGAAGTGCTTCATCTTCAAAGTTTTTTTTTTAAAGTATTTCTATATTGATACCACGAGCTCGGCGAGAAAGGACGGTCGCCAATGACAGAGCTCCGTTTCACCATTGGAAGGCCAAACCAAACCCAAGTTCGTCTGGTATCTGAAGTCCGTCGTTAGTGGTACATTCACGCAGTATCATTCATAGCTTCAGCACGATTGTTTACACATAACGATTGCGGATTTTATCGAGTTTAGAATCGCCGTATTCAGTCTGCTCCTTGGACCTCGTGTAGGATGTGGCCTAAGGCCATGTACGATCGGTCTCGGAGTCAGTGCTCCTTGCTTGTGCCGTGTTCGAGTCATATTGATGAGTACATAGACTTGGCTAGCTGCAAACAACGCCTTCAAAAGTGCCATCAAAATTTAATTTTTTGCTCGAAAATATTTTTCGCATTCATTTTGGCGCCCCTTGACTAGAGCGACCGCTCCACTCGTTCTACCCCTGGGCCGGCGCTGTCCACGAGACGGCCGGAGAAATCGGGCAGCGACAGGATGAAAACTCACTACAATCTAAGTGCGAACAGAACTGGATTGAACTAAAATTAACTTTTTGTGTTCCAATTAATCCCTGTCGAATCCGAGAACGCCCGATTCGAAACATTACAATATTTTTTATACGTAACTCAAAATTGTTTTTATGTATCCAAAATCATTTTTTGCAGATTTATTGCTTAAAGGCGTTGCAACGTACGCGGGATTTTGCTAATGTACGGCAACACCGATCACAATCGATAATGGACTTCCAGAAAAGGACGGTGGCCTGGTCTGAATCCTTTTTTATCGGTTTTATAAAAACTGGTGCAAGCTTCCGTGAGAGCAGGACGTACATAGTGGCCTAGTATATAAGACGATCTAAGGTTAGTCTTGCCTTGCAATCAAGATATAAGAGCATAATTTTGTAGAACTGCAACCCTTTACATACCTTAGCTTACCAAACTTCTGCAGTATAAGACGATGATCTTACTAGATTTTTCTCTCAAGCGAAAAATTTGCTAAGCTTGAATTTCGATATATAAATCGCTTTCTTTATTTTCAAACCTTTGTATGAAAACATTGATAAATGGTTAGATTCCCCCAGTAAACGGAAGAAAGTAATCAAACGTACTTTCCATTCCCCCAATCAACATTTAAGTACTTCCATTATGCATTATTAATATTTTATACTGCCAAGAATTAACGCAACAAAAAATATATTTATACCATCAATGTTTTGTTGCGAAATGGTTGAGAAAAAACCATTTAAACTCCAGCACCCAATGAATAAAATATAATTTTAAAGGATTTAATTTCTCAAGAATCCTTTTTATGACGCTGTGTATTGATTACCAATAAATATTTCATGATTTCAAGCTATTCGTAAAAAAAGTATTTTTATTTCTACTTTAAAAGAAAGAAGGAAAATATGTTATTTATTGCCTTTGCAAATTCACCATATACTTCTATTAAAAAATCAATAAACCTAATAACCTTATAAATCAATAAATGTAAGGTTCTGGATTTCAAAGTCGATAATCAAGGGTTTTTTTTTAAAAAAATTCTGCAGGACTATTGATCACTTCAAAAAAAGGTCGGTGACTTCAATATTTCAGAACCTCCGAATTTTCAAAATCCTAAAATAACTTAATAAAAATAATAGAGTAACCCTTCTAGCACAGGAGGTCCCAGTAGGATATGGAGCGAGATCTCCTCGAGGAAGGTATATGGGAGACTACAATTTTACAAGCTAATCTCTCTAGCGAACTAAATAAGATGTTGCATTACTATGTTTCATTACCACCTTAATCCAGTTCTTTAGAACGAAGTCTATACTAATAACTCGGAGTTTAGTTAACAGAGCGTGGTGCCATAATCTATCAAAAGCCTTGAAGATATCTAGAGCAGTGATTCCCAAAGTGGGTTCCGCGGAACCTTACGGTTCCACGAAAAAATTTTAGGGTTCCGTGTCACCAGCGCCGAAGCGCAAATCTACTCGCAGTCGCCGGCCGTTTAACGCGTTCTTGCTAATCAGAAAGTGCGAGTGGCCCTTCTTCATTGAAATTTGGTCTACGTCACGCCGCGTAACATTTTGGCCGCCATTCCATATTCCCAAGTTGAGGGGGTTGTGAAGAAAATGGTAATCCGCCCTTTTGAGATGGCCGCCATGGCCCAAACAATTTATTGAGAATACTATATTTGTTATGGCGTTCCATTTATCATACCCTTTCATTTGATACCCAATGTCGAAGGGGTTGTGAAGAATATTTCAATCCGCCCCTCTGAGATCGCCGCCATGGATCTAAAGGTATATTGAGTATACCATATTGCATTGTCATCGGAGCTAAAGCTATTTCAGCATGATAGGATATCCGGAGGTATTTGAAAAATCGATTGCAAAATTTGTTCCGTGAAGAAAACAGTAATCCGTCCTCTTGAGACGGCCGCCATGGATCTAACGGTATTATGAGTATACCATATTGCATTGTCATCGGAGCTGAAGTTGTGTGCAAAATTTCAGGGTGATCGGAAGTATTCAAAAAATCGTTTGCAAGATATGTACCGGACAAATAGACAGACAAGAAAGCGAGCTAATAAAAACGTTTTAAAATATATTTAAGGATAAATATATAGGTACATATATCATATATTATTTTATTTTTTCATCGTTGGGTTCCGCCAAATTTTATACATTGTAGAAAGGTTCTCTATGAAATAAAGTTTGGGAGCCACTGATCTAGAGCAACCAGGTCAGATTCACCATATTGATGCATACTTTGGTTGAGATGCTTAGTTTGGTAAACACGGGGGTCGCCAGTAGATCTTTTTGGTCTAAAGCCGTACTGCTTGTCATCTAATATTTGGTGGCGTTCAAAATATCTCAGAAGGCTCTTGTTTATTAGGGATTCTCTCCATCACTTTGCAAAAAATAGAAGCAATTGCTATTGAGCGGTAGTTCGCGGGGTCTCTAGCGTCACCTTTTTTGGTATGGGCGGAACATAGGCCAGTTTCCAGGAGTCAGGATAGACTCCGGAGAAGTAGGATAGGGTGAAAAGTTTGCGCAGAGGTTTAGCCAAAGGTGAAGCATATTTTTTAAGAACCTTAGGGGGAATATTGTCGGGGCCAGTGGATTTATTGAGTCAAGCTCGTTGAAACACTTATACACTTCACACGTCCTGAAGAAAACTCTGTCCATTGAGTGGGTGAAACACTCGATAGCGGGTGGTTGTATGTCAGCATCGGGTAAGGAAGAGTTTTCAGCGAACAGAGAAGCAAGTAGGTTGGCATTAGGTTCGCCGTCTGTTATCACCTGCTTATTATAAATGAATGGAAGCATTGTATGAGAGGTAATATTCTTCCTGATGGCGGTTACCAAGGACGAGAAGTTTTTACTGCCAGCAGTGGAGTTAATGAGTTTATCTCTCAGCTTGTCATCGTATAATTCTTTGATTATCTGATGGTGGATTTACAGGAGTTTATCAATCTAATGTACTCAGTCTAGATGATTTGTTTGGAGAATGTCTGTACTCTCTGTGGGTGGCTTCTTTAGTTTTAATTGCGTTCATGCATTCCCGATTAAATCGTCCTTGCTGCCTAGACTTCACGAATTTGGAGGAGTGAGGAATGAATAAATGCATACCAGCCAATATATTGTTTGTTATACAGAGGGCGGCAAAGTTGCCTTCGCGGTTTTGTAAACATAGATCCTAGTCAGCAGCTTGAAAAAAAAACCAATCAGCCCCCACCAGTTGGCTTTCCCATAATGCCAAACAGTTCTCCTAGGAGCTGGTGTAGTTGGGGTATCAGATCGATATGTGAAGTGAGCGCTTATTATACAGTGATCTGAGTTGCCTAGCGGCAAGTCGATTTCGATGGAGTATTTTGGGTGGGAGGTAAGCAAAAGATCAAGGAGATGATGTCCTTGTTTTGCAGTGTCAGGAACACGCATAGGACCGTTGACCATTTGGTGACCCTAATACTGCAGAAAGGAAGGGCCAAGGTTTCATTTGAGAAGAAGGAAGAAGGAGAACTAGGGTTAAGAATCCCTGAGTGCAAATCACCGGCGATACCCAAAAACGTGAAAACCCGAGATGAGAGCTCGTGGAATTTAGTTATTTAGAGAACTCGAGCTCTTTGAAAAGGAAGCCAGTGGTCAGACAGCTGATCAAGCCGTACAGGAGCGTATTGGAGATCGTCGGACATGGCTTTAAAATGGGATGTATTGCTCGAGAACGAAATTAACTGATAAATAACATTTGCATGATCAGTTTCAAACACCTCGGAAATTCCTTTTATCAACCTTAATACATGTTAAATAAAAGCTTATAATAAATGACTTCTCATACAATTGTTTCCCCCCTGTTTCACCCTCTTAGTGATTGCATTTCGAAAACCCGGAAACACGTGTTTCATTATTTATACTAAGTTTGAAGAAAATTTGGCTAAAAAAAAATTTCTCATACAGCCTATTCAACCCCATTTCACCTCCTTATCGCTTCTTAGTTTTGCCCACGTCATTATAGGGATGCACTGTCAAAATTTCAGCCTTTTAGATCCTGCGGTTTGGACTACGCGTTGTCTGCATTCAGGTACCGTTTTTAACCGACTTCAAAAAAAGAGGAGGTTACTCAATTCGACGTGTAGGTATTTTGTGGTCCTGTTCACGCATAACTTTGTAACCCAATAACTTTTTTGCTTTTTTTTTGGTTCATTTGAAGGGGGAGCTTCCCACGGTGGTCCCGTTAAATTTTTTCTAAATTCTGATAACGGAGTTCGAAGTTAGGCAGAAAAAACTGTTAAAATTCAACCTGTTAAAGTTCACCTAAACATTTCATGGGCACCGAACAAATTACTTTATTGTTGAAGATCTGGCAGCAGGCCGATGGCGGAGTGGGTAGAGCGTCGAATCCTCGATTCAGCCTTCGCAGGTTCGATTCCCGTCGGGGCAGCCGGTTTTTTTCTTTTTCTCTTTTTCTTCTTTCTGAAATGATTTATTAACATATTGGTCAGCGGCCGATAGTACTTGACATAGCGCAAAGGGCTCGAGACAAGTATTCTTGTCTGTGGGATCTGTGGGGTGCGAGTTCGATCCCAAGGGCTCGCGGTGCTTTTTTTTCTATATGTCGACAAAATAATTATTTTTTAATTTCCTTCGGGGAATTTTGTTCCATATTAAACAAGTTTTCGACGTGAATGCGTCTGTAAATTTGCTTCCAGAACAAAAGCCGATAAGAACGAAATTATGGCGAAATTTGCAGCTCGAAAAACTATTGTTTATATCGAATAAATAAATATACCATGACGTGGATGAAGAATCAAAGAATTTTATTGTTTACATTTAATTTCCCCGATATCAATGGCAACTTAACTTTTTATATGCCTTATATTATCTTTATCTGTATGTGTGTATAGTGTAAACAAATCTTGCAACCTGATTTTGACCCAGTTCCAACCGATCAACTGCAAATTTTGCACATACGTATAGTTCGCATGACAATACAATCTGCAATCAAATTTTGCAATTGCGCTCCCCGACCCCAGACATGGGTATCAAATGAAAAGGTGTGACAAGTAGAATACACTTCGCTATGTGCCGTCGTAAAAACGTAGGCTCCTTGCAATGACAGGCAATATTAAAAAATGAATGGACTAAAAAGCACGAAATAAAAAAAAATTTTAAAAACCGACTTCAGAAAAAAACCCGCGATGCACAAAAAAGGATGAAATAATTGTTTGTAATTCTTAACAACATCAATCCAATAAGAATGGATCTAGAAAGAAGAATCACTTTTGAAGACGGTGCCAGGTAGTAGTTGACTTTGATTGCACTAACTCTTGCTTCGGCAATTGTTTACATTTCTTTGTTAGGCTTATGCCCTTAATAACCCACATGTGTGTGCACCGTCTTCAAAAGTGATTCTTCTTTCTAGATTCATTCTTATTGGATTGATGTTGTTAAGAATTACAAACAATTATTTCATCCTTTTTTGTGCATCGCGGGTTTTTTTCTGAAGTCGGTTTTTAAAATTTTTTTTTATATATAGAGGATATTACGATTAAAGCGTGCATTGACTTTCATACAAACTTTCATCCCCTATTTGACCCCCTTCAAACCTTAATCTATCTGTGTAACAAATTTCATCAAAATAGGTTCAGCGGTTTAGGCGGGAATGCTAACAGAGCGACAGACGGATAGACATAAAGACAGACAGAGTTTCTTTCGCATGTATAATATTAGTAAGAATTATGATTTTTTTTTTTCAAATTTAATTTTTTAATCAAAGAAATTAATATTTTCTTAAAATGATAATGGCATTATTAACCTTAATTTTATTTAGAGCGTAAAGAAAAAATTCTACGAGTCCACCCACTTTTGTCGCAGTGTGTATACTGGTATCGGCGTACGCTTAAAATTCCATCAAATAATAAGAAAGTAAATGGCCCCTATTCCCATAGTCACGTCACCCATTGCAAAATGTGACAAACCAATTTTCGTATTCTCGTAGTCACCTGTTGTAGAAAAAGTGACGGCATTTGTTTATACCTTTTACCACTCATTTCTTCCATTTATTTTCGTATTCCGCCTGGTTTGGGCTAACTTTTACCCCTTCCCTATGTAATAGCATAATGGCGCGATATAAATAGTGGGCGCCACTTATGCGAGGTGTTACCCCCTTAGCCACAAGCCCGGAAGAGCATGGCCAAGGAGCCAACACCATACATAAGAATTAAAAAGAAAATCCGGAACTCCTACGCCGGCCACACGGAGTTATCTAGCTCGCCGGAGGGGTCGTGGGGTGTGTGGCCGGGGCTTACCGCGGTTGGTTCACCACTTACCTGTATCGGTGCCACTTTGACTTCCTCCCATCATTCTTCGATCGTCGCCTGAGCCGCGTCAAACCCTGAAAAGAAATGATCCCCCCTCAACCATTCCACCAAAAAAATTTACCACAGGGACATTCTCATGATTATACTCATTTAATTAATCTGTACAACTCAACATAAACATTACATGGAAAGCTTAACACAACGGATTAGTTGCCCATGTCACATAATAACCGTGAACGTATACAATTCCAAAAAAACATACTAGTTACGTACTTGGAGGGAACATGAATATGATTGTTAACAATAAAGTGCGCAGTATTGGCCAAGACTCCTCACTTTGTACAAATGATAGATACAATCAACAGAAGAGGAAAACAAAATTTCCTGAACCAACAAAGAACAAAATGTAATTATTACCGACAAGGAGCAACACAAATTCACAACTAAGTATAAAGAATATTATCAAGTTAATACTAAATACTATTAATATTAAAATTGTTATTTTAGTAATAAATTTTTTCTGGTTGTTTTAAATTAAAGCAAAAAAAAAAAAAAAGAAAATTTTTAGTTATTTTATTTTGTGTAATATTTTTCTAAGTGTTTTTTTTCTCTCTGATCCCCCTGGGGTGGATAAACTGTAGGTATGACTTAATTACCTGAATATCGAACGGGATATCATTTGTTAGTAAGGGACTATACCGTTCCTCCTTTATGATAATGTCATATTCGAGTAACGTTGAATAATCCTCGGTCTGGTCTAACCGACTTCTTCTTGGTTGAATTTGCGGTTAAATAATCACCTGGGAGATCGGAACCACTAACAAAACAATCAAAAGTGATTACTCGATTCGAGCTGGATATATGTATGGTCCCTGAATGTTCAAATAACGCATACTAATAGCACACCCCAGTTAAAATTAAAAGAACAGATGTAAACGTCTTTTCAACAATAGTTATACCCACAAGCAAAGTTTTTTTATTATTATTATTACCAAACCTTGGTAAGTATCTTCTCCCAATTGAACATCCACTATAACGGGAATTTCTTCTAAAAATTCTGATCCACCAAGTACATTCCTTAGGGTGAACTCGATAGCTCCCACGGCTCAACTCTCTTAACCTCTTTCTTTTTCCTCTAACGCCGTCCAATCGAAATCAATTCCAGTGTTATTGTTTTTCACATTTGCACCTCCTTGATTTTTTTTCCTCCATAAGCTCATAATACACTAGTTCCCAGAACGAAATGGCTTCTCTATAGAATCCGCTAAAGACTTCACGTTTTTTTGCACACTTCTCAATTGACATCAAATAAACTATCTCGCCAACAAACTATTATTC